>CM074738.1:11827706-12427706 GCA_037367245.1 Phrynocephalus guinanensis
AATCATGTTTCGAGTAAATCAAAATAAAAAGGGCTATGATTCTTAGTTGGACCTAATCCTCCACTGGAAACATGTCTACACTGCATATACCGTTCTTCCCATTAATGCCCTAAGTTTTTATTTGTTCTCATTTTAATGCTGTGAACCGCCCTGAGTCCCCTTTGTGGGAATAGGGCGGTATACAAGTGTGAATAATAAATAAATAAATAATAAATAATAAGAGGCAGCAGCAGGAGAAATGGGTTGCAAAAGGCCCCAGAGCTTAACAATAATTCATGCAGGTTACAATAATCAAAAACTGCATCAAAATAAAACAAAGCCAAAACACGGTTTTTATTATTATTATTATTATTATTTATTTTATATTATTATATTTTTATTATTATCAGATTTTCTTCCATCAGTATAAAGGTCTGAAATTTCTTAGGACCGATCCAAACCCTATTATTTCCAGATCTCTAAACTATTTTTAAATGCCCTCAGTCATTTTTGAAAATGCATTTAGTTATAGCAGGCCTGCACAACAGGTAGAACATGGGCTACTGGTAGCCCGTGAAGGGTTCAAATGTAGTCCGCCAGCCATCAATAAAAAAGTGAGGGGATATGTTCTCCACCCCTCCCTCCCCCACCCAAAGGACCACCACTGCCCCAGCAAAGCTCTGGGTCTGCCAGCCCACTGTCTCAGCTGAGCGGGGCAGTTCAAGGGCCATGATGTGGTCCCCTGCTCCCCCCCCCCCGCCAGCCAGATGATCAGCACCTCAGCCTGTTCAAAGTTGGACAGCCCTGGCCTAGACAAACTTCTTCCTGATAATGAAATAGGAATCCCTTATTAACATGTTGAAGTTTTACATGCATATAAAAACGACCAGTGCAAATATGCTATACATTGTCTTATTTTCAATGCATTCCTATGGGAAACCGCTGCTCTACTTACAAAGATTTTTACTTATGAGCATGTGCTTGGAACAGATAAAAATCATAAGCAGAGGTTTTAGTGTAGTAGCCCTCAGGCACTTTGGTCCAAAAAAAGTAGACCTCGGCCTATTCAAAGTTGGACAGCTCTGAATTATAGGAAAGTAGAGAAAACCATGAAGTGTGAATTATGAAAAGAGGCTAACTAGAGAGAGCAAGAGCGAGATGGAAGCAATGCAAAAGCCGAGTTCTCAAAAAGTGCATTCAAAGTGCAGGGAGGAATGGATGAAAGAAATTTACTCAATCCCCTATTTTCTTAGCTCCTCCCAACTCTAGGAATCACTACCCCAGCTTTCCTTGTGTCAACGCTATCACAACTTTGATGAGAAGGTTCCATATACAGTATATTATGAGGAACACACATATGTATCTAGATTACCCAACTGACAAAACAGCATGATAAAAAAATTCAGTTTTATGCAGATCTATTAATAAGTGTTTGATTCATTCAGGAACATGGAGAGCATATGTGTGGAGTATATTGCTAAGTTAGAGCTGCTCTCAATGTGAACTTCTCCCTGATTATACAGTACCGTACTTAGATATGAGGACAATTCCATATCCAGCACTCACAAGATGTGGAGTGATTTACGCATTTACTATACACCCTCAGCTCATGATTTGTTCTAAGTCAGAGTGGATTTTTGCCAGATGGCTGGTATAGAAATTATTATTATTATTATTATTATTATTATTATTATTATTATTATTATTATTATTATTATTATTATTATTATTATTATTATTATTATTAGTCTTGAGTCATGGTGTGCATGGATAATGAGGATGGAAGGGAACCCGGAAAAGTATAAGACAGCACCCTAAGTTCCAGTTTTCTGCTCTACATGCCTACATTTTATGGGACTTCTGCTCAACTAAAAGAAGCATAGAGAGTCTAAGTCAAGGGTGTCCAAACTTTTTGCAAGGAGGGCCAGATTTGGCAAGGTGAAAATGTGTGGGGGCCGACCATTCAGCTGCATTTGGCCCCCAGGCCGGACTTTGGACAAGTCTCTATAACATGCAAGGAGGAAGGGAGGAGGCTGTAGCAACAGAGCCAGGGGCAGATAGGCTGGGAAGGTGGCTGGGTGGTGGTGGACAGAGGCAGGGAGTGCAGGCAAAACATAAAACTGCAAGCTGATGCCTCCATCCGGTATGGGGAAAGGCCAGCTGGTGGGGATGCATGACAAGCTGAGCCGGTGAGGAGAAGAGGCCGCGGGCCACTCAAAATCTGTAAACGGACCGCATTTGGCCCCTGGGCCTGACTTTGGACAAGCCTGGTCTAAGTGCAGGTTCATGTCCTCCTAAGATGAAGATCTCTTGCCTTTTCTTAGCTTGTGCATGTTATCCGCATCAGCATGACAATGAAAGATTCCTGAACCAGAATGAGGTGTGTTACAGATATTTCTGGAGAATACAGTTTAGAAATCAAACACAGATTCGCTCCACCCCACACCCCCCCACTTAAACCAGTTTTCTGACATCGTAATCCTATGAAGAGGAAACAGCCTGGCTGCTAGTATGAGCTCATGGCCTGAAGTAAGGTGAAACACAATTTATTTTCCTGGAATGCGTTTCATACATTTTGGGATCCTCTCCAATACCATTGTAACAAACTTGACCTTTTGAGCTGCACAAAATGTAAAATAAGTGATGGAGGCTGGGCCAGCTCTTGCACTGGGTTAAATCAACAGAGCTTCAGCTTAAGTCATTTCACCTTTGAAGTCAGTGAAAGAAGGTTGATACATACTCGAGCTTTTATTCCAGGGCTCAAAAAAACATCTCCATCTGCTTTAGAAAACTAAATCCAGCATCTAACACCTGCAGCTTCCCAGATGGTAATCATTAAGCCTTCCTAGGTGTCTCCCTTCTCTCAACATTAAAAACATAATAAAACATGAAGTGTCTTCCTTCAGGCTGTTTTGTACATTGTCACTTTTTTTATATCACATGGAGGCCACTTTTAAGTTTGGCCGTAATGAGACGTCATTTATCCTCTGCATTCAGTGGATTGTTTTAAGGAACACCCAAACCACCATTGTCTCCTTTGCCCCTTTGCATATCTAGTGATGCAGAGACAATGGCATTGGGTTGACTTCACATCACCAGCTTTCCATGCAGTGACAACAGTGCATTGGAGTGTTACACGAATCTTTGCTTAATAAGAGCGAGAAGATCATTAAAAGAACATAGAAACCAGCATTAATAAAATCACCCAGGATGAGAAGCAAAAAGACAAGATAAGCATTCTGTACTTTAGAGGGTGTATCACAGTGGGGTGCCACCAACGAGAAAGGCTCCTCTTTGGTAGTCATCCCACTTCACATCAGATGGCAGTCCAACCAAAGGAGGACTTCCATTTAAACATTCATGTTATGGACAATGCAAGTGAAGGCAAGCGATCTTGTATACCCACTAATCTGAAGCTACGAAGGTCTTTAAAAGGCAGAACTTTAAAAGTCCAAACAAGGCAACTACACCAGAGCATGGGTATATTTGGGGCATTACATCTCCAAGAGTTACCAAGCCATCATTGCCAGTGGACCAGGTCATATCTTAAACCAGGGTGGGCTGGTGAGTGCACCCTTCAAGGTGTTGGAGTGCAGCGAAGGTCCCAACAGCCCTAGATAGCATAGGCAATATGTCAGAACAGCACATAATTTTGCTACCCAATCATTTATCAGTCACAATAGAGAATAAATTGCTTAATGAATGGATATTGCATCTCTGCTAATAAAGACTTAAAGAGCATCTGAGACTAGTACAATTTGGCTGCAGAGGTCTTGGAATCTTCATTGCCATTCAATCATCAATCTATGTTACTCCATGATTTGTTAGGATTAACTCGCTCATTCTGTACGGGACTGTGTAATAGAGATTGGCACGAAATGATCAATTTGTCGTTACTGTTATCCGTTACCGTTAGGTAATGGTATGAATAACGACCATTTGGACGGGCCTGGCTTGAACCGAACAGTCTGTTCGTTTCCATTACTGGCCTGGCCGGCCGATAAGTCCTCCGCTCCTACCTGCTGCCGGTGCTGCTGCTGGCCTTCCTGGTCCAGTCTTCTGGCTTCCGGCTTTGGGGGCGGAGTCAAGAAGGGGCTGCCATCTGGTCTCTGCGCGCGGAGCTGGAGGTGGTTGAGGAGGGAAGGAAGGGCGCTCTGATCCGGTCTCCGTGTGCGGAGGCCGGATCGGAGCCCCCTCCCCCCTCACCGCCCTTCTGCACCACGGAGGCTGACAGCCCAGTGGGCTGTCAGCCTCCGTGGTGGAAGAGGGAAGGAAGGGCGCTTTGATCCGGTCTCTGTGTGCGGAGGCCGGATTGGAGCCCCTGCCACCCCTCCACCCCTCGCCGCCCTCCTCCACCACGGAGGCTGACAGCCTGGTGGGCTGTCAGCCTCCATGTTGGAAGAGGGAAGGAAGGGTGCTCTGATCCAGTCTCCGTGCATTCTCGGGGCAGCAGGCAGCGGGAGGGGCCTGCAATCCGGTCTCCACGCACGGAGTCAAGATCCGAGGCTCGTGTCCAGCTCTCCACCCCAGAAATGACAGCCCACCGGCTGCCATGCATTGAGGTGGAGGGCGGAGAGAGGGATCTTTCCCACGCCGGATGACAGGGCGGCGACGCTGTCATCCGGCGCACGAAGTAAGACCCCCGTTTCCGAAAAAAGAAAAACGGAAACAATTTTTTTAAAAAAACAGTAGGAAGCGGAAATGGAAACGGAGGGAGATGGGCCACGAACAGAACGGAAACGGAACACACTTTTTCCGTTTCGTGCCCATCTCTACTGTGTAACATAATATTTTAAACAATTATATGATTCTGGCAAGTTTAAATATATTTGAAAAACATTTACACAGTAACTAAATTGAGCTAGACACTGCATCTTTGGATCTCTGGCGAAAAATATTAAGCTTGACCAATCCATTAAGCCAATGCTTCCTCTATCCTTGTTCTTGGACTGCAATGCCCAGAAATCCTGGCCAGCACAGATAATTGCAAAGGCTTCTGGGAAATGCAGTCCAAGAACATTGGAGGACCCAAGGTTAGGAAGCACTGAACGAAGCAATTCCCATTACTTTTGTAGATCTGTTTCTTTATTTTTTTGATAAACTGGACATAGGAACATTGCAGAATATAAACCTGACACATATTTTCCTAGGTAGACTAAAGAGGCTGGAGCTAGGATTTCTTTAACCTACACCTACTTTTATACACACACATACATCTGGGCTTCTCATTGTCTACTCTTGGCTTCCACTGAATGTATCACTCTTTTGTGTAGTCTGGTCCCCAGCTGCCACTTGATTGTGTGCAAAGTCTGCAAAATAAATGTGTATCCATTATTGTGATTTGAAGCAAAGCAAAGTGTTCTGCTTATATACCGCCCCATACTACTACAAGTAGTCTCTGGGCGGTTTACAATTTTAATTACAGAGTGCAGGCTACACATTGCCCCCCCAGCAAGCTGGGTACTCATTTTACCGACCTCGGAAGGATGGAAGGCTGAGTGAACCTTGAGCCTGCTACCGGGGATTAAACCCAGGTCGTGAGCACAGTTTTACTTGCAGTACAGGCATTTAACCACTGCGCCACGAGGCTTGTAATCTGCTTACAAACACACAATTAAGCTGAGCTACATATTTTGGCAAGGATAAAGCAATTAGAAGAAAGTTGAGTAAAACAGATTAAGCATACATAACCCAACTAGGCAGAATACAGCCTACATAATACAACTGAGTGGCAGATCATAGGGTCAATTGGGCATTAGGGATGCATACCTTTGTTTCTCTGATCCTCATATGGGACAATGGTGGTTACTTCACGTCCTCTTCATCCCTCCTTGCTGTCCCACTTGGGAGCGGTACAAAAAAAATCTTACTTCACGCCCATAGCGTGACAGCAAAAAGTTGTTCCCGAAACCAGGAACAGAGTGTGACAAGCCGTACCTGCCCCTGGGCTGGGGAATTTTCTTGTCACTGTTCATTCCCAGTTCCTGTTCCAAGACAAGGGACCATGTGGTAACAACTATCATGCAACAACCAGTGTCCACCTAGTGGTCAGCGGCTGAAGTGGCATTCAACATTAGTTTCCCTATGGGAAACACGATGCAGTGCAAATGTTTATTAAAGAAAGTACTGAAAATTCTGTAGCATTGATGTGTAAATCCCGGAAGACCAGCAAATCAAAATATCAAAAAAGTTTTATTTATGATATTAAAAAAAGGGTTAAGAAAGCAAGATAAATTCAGAATTTGTCACGGAACAAGACTGTGAAGTAACAGTTGTCACGAGACAAGTAATCACACCCATGAGTAAATGGAAACAGGGACTGAACAGGGACAAAGCCACGTGACTGTGAACAACGCTGTCATGGTACAAACGTAATCGCGGAACAAGGTAGGATGTGAAGTAAGTGCCAAAGAGGAACTGCAAAAAAGATATTCTTTTTCCCTTACAAGGTGAGGTTGTTTTGTGGGGTTCAAAACAAAAACAGAGAATGAAAATGAGAATAAGTTTTTGTAAATACTCTTTAAAGCAAATGACAGTTCAAAAAGTAAATTATGCAACACGAGAAGGCCGGCTGATTTGTGGCATGTATTTTGAGGGCTGGAAACGCCTGGGAGATTGTTTGGCTGTTTTATAACCATAAGACAGTCAATGTGCGGTTAACTGTGTGTGCTTTTTCTCAGAGGGAAAAGATGCTAGTTTTGCACAGACATTTGTGTAAATTATGGAGACGGCGATGAGAAGAAACAGCATTCCAGATCTCACTTTCACCTACAGTAGAGGTTAAGCAAGCAAGCAGCAGCTTGTGCTTGTTAGACAAATACACTTGTGGTGGAAATGATGATGGAGTCCTAGTTCTAGCTAGTGAGGTTGGAGACGTCAGGAGGCATGGCTGTCCTTCTCATCACTACAGAATAAAGGAAAGAGGCTTCCTCTTTGGAGGTACAAAATATAGCTTTAATGACTCCAAGAATACCAGTCTAGGACTGAAGGGTAAGAGCAGGTAAAGGACAGTATAGGAAACCCAAGAAGGTCATATCCCCTACATTTCCCACATGCAAAAATGTGCATCTTCTTTTAGAGGAGTCTGCAAATTGGCTATCCTTTTATGATGTAGAACAAAAAAACATCGGGAGATCTGCCCAGACCCACCCCTTGCCCTGGCAAAGGAAAAACAGTATGTCTAGAGGCTTCTTGTTTACAGGAAGCATAAACATTTCACTTACAGGATACAGTATTCTTGTACTCTTTCCTTTTCTACAGTATGGAGCTCCATATCCACACCTCTGTCTTGGAGAGCGGAAACGGAGGTCCGAGGAAAGATAGCAAACAAAAGCCAAGCAAAGTATTCTGCTTATAGAGTATATACTGCCCGACAGTGCTCAAAGCACTCTCTGGGCAGATTACAATTTAATTATGCAGGCTATATATTGCCCCTGCCACCCACCAAGCTGGGTACTCATTTTACCAACCTGTGAAGGACGGAAGGCTGAGTGAACCTTGAGCTGGCTACCTGGGATTGAACCCCAGATAATGCACACAGTTATGGCTGCAGTACAGTAGTATAACCACTGCACTACGAGACTCAACAAGAGGAACAGGAAGTAAGTGGCAGTCTCAAGAGTTCTGAATCGGGAAATAAAACAATTTAGTAGCATGTAGAAAGCATGCTCTCGACTGACACCCAGAGTTAAAAAAGGAGTATGCCAGAGTGTATTCCACTCCTAACATATTCTTAAAAGTAAACTGAGTTGCAGATGCCCACTTCCAACAGCCTGGAGGTGATGACTCTCATGGGCTTCAAAATCCTTCCTTTAAACTTTGTTTGTTGCATCCCTGCTACTGCTACAGACTAATAAATATTCAAAAATCAAGAAAAAGTCACTCTCAGTGGTGCTCCTGATGCCAGATAGTTTATCTATTCAATCTGTAGCACAGTTGGACCGGCCTAGTGACATCATTGGAAACGTTGGAAGGATCCAGGTTGAAGAGATAACTAGAGATGGGCACAAAATGATTTTTTTATTCATTTCATTATTTGTTATTCATTTCATTACGGAACGAAATGAGTAACGTACAGACCCATCAAAGAAAAATGAAATGAAATGAAATGGAAAATTCTGTTTTGTTCACTTTGTTTTTCATTTTCCTATAGGAATGCACTGAAGCAATGCACTCCTATGTGGAAAAGCTGGCGGTTCCCCCCACAATGGCTGGAGCACAGGGTTTTGGCGGGGGAAAAAGTTTTAAAAGCCCGCCCTTTCCTCCACCCGATCAGGTACAATCGGGTGGGGGATAAAATAAAAATAAAAAACCACGCCAACCCAGCATGCGGGCCAGCTGATCGGCATAAGAAAATAATGAAAAGTAAAAAAAAAAAAATGGCCCAAGCCGGACTGCAGGGCAGCGGGTTGGTGCAAGAAGAAAATAATAATAATAAAAAAACATAATGACAGATAAATAAATAAAAATAAATAAAAAACCACACCAACCCAGCCCGCAGGCCAACTGGTTGGCACGAGAGTAAAAAAAATAAATAAATAAATAAATAAATAAATAAATAAATAAATAAATAAATAAATAAATAAACAAACGTGCTGACGGAGCCCGTGGGCCAGGCTGTTGGCACAAGGTAAATATATATATATATATAAAATTAGAAACAAAAAAAAACCCAAACAAAAAATGAAATGAATTTTTTTAAAAAAGTGTTTCGCTCTAAATGAAGTAAAACAATGAAAAAGAAAATGAAAAATGAAATAAAACACCATTTTGGTGTTTCATGCCCATCTCTAGTGGTAACAGTTGGGTCTAGTGGTGACACACGAAGCACATCAATCATTGCACTTAGTGGTGTCATATCAGTGAGAAATGGAATGAATGGTTAGACTATGATCTTCAACACCATGACTTAAAAGAAGGCTGCCAAAGTGCAGACAGAGCTATTTTGTTGTTGGTGGTGTCTCTCATTTCCCTTATAAAGGGCATCAAGGTGTTCTCAGGCTCTCTCACGGAACCAAATGAATGGGGAAGCAGTGACAATGTTGAAATGTCTCTAACGAGTGACGAGAGATAGTGTGGAAAGTATGGTTTTTACACGGCCTATTTCCAGATGTCCCAAACATTGTTAAGTAGAACATACAGCATCTAAAATTTGCAAGGCAGCAGTTAAAATGCCAAATGGTTTTCTGCTCTTAAGTTGAATTGCTCGTAAGTAGAGGTACCACTGTGTAACAAAATACTAGATTAAAGCTAACTTGTGCAACCTTCAGAAGATCGGTCCAGAACAGGCCATGACATTTTGCATGTCAGTCACTGGGGAAGTTGTCTGTAGTAATACTAGTCATTACCAATGACTGACTCATTAAAGAAGATTGTAAATCTCTTAAGGACAGTAACTCTGGGAAAAGAAGAGTCATTTCCTAGCCAAAGGGACTTAGTTTAAGTATTTTAATCATAAAGAACCCATTAAGAGGTCCGAGGGGGATGAGCAACTATGAAGTAATCCTAAAGCTTTACACAGCCTCTTGGCTACTAGTCCAAAGAACTGACTAAGGTGTTTCCAAGCTTTTCACATCAGAGCCAGCATCGGAATTCAAAGGACAGGCAACCCTGAAGCCACACAAATGCAGGAAGGAGCATTTCCTTTTATAGACATAAAATGGCACTCAGATATTAGAGACCTGGTCGTGTGTGTATACTTAGGTACCTTCCCTCTGTTCTGTCATTCTGTAATAACTAGGCTGTGCTCCTGGTGAAACTTTTTCTCCTGAGACCCTGCTCTTCCCACAGAATGTGTGCATGCATCAGAATCAGAATCCTTTTGTTGGCCAAGTGTGGGTGGACACACCCAGAATTTGTTTTGGTATTTGTTTTTGCATGGAGGTACTTCCAGCTTTTCTCCACATTGCAATGCTACTTGCCTCCCCCCCCTGCCCCAAATCACAGGGAAGAAAGCAAGAAGGGATTATTTGGAAAGCTGATCAAAACCGTTAACATACCCTCAGATTTCTATAACGCAGCACGGAGCGTGGAAAGATGTTTCCTTAAAAACCTGACAACCAGTGTGCAAGGACACCATATTGTTCAGTTTCTGTTTCAGGGAGGAAAAGAGGGGTGAGCTCAGCTCCTGCGGTGCTCCTCCAACTGCCACTGGAGATGTGCTAATGATACCCTCAAACTATTTGGCAGAAGAACAGTACTCGACAGCCATTATTCATGCATTCACACTTTCACGTTTCTGAGATCTGTCCATATCAATAAATCTGTTGTATGCACAGACACCATGGGGATGTTCCTGGGGAAGGACTGAGTAATTGCCAGGCTCCTGAAAGTGGAAGGGAGGCGGTAAGTCCTCTGCCAACAAAACAAAACAAAACGCTCACTCACACACACACACACACACACACACACACACACACACACACACACACACACACACACACACACACACAAAACCAGCCAAGTTGCGAGTGGGTGCATTGGTGCAAAGGTGCAAATGGGGCATTAAAAGGGAAAACAAAAACAGAGAGGCTTTGGTGAGAAATGAGGCGATGACAGGGCAAGAGCTCTTTTAATACCTGCAACACCCTCACCAAATCATTCAATCGTTTAAGAAAGATTTAGCACCTGAGACGTGACCTATACTAGGTGAGGCATAGCTGCACAGAAAGAAGCACAGAGAGAAGATGTATTGTACCCCCAGGTGACACGTCCTACCTAGACCTTCGAAGATACAAAAAAAGATGCTGGATGATTGTATTATTTTTAGACACTTTATTCACATTTAGACTTTAAACAGTGCTAGACCACACATTTCCGTCCAACAGTAATCACTGGAGAATTTTTCCTTTTTAAGAACATAAGCCCCTTTCAGAAAAGAAAACCGGGAACAGCACAAATCACAATTAATGGCTAGTGACTCCTGTCAGGTTACATAACAGGTGGCCCCAGCTGAGTCTATGTACAACTGCCTCTTTTATTCCAGAGAAGAGCCCTCCTTCATTGGAAGGCTCTTATTCCCAAATAACAGTGAACAGGGTTGTAGCCTAAATGGGTTTGTATAAGTAGTTTAGGGCTTGAAGAATGTATGCATGGGGGGGGGTTCTGGAATTCAGCCCCAGTCCCAACGTCCAAAGCATGTTGCCATTACTGAGTAGATCTTGCATATTATATATTCTTTTCAACAAGGTTTGGAAGAATAGAATCCCCATAGCATGGTGGGAAAAGTACCTATGATCTTAAGATGTCATGCACCATGGGCCCTTGGCTGTTCCAAGAGAAGATTTCAAAAAAGCGAAAGCAAAATCAAGCATTCCAGAGGCATTTCAAACCCTCAAGAGTCGATATACCTAGCTGAAATCTGGAACGCCACCAATATAAAAAGCTGCCCCTATAGATTTCTATTACTGCTACATATCTCTGAAAAGGTTACTGATTCATTGTGTGTAAATTGCTCTTCTAGGCATAAGTCCTACAGAAAATGTTTTAACAGAAGCACAATAACTTTGTTAGTCCACATGTAACTTGCAGGCTAAATATGAACCCAAGAGTGATATAAAAATAGTTTTGGCAAATATTTAATAAGCTCTGGAGAAAAATTACATTCATGCTGATTTGTGGAAAAGCATTGTGGAGAAATGACAGTACAGTATATTCTTTTCAAAAATGAAAACAAAAGAGATGGTATTTGGGGACTACTGAGGCAAGAATACAAAACAGAGTGGTGTTTTGTTAGCAGGGTGTTAAATAAAACACATCTGAGCAAAGGTGACACTTAAAGTAATAATATGGAGGAAACATACTGTGGCTATAATTGAAAAGATCTTATCTTCTTATTATGAGAAATAACTACCATTACAATTGCTATAACTATTAATTTTGGACTTCTGACACTACGGTGTGGTACATTTGAATTATTCTTGAAGGCTAACCTTGTATATAGAATTCACTAAAAATACTATGTTTCTGTGTCTCTTGATGACTTGAGGTGAAATTCAGTGTTAGGATTTTACTGCTGAATTGCTTCATAAATTCTACCAAGAGCAACAAGGGTTCATATGAGTGTGTGTGTGTGTGTGTGTGTGTGCATGCATGGCAAACATTGTGTGGTGTTGTGGCAGGAGATTGGAAGATAAGCATGAACTGGCTTTAATTTAGATGTCCTCTGACCAACAGGGTGGAAGAACCAGATGTTATGAAGGACCTAGCACTACTAAAAGCAGCTCCATTGTATCTCTTCGACCCTCCCAACCTTCACATTTAAACATTCAAAGTGCTTGACATAATCTTGTACAATTCAGGAGCTGGATATGTGCTTGTAGTCCACCTAGTCCACCAAGCCTCTCTTTCAAAGTCTACAAAGGAGAGTGCGACACTTGAATGAATTTGTTTCATTGTTCTTATGATAAAAAAATCCTCACATGTAATGAAAACCTAATTATTAGCATTATCATGCTGTCAAGTCAATTCTGGGTAGAGATGGGCACGCAATGAATTTTTTTTTTGTTCCGTTAGTTATTCGTTTCATGGCGTAATGAAACGAATAACAAACATTGTGATGAAATTGGAACGAACCGCACAGAACCACGAAAATTAGGTTCGTTATGTTTCATTTTTTTAAAATGGTGACATGCAATGAAATGAGCTGTTTTTAAATGTTAAAAAACGTCCTGAATATAAGTAAAAACCCAGCGATAATTATTTATTCTCCCTGATAATACCTACCAGGGGGGTTGGGGTCCTTAAAACATGCATTTATGTCTTTTCTCAGATCGCTGTATTATTATTTTTTCCTTTAACGGGAGTTAGGGTACATCGACCCAAAATGGCTCCCAGATGCCTAATATTGATTTCTTGGGTATTAAAACGCCCTGGACATCCATAAAAATGCAGTGATAATTATTTGAAATTATTACCTACCAGGGGGTTGCGGTCCTTAAAATGTTTGTTTTTGTCTTTCTCCCATCACGATGTATTTTTACTTTTCCCTTTAAGGATGACACAAAATGGATTCCAGCCACAAGATGGATGCAAGCCATGTGATGGGATCATGTCAATTCTTGGAAAATTTCAACCAATAGCATGCTCAGGTTGCAGACTGGGTAGGCGTGGCAGCCACAGAGGGCATAAAAAGCTTTGGCAGCCCCTGTCCTCCTTGCAGTCCATGGTGGGAGTTAGGGTGGGACTTGTTACTTTAGGCCAGCCAGGCAGGTGTGTGTCTCTGTGTTTCTTCTGGCTGCAGCCTGGCTCTTAGGGGAAAGAAAGAAGAGATTTCTCTTGCAGCCTCCCTGTGTGTGCGCGTACCTCTCAGTGAGTACCCTCCCCTGCCCCGCAGTGCAGTCACTCTGTGGCTGCCTTACGCCCTGGACAACGCCCGCCGCTGCCTTTGCAGCCTCCCTGCGTACCTAGTCTATACTGTGTCTCTGCCAGATCATTTTTTTAGTGTTTTCCCTCTGGTCTGGGACGATGGGGGATGTCCGTGTGCGGAAATGCTTTAAGTCGCGCAAAAAGCGGGTAAAAATGAAAAAACAAAAAACGAAAAAATGAAATGATTTTTTTTCAAAAAATTCACGAAAAACAAAAATGAACCAAGACAGACCCGCAACAAAAAATGAAAAAAGGAAATGTCATGTTTTTGATTCATGCCCATCTGAATAATTCTGAATAATGTTAACCTTTTTCTGGCATTTTCTGGGTTCAGAGTACTCAGAAATGGTTTACCACTCCCTTCTTCTTGCGGTGATCTGAGACCACATAGCTTGCCCAAGGCTACACAGGCGGCTAGCTTTACTGCAGGGAACCACACTGAGGAATTGAACTCCCATATTTAACTCGCCAAGCTAACTCATAAATTAATCCCATGTAAACCAGTCCTGTTCATTTGAGTTGTTGATAACAAGTCTGTGGACCAGCCCTTCAGCTATCAAAAGAGTGAGATCTTTCTCATTTTTCAGTCTTCTTTAGCTAATCACATCAAGTTCCTTGAACGTTTCCTCACAGGGCTTGCTTTCCACAGCATCAACCATCTGAACCACTCTTTTCTGAAACTGTTCCAAATTATCTACATCCTTCTTAAAGTGTGTTGTGAAGAACTGGACATTTCATTTGAGCTGGAGTGGTGTGAAATGAAGTGGAATTATTTCTCCTTGTCACTTGGAAATGATTGCTCAGTTAATAAGCTAAAACTGCAGTCACTCCAATGATGAATCATCACATCCAGCTTATGATCAACTATAATACCAAGATCATTTTTACATATGCTATTCGGAAACCAGACATTCTGCAATTCTATAGCTGTGCTATTGTTGTTGTTGTTGCAATCACTACTATTCATTCATAAATTCATTCATTCATTGGATTTCTATACAGGCCATCTGCCAACAAGGCCACTTTGGGTGCTTTACAGCATCAACATCAGAACTGTCATTGTTATTGTTATTTTGGCTAATTCTTCATCTATAATTTGTTGAATTTCATTTTATTAGGTTTACTGTCGTTCTATTGTGTTAGCACTGTTTTGAGATGTTAGCTTGAATTCTCAGTTTGAGACCATCTACAAAGTTAATGAGGAATCCAGAACCACCACTTCTGCATCTCTTATCTAAATCAGTTATAAAAAATTGGATGGGTTCCAGTACAGTTTCCTACAGACCCTCATCTAAAATCTCCCTTCAATCTGATAAGAAATGATTGAGTAGAACTTTTTGAGTGCAGTTTTCCAGACAGATGAAATTCTTCCTCTAGTGCATTCACATTTAACTACATGACTAATCAAAACGTCATGGGGAGTTTTGTTCAATGCTTTTTGAAATCAGGATAAATTATATCCACACCATTCCTGTAATCCATTAAATCTAAAACCCATCTAAGAAAAATCACACAGAGAAGAGCAATCATGCAGTAGATGACATGTTGTACTATTCATTTTATTTTAATGAAATGTGTGTCATAAAAACAGAATATGAAATGTGCATCATAAAAACAGGATATCTATATCTATATCTATATCTATATCTATCTATCTATCTATCTATCTATCTATCTATCTATCTATCTATCTTCTGTTTTTATGACGCACATTTCATATTCTGTTTACACACACACACACACACACACACACACACACACACACACACACACAGGTACCCTTGTATAAAGGAATTAATTCGTTCCAAATGAAATTATGTTAAGCAAATTTTCCTTTGTACGAATTCCCATAGGAATGCATTGAAAATGGAGTAATCCCATTTTATGTTGTACAGATATTCCCCATAGGCGATTATGTTAAGCAAATGTCTCCTATCTCCAGAATTTTTATGTTGTACAGATTTTATGTTATACAAGCTGTTTGTTATACAAGGGTCCACTGTATGTATGTATGTATGTATGTATGTATGTATGTATGTATGTATGTATGTATGTATGTATGTATGTATGTATGTATGTATGTATATCTATCTGTCTATCTATCTATCTATCTATCTATCTATATGTCAATAAGGACAGGCAGATTGTCAGCCTAAACCCTAAAGATGTGGTCAATTGGGCAAAGTGGCATTTTAGAATCCAAAAACTGGGCCCCACAACTGTGTGAAAATGCTAGGGAAAAAAAGACACCTATGGCAATTGGTTTCAATGTTTATGTCAATCACTGTAGGGCATTAATTCACTCTAAGGAAAGAAATGATGCTTTATTTATAAGGTTGAAGTCAAAGGGGGTATATTTCAAAATGATTGAAAGAAAGATTTTTTCAAGTGCAGAAAAGAGGGAACACAGCCTTTGGCATTAATATATCCCAAGATATTTTTCGTTCCCAAAGGGGAGGACTTCTGGATAGGATATACGTATATGATGTTTTTACATAAGAGCAAAGCCAAAACCTGTCAATAAATCCTTTTACATACATGTGCAAAAATGGAGCCGCCTAAATGTCTGGTGGTTGACCAAAAGGAACAATTTATCCTAATAAAACTGATATCTTACACATCTTTTTAACAATCTGCAAATAAATCTTTCATATATGAGGTTAGAGGTTTCTCATAAAGAGCCACTGATTCATAACTAAGGCCGTGGCATTCTCAAATCATCACCTCTCTTCTGACTTATTGCTGATGGGGTCTCAACATTTCTCTGCTCTTCAGCTTTTGGGGGAGCCAAGAAGAACAATTTTAGAGTCAATTAATGGAATGTGGATTCTCATTGCCCTTTTCTTTTGTTTATTGAGGGCAAATTCCACCAAGCCAACGTGTGTGTGTGTGTGTGTGTGTGTGTGTGTGTGTGACATTGTAGCATGCACAATGGTGAGCCAATGCCAAGAAGTGACAGTAGACTTTATACTGGGGACAGTGTAGGACAGTGTTGGCGAACCTATGGCATGGGTGCCAAAGATGGCACTCAGAGGAGCCCTTTCTGTGGGCATCCGACATCGCCCCTTCACAGCCACCTGTATTCAAGTTAAACTGCTGTATTGGCACTTTGTAAAAAAAATTAGTGGGTTTTGAATCGCAGTTTGGGCACTCGGTCTCTACAAGGTTCGCCATCACTGGTGTAGGATGATAGCAAAGCTGAACATCATTTAAATGCCACTGCAACTATTTATAAAATTCTAAAGAATTAGGCTTCTTTGCACACTTGTGCCTAGAAAAAATATTAGCTCTATCTTCTTCATCTTTCTTCTTACTCTTTCTCCACCCACCCCAAACTCTCCCCCCAACACACACACACACACACACACACACACACACACACACACACACACACACACACACACACACACACACACACACACACACACACACACACACACACCATGTATATCTACTGCTTTTTAGTTTTGCACGTATTCCGTAGATAAATATAAGATTTGGCATACAACTCTAATCTGGCTTTTGCAACCATAGAACTCAGTATGAATCGAAAGGAAGGCTTAAGCACTGTCACCTCCCTGAAGATGTACTATCTATTCCCCTCGGCGTGGTGTAGGTGTGCTGTCAGCAGAAGTGAAAACGTGTGTATTTCAGCAGCAGCAGCAGAGGGAGGCAGGGAAGTTCACAGAACACTATGTCAGACCAACTATGAATGGGCGGCTGGAAAAGTAGGGCAGGAATGAGAGGCAATGCCATAACATGTATTCAGGGCTGCCAGAGTTTTGGTGAGGACTAGATAGTATTATGCTGGACCCATTTCTATTAAGAGACCAAGGAATTTTGATCTTGGAAATAACTCTGAATTCTGTGGTTTAAAAATTGAATAGAGTAATTCACAGTGTCAAGAATGTATGGGATATGCAGGGGCTTCTGTTGATGTGTGACTGCATATATCTGCCTTTACCTCTTCCCCTCAATATCTGGGGCCAATAAATGGGCACAGGAGGTCTGATAAATTTGGTAGTGCTAGAGGGGTTTGCTTTGCATACAATCCTTTCCCACAATTAGGGTAGTTAAATGTACAAAAGGACCTACGTATTGCAGCTTAGGTATCTGTGGTTTCTCTGATCCACAGTCTGAAAATATTTAAAATATTTAAAACTATTAACAAAACAAAATAGAAATGAGTTTTTCCACAATATATTTACCAGAACTAGCCACTGGAGGGAGGCTTGTTCTGCCGTAATGATTTGTGGAATACTGCCAGTCCAAAACGACAAATTTTTTTTAAAAATCTTATCATTTCAACTTAGGCAACTGGTGGCCAAACTTTGGCCCTTCAGATGTTTTGGACCACAACTCCCACAGTCCTTTGTCATTGGCAATACTGGCATGGAATTCTGGGAGTTGTGGTCCAAGACATCTAGTGGGCCAAAGTTTGGCCACTACTGACTGAGGCAGACTTCCCTCCCTTTCCTGAACATGGGTGCAACTTGCCACAGGAGACAAAGGGCACGAGTCTACTTGTTAGATAGTGACTCCCATCAGGGTTGCCATAAAAAGAGTACTTCTGCCAAATGCTAGAGGAACTCTAATACTGAGTAACTCTTAAGTTATTTCTGTTTCTTCTCTCTTATGATGGTGAAGGCGTCCTTCACATATTGGTAGGCAGAGGCACAGGCACTAATTCAGCAAACATGTGCTCCCCACCGCCACCACACATACATACATACATACATACATACATACATACATACATACATACATACATACATACATACATACATTTGCACTTCTCTCTCACCTCCTCGCCAACATCGACTTCTAAATAAGGGGAATATATCCTGCAGATGCAGACTATATTTGCACCAAATTCTCACTCCATCATTTGTTCCCTCCCAAGTACTAGACTTATCTCACTCCTTTTTTTTTCTGGTGAGGCCGGAAGACAGACCCACCTCATGAACCACAGTAATGTGTTCAGTTGTTCCTCTTCAGGGTGGTCAATCTGTTTGTTTCAGGGTGGTGGCGTTCTTGACATGGGGCTTATTTCACAAAGGAATAAACCACTTAAAGGCAATGAAGGTCTCCTAGAATAGTGTGTATCATTCTAAGATGAAGCAAACATTATTTATTTATTTATTTATTTATTTATTTATTTATTTATTTATTAACCACACAGCTATCTACACTGGATTTTATATTACCAATCACTAGTCGAACGCTTCCCAAGCGTTTAGGACTCAGTGATGTATCGGCGAATTATGCGAGCAGATCCCAGTAAGGTGGCTTTCTGCATCTGACTGATGGTGACTTTGTCTACTCCAATTTCTTCTAAACACTTGCTTAGCTCTTTGGGCACCACACCCAGCATGCCAATTACCACTGGGACCACCTGTACCGGTTTATGCCAGAGTCTCTGCAGTTCAATTTTCAGATCCAGATATCGGGTAATTTTTTCAAGTTGTTTCTCAGTGACTCTACTATCTCCTGGTATAGCAACATCAATGATCCAAACTTTTTTCTTCTCCACAATCACAATATCGGGGGTATTATGCTCCAAAACCCTGTCTGTCTGTATTTGGAAGTCCCAAAGTAATTTTGCATGCTCATTTTCAGTCACTTTTTCAGGCTTATGGTCCCACCAGTTCTTTGCTACGGTGTTTTTATTATTATTATTATTATTATTATTATTATTATTATTATTATTATTATTATTATTATTATTATTATTATTATTATTATTATTAATCATCTTCTGAACACAGCTGCCAGGTGTTAAGCTGGAGTTGGCCTTCTCCAATGATCAAGCTCTTTCCAAGAGCCTAGGATGACTGGAGATAACTTCATGGAATATATGATATCAGTGCCGATTGGTTATCTTTTCTAACTCTTTGCTCCTGACCCTTGTTTCTCCTGGTGTTGCCACATCGACTATTTGAACTTTGTTTGCTTGCTTGTATACTATCGTGATATCTGAAGTATTGTGGACAAGGTGTCTGTCACATTGGATTCTGAAATCCCAGAGCACCTTGATGACTTCAATTTCAGTCACCTTTTCTGGCTGATGTTCCCACCAGTTCTTGCCTGATGGTAAGTTGAAATTTTTAGATATGTTCCAGTGGCGCATTGCTGCTACTTTATTATGAAGGGGTGAGCGATTTTTGGACAACAGCTGATGATGTGATTGACAATTTCATCCTTTTCTTTGCACAATCAACATTTACTATCTTTCAATGATTTATCAATTTTCGCCTTTATGGCATTTGTTCCTAAAGCCTGATCTTGAGCTGCCATGATTAATCCTTCAGTTTCTTTCTTCATTGTTGCTTTTCTTAGTCAAAGCCATGTTTGTTCTTGGTTGATCTTATCATTGGTGTCTCATAAACTGACCATGCAGTGCTTTACTACACCCGTTATCTATTTGGCTTTTCATTTGTTTACTTTTAAATTTTTGCTTAGTTTCTGGATATTCCTTTATTATGCCTTCAGTAACTATTGACTTAAGCACAGCATTTTCACTATGGTGGAGATAGTAAAATATTCCTCGTTTTTCTTCTTCGACAGTTTGATAAACTTGCAAGAGGCCTATGTCTCCTATTTTCCTTGGCAAGTAGAGCCTACTGACATCACTTTGTGGATGTAGTGCATGGTTTAATGTCATTGCTTTTCTTGTCTTTGTATCTAATGCTTCTAATTTTGCCCGGGTCCAGTTTATAACACCTGCTATGTAACGCAAAACTGGAATAGCCCATGTGTTTATAGCTTGGATGGTATTCCTTCCATATAATTTTGATTTTAGTATCCTTCTAACTCTTCTGATGTATTCTTTGCTAACTTTATTCTTTACTTCTTTATGCCTGATGTTATCTGCTTGTAGTACTCCAAGATACTTACGGTATATGATTCTTCTTCATCCAATGTTCTTATAAAGTTATTAGGCATATCAATTCCTTCAGTCTTTACTATCTTTCATCTGATTATTATTATTATTATTATTATTATTATTATTATTATTATTATTATTATTATTATTATTATTATTATTATTATTATTGCAGCTCAAGAACAAGCTACCAGAACAAATGCAGTTAAGGGGCTAGAATATAATAATAATAATAATAATAATAATAATAATAATAATAATAATAATAATAATAATAATAATAATAATAATAATAATAATAATAATAATAATGTAAACCACAAACCCCAGAATACAATTGCCCAATGCTGATGGAAGTGTTCCAGGAATTCTGGTTTAATTTTTTATTAAGGTTTCTTTCTAACTTTTAATCATTCTCTTTCAGGTGCAATTCTGTCTGGGGTGCAGCTCAATAAAGGCTATACATATAGCTTTATATAAAATGTAAGTTAAATCCAATTGAAACAGGCCTGGCTGTGAAATCCTTTTTAAAATAACTATTTAGTGGTACCCAATTTGTCCAGGGTAAATGGTCTTCCTGCCTTGGCTGACAGATTTTAAATTCCTCCCTGATTTATTTATTTATTTATTTAGGGAGGGGGTGGGTCTCTGATTCATGTGACTCTGGAATACAGGCTGATGGAAAGAATGTTCTTTGCAGGGATTCAACTAGATTCATGTAAGATTATAGTAATTTGTTTTGTACTGCAGTTCATTATTACCAAATAAATGTGGCTATCCAAGGTACTAAGATGTACAGTGTTATAATTTGGAAGCCTTTGGAGAATTGTAGCCAGAGAAAATGAGAAAGAATATTTCACATTGATGGGGCTTCTCCAACACATGCTAGACGTCATTCCCTCTGGTGAAGCTGAAACTGTGTGCAATTGCATACAAATGCTTGACCATCTGTATGCAGCCCAGTTCTGATAATCCTCTACTAAAAGGTGCACATCTCTTCATATTTGAACAACACTTTTGAATTTCCTTTCTCTGCTATGGCAAACCAATGTATTTGGATAGCACAGGGTGCATCTATAAGCATCTGGAATCATCAACTTAAGGACACAGTAACTGTGTCATTGTGACACCATTTCTGAGGCCGTCATTCACAGTTAAACTAAAAAAGACTATATTAAGTGTTTGAGGCACACTTCATGACCTAATAAACCCTGCACTTTTACAAGTATTTCTAAGGATGCATTAACAGAAAAGATTGAAATTGTCAGGGTCAAACAAACAAACTAAAGTATGGTTCAGTCTGCCATCTCAATCCTGTTTCTGCATTTCCTTCATTAAAGGTTACAAATTACTCTACTTTTTCAATGGTAATGAGGGATGCAATTAGTAGTTACAATAGGGCAGCTAGTTGCAAATTTACTTTTAAAAGTAACAAACAGAGATGGGCACGAAACAAACATTTTTTCATTTCCGTTATTCGTTATTCATTTCGTTACATGATGAAATGACAAACGAAAATTGTGATGAGAATGGAATGAAACGAACAGAACCACGAAAATTGTGTTTGTTACGTTTCGTTTTCGTTAATGGCGACGTGCAATGAAATGAGCTGTTTTAAATGTTAACAAATGCCCTGGACATCCATAAAAACGCAGTGATAATTATTTATACTGTCTGATAATACCTACCAGGGGGGTTGGGGTCCTTAAAACGTGCATTTATGTCTTTTCTCAGATTGCTGTATTTTTTTCCTTTAAGGGGAGTTAGGGGACATCGACCCAAAATGGCTCCCAGATGCCTAATATTGATTTCTTGGGTATTAAAACGCCCTGAACATCCATAAAAATGCAGCGATAATGCGATAATTATTTGAAATTATTACCTACCAGGGTGTTGGGGTCCTTAAAACATTTATTTTTGTCTTCTCCCATCGCGATGTATTTTTCTTTTCCCTTTAAGGATGACAAAATGGATGTCGCCACTCCAGCTACAACATGGAGGCAAGTCATGTGATGGGATCATGTAAATTCTTGGACAACTTCAACCAATAGCCTAGGTTGTAGACTGGGCAGGTCTGGCAGCCACAGAGGGCATAAAAAGCTCTGGCAGCCCCCGTCCTCCTTGCAGTCTCCGGTGGGAGTTAGGGTGGGATTGCTGTCTCTGCGACTCTAGCTTCAGTCCTGCAGCCTCCCTGTGTGCGTGTGTGCGTACCTCTCAGTGAGTACCCTCCCCTGCCCTGCAGTGCAGTCACTCTGTGGCTGCCTTGCACCCTGGGTAACGCCCACCGCTGCCTTTGCAGCCTCCCTGCGTACCTAGTCTATATTGTGTCTCTGCCAGCATCAATTTTTTTAGTGTTTTCCCTCTGGTCTGGGGCGTTGGGGGATGCCCCTGCATGGAAATGCTTTAAAAATCGTGCGAAAAGTGGGTAGAAACGAAAAAATGAAAAACGAAAACGAAATTTTTCCAAAAATTCACGAAAAACGGAAACAAAATGAAACGGACCTCTCAACGACAAATGAAAAACCGAAACACCATTTCTTTTATTCTTGCCCCTCTCTAGTAACAAACAATGTTTTCTACTCAGTTTCAAGGGCATGTTAAGGCATTTTATGGACATTTTGTCAGGAATGTTTCAGTGTATGCACCAATCTTTTATAACTCTTAAAAGTCAGGGGAAATGCACTTTTGTTTTATCTTGGTTTTTCTGCAAACATTTGAAAAGGTGCAATATTAGAAGTGACTTCTAGAAGAAACCAGACAGCATTTCTACAAATCTCTGTCCTGATGTAAAGAACATATTAATCCTCCATATCACAACAAATTATTCATACAAACAAAGTACATTGATAATTCAGATTTGGCTGCCAAGAAGTAATAACTCCTGGAACTAGTTCCTTTAAACAAGAAAACATTTAATCATATGCGTGAACATGGGTCTCATTCATATAGGGAGACCAAAAGAATATATAGTTTAATTTTTTAAAAAAATAACCCCCACCCCAAGGTAGTTTAAAACAACTCCCAGATACTTGAAATTCACTAGAATATGCATGAGTCATCAGATGTCACTATTCATTTTAAAGAGGCAAAATATTAATAGAGAAATGAATAGAGAAAATAATGTTTTCTGTTTTTAAAAAAATTATCCCACATGTTCAAATTGCCACTGTCACTGTCAAAATAATGGGGAAAGCATCTACAATTTTCCACTATAATCAAAAATATCTATTTCGTGAAGATTTCAAACTGAGTAGAAGCTGAGTCTTCAGCTGGATACTGTGCGAGGGAGAATTATGAGTAACCCAACCCACATCAAATGATTCTTGTCTGAATACCCCTACCTTCCTCAAGACCACTTCCCCAGAAGCCAAATTTACATCTATTACAGCTGAATCAAAAAACATATTTCCAGAAGTAAACCTTAAAAACGGTCAAGGGGTAGAATTTCGTTTCGTTATTCGTTTCTTCCCCCATTTGATTTATTTTAATATGAAATGAATTTTTAAAAAAATATTCATTTCGTATTTTGTTTCATTTCAGTTTGGTTTTTGTTACTTTTTACTTTTTGTTTCTGCGCTGCTCCTGGCTGGGTCAGCGCTTTGTAATTTATTTATTTTTAGGTCCCCGATGCTTGGGGCTCCCCCCCACATCTGAGAGGCGCTCGCTTCCCTGTGCCCCCCCTTTTTAAAAAAAGGTTTACTTTGTCTGGCCTGTGGGCCGGAGCGAGGTTTATTTATTTATTTATTTATTTATTTTTAAAGTACCAGCTGGGGCCGGCACCAATTTATTTTTATTTTTTATTTTAAAAGGCCAACCATGTGGCTCCTGGATGGGTTGACTATTTTTATTATTTTTTTAAGTCCAAAATGCCAGGGGCTTTCCCCCCACATATTTTTTATTTCCCCCCCCCT
Organism: Phrynocephalus guinanensis; assembly: GCA_037367245.1. Classification (NCBI taxonomy): domain Eukaryota; kingdom Metazoa; phylum Chordata; class Lepidosauria; order Squamata; family Agamidae; genus Phrynocephalus; species Phrynocephalus guinanensis. Next base: position 11,851,848 of record CM074738.1, read on the forward strand.
CCTGGCCTGCTGGCTTGCGGGATGGACTGGCTGGCCCGTGGGCTGGAGGGATGTGTTTATTATTATCCTTCTGGAGCTCTTCACAATCTTCTCTGGTTTTTACCACCCAGAAAAGTTTTGTGTCATCCACAAACTTGGCCACCTCACTGCTTATCCCTGTTGCCAGGTCATTTATGAACAGACTGAAAAGGACTTGTCCCAGGACAGATCCCTGGGGCACACCGCTTTTCACTTTTCACCATTGTGAAAATTTCCCATTGACACCTACTATTTGTTTCCTGGATCTCAACCAGTTCTCAATCGATAAGAGGACCTCCCCTCTTATTCCCTGACAGTGCAATTTTCTCAGCAGCTTTTGGTGAAAGACTGTGTCAAAAGCCTTCTGAAAATCCAGATAGACAATATCCATCGGTTCACCCAAATCCACATGCCTGTTGATCTTTTCAAATAATTCTAAAAGGTTTGTCAGGCAAGACTTACCCTTACAGAAGCCATGCTGATTTTCTGTCAGCAATGTTTGTTCTTCTATGTGTTTTAAGATTTTCTCTTGGATGAGGCTTTCCACCATTTTCCCTGGGACAGACGTAAGGCTAACTGGCCTGTGGTTTCCTGGGTCCCCCCTCCTTCCTTTTAAAAAAATGGTGTGACATCTGCTATCCTCCAGTCCTCCAGCACTGTATCCGTTTTAAGAGACAAGTTGCATATTACCGTTAAGAGATGCGCAATTTCATTTCTCAGTTCCCTAATAACCCTTGGGTGGATGCCATCTGGGCCCGGTGACTTGTTGATCTTCAATTTATCAACTAGTCCTAAAACATCCTCTCTTTTAACCTGTATTTATTTTAATTCTTTAGTCAAGAGCAGCAGAATTTAGTTCAGGCAGCGGAATCTGCCCAAGATTTTCTGTCGTGAAGACAGATGCAAAGAACTCATTTAATCTCTGTAATTTCCAAGTCCTCCTTTTCCTCCCCCTTTCCTCCCACACCATCCAGAGGGCGAACTGGTTCTCTGGCAGGTTTTCTACTTTTAACATATTTTAAAAAGCGTTTATTCTTTCCCTTTATATTGTTTCATCTTCATTTGATGGGTTTGTAGGTTATTCATTTTCTTAGCTAATGAAATGAATAACGAATAACTAAATGAATTAAAAATTCTTTTTGTGCCCATCTCTACTCCCCACAATTACATCTTGAGGCAGACACTACAGGCAAACCTGTCATTAAAAGCAGAGTATGCTAAGGATAAGGCAGCCTTTCCTATTTCAGAAATCAGACTTGAAAGAAATATTGTGCTTCAGCCATAAAAAACAACAACCACAAAGCAAGCTAATTTGCAATCTCTAAAAGGCAACAGAAGTCACTGTTATGATGCTCCCACACAGCCCCCACACAATTAATCCCTATGTCCCTATGGAGCTTCCTCAATTAATGATAGTCCCTATGGAGCTTCCTCAAATACTGTCTCTATAGCTCCTTATTTGTTTGTTTGTTTGTTCATTTGTTCGTTCATCCATCCATCCATCCATCCATCCATCCATCCATCCATCCATCCATCCATCCATCCATCCATCCATCCATCCATCCATCCATCCACCCACTGATTCATTTTATTTATATACCAGTGCAAGTATTACAACTTAAAACCCTCAACACCTAATGGGGGTGTATGTGTATTTCCTCCTAGATATTGGCATAAAAACTTTCAATTTCATCTTCTTCAGTTGGAGCGGGGACTTGAGTGAGAGTTTTGCTTTTAGTTAGTCATTTCCCTTTAAATTCAAATCATTTCCTTTTAGCTTGGATTACTATAATGTTGGAGATTACAATGAACGGGGGGGGGGGAATACTAAATGCCGTCACTCCAGGGGTTTGTTTAGAAATTTGGGTATGTTAACATAATCTGGGACAGATGTTGGTTTTTCCTCCCCTGAATTTGAGCTATGCTGTGCCTTTATACTTTCTGGATGCAGAAATCCACCCTGCCACACCACTTCCCATTGTTCAGTTACATGTGCGTTGGTTATAAATAAGCAGTGGTCCCCCCCCAAGTCCCCAAAAGGGATGGCTCCAGCAGTTTGCATGGCACAGTCATATATGTTGTAAATCCCGTTCATGTGGTACAGCCATGTTTCAATTGTGCCTTATCCCTTAAATATTTCAAAGAATGACTAAACATCTCAATGCAGCCACATCTTCCTCTGCCTGCTCCTAATCCATGGGACAGGGCAGCCTGTGTCAAGGCCTTGCAGATGCCCAGAAAGTCACCCTATGGGGGGGGGGGAGCTGTGCTCCAGTTCCTTCCTTTATTCATTGGAGCAGCTGTTGCTACTTGTCACACTTCTTGTGACATACTTGCCCCCCCTCTTTCTAAAGCAACTCAACATTTGAACATAATACTAATGATATTTCTTATTTTGTAAGCACCTAAATTAACTGTGCACCACACAACAGCTCAAGCAGATGTAAGGTGCAACTTACTTTTTTTTTTAAAGGAACCAGCATAAAATAAAACATTAACAGCATTAAACATTAAACAAAAACATTAAAAGGGGAAAACATTCTTCATGAAAAAATGGTACCAACATTCAAAAGCAAAACAGCAATACTAATGAAGTATTAAATATTACGGGCAGATGTATGGGTATACTTTTATGCTATTTTCTTATTAATGATATGGATATTATTTTTAAAAATTGTACTTATATCTAAGTTTGTCATAGGCTAATTAGGTTCATTTTGTCATAAAGTCCACTCAGACTTGTAAAAAAAAGGAAGTACACTAAAAGTATTTTAACTGCTTTCAAGAAAAGAGAAAAGAAAAAAGTTATTTTTAAGGCGGTATAATAGCTACAACCTTAAAACTACTTTTCAGTTCATGGAACAATGACTGAACTCCATTACTATTTAAAAGCAATTGTCCAAGCTCAGGGGGTTATTTCTGCTTCCCTGTTTTAGAGCGCAGGGGTTTCTCACAGCTGGATAGTTTTTATCTGCTTTTGGGCATTTGAGACCTTACAGTTCAGGTTTTCAAGCTGTTCTTTTCAATCCTAAAGGAATAGCTGTTTTTCATTGTAAATTAAAGAAGCAAAAACAAAAAGAGTTGCCATATAACATAGCATCAGCAACTTGTGTTTCATAGTAGGTACAGCACTGATTATGTTGTGAAAATATGACTTTTTAATGTCAGGTCATGCAAAGCACAAAGTGAGGAAGAGAACTTTTCTGTCATGATAAAATTAATCTATTTAATTGCGAATATTTATTAATGGGAATGTTGATACAGAATGTATAAGCAGCTCACTTTTAAGAGAAAGATTTGACAACGTAGCCATTAATCTGAATTAAGTTGTCTAATTTTGGCATAAATTTCACATTGCTCGGTGTGATATTTTTGACTTCGTTTTCCTTTCAGAATGCAGTACAAGTTCTTTTAGCCAAAAGACTGCAGAAGAGGTATAATATCACACGTTTGCATACATTAAAAATTCTGAGCACGTTTTTAAATCATCCTGATATACAGGTCTATTGATTTTACTGCCTTTCTGATTGTGAGAACTGACCTAAGATCTTCTTGTCCCCTCGTGGCAGAGTTTTTAAATGCCTGTATTGCAGCTAAAACTGTGCTCACGACCTGGGTTAAATCCCAGGTACCAGGCTCATGACTGACTCAGCCTTCCATCCTTCCAAGGTTGATAAAATGAGTACCCAGCTTGCTGGTGGAGGGGGGGCAATGTGTAGCCTGCATACTATAATTAAAAACTCTAAACTACCCAGAGACTACTTGAAGTGCCATGGGGTGGCATATAAGCAGAACACTTTGCTTTGTTGTTTGAGGCAAAGGCCAAGAGGCCTTCAATGCATTCCAGGTAGTGAAGCTGGCTTGAAATCACAGCTCAGCCTTATTTTTGAGACTTCTTCTGATTATGGAAGAGGCTTCAACATGGAAGAGGGGGAAGGGAAATTTGTGTGGTAGAAAAAGAACACATAGCTATCTCACCAGGGGGAAGATCTGGATATTGTAAAATGCTGGGTTTTCTTCTTTCTTGGTCACGTGATTGAATATGTGGGTTCTCCGTTCCCACTACAAGGAAGTTTTTTTAAAAAAAATGTGAAGGCCACCCCCAGGACAAGCTGTTCAGTGCTAGGAGAAAAATAATTTAAAAAACACTGACAGCCCGAAGGCCAGCTGGTCGGTGCTGGGCGGAGGCGAAATTAAAAAATAAATAAATAAAAGTGCCAGCCAGCCCCAGGATGAGCTGGTCGGTGCTAGGAATTTTTTTTTAAAAGTACTGACAGCCCAAAGACCAGCTGGTCAGTGCTGGGTGGGGGAGGGGAAATTAAAATAAATTAATAAAGTGCCGGCCAGCCCCAGGGCGAGCTGGTCGGTGCTAGGAAAAAAATAAAACAAAAAATAAGAAAAGCGCTGACAGGCTGAAGGCCAGCTGGTCAGCACTGGGGGGGAGGGGAAGTTTTTTTAAAAGCATCGGCCAGCCCCAGGACGAGCTGGTTGGCACTAGGGAAATAAAAGCAGAAAACCAGATCATATGTGAGCTCCCACAGACGCTTGGCTTGCATTTTTATTGGAGCAAAAAATTCCCAACTTCTCCGGTAGGTCTTGGAAAACTCGCTAAAGGGGGCATAACTTTTTTTAAAAAGCCCAGTGGCCGTGGGGACAAGATTTTTGGAAACGCTTTATCTTGAAACTTAATCAGCATTTTAAAAGATGTGTGATAGAGCCCTTAGAGCAGTGATAGTGAACCTTTTAGAGACCGAGTGCCCAAACTGCAATTCAAAACTCACTTATTTTTCACAAAGTGCCAATACAGCAATTTAACCTGCGTACAGGTGGCTGTGAAAGGGTGATGTCAGATGCCCACAAAAAGGGCTCTGAGTGCCACCTTTGGCACCCGTGCCATAGGTTCACCAACACTGCCTTAGAGAGTCCAAGTGGATTTGCTGGGAGATTAGACCTCAGCACTGAACAGCACATGCCACCTGAGTGGATCACTTAATTCTCCCTAATTGGGGGTGGGGGGTGGGGGTGGTTCTGTTTTACATTTAGCTTTTGTTATTTTATACTTACCAACATGATTTGCTGCTTTGCATTCGTGGGAAATTTGAGGAAATGAACTTAATTAATTAATTATCGGTAATTAATACTGATCCAATTGAAAGGAGGGAAGTTCTGTTGTGTGTGTGTGAGGGGATGACTTCCTAGTGAGATGGTCAAATAATCTTTGTCTTCCCGACACCTCTTAAAATGGCAAGCAGCCATTGCACTCAAGTCACCTGACTGTTAATTTAAACTCTATTTTGAGAATGGCCTATTTTGATCTCTGATGCAGGAGGAAAACACAGCCACCCAATGTCATTGATTCCCGGGGGGGGGGGGGGGGAGAGAGAGAGAGAGAAGACAAGACCCACACAGTCATAACCTTGGTCACTTTGTTAAAAAGACCCATTCATGTCCACTAGAATGTTATTATTTCCATGGGAAGTCTACACCTTGAAGGATAAAGCCCAGCAAAGGTTGGAGGAAGGATGGAGAGAAGCACTGGGATTATTATAATAATAATTATTTTATACCCTGATCTTTGCAAGACATTCATGTGGGGCACTGCCACAACAAATGATACCTAAGTTTTATTTGGCCATCTTCTGTGTGGGCACAATGGAACTACTATAATGCTTTGCAATGAAGAAACCAGAGTTCTATGTCACAAAAAACCATATCTGCTCTAAAAACATTTTTGAAAAAGTATTAGAAACAAGTCTATTTAGGGAAATGAGGTAATGGAGCTCTCTTGAAGAAGGTCAGAAGAGAGATTATCCAGAGAGTAGGGAAATGTCCTCAGAGGCTACAATGTGCATCTGTTAAGAGAGCCATTCAGGTTCCTTCCCCAGTAGAGTTTTTTTTCCTCTCCCTTGCCTGTGCTACATTAAGAATACGTTTGTACCAGCTGTTTTCATAGAAAGAGGCTAAAGAACCAAAAGGTGAAAATGCATTTTCAAAAGGAGCAGTATAAACAAGGTAAGTTTTAAAGTTTCGAAGCAAGACTCAAACATGGAGGTGGGGTGAGGAGCAATAACTAACAACATGATTGGTTCCATCCTTTACGACCTAGGGCAGTGGTGGCAAACCTTTGGCACTCCAGATGTTTTGGACCCCAACTCCCAGAATTCAGAGCCTAGATTGCCAATGACAAAGGACTGTGGGAGTTTTGGTCCAAAACATCTGGAATGCCAAAGCTTTGCCACCACTGACCTAGGATATATGGCCTAGACTGGCCCACCCGCCCAATCCCCCAAGATTCTTTCCTATCCTTCCTGTACACTCCAGCAATGGGCTGTATGTCTTCTGGAATGGGCCTTGTTAAACTGCAATCTAAAACAGTGGCTTAAAATGAAATTTAGATCAGTCACTTAACATAAGAATGGAAATCTGGGGACAAGGATGGAAGGAATAGGACATATCATGACCTAAAATGCATTCAGAAAGAATAGGGAAGGATCTGTAAAGAACAGATCCCCTGTAATCAGAGAAGTCTCTGAATTCAATCAAGCAGGCCTGTTACCTGTAAAAATTAGTATCTATTGAATAACTTATTGCTTTTAAGCAGCACACTATGATATGGGCACTTCACTGTTGACATTCTTATGTTTGTGTTTTTACTGACCTCCCACAAAATGACCCTCCCCCAATAATGCTTCTGCAATAAAAAGACATTGCTCATAATGAATCCTCCTGATTCCCCTCAACTTTATTAAAACATTTAAAATAATTATGCTCTCTCTCTCCGTCCCTCCCCAACAAAAAGCAACACGCCCCCGAAGACATTATTTTTATTGTATTATTTCCATCCCCCCAGGTTCTGGGAAAGTGCCAGCTACCCCCCCCCCCTTAAAATGCATATCCATTTTATGCTCCTTACTTAGTATCGACTAAATAGGAATCTGTGCTGACGTTCAATAATAGGTCATAAAAATACTGATGAATTCACCAGGCATTTTTCTTTGCTAATTGACTGCTGTAATAGTCACCCCTTAGTAGGCTCAGCAGCCATCTGCATCCACATTGTATATTCTTCTTCTCCCTAAAATATTTGTGCAGGAGACGAGTGAAGGCTTAGATATGTGAATGAAATATCTGATACCAGAAAGTCCCTCTTTTTTGAAAAAAAATGGAAAACAATAGGAAACTATTTCCAGCAATCGTTCATGAAATATCTCTGCAATCAAAGCACCACCAACGAGCTCTGTGCCCTTTTCTTTTCCATGTGCGGAGTTCATTTATGAGAAGCGTGACTCATGCGTGAGCTATGGTTAAATGGGCAGCAGCCTCAATGGGCCCACCTCTCTTGGCATGCGACAATATTGTCTTCAAAAGTCAAACGAGTTCAATGAGCAGGGAGAAGGTGGGCAAGGCCCGTCAGGAAGTTCAGCACGCCTCTCCTTTTTTAACTTGTCCAGACAAATCTGAAACAGTACTGGCATTTTCTTGCTGTATTTGTCAAAGTCCTCCTTGACTGAGGAGTAAGCACTTCCCCTCCTTGAAGAGTGTAAATTAGGGGCTTCCCCACCTCCTTCATTGTAAAACAATGCCCTCTCAGTCTCATTCCCCACAGAGACAATTCAAAAATGCAGGGCTTGTTGTGAATGCTCCCAAGTCATAACAATGACTGTTCATTTCTCAGAAAAAAAATTATAACAGAACTTGCCGATCAATATTTACATACACACCAAGCGCCTCAAGGAAGCATATCGTGTCAGTGTGCTTTGAGTTCCTGGGAACCTGCTGAAAATAATAGAATCTCAGCACAGCAGAACTGGAAAGAAACCTATGGATCATCACGTCCTTGTCAAGGAATCAAAATCGGAACCTCTGGCTCAGAAGCCTCGGATACATCAGCTACTGAAGTGTTCGGCAGTTCTTGCGCAACGTATGCCCTCTTCAAGCCAAAGACAACACACACACTTATTACGTACATTAGCCTAGCAGTCCTCAATACGTGTCTTATTTTGCAGCTAGTCCTTGCATTGCAAAACATTCAGGTTGTCAAGGATAGTAAGCCGTGTTTAGCTCGACAGATCACCAGCCAGTCAGGCCTGCCTTAAGGGCAGGATGATACTAGAGGTATACAAAATCAATATGGTAAATATGAGATGATGTCATTTTGGGTTTTAATAGTCCTCCTGATGTCATGGAGTGTTTCATTTTATAGTATGGGGGAGGAACGTCAACAAATCCCTATTGTCTGAACACAGAGATACTTGTATTGTTATTTGTACTCCTTCTACTGGATGACAGCCGTTTAACTTGAAAATAAAATTCCATTTTTAAAAGGAAATGTAAGAGTGTCAAGATGCAGACACACACAATAGGCAGGAAACAAGTTACAATATTAAATGCATTTCTTAGAAATGAGGGAGTTAATGATATGTAGCATTTCCAGGACTTCTTTTCAGTGGTCAAAGCATCTCGCCTCCTGATCAGAAGACCTTCCAACAAAGCTGCATTGTAGATCAGAATTATCCCCTCACTGCAGACTGGCTGCCAAGGCTGAAAGGTAGGTGGGTGCCTCACAGGACCTGAAGCAAGAACTTTCCCGCTTAAAACCTATTTCATTTCATTTCCTTCAATTACATTTATAATTGGCTTTTCCTTATAGGAGCTCAAAGGGACATACAAGACCCTCTATTTGCTGTTATAATGCAGTCTCTTCCTAATGCCACAGCCACATGGGAACCACCCCTCCACAGAGAAATCAACGGATTGTCCATCAGAATCATACTACTGGAACCCTTTTGGCAGGGCTAGTCCTTTGGGGTCTCCCACATGATTTGCGCTGATGTATTCCAATTCCAGATAGCTTATTTTGTGCATAATAATCAACAAACTCTGGAACATTATTCCTTTATGAAATCCGGATGTGTGTACATGTGTTCATGTTCGTATGAGTGCCAATCCATATGTTCCACACCTTTCTAACATATATTGGCTGAAATCCTGTTGCTTAGTGAAGTAAGTCATAACCAGAGTAAGCCCATTGGATAAATGGGACACACAGAAGAGCTGACTCAGCAAATCCTTATTGCTTAAATGGGCATGTTCTAGTTGCAACTTGCCACACTAAGCACCAGGACTTCAGCCATTTTGTTTTGCAATATAATATATTTTGTGTTGCATATAATAAAGTTTCCTTCTATTTCAACTCTGTATAATTCCCCATTGGTCCCCCCCCCCATAATGAGCTATATTGCAATAGGGAGGGAGATTCATAGCTTTGAGATGATGTTACTTTTAGGACAACTACATCCAGAACAGTTACTTTCTGGGAGAGTCAGAAAATTGTAGGTCATAAAGGGACCCTCCCGATCTCTTCTTCCCATTAAACACATAACTATAACATTCCTATGGGCATTTACTGATGTGCTAAGTTACATTTAACTTAATTAGTAATAATTATGTGCCATCAACATGATTCTGATTTATGAAAATCCCTCCCAGGTTCTGTAGATATACAGACAAGTGGCTTAACCATTCCCTCCTTGTGGTGATGCTTAGGGACCCCATGGGTTGCCCATGGCTACACAGATGCCAGGGCCTGTTACCTTGCCAGTCACACATGCTCCAAGTGACCCTGGGTGGCCCTTCTCCCAGGAGGGGCGGCACTGCCGACAGGCACTCCAACCCACAGGGATGCACCAGCACCAACTAAATAGGACAGATGTTTTAGAATACAGTTTGATGGGTCACACCGTACTCCCTCCCAGAACACATAAACAAACAGCACTTCCAAAAGGACTTTGTCATTTCTCCTTCATTGTTTGGGAGTTATTTCCACAAAGCTATGATTCTCAGCAAAGCAAGGCTAAAACCAATAACACCAGAATAAGAAATTTGGAATATTTTATTTTATTTTTCCTCTTCTTTTCTTAATTCTCCCTTTCTGCAAGGCAGCACCTAGCTAAGCTCCCCAGAACCATGTGGAAGAGATAAGGGAACTTGATTTTTTTTTTGAAACCCATTACGATGTTTACTATTAGGGCATAAAAAGCCTATCCCCCCTCTCTCAGTCTCTCAGTCTCTCAGTCTCTCAGTCTCTCAGTCTCTCTCTCTCTCTCTCTCTCTCTCTCACTCTCTCTTTGATCACAGATCATAATATTCTTCCATCCAGCATGGAAGTTGTACCCTAAATGTGGAAGTTTTCCATAATGTTGGGTCTGTTGTATGATCTCTTGAACACTAATGTTTTATTAAGGAATTAGCCGCTTCTGTTCTGTTTTCACAAGGACTTGCCTGAGTTTTAGACACGCCTCTCTCATTCATTGCCATCTCTTCACTGTTATCTCTAGAGATGGGCATGACTTAGCGGTATTCCCGTTTCCGTTTCCGTTACTCGTTTCCGTTACTCTACGGAAACGGTAACGGGAATCACTGCCTCAGACTTCGAGCTCGAACCGATGAACGAACAATTTGGTCTGATTTGTCGTGCTCGTTACTTGCATCGCGCAATGCCAAGCGGCACAGAAAAAAAAGTTTTTAAAAGTTAAAAAAACCCGATTCCCGGCCCTAAAAGTAGGCGAAAACTGTCTGAGGGCACCTACCAGGCCAGAAGGGTGTTTTATTTGGGGGGGGGGTTCCCCGCCCCCCTCTCCTTGGCTATTGCTACTGCTGCGGAGGGCGCATCCATTTGCCATGCAGTGCGGGGGGGATCCAAAATGGCGACCGCAATATTTTTTTTGAAATCGTTGCCCAAAACCCCACCAAAGCACCACAGAAACATGCGAAAATTAGCTATTTTAAATGCTTGAATTTTTACAGTAGCGGCAGTGGGTTTTTCTTGCAAAAAAAGTCTCTGTTGATTTTATTTTATTTTATTTTATTTTATTTTTTTACACCTGCGCATTCGCAATGATGGGCTCGCCCATGGGAGTGGACCATGCAAAGTTTTGGAGCCATTCCACCAATCGCATGGCCAGGTTTTGCTGACTGTACCAGGCTGGGAGGGCGCATCCATTTGCCATGCAGTGCGGGGGGGATCCAAAATGGTGACCGCAATATTTTTTTTGAAATCGTTGCCCAAAACCCCACCAAAGCACCACAGAAATATGCGAAAATTAGCTATTTTAAATGCTTGAATTTTTACAGTAGCGGCAGTGGGTTTTTCTTGCAAAAAAAGTCTCTGTTGATTTTATTTTATTTTATTTTATTGTATTTTTTTACACCTGCGCATTTGCAATGATGGGCTCGCCCATGGGAGTCGACCATGCAAAGTTTTGGAGCCATTCCACCAATCGCATGGCCAGGTTTTGCTGACTGTACCAGGCTGGGAGGACGCATCCATTTGCCATGCAGTGCGGGAGGGATCCAAAATGGTGACCGCAATATTTTTTTTGAAATCGTTGCCCAAAACCCCACCAAAGCACCACAGAAACATGCGAAAATTAGCTATTTTAAATGCTTGAATTTTTACAGTAGCAGCAGTGGGTTTTTCTTGTAAAAAAAAAGTCTCTGTTGATTTTATTTTATTTTATTTTATTTTATTTTATTTTTTTACACCTGAACATTTGCAATGATGGGCTCGCCCATGGGAGTAGACCATGCAAATTTTCCACCAATCGCATGGCCACTTGGCCAGGTTGACCACAGAGACTTCTGGGATGTGCCAATCGGGCATAAACAGCCCACTAATCGTAGCCCAAACCCGAACCCTAAGCCTAACCCATACGCCAGTACACTGTCCTTCTAAGTGGGTCAGAGAGGCACCCAGAGGTGCACCCCAATACTCACCCTAACCTCACCCGTAACTAGCCTAACCCTAGCCGTTGCGCTAATCCGTCTTAACCCTAAGCCAGATCTACTTGCATTGCACTACATGCAAGTACGTGAGACACAGCGGGTGCAAAGAGTCTGCCAGTCCGTCACTTGTGGCTCTGGCTGACTCCTGCAGCTCCCTCCAGGAGCCCGCTACCCCCTCCCCAAACCAGTACTAACAGAAACGAAAAAACGAAAAAAACGAACCGACTAATTTTTGCGAATTTTCGCGAAAAACGGAAACGAGCCGAAACGGAACCGGCCCGACTAACGACAACTCGAAAAAAAAATTTTTCAAGTCGTGCCCATCTCTAGTTATCTCTATGCTGTTTGCCGGCCCATCAAGAGAATAGATGTCTTGGAGGAGGAGCCTACATCACAGTAAGAGGCAGCAAAATTGTGGGGTAACATGGCAGTTGTAGACTGCTCCTATCCATGTGGCTGTGGTTTTCAGTCTCAAACTACAGGAATATGGGACAGTACAAAAGGAAAGGATTTTATATATAGCCAAGGGGATCTGTGAAAGCAACTTACACAGGTATTCTTATTTATTTATTGTTAAATAAATAATCTCCTATTCAAAATAGGAAAACAACCCAGTTTGCAAATTAATAAATACAAACACAAAGCTAACCATATACTACCATTTAAACCATGGGACCCATTGTGGTGTAATAGATAGATTGACAGACAAGGACTCTCTAGTAGAGATGGGCACGACCAGAATTTTTTTTGAGTTGTCGTTTTTCGGGACGGGTCCGTTTCGGGTCGTTTCCGTTTTTCGTGAAAATTTTTCAAAAATTTGTCGTTTCATCGTGTCATTTGTCGTTTGTCGTTACCACCGCGATTTAGTGCGACTTGACTTCCCAGAGCATGGGGTTAGGGGGCAAGGGCTAGGCTTAGGGTAACGGTTAAGGTTAGGGTGGGTTAGTGGGCTGTACCTCTGGGTGCCTCTGGCCCACTAAGAACACAGTGTACTGGCGTATGGGTTAGGGTTAGGGTTAGGATTAGGGTTAGGGTTGGTGGGCTTTTTATGCCCTCTCTGGCACATCCAGAACTCTCAGCAAAACCTGGCCATGCGATTGGTGGAATGGCTCCAAAAATTTGCATGGTCCCATCCCATGGCCAGCCCATCATTGCGCATGTGCAGGTGTAAAAAAATAAAATAAAATAAAATAAAATAAAATCAATGGAGACGTTTTGTTGCAAGAAAAACCCACTGTTGCTACTGTAAAAAATCAAGCATTTAAAATAGCTAATTTTCGCATGTTTCTGTGGTGCTTTGGTGGGTTTTTGGACCACAATTTCAAAAAAAATATTGCAGTCGCCATTTTGGATCCCCCCGCACCGCATGGCAAATGGAGACGCCGAGGATGCCCCCTCCCAGCCTGGTACCAGCAAGTCTCAGCAAAACCTGGCCATGCGATTGGTAGAATGGCTCCAAAAATTTGCATGGTCCCATCCCATGGCCAGCCCATCATTGCGCGTGCGCAGGTGTAAAAAAATAAAAATAAAATAAAATAAAATAAAATCAATGGAGACGTTTTGTTGCAAGAAAAACCCACTGCTGCTACTGTAAAAATTCAAGCATTTAAAATAGCTAATTTTCACATGTTTCTGTGGTGGTTTGGTGGGTTTTTGGACCACGATTTCAAAAAAAATATTGCGGTCGCCATTTTGGATCCCCCCGCACCGCATGGCAAATGGAGACGCTGAGGATGCCCCCTCCCAGCCCGGTACCAGCAGCCCAGGACAGGAGGGGGGAGGCTGGAGTGGTGACCCCCCCCCCCAGAAACCACCCCTCTGGTAGGTGCCCTCAGGCAGGCATATTTTCGCCTGTTTTTTTGGCCGGGAATCGTTTTTTTTTTTTAATTTCTAAAACTTTTTTTCTGTGCCGCTTGGCATCGCGCGATCGCTGCGATGCCAGGAACGACAACGACAAATCAGACCCAATTTTCCTTTTGTCGGTTCGAGTTCGAGTTCTGACGGCTTAATTGTCGTTTCCGTTTCCGTTGTGTAACGGAAACGAGTAACGGAAACGGAAACGAGAATTTCACCAAGTCGTGCCCATGTCTACTCCCTAGACCTGGGTTTGAATCCCTGCTCAGTTGCAGGGAAGGAAGTACAGGCACTAGTACAACCATTCTTTAAATATCCCACTTAGCTAGAAAGCCCAGTTAGAGTCCTGATAGGGTTCCCACTGGACAGAACATGACAAATAAAATTTGAATTGCAGAGTTAATTAAATAGAATATGCCAAAAAATATTGCTGGCCTTAATCTGATGTCAAACTACTGGCTGGCTACTAGCTTAGTGGGATATTCTTCCTCTCCTAATTCCAAATCCAAATATCTGTTGGAAACGTTGACAATCCTTCTTTTGCGTGTGTCCTTCACTGGGAGGATTGTCCAGCCCATACCCTGTTTTAGTAGGCACTCAAGCCATCTGGTCAAGTGAGATGTGCCATAAATTACAAAATAAATTACAAAAAAGATTTCTTATTTTGCATCTATTCATACATACAAACTAGCACATACAATTTCAGCTTATGCATATTTATGCATATTAGGGGTTCCTCCCTCCCTCCCTCCTCCCTCCCCCATTTCTCCATTTCTCCATCTCTCCTCCTCCTCCTCCTCCTCCTCCTCCTCCTCCTCCTCCTCCTCCTCCTCCTCCTCCTCCTCCTCTTTTTGTGGATGTTTTCCTTCTTGTGTGTATATGTGTGTTTTGTGTCCTTACAGTCATAACCAACTCTTCCTGACCCCATGTCCATGGAATTTTCCTGGCAGGAATTCTGGAGTTGTTTTGCCAGTTTCTACTCCAGGCGCCTACAGCACCTAGTATTTCCTGGATGAGTAAATGACCACCCTTTCTTATACCTGAGACATTGCAACATAAAGGATATGACACAAAGGAAGCTGAAGGGGATATTTCCCTATCTGGATTCCATGCATAACTGCATTTGCACCCCATGTTTCTATGCTGACAGTACAGTTTGGATTTCAGATTCAAACAGTGGGAAGTTAACAGCTGTGCAAGAACACCTATACTGAGATTTTTAGTTTTATGAACTGCTTCCTCTCCCTTAAAGCACGAGGCCACCAGGCACCGAAAAGGGAGAGTCTCAATATATTTGTACTTTGTAGTGAGAGATAAGAGATGAAGCAAAGTTAATACGCATTCCACTCCAATGACAAAGGGGATGCTCCAGACTTTCCAACATCTGGTAATGCAAGATAGACAAACAGGGAAGCATAACAAGCTCTGAAGTTTAGCCAGAAGTTGTTGTTCAGAGCACAGGTGCTGTCTTGAGAAATGTATGACAAGCAAAAAATAGGAATTATTCACAAAATCTGTTTCAGAAAAGGGTGGATACAGAACTGGCTACAGCTGCAAAACAGTAAATCAGTTAATTATGACTTTTAAAAAACTGATTCAATAATAAGTTCTAGTTTTAGTTTTCTGCATTACATTACACACACACACACACACACACACACACACACACACACACACACACACACACACACACACACACACACACACACACACACACACACACGTTAACTCTTAGTCTGGTATTCTCCCACCACAAAATCATACCCTTTTTAGTGGGTCATTATTAAAGCAATAACCAATGGAGAACTTGTGAACATGGCAAACTGGAAGGGATGGCATCAGAGGGCATGCCTGCATGCCAGTCCCTTTAGGAAATGATGCTGTACTGTGGAAATGAATTAAAATGACACCAATATGTTTCATTTCTGTGCATGTCCTCTTTTAAGAAAAACAATGGCTTACTGATGTTCAGAAAACAAACTATGCTTTAAAATAACTATTGTTTATTGTGGAACAAATTGAAAAAACCCCACAATCCATTAATTAACCTTCCTCTGCTCAGCCAATTCACATCTCTTTAATTAGGTAGCAGCCTATACAGCAGGGCTGTCCATCTTTGAACAGGCCGAGGTCTACTTTTTCCAGATGAAAGTGCCTGAGGGCTACTATACTAAAACCTCTACTTATGAATTTTATCTGTTCTGAGCATATGCTCATAAGTGAAACAATTGTAAGTAGAGCAGCGGTTTCCCATAGGAACACTTTGAAAATCAATTAATCATTTCTGGAGGGAACAGATTTCAATGCATTCCTATGGTAAGGCTGACCATGCACACACTTCCCTTACACCTGCTTTAGCTGGTGTGGATGGGTGCAAGGGACGCGCGTGCATGCTTGCACAGATTGCTCCTTCCGCTTGCCCGGGCTGCTGGAAGACTTTTTTTTAATGGTGCACTTTCCCTCCCAACCTGCCCAGGGCCTGACCTGACTCTACTTCTCCTCCTGTTTTCTCCCTTCTCCCTTCCAGCCCCCTCGCTGCCAATGCTGCCGCCGCCCATAGCTCTCACTCACTTCTGCCATGTTCTCTGTGATGCTGGGATGGGCCAAGCCAGCAGCAGGGCAATCACATTGCCACAGCGGTGCAAGGAGGAGGGAATGGCTCAGAAGGGGAGCAGGAGGAGCGGCCAGTCTCTGTGAGGCAGCTGTGGGGGTGGGAGGTGGAGTAGGAGGAGGATGGAAGTGTGGGAGGGAGGAATTCCCCACGGGGAGAAGAGGGGGATGTCACCATGCAAAGGAAGTGGGCATGCCCATGACCCCGCCCATCGCTGTCCCCTCCATTCCCCTTCCTCCGCTCTGCACCAATAACTCAATTGGTCACGAGACAGTGGCACGCCAATCATCTGGCTGGCAGGGAGAGCAGGGGCTGTGCCATGGCCCTTGAACTGCCCCACTCAGCTGAGAACGTGGGCTGGCAGACCCAGAGCTTTGCTGGGGCAGTGGTGGTCTTTGGGGTGGGGGAGGTAGAGGTGGAGAACTTATCCCCTCACATTTTTATTGATGGCTGGTGGGCTACTTTTGAACCCTTCACAGGCTACTGGTAGCCCCCAGTCTACCTGTTGGGCAGGCCTGCTATACAGCAGCAGGTTCCATGATCAGCTCTACTTTTCAGCAAAGTGGTGCAATTGGTTTGAGCAGCAGATGCTACAAGAATGGCAGCAGCAGCCATCACCCTCCAGTTGCTGAATGGGCTCAGACTGTTCCTCTCCTGATAGAACAAGCTATGTGCTTAGCAAAGTCTATCTTCCTAAACTAGTCTGCTGCTCTTCTTTCTTTCTCTTTCTTTCTTTCTTTCTTTCTTTCTTTCTTTCTTTCTTTCTTTCTTTCTTTCTTTCTTTCTTTCTTTCTTTCTTTCTTTCTTTCTTTCTTTCTTTCTTTCTTTAGGAATTATATAACCTAAATCAAATATTAGCTGTTACCCTGGGTTAGAAATGATTGATGATGCTTATCCAAGTCTTGATGTATCAAGTTTCTACTGAATCAATGGGTTTATTTATTTATTTATTTATTTATTTATTTATTTAAATACTTATATCCCGCTCCATCTTCCCAACGGGAACTCTGGGCGGCTAACAGCGCAAGAAGCTAAAAAGCTAAAAAGGCTAAAAAGCTAAAAATAACAAGGCCACCAAGCAAGGGCAGCGGAAGGCAAGATGGCGGCAGACGGTAAGAGCAAAGAAAAGAAAGAGAAACTAACTAATGAGGACACCAAATGCTTCTTTGAAGAGGAAGGTCTTCAAAGCCCTCTTAAAGGCGGGCAGGGACTCCAGCAGGCGCAGCTCAGGAGGGAGATGGTTCCAGAGCGAGGGCCCCACCACAGAGAAGGCGCGGTTCCGCGTACGCATTTTCCGCGCCTCTCTGGGTGTGGCCACTCTCAAGGAGCGCGCCTGCGACGATCTCGTGGGTCTGGATCCGGATGCCCTCAGGGAGATGCGCTCCGCCAGGTATCCTGGTCCCAAGCCGTGGAGGGCCTTGAAAACCAAGACCAGAACCTTGAACCTGATCCGGAAGACAACGGGGAGCCAATGCAGGCGGACCAGGACTGGGGTGATGTGCTCGAATCTACGAGCACCCACCACCAGCCTGGCCGCCGCATTTTGCACCCGCTGTAACCTCCGGACCAGGGTCAAGGGCAACCCCACGTAGAGGGCATTGCAATAGTCGATCCTCGAGATCACCAGGGCCTGCACAACTGTCCTCAGGGAGGACTCGTCAAGGTACTGACGGATCTGGGCGATCCTGCGGAGATGGAAAAAAGCGGCCCTGGAGACGGCCATCACCTGGGCTTCCAGGGAGAGGGCCGAATCCAGGACCACGCCCAGATTCCTGGCCCTGTGCCAGGTTGGCACTAAGCTTTAGACCAGTGGCTCCCAAACTTGGGACCTCAGGTGTTCTTGGACTAAAACTTGAGAAGCTTTCAACACTAACCATGCTGGACAAGATTTTTACAGTATCCACAACTGGACTGTAGCAAAATAATTAAGGGATTTTTACACACATTTTAAAGTGTGCACATGTATTTCTTTATTTATCATACAACTTTAAAATGTCTGTCATGCTTTAAAAACAAACAGATCTGAAAATGGCTTCCTGTGGCAAACTATATATAAAATAAATAGCCAAACTTCAAACCAATAAATGACAATTAGATAAAACCAACACTGTTAAAATCTAAAAACCGGAACAAATAAACAAAAACAGAATGGATTTTGAACATAGAAGGAAGTGCAATAATATGAAATTGTTTTTTTTAAACAACAACAGAATATACATATAAATTTTATAAATAAGAAAACATGTGTCACAAAAGTGTTGTAAAACCTTAAATGCATGAGATGTCTATTTTTTTCCTTAGGGCTGTGCTGAATTTCCCTGGTGTTTGTATTTCATAGTAAAGATGGATGTTGCTGAAGGCACATATATCTTCCTAAAGAACAGTCTTCCACAGTCAGGCAAGGGAGAACTTTCTTCTTGGTACACACACACACAGAGAGAGACAGACAAATAAATAAATAAAATCATGATCCGTGCTTCCTGCATAGCAAAATGTGCGTGACAAAAGTGTGTGCTGACAAATCAGAACTGATTTATAGTGACCCTTATAGGTAAATGAGATATTTAAGGAGTGGCTTTACCACTTCCATACCCCCAGGCAATTTCCATGGGCAAGTGGGGCTTTGAACTCTGTTCTCCAAAGTCCTAGTTCATCACTCTATCCATTACACCACACTGTGGGAATCTAGTAGGAGGATCTTATTCTGCACATCAGTGTGGATTGCTTCTTTTAAACCTACTGCTTGAGAGCCACTCTGAAGGAGGTGACATATTGTATGATGTCCACCATATGACATCTCTTTGTTTCTTAATAATTAGCCTAGAGAGTAGGAGGACTATGTTACTAAATAGCAAGTAAGCCACAACAGCACTATGAAGGAAAATAATAATTTGCTTGTTTGATCAATAGAAAGGAAGCATTACATAGTGTACACACAATGCTGCAGAATTTCTATTCAAGGTAACAACAGCCTCTTTTAAATGAAGCTATTCCACAATATTCACAGTGAGATCCCTTCTTTCACTTGGTAAATTTGAAGGAGGTGAAAAAATCATCCCCTTTATTTAAAACTCAGAAAGACCACCAGAACGAAGTGAGGCTGGGCTGGAGTGTGTGGGTGTGGATGGGACCAGAGTAGCTGTGGGCTGCCATTTTATTTTAGAAGGAATCAGCATGTAATATGGACACTTTCCAAAGTACAGTGGTCCCCTGCCCTTTCACAGTTCATATACTGCAGTCCCGCTATATCGTGGAATTGCAGTACCGTGAAAAGGCTGGGGGGGGGGGAGATTTTAAAAGCCAGGACTTTTTAAAACTTCCCCCACTTCCCCAAGCCCTGGGCTTCAGCTGATTGGCACTGAGGTGGGGAAACAAAAGGTTTCCATGGAGGCATCACATGCCACTTCTTCCCACCCTCTCGGGGTGCAGGGAAGCTGCGTGTGATGGTTAAAAGCCTTTCTGCCATGGAGCCAAGCGCTTGGCTCCATGGCAGAAAGCCCTTTTTAAAGATCACACGCTGCTCCCCCACACCCTCCGGGGGGTGGTGGAAAGCCACACATGATGTTTAAAATCATGCCCCCCCAGGCCCGACCCGACCTGCATCTGCGTATCTCAGATTTTCAATGATCGGGGGTTGGGTCGGGCCCTAACTCCCGCAATGTACAATAACTACTAAAATGAGTGACCAGGCCCAGAGATTGGAAAACTGGTGTGTGTGTGTTTTTTCTTGGGTGGGTTGGGGGGACTGTAAATTCCAAAATAAAGAAATGCAGCTGGGAGTGGGGTGGGCTGGGAACTTTTCCAAGCCATGAATGGCTTTTATGGTATTGTCAAACACATTTGTACAGTACATCCATATGAAAGAGTCTGGGCATGCTAGACAAACACTACATCCAACAAGAGCATCATAAGCACTTTGTCTGGTATTGTGGCATAAAATTGCAGGTCCGTTTGTCTTGGCTTTGTTCTAGAATTCCCCAACCCCAATCCCAACCCCTCCTGTAAAACAGCATGAGTTGCCTTCCTACACTAAGTTGCTCACGGCCAATTTGTCTTATTTATTTCAGCAGGACTAAAACACGACTAAATTTGTTTTAGTTCACTCTGACGCTCTTCTCATTTTTCTATCTACCGCTTTCCCAGACTGGAACGTACATGAAGTTCTAAGAAAATCTAAGCAGAGTGAAGGTTAATTGTTGACTTGATTGTGGGTTGCAGTTTATTCGGCAGTGCAACTCCTAGCTACTCTCCAGCCACCATGTCCATAGGGAAGGATGGTTTGAACGGTAGTCCAAAGATTCCAAGCTCAACCTGCCGCTATAGAATCATTTATGGAAGATGTATGTGTTACGTTGCTGGAACATATTCATGTCCTTACATTCATAAAAGAACAACACATACTTTTGGAGGCACACGGGCACTCCAGGGGCTGTGGCTGTGATTGATCTTCTTTTTACCTGAGCACACAATTGGCACATGCAAATCACACGCCTGCGGCATCACAAACTCAGCAGTTGTTCCTGGTCTTACATAACTGTACAACGCTGATTGACACAAAAGGAGTGGCTCTTTTGCTAGCACCTGGTCGGGCTGGGCCGGGTTGGGCATGGCAGGCTATTAACAGTATAAGTCTCAGGCGTCTGCCCGGGAGAGGGATGGTGCACTCCTGCAGATAAACAGGCAACTTGCTCATCCTTTGGATCACCCGTTTTGACGTGGAAAGGCTGGCTTCTGGGGAGGAAAGCTAGACAGATGACAGATTGTATGTAAATACCTTGAAAGTACAAAGTAAGGGCAGGAGAAGCATCCATGTAGACTGTTCACTCACTATCATATGTTTTTTTCTGAAACCTCCCCAATTCTCAGTTATTCTTCCTCAAGTACATCTCCAGGGCTTGGTTTCTAGGCTCAGTCTGTCATTGCTTGCTAAAGTCTTCTTTCCCTGACACAATCCTTGCCTATTTGTTGTGAGGTTTCTTGTACTGGGGGTGGGATTTAAATGCACAACCCCGCTCTGGTTACTAAAATGAAGTGGAACACAGATCTACCACTTGTGTATTAGTTGTGTTGTGTCCGCATATGTCAGTAACTCCTCTCTGTTTATACAGAAACAATTCATTTTTGGAGCTCCCTTTGTCTTAATTAAATAAGAAGGTTGTTTTAGTGACATCTGTGCCCCTCTGAGACTTGTGAGGCCAAAGTAAATTACCACTACAGGAGGAGCGAAGCAGTTGGAGACACAGCCAACGAAGAAATACAACAGGGGCAATTTGTCCATACATACTGCAGTAATTTGTCTATTATTGCCTGGAAATAAGTCAAAGGCTGAAGGTGAAACAAAGGCAGCTTGAAAGCAATGAATCCAGTTCATAAGAATCATGACTGCAATGAGTGAGCCTTTAGGTCTGATCCCAAGATACGGAAGCACTGGCTTGCATTCACTTCTGTCTGGCAAAGGAGCAACATATCACTTATAAAAGAGTAACCTGTACATGCATGCTTCCACCTTTCTCTAGAACACTATGGGCTCTATCACAAGTCCTTTAAAATGCTGATTAAATTTCAAGATAAAGCGTTTCCAAAAATATTGTCCCCATGGCCACCGGGCTTTTTTTTAACTGGTTATGCCCCCTTTAGCAAGTTTTCCATGACCTACTGGAGAAGTTGGAAATTTTATGCTCTGGTAAAAAAATGTGAGCCAGAAGTCTGTGGGAGTTTGCATACGATCCTGTTTTCTGCTTCCCCTCCCAAGCCCCAACCAGCTCGTCCTGGGGCTGGTTGGCACTTTTATTTATTTATTTATTTATTTATTTATTTATTTATTTATTTATTTGTTACCCCTCCCCCCAGCGCTGATCAGCTGGACGTCGGGCTATCAGCGCTGTTTTTTATTATTATTTTCATTTTTTCCTTTCACCACCTGCTGGTCGTGGGGCTGAATGGCACTTTTAAAAAAATAATAATATTTGTACGTGGGAACGGAGATCCCACATCTTCAGTCATGTGACCAAGAAAGAAGAAAAGCCGGACTTTTACTATATTGGGATCTTCCCCCAGGTGAGTTAGCGGCCAACCCTTTCAAAACCTGTTCACTGCCTAAGGCTTGAAAAGTGCCTCTGACCCAAATAATGCTATGGGAAACTCTTTGAACCCATATTGTTCTGTTCCACCTGCAAGCCATCCTATACTATCAGACATCCACCTGTTCACATGAATTTTACCATCACAATACACCATCCTGTCCTTACTCAACAAAGAAGTGACGGAATGCAAAAACGCAGGCTATCCACATTTACTCATAAAAGGGCAGAATGGCTTGCTCTGGAATAAGGAAAGAAAGTAAAAAAAGAAAACTTGTAACATATTCTTGGTGAGCAGCAGCTTTGGTGACTGTACAGTGTCTATGGAGTGTCTGCTCCCGCTTGGTAGATTTAACATCGCAGTTGAGGAAGCCTTTCAGAGAAGCCCTTTCAAACTTGTAGCACTTGTTGCTTTCGACTCAGAAAACAACTCCTAACATGCCATGGTATCTTACTTAGGTATCTGTAGACTCAGGGCATACGGGTGAGTTACAGAAAAGCAAGATAACAACCTCCTTCCCTTATTCCTGTCCAAAAATGTCCCCACTGAGAGACAGACACAGACCTTGGCTTGTGCTTGTCTCAGCCTGCAAACATCTCCAGAAACGGTCTCCTGCAGCTGCTGTTCTTTACTGATTTCTTGCTCAGACCTTCAGCAGAACTTCGGCCTGGTTATACAGTTCTTCCTTTACAGCACTCTGATTCAAATTAAGTGGCATAGCAGCTCCCTTGCTCTTTTCCCCTGCTCTGTATGCAAGGGCTGCAGGTTCCCTGTCCTTCTTGTCCCCTTTTGATCTTCATTCGATTAAGAACAGCTGCTGAAAAAGACACCAAGGCTGCCTGAGTCTAAGACAACACACAGCTACGGAGCCCAACAGATTGCAAAGTTTAACAGACTAAATGAAGTTAAGTACAAGGCCACAGGCCAAGATGAAGGACAGAAGTGGATAAACTAAGGCTGCATCTACACTGGCAGGCTGAATTGCCATAATTCAACTTTGCTGCAATTTGATCCACAAATTGCAGAATGATTTGGAAACTCAGTGCTCACACCTGATGTGATGCAATTCACATTTCAGCCCACGGCCCTTCCTTCCTTCCTTCCTTCCTTCCTTCCTTCCTTCCTTCCTTGGGTCCCACCTCTGCTGATTTGGTTATGGTTCACTATCAAGCCACTTGGTTTTGAAAGGGTTGTATAGTGTTCTAAAAAAGGTACAGAAATAACACATACTGCAGGAATGTCTTATTTCATCTGGGCTGTTTCTGTTTTGTTTGTGATTTTTTTAAAAAATATTTTTCATCCAGAACTGATCTATCTATCTATCTATCTATCTATCTATCTATCTATCTATCTATCTATCTATCTATCTATCTATCTATCTATCTATCTATCTATCTATTTTTTTTAGATACAGCTCTACTCACAAGTTGTTTGACTTATAAGAGCATGCATTCAGAACTGAATGTTTTTATATATAAAAAAATCAGAGGTTGGTCAGGGAAAGAGCAGAGGTGCAGGTGTTCCCATGGATTTAACATCATGCCGAAACTGCCTACATTTCTGAAACACCACTTACAAACACAGACACTTGCCTTTACAAAAAATGTACCATAAACAACCACATGGGGAAAAAGTCAGTTTGAATCATTCTGGTTTGAAAAATAAGAAGCCCCTCCCTCCCACTGGCAGGGAGGGAATCGGGAAAAAATATTTTCATCCTACCCATATGACAGGTACAGGAAATCTCATAACATTTAACTATGCAACCACAGCTTAATACAGATAATGTAGCCATTATTCCATATACTATTGTAAAGTGTTCCCTATTGCAGGCAAAAAAAAATTCAGCAGCCATTTTGTGATGAAGCCACCTTCCATTAATCCACCCTAGTAGACCATTACTACAAATAAAAACAAAATTTTAACTTTTTCTTTTAAAATCTAGGAGATGATGGGGCACATCCAGCAATGGATTATGGAAGGAGATCATCTTATATTTCCAGAAATGATTTGTAGGCAGAAGCATCCTGCTTACTCTTCCACTGCCTTTTTGTCTCTTCCTTTTGCTGTTCATCTGTTCAACTCTCTTTGCTTTCCTCCCACCTTCTGTTTTGTTTTTCTCTTTCCTTCAATAATAGCATGTCCAGGAGAAAGTATCAAGTAGCTGTTTAATAAGGGGAGGGGAAAAATGACACTACATCAGCTCCCAAGGCTCCAGAGGGCTCTTGGGACAGGGGGAGGAGATCCTTTTAATAGCTAAAAGTCACTGCCAGAGAGGAGGTTGCAGTCCTGATCCCAGTGGCGAGATTGGCAGTGGTACTTTTATGTCTCCCAGAATGCCAAGCCATCATGGGAGGTGTAGAAAAGCAACATTTTCAGGTTCTGGGTAGCCTTTCTCATGATGGCCTTCAAATGCTATATCTCTTTTTGTACAGGATTTAGCTACAGTGCTGTTAATTTTCAGCTGTCTGGTTTGCTAACCAGAGTCTTTTATCTTTCATTTGCACAGCTGAAACACAGATATCACTTGAGTAGCCACAGCCTGTCCAATTAAAACATCTTTCAACATTCATATAAGAATGAGTGTTTCAGTGCCTCCTATGTTATTGGAGGAACTAATTGGTTCATCACAGATGACCAAGCTCACAATTGCCATCTGCAAACAACTGTCAGATTGTACAAAACTGGATGTTCGAGAGTTCGGGAAAATGTGGGAAATGGAACCAGAGTGTTCCATATCTAATGAAAGCTGCCGGACCACCTGGATCAGTGGTTCCCAACTTTGGGTCCCCAGACAGTCTTGGACTGCAACTCCTAGAAGCCTATGCCAGCACAGGTAGTTGTGAAGGCTCCTGGGAGTTGTAGTCCAAGAGTGTCTATATTCTTCCTCATGTTTATGATTGATGTTATTAATTTTTGTTCATGTTAAATATTGTTTGAAGTTATTTTTATGTGATTTAATTAGGTTTTGTTTACTGTTGTTCACAGTCCAGAGTGGCCCTGGGCTAGATGGGCAGCATACAAATTGAATGAATGAATGAATCAATGAATGAATCAATGAATGAATATATGGACTGGTTCTTCAGACTTAAAGTAGGCTTCAGACAAACAGAACTGATATCCTCTCTGCATTGAATGGTGGTAGAGAAGGAGAGTGTAGTAACTATTTACTGGTACTATGACACCAAAGCTGGAACCCTGGCATTAAAGATGCTGCTTTTGGATTAGCCGGATTTAAATCCCTGCCAACAAGTTCCCAGTTCCACCGAGTTGCTCTTTTTTCTCTGCGCTTTATCTTCTTTATAGCTTCGCTATTTTTCTTGGCCACTGGTATTTCTCTTTCTCTGTTCCAGTGCTTCTTCAGCCTTTCCCTCTGCCCATTCTCTTCCCTTAACATGTAAAACAGTCTTCCTTCCTTCCTTCCTTCCTTCCTTCCTTCCTTCCTTCCTTCCTTCCTTCCTTCCTTCCTTCCTTCCTTCCTTCCTTCCTTCCTTCCTTCCTTCCTTCCTTCCTGTGTTTAAACTCTTTACAGTTTTCAGAAGCTCTTTGGAGGGGATATTTGCCTTGAATGTCTAAGACAGTGTTGGCAAACCTATGGCACAGGTGCCGAAGGTGGCATTCGGAGCCCTTTCTGTGGGCACCCAACATCGCCCCTTCATAGCCACCTGTATACAGGTTAAATTGCTGTATGGGCACTTTGCAAAAAAATATATAGTGGGTTTTGAATTGCAGTTTGGGCACTCTGTCTCTAAAAGGTTCGCCATCACTGGTCTAAGATAACCTCTGTGAAATTGAATATCCTAGGCTTACTTTCAGCTTTGTCTCTCAGTTAGAAAATGTTAAGTATGTCTGCCACCTAGAGACTGAAGATGGCACTGCAAACTGCAGGCATATTTAGATGAATAAAAGAGAATTAACGGTGCCCAGTATGGTATAGTGGATAATGTGATGAGCCAGGACTCTGGAGACCTGTATTTGAATCCCCACTCCTTTGTGGAAACCTACTGGGCATGGAAGTAGTAAAACCGCTCCTTAAATATATCCGTGTGAAAGCACTATAGAGCTGCTAAAAGTTGGTTCTGACTTAATGACACATAACAAAAAAAAGCTGATTAATTAGTTTTTAAAACCATATAACATTGAGGTGCACACCCCAGGAATGCTGAATTACAGATGTCTTGATTTCACCATCTTAAAACTGTGGTGGACCTTGCCACCAAATGAAGAGGAGGAGGAGGAGGAGGAGGAGGAGGAGGAGGAGGAGGAGGAGGAGGAGGAGGAGGAGGAGGAGGAGGAGGAGAAGAAGAAGAAGAAGAAGAAGAAGAAGAAGAAGAAGAAGAAGAAGAAGAAGAAGAAGAAGAAGAAGAAGAAGAAGAAGAACTGTGGCAGAGAGGATAGGACAGACAGCCCCATGAGCAAATATGATATTTTATTATTACAGAGGGCCCAAAACAATTGGTTTTAATATTCTTTTAAAATATTAGATTGTAAGGTATCTTATTAAAAGTTAGATTTTTTTAAAGGAGAGACTTTAAAAGAATTGGGAGAGTCAGAATACATTTAGACAACAAATGAAGTGAAATATTCCTCTTTCTTCCCCTCCCACAATAATTTACAGTATCACAAAGCTACCATATGATAATAACCAGAATGATTCCTTAACACCCCTCTTATTATTTTAGATGCCTCAGACTGGTCCCATGATACATTTGGTTGAAATGAATCAACTGAAAGCGAGTTTGTCAATTTTACAGTCTGAGTGTGGAAAAGTTCATTTTTAGACCACAGTTTTCAGATATGGAAAGTCAGATTCCTCCAACTACCACTGGAAAAAGTGATTGCAAATTTGGGGGGGGGGGGGGGTGGATACAGAGTTCAGTGAAAGAAGGAAACAAGAGATCTGGCTGCCTCCTGTGAACTGTGAATGGTGGGGAAAACAAAGTATTGTAGCTTAGAAAGGTATAGCACAAGGTCTAAACCAAACCATGTAATAGTCAAGGCAACTTTATAGATGAACAAACAATCAAGAAAACTTCTAACATCAAAACTCCAAGTTTTGACAATATATTCACCAGAACTGTCCGGTAGAGAGAACCAGAGGCCATGCTCTATATCAGTGTTGGTGAACCTATGGCACGGATGCCAAAGGTGGCACTCGGGGCCCCTTCTGTGGGCACCCAACATCACCCCTTCACAACCACCTGTATTCAGGTTAAATTGCAGTATTGGCACTTTGCGAAAAAAATAGTGAATTTTGAATCGCAGTTTGGGCACTCGGTCTCTAAAAGGTTCGCCATCACTGCTCTATATCCTGGGGCATTTTATAGCATAACAAATTAGCAAATTAAAAAAATCATTAATTCCTACCGATTGGGGAAGAATATGGATACGAATTCAAATCAACAAATTAGCAATTTTTAAAAGAATTTTAATTCACTTTTGCCCATCTCTAGCTATGAGCACAATGGCTCGGTTTCACTATAGGCCACTATAACTTCTCATCACTATCAGTAAATTAAATCTATTCTTCATCCTAATATGCCATTTAAAAGTAGGTCTCCATTATCCTTGAGAGGAACCTAAGTTGGACCCACAAGTCGTGATCCACAACTGGCATTTCCCCTCCAGTGTAGCTGACTCTGCTTTGAGGCCAACTATGGGGAAAGAAGAGGAAGAATTTCTAATAATGAAGGGCGAACCATATAAATGAGGCAAACTCTTAGCAAATTTCATAACCCATAACCATAAATCTATGGAATCTGGGCACAGTGCTGAAAAGTCCCTGATAACAGCACTAATCACAAACCATTTCTGATTTGTTAAAAGCACTTGGTTACTGAAATAAAGAGCTGCTGTTTTGATAGTAACTGTCATGTTTTAGAAGCAAAGGTGCTTGCCAATGACCCTGAAAATCTCAGAACATTTACAGAAATCAAGATGTCAACATCCAACGCCAAATGTTCCAGAATTGCCAGATAAAATGCAATGCATTTTAAAAAGATCAGCTCTATAAAGCCACTACTTTCACTAACTTCAGGACAGACGGATGGTGTACAGCTGGAGAACTAATATTAGGAATGTAACAACAAAATGTGGTGTCGTGGATGGAGAGATGGAATAGAATTCAGAAGACTTGGGTTCAAATTCTTGCTCAGTCATGAAAACTTACTATGGGATGGCACTTGTAAAATAACTACTTGAATATTTCAGATACCTTGAAAACCCTATGAGTGTTGCCACAATTCAGAGGTTATTTGACAGCAAACAAAATCATCATCATCATCATCATCATCATCATAATCAATCATCATCATCATCATCTACAACTACTACTACAACAACACTGTCATGCGGAATTATTTGGCCTCCATGGTTATCCTGTCAGATGCAAAAATACAAGTTGGCTAATTAATTTAAAAGCAATGTATCTAAATTGATTTATTCTGATATAACCATGATAAAGCTCTTCTTGAATGGGTATCCTTGTCTTTAAGTGGACGTGCTTCTTCTATAGGTACTGTATATTCCCATTTGAAGAAAAAATAACCCAAGATGTAGTAACACCCAAACTCACAATCCATTCTGGAAAGGTAATTCTGTAGACCCAGCAACACTCCAATTGAATAGGTTACATTGAAACTAGAAGAATTTTGTTTTGTGGTCAGGAATTTTTTAAAATATATGCTTCTGGGTGTAGTATTTCAAAGAAGCAACCACAATATCCTGAACAATTTCGCTGCAGGACTTTTTTTTTAACAAAACCATCTAGATGCCTTGCAACATTTGCTGAAGACATAAGCAGGTAGGCGATATATGTTTACCTCCCTATGGAGAACCTCTATATGACAATTCCTGCTCATTAACATGGTATTAAAGCCACAAAAAGGCCAGTTTGTTTGTTTTCCTTCCTTCCTTCCTTCCTTCTTTCTTTCTTTCTTTCTTTCTTTCTTTCTTTCTTTCTTTCTTTCTTTCTTTCTTTCTTTCTTTCTTTCTTTCCATTTTGAAATATCCATTTTGTGGGCGTGTTTCTTACTACTGTGTGAGATCACTAGTTGACATTAGGAAAGAATTGTGTTTATTTTCCTTTTCAAAATATGAGGCCCCCTTCCAAGTGTCTCAGCTGAGGAGGTATCCAAGATAATTAGTCATATTTGATAATTATCTGTATAATTAGGTATGATGATAGATAATAGACTCATAACATTTAGAAAAGGCCTGTTTAATGCACCTGAAATTAATTCCAGCAAGATCCTCCATACCCAAACTTTCCTAACAGATGTGCAGCACAGCAATCTGAAGCATGTTTATTCAGAGAAAAGGTATACTGAGTACAATTAGACTTAATTCCTAGGAAGCATGTTTACCAGTGCAGCAGCACAGAACTGTGGTAACAACAACAACTATCTGTAAATATTAGGGGGAAAGAGCTTCTGAATCAAACAATATCCCATTTGCCTCTCTGGACGACTTTGCCTACAGACCTCCACAAGGCTAATAGTGAAGATTTTCTGGGAGTTTTAGTCCAAAGAGTATCTGGGGACCCAAGCCTTGGAACCACTGTTTTAAAGAAAACCTCTGGAAGCATCTATTGGAAGCTTTCAGGTTTGTTGGTAAAGTAAAAAAGAATAAGTCAAAACTATATGTGATAGGGTGGGCAGCTATGTTGGATTTCTTAAGTGACTAAGCCAGTGGTGATGGCTTTACTATGATGCAAAATGTAGTAATTCAGTGGTGTCCAAACTTTGGCCCTCCAGATATTTTGGACCAAAACTCCCCCAGTCATTTGCCACTGACAATACAGGCTTGGAATTTTGGGAGTTGTGGTCCAAAACATCTGGTGGGCCAAAATTTGGACACTCCTGTAGTAATTGGTCCAGATGGCAAATAGCCTTGAGCAGTGGTGGAAAACCTTTGACATTCCAGATGTTTTAGACCACAATTTCCAGAATTCCAAGCCTGTATTGCCAATGACAAAGGACTGTGGATGTTGTGGCCCAAAACATCTGGAGTGCCAAAGGTTTTCCACCACTGACTTAGAGCAACCACCCTAGTCTCCCTCCTCAGGCCCCTCACCAGTTCCTCTCTTCCTGAAGGATAGAGCTATGTACACCATGCAACGTTTCTAATCCTCTGCTGTTTGATGGTGTCGTTGAGCATTCTACTGGCAGTGCTAAAGTAAAATTCAACTGGCACGACAACTGGCTTCTGCATATTGAAAAGGGAAAGGGCCATTGGCTGAAATCCTGTTGCCATAACATATGCCACATAAGGCTGAAGATAGTCCTCGCAGTGATACTGTTTTTAAATTAAACTTTTCCTGTGCAATCTTTTCATTGTCTGGAAGCTGTGGGGGATGGTGGAAGAGTAGGAGGAAATCTTTAATTACTGAAAATTGCCACGGGCAATAATTATAAACTCCTCCTTACTGTCCCATTGTCTCCATGGCTTCTTGATCATGAAAGGACATTTTTATTTATTGAAATTAAACAAAACTTACAGTAAGATTTTTGTATACTTCCACTTTATTTATATTTAAAAGTTTTATCCTACTTTTTAAAATTGCAGTCTTTGATCAGATCCTCAAAACTAATCTTATCTAACATATCTGCTTCTATAGAGATAAGGCATCCAGCCTGCCTTGTTGCATAATTTTTTCTGATGGGATTTTTAATATACTTCAACTGCAAACAATACCTTGCTGGTTTGCCACTACTGAAATGCCGGTGTTGTTGTTGTTCAGTCGTTCAGTCGTGTCCGACTCTTCGTGACCCCATGGACCAGAGCTCACCAGGCCTTCCTATCCTCCACTGCCTCCCGGAGTTTTGTCAAATTCATTTTGGTTGCATTGATGACACCGTCCAACCATCTCATTCTCTGTCGTCCTCTTTTCCTTTTGCCTTCGATTTTTCCCAGCATCAAGGCCTTTTCCAGGGAGTCCTCTCTTCTCATGAGGTGGCCAAAGTACTGGAGCCTCAGCTTCAAAATCTGTCCTTCCAGTGAACATTTGGGGTTGATTTCTTTCAGAATGGATAGGTTTGATCTCCTTGCAGTCCAGGGGACTCTCAAGACTCTCCTCCAGCACCACAGCTCAAAAGCATCAATTCTGCGGCGAGCAGCCTTCTTTATAGTCCAGCTCTCACTTCCATACATCACTACTGGAAAAACCATAGCTTTAACCATCCTGACCTTAGTTGGCAAAGTGATGTCTCTGCTCTTTAGGATGCTGTCTAGGTTTGCCACTGCTTTCCTCCCAAGAAGCAGGCGTCTTTTTATTTCGTTGCTGCAGTCGCCATCAGCAGTGATCAAGGAGCCCAAGAAAATAAACTCTGTCATTGCCTCCATTTCTTCCCCTTCTATTTGCCAGGAGGTGATGGGACCAGTGGCCATGATCTTAGTTTTTTTGATGTTGAGTTTCAGCCCATTTTTTTCACTCTCCTCTTTCACCCTCATTAAGAGGTTCTTTAATTCTTCCTCACTCTCTGCTATTAGAGTAGTATCATCTGCGTATCTGAGGTTGTTGATATTTCTTCCGGCAATCTTAATTCCGGCTTGTGATTCATCCAGACCGGCCTTTCTCATGATGTACTCTGCATATAAGTTAAATAGGCAAGGTGACAGTATACAGCCTTGTCGTACTCCTTTCCCAATTCTAAACCAGTCAGTTGTTCCATATCCAGTTCTGACGGTTGCTGCTTGTCCCATATATAGATTTCTTAGGAGACAGATAAGGTGGTCAGGCACTCCCATTCCTTTAAGGACTTGCCATAGTTTGTTGTGGTCTACACAGTCGAAGGCTTTGGCATAGTCAATGAAGCAGAAGTAGATGTTTTTCTGGAACTCTCTGGCTTTCTCCATAATCCAGCGCATGTTGGCGATTTGATCTCTAGTTCCTCTGCCCCTTCGAAATCCAGCTTGTAGTTCTGGAAGTTCTCTTTCCACATACTGCTGAAGCCTGCCTTGTAGAATTTTGAGCATAACCTTGCTAGCGTGTGAAATGAGTGCAATTGTGCGATAGTTGGAGCATTCTTTGGCGTTTCCTTTCTTTGGGATTGGGATGTAGACCGATCTTTTCCAGTCCTCTGGCCACTGCTGGGTTTTCCAAATTTGCTGGCATATCTTATGCAGCACCTTTACAGCATTCTCTTTTAAGATTTTAAAGAGTTCAATTGGAATGCCGTCACCCCCACTGGCCTTGTTGTTTGCAATGCTTTCTAAGGCCCACTTGACTTCACTTTCCAGGATGTCTGGCTCCAGGTCAGCAATTACGCTATCTTGGTTATCAGGGGCATCCTGATATAATTCTTCTGTATATTCTTGCCATCTCTTCTTGATCTCTTCTGCTTCAGTTAGGTCCCTACCATTTTTGTCCTTTATCATATCCATCTTTGCACGAAATACCCCTTTAATATCTCCAATTTTCTTGAACAGATCTCTGGTTTTTCCTTTTCTATTGTTTTCCTCTATTTCTTTGCACTGTTCAATCAAGAAGGCCGCCCTGTCTCTCCTTGCTATTCTTTGGAAGTCTGCATTCAATTTTCTGTATCTTTCCCTTTCTCCCTTGCATTTTGCGTCCCTTCTCTCCTCCGCTATTTGTAGGGCCTCGTTGGACAACCACTTTGCTTTCTTGCATTTTCTTTTCTTTGGAATATTTTTCATTGCAGCCTCCTGTACAATGTTACAAGCCTCCATCCATAGTTCTTCAGGTGTTCTGTCCACCAAATCTAGTTCCTTGAATCTATTCTTCACTTCCACTGTGTATTCATATGGGATTTGACTTAGGTTATACCTGACTGGCCCAGTGATCTTCCCTACTTTCTTCAGTTTGAGTTTGAATTTTGAAATAAGAAGCTGATGATCTGAGCCACAGTCAGCACCAGGTCTTGTTTTTGCTGACTGTATAGAGCTCCTCCATCTTTGGCTGCAGAGAACATAGTCAATCTGATTCCGGTATTGTCCATCTGGTGATGTCCATGTGTAGAGTCACCTTTTGTGTTGTTGGAAAAGAGTGTTTGCAATGACCAGCTTCTTCTCTTGACAAAACTCAATTAGCCTTTGCCCTGCTTCATTTGGAACTCCAAGGCCAAACTTGCCAGTTATTCCTTTTATCACTTGACTCCCTACTTTAGCATTCCAATCCCCTATGATGAGAAGAACATCTTTCTTTGGTGTCACTTCTAGAAGTTCTTGTAAGTCTTCATAAAATTGGTCAATCTCAGACTCTTCAGCACCGGTAGTTGGTGCATAAACTTGGATTACTGTGATGTTCAAAGGACTGCCTTGGAATCGTACCGAGATCATTCTATCATTTTTTAGGTTGTATCCCAGCACTGCTGTTCTCACTCTATTGTTGACTATGAAGGCTACTCCATTTCTTCTATGGGATTCTTGCCCACAGTAGTAGATGTGATAGTCATCTGAACTGAATTCACCCATTCCTGTCCATTTAAGTTCACTGATGCCCAGGATGTCAATGTTTATTCTTTTCATCTCACGTTTGACCACATCCAGCTTACCCTGGTTCATAGATCTCACATTCCAGGTTCCTATGCAGTATATTTCTTTACAACATTGGACTTTCCTTTCTCTTCCAGGCACGTCTGCAGCTGAGCGTCCTTTCGGCTTTGGCCCAGCCACTTCATTAGCTCTGGAGCTACTTGTACTTGTCCTCCGCTCTTCCTCAGTAGCATGTTGGACACCTTCCGACCTGAGGGGCTCATCTTCCAGCGTCATATCTTTTAGCCTTTTGTTTCTGACCATGGGATGTTCTTGGCAGGGATACCGGGGTGGCTTGCCAGTTCCTACCCCAGGAAGTCTTATTACAGGCCTCATTGTCACCAGTGTAATTAGCCTTACAATGATGAAAGCACAGTTCAGCCTGTTTTATTTTGTAGCCTCACTGATCAACTGGGACACAAAAGTAGAGATGTGCCCCATTTATAAGATATTCCAGACTGAGGCAGAGAAATGCCGGTAAGACCTGTCAAATGGTCCATTGTGGTGTTGACAGTCACTGCATCCACAAGCAATCCAATAAGCCAAATCATCAGCTGAGAAATCAAGCCACAAGACTGGATAGTATGCAAATGCTGGACAGGCATTGTCCAGGAATTGCCTGGTGTTTGCAGGCTCAGCATGCTTGCATTGCTGAGGCAAAGTCTGGGAGGGACGACCCACTCCTTAAATAGGCCATCCCTCCAGTTTTCCAGGTGGGCCTATGTATATATATATATATATATATATATATATATATATATATATATATATATATATATATATATATATATATATATATATATATATATATATATATATATATATATATATATGCATGTTAGGGTGGATTCGGGTTTCTTCCCGTGTAGAAATCTGGTTGTTTTGGCGACGTTTCGACGAGGTCTCACTCGTCATCTTCAGGCTGGTGTTCTGGCTTCTTTCTTCTTGAAGCAAAGCGTGATCTCAGTTGAAGTGGGTGTGTGTGGTTTGCTTGCTCTGTTGCTGATTGTGGGTTCGTTTGTTCTTTTGTGATCTGCTGTGTGGCTGAGGCGATCGTTAAGGGCTTAACTGCTGGTGGGTTAGATGGCTGTTTAGAGACATCCTGTGTGGGTGAGGTGCTGGATGTGTGTCTATTAGCCTTTTGTTTCTTAACGACCTTGGTGATGGGCGTTCTGGCAGCATCCTGGGCTTTGGTGGAGTGGGGTCCTGTGTCTTGTGAATTCATTTTGGTCTGGCTGCGTGTCTGTGGTCTCCCAATGTTTTTTTTGGCGTGTGTAAGTGTGCTCCATGTGGTGGCTGGAGTGGGGAGTAGCGGTAGATGGTGCAGTCGTGGTTTTGTTATTGGATGGTGGTTTCGTTTCATCTGTGGGAAGGGTCTGGGTTTGTGTTTGGTGTGGATGGAAGGTGGTGGCATCTTGTGTCCTTTTGGACCTGGTGTCAGTCTTTGTGACAGAGGCTCGTCTGTTGACCAGGGCTAGTTTCCAGATGTCAGGCAAGCGGGAGGTGTCATCACGTTTATTCATGTTGTTTGGGTGTTTCTCTATTTCAATGGCTTCCATGATTATTCGACTGTTGAAGTGTTCAGTTTTGGAGATGAGTTTGGTTCTTTTAAAATCAATTTCATGACCTGTTGTTTTTATGTGCTGGAAGAGAGAGGAAGATTTTTCTTCTTTTTTGACTGCGTTCTTGTGTTCTGCGATGCGTGCGCTTATTCTCCTGTTTGTCTGTCCGATGTATGTGGCTGGGCAGACTTTGCATGGTATTTCGTAGACTCCTTGGTTTTCTAGCTCAATCTTGTCTTTGGGGTTTCTTAAAATGTTGGCTATTTTTTGTTCGGTGCAAAAGGCTGTCTTGATATTGTGTTTGTGGAGAATTTTGCTGATTTTGTCTGTGGTGCCTTTGATGTAAGGGAGGAGGGCAGTGCCGTTGTTCTCTTCTGTTTCTTGGTTCTTGGGGGGTGTTTCTTTTTGGATTAGTTTGGTGATGGTGTTTTTTTTTTTTTTGGAATCCGTTCGCAATTAAAGCATTCGAGAGAGTGTGTAATTCAGTTTTTAGGTGGTCTTTGTCAGCGAGGCGTTTGGTTCTGGAGATGAGGGTTTTTGCTACGGAGTTGATCTGTGCAGGGTGGTGGTGTGATTGTGCATTTAAGTAGCGGTTTGTATGTGTTTTTTTCCGGTAGATGGTATGTCCTAAGGAGCCGTCGGGTTTTTTGTAGATTAGGACGTCCAGGAAGGGAAGTTGGTTGTTGGCTTCTATTTCCATAGTGAATTGTATTTTGGGGTGTAGGCTGTTGAGATGTGTGAGGAAGTTGTTCAGTTTGTCTTTCCCGTGTGGCCAGATAACAAAGGTGTCGTCAACATATCTGAGCCAGAGTTTGGGTTTATGTTCGGACTTCTGTAACGCGTTGGTTTCAAAGTGTTCCATATATAGGTTTGCGATGACCGGTGAGAGGGGTGATCCCATGGGTGCTCCTTCTATCTGTTTG
The DNA here is from genome assembly GCA_037367245.1 of Phrynocephalus guinanensis. NCBI lineage: Eukaryota > Metazoa > Chordata > Lepidosauria > Squamata > Agamidae > Phrynocephalus > Phrynocephalus guinanensis. The sequence goes on from CM074738.1 coordinate 11,888,174, forward strand.
TATCTTTGTCCATTGTGGATGAAGCATGTGTTGGTTAGGCAGTGGTTGGTCAGATCTAGGATGTGCTTGGGGGGGTTGTATTTGTTGTGGATAGCAGTCAAGGCTTCTTGAATGGGCACTTGTGTGAAGAGCGAAACAACATCGAAGCTCACGAGTAGGTCATTGGGTTGTAGGTCTTGTTTCTTTATAATTTCTATGAAGTGGAACGAGTTTTGTACGTATGAAGTGATGGATTCTGCATAGGGCTGGAGTTGTTTGGCAAGAAATTTGGCGAGGTTTTGTAGGGGTGAGCCTATGGAGCTGACTATGGGTCTGAGAGGTGTTCCTTCTTTGTGAATCTTGGGGAGGCCGTAGAGCTTGGGGCATCTGGATGATTTCTCTCTGGGGATGATGCTTGGCTTGATTTCTTCACTTAAGGGTGAGGCTTTTATTTTGGCTTTGGTGGTTTTTTCCAGGTAGGTGGTGGGGTCTGCGTTCAAAGGTATGTAAGCAGGGTCTTGTAGTAGGTTGGATAGTTTGGCTTGGTAGTCAGATGTGTTCATCACCACTGTGGCATTGCCTTTGTCTGCTGGGAGAATGATTATGTTGTTGTCTTTCCTCAGGTTGGTGAGGGCTTTTTGTTCTTCTTTGTGTAAATTGCTTCTGGGTGGTTTGCTGGAGCAGAGGATAAACCCGAATCCACCCTAACATGCATACCTATACCCGTGAAAATCTACGAAAACAAATATATATATATATATATATATATATATATATATATATATATATATATATATATATATATATATATATATATATATATATATATATAAATATATATATATATATATATATATATATATAATAAAAATACTACAAAAACACTCATACAGTTACTAATAAAATAGGCATTACGCCAGTTAGCCAATACAAAATCAATGGCAAAGTTAGATCCGGCAAGAAACTAATCTGCAGAAAAGAAAAACCAACAGTATCACAGTAGCTCAGAGGGCCCCGAAGCATTGCCTGAAGAGCCAGGTCTTTAAGGCCCTTCTAAAGATAGGCAATGTCTCTGCCTGCCTGATTTCTACTGGCAGCTTATTCCAAGAGGCTGGGCCAATCACCGAGAAGGCCCGATTCCTGGTGGACACTCTATGGGCCTCTCTTGGAGTTGGTGCTCTTAAGGAAAGAGTATACGAAGCTCTGGTTGGCCGGGACGAAGTTAGTCTCTGGGAGATCCGCTCCGCCAGATAGACAGGTCCCAAGCCATGGAGGGTTTTGTAAACAAAACCAAGACCTTGAACCTTACCCGGGAGGCAACGGGCAGCCAATGCTTGCACCCACCACAATCCTGGCCGCCGCATTCTGTACCCGCTGCAATCGCCGGGTAAGGGTCAAGGGCAACCCCATGTAGAGGGAGTTACAGTAGTTGATCCGCGAGATCACCAGTGCCTGCACCACCGTCCTGAGGGTACGGGCGAATCCTGTGTCAGATCCTGACACAAAGTTACAACATTAGCACATATGTTGTTGCCTCTTGGCATGCTGGACACTCATTGAGCTAGTAGCGCCCCTGCACGGTCTCATTCTCAGTGGACAACTGATTGCATAGAAAGTTTCCCCTACTTTCATTTATATGGGCCTCCCCCTTCGCTTTTCATAACCCTTGGCGGAGGTCTACACTGTCTGAGTGCTCTTCTTATTATTGTATATATCTGTATGTAATTTTTTCCATTTAATGTGAGGGACCTTTTTGCTGATCCTGGTTCAGCTGCATCATTTGCAGTATTGTACCATATGGCTCATGGGCCATGGTAAATTCAGGTATGGAAAATTTCTATGGTACCCCCTCTTCCCTTGATGCCCCTAAGCACATGCTTGTTGTGCTTAAGGTTAATCCACCCCTGAATGCTGCCAATGTCATCGGCCTTAAACAATGCAACTTATGGCAACAGGACTGCCGCTATTATTTTGCCCTTTGCTCTTAGGCAGTAAGATGTCTTTCAGGCAGACATGGGTAGCCATTGCAGTTAAACTAAATACAATCTGCTCTTGAAAAACCTACCATTAGGATTTTCTGTTGGCTTAATGAATCGCATTTTGTCCTTGTTATGGATGGTGCCTCTTACCAGTTGGACGCTTTTCTCTTCCTGTGCTCTAACGCCCCTCTCTGCCCTTCTTGGTGCCCTTCAACCAGAGTGTGCTACAGTGTCAAAGCTACCAACATGCCTCTCAACATTTTTTTTTACTCAAACGAATGAGCTGGCTTTCTGTCAGCGAATTATCAAGTGAATTACTCTGCTCCCTCTGCTGCTATTTGAATCCTCTATATTTGGCTTCAGCGTACAGTCCAGTACAACAGAACACCACAACCCTAATAAAATATCTACAAGGAAAAACAAAAGTGGACAAAATTTGCTTTTTAACTCAGTCTGAGCTTTTCCTGACAATAGCACTTAAGTAATTTAATCAAGAATTATGTTGCCCTTTCTGCCAAAACACATCTGGGCCGTGATCCAGTACGTATATTGCTGTACTGTGGCTTAGTATGGTTCCAGTTTCATGCCTCCCTTTTTAGTTTTAAAGTTGTAGCTCTATAATTTTCTTCCATTGTTATAGTTATTTGTTCTGGCAGGGAGACACAAAAACAATAATGAAAAAAATGGCATCATGACAACCGCCTTACACTTTGGCCCAAAATCTGTATAGATTGAGTGAACATTTTCATTCTGAAGAAGGAGTTATTAATCAGCACAATGACTAAGCATGGTCCTATTGCATAACTGTATGCATTATTATCCCAGTATACAGTATATCCCCAGGTCCTTTTAGCATAAGTCACAGTATAGCATCATGTACAAGGCAACTGCCCCCAGGAAGCAGACGGCTGGCATTTCCTGCCCTTCCTTCTTCTACCCTTCTTCAATGAATCACCTGCTAAGGGTGGAGCTGAGGAACCCAAGGCCACTATCTAATGCAAATGGTAATAGGTGCCCACCCTACGTTCTGGCTATAATCCTTTTTAATAAAACTAATAGATGAACTCCCCAGTAATGAATGGCATTCCAAAACTTGTGTAAAGTAACTTCCTATTCCTATCGTTTCTTGGAGTAGAGCACAAGCAGCTGGGAAATGACTGAATGGTAGTATGCACCACTAAAACCAACAAATAAAAGAGGACAATAATGTGCATGATCTTGTGCCTGTTCATTTATATGTACATTCATCCAAGCTTGGAAATGAATTATAGCATGTCTCACCCAAGTGAGGTAATCCGACCCAATGAGTTGTACCAGCTACTTAAATTTAACCCCCTTCCCAAAAGCACTTAATTTTACTTAAGAAATATACATAAATGATGTAATTAGAATCATAGAATCATAGAGTTGAAAGAGACCTTAAGGGCCATCCAGCCCAACCCCCTGCCATGCAGGAATTCCCATCAAATTACGCCCGACAGATGGCCATCCAGCCTCTGCTTAAAAACCTCCAAAGAAGGAGATTCCACCACCCTCCATGGCAGTAAATTCCACTGAAAAACAGCTCTAACCATCAGAAAGTTCTTCCTAATGCTTAAATTGAATTCTGTTCCTGCAGTTTGAAACTATTTCCCCGAATCCTAGTCTCTGAAACCATGGAAAATAAACCAGTCCCCTCTTCAATAGTGACAGACTACGACTTAGGAGTCCTGGGTGGACACTCTGTTGTGGACACTCTGGGGGTTAAAGCAACTCATAAATATCTCATGTACTTTGAAAGCCTTGTTAGGGTCACTATAAACAGAACAACAAATGTTAAACACATACAATGCAATGTTTAAAATATTGGAGAGGGGGGAGAGTTGCAATGGTCAAGTTTCTCTGATTTTCAAGTTATTTTCTTCTTTTACTCTCTCCCCCAATCAAAATCTATCAAGAAAGGCCAGGATAATCCAAGAAATGTAACTATTTATAATAGCATTTTATTTTCCAATTTGAGATTTTACTTTTGTACAGTGACATCTTGTGGACTGTAAAGGAATCTTTCCTAACCTACGCAAGCATCTGACAGCACTGCCAAATCATATAGTAAGGCTGCAAGTCTTTACATAAGAAAAAGTGATCTTGTGCCCTTCAGATGTGTGGTCCAACAGGCTGCAGGATCGCCGCATCTGTGTGCATTTGTCTAGAAGAAAGTCCCACTGAATTCAAGGCAGTTTACTTCTATATAGATGAAGATAACAGCTCTGCAAGTCCATGATTTCATTGTCATAGAATATGCAAGTACATCTCTTAGACAGGGGGCTGGTTGAGGCTTGCTCTTCAGCATATGTCCAAAACTGGATTTATTATTTGTGCAATACTGTCTATATGGTATTGTCAGGAGGATGTTATAATAACTCTGTTAGAAAGGGGAAGTGTGGTCCGGAAGGAAATTCAAGTCTCAGGAGCCTTCTTTATTGTGCAGGTTTGCAATTCTCTCTTTCTCTCTCTCAGTGTTCACCTCCCTTTCTCACTCCCTTGACCCTTCCCCTTCTTTGGGTCACAGGAATCAACCTAAAACATGGCTGTAGAAAGCCAAGTTCCAAGAAAATGGTGTAACGCCTTCACAGCTGCAGGAATGCTAAGGAAATAATAGGGTCACGAGCTGGATTGTTGTTGCATTTAAATGAAATCCACAGAAACAGAAAAGAAGCAAACACATAATTAACCTCCACTTTTAGGGTTCTGAACTTCCAAAAAATGCTGTGACAAAACCATATTAAACTCCTACTCTGCAATGGAAATGCTGTTGACAATATGTAATGCTGGCATGCAAGCTCTGCTCAAAATCTATAAATTATGAAACTTGACAGAGAAGCACAATGCAAGTTTAGTTTTTTTATTGTCTGTCCTGTCCCTCGGGTTTACTGTGGAAAAGCAACATTTTAAATGAAAACTCTCAAATATTTATTCCCACATTTCAGGGGGGGGGGGCGCAGAGGCTGAGAGGCCAAGAGTGATTTGTCGTAAGGTCAGCCTAGATCTTTGTCAGCCAGCAGTCCAGATTCAAGAAGTACGAGGTGGTGCTTTTTTCTGAGGTAGATAATTGGCTTACTAAAATTAGGCTTAGATTATAATTAAATACACGTTTGTATTACCCAAACCACTGACTTTTCTGAGACAGTGAAGGAAGGTTAGATAATTGTGCAATTAATAAACAATATCTACCACTCAACGGCCGAAAATACAGTACTAAGTCAAAACTAGAGGATGCCCACTAAGTGAATGAGGATTTGATGACCCTGTGCAGGATGCACTTTCTTGCGTCTCCTTTTTGGAGGAACAAGCCTTGGGCGGCGGCGCTTCGCTCCCTCCCCTTCCACTGAGAAAACGGGGCTGAGGATCACCCTCTCCTCAATTCTCCCCAGGCAGCCAAAGTGCTACAGCAGGTGCCATTGGGGAAAGCGCTGTGGAAGCAGGGTGTTGTGTGTGCATAGTCAGTGGGGTTGTGGAATCACAGGAACCAGATGTTCACCCATATGACTGTTACGGGGGGGGGGAGACGGCTTTTATTTTGAGCTGGTTGTCTGATTTCATAAGAGCAACAGTGATTTCCATGTAAATTTCTACCACTCATAATTGATTTTTTCTTTTCGTGTGTTCTTTGAAGCTTTAATGTTACATTTTAATGTTCTAACATGCCTCGCCTAATTCCCTGTTCTTATTTTGAATATGTCTTAAATATCCCGGGCTGTATATTTTCCCTCATTATTGTAAGCCACCTTGGGTGCTTTTCCAAGGAGAAAGGTGGGATAAAAATATTCAAAATAAATAAATAAAATAAATAAGTTGTATGTAATTTCTATTGGTTTGATGGGCCTAATTTAGTTGTTATTTACTGCAGGATTTAACAAATAATTTGTAATACTTTCTTATTCCTTCTAACATGAAAAGACTCTAGAGCAGGCCTGCCCAAAGTCTGGCCCGGGGGCCAAATCTGGCCCATCAGGCCATTCTGAGTGGCTGACAGCTGGCTGGCCCGCCCCTCCCTCTCCCTCCTTCACCCCATTTTTAAAAAAAATCTTCTGCCAACACTGACACCGCTGGGAAGCTTGGGCGGCTGGGCGGACGGGTGGTCTTCCGCCACCGGCACCACAGGGGAAAGTGTGGGGGTGGGCAGGCCAGCGGGCCTCTGCCACCACCAAGGAGTTTTGTGGTGGGCTGGCGGGCGAGCTGTTGCCACCGCTGGGGAGCTTGAGGGGCTGCAAGGTCGCACAGATCGCCTCTTCCAAGGGGTGACCTGTGGCCACGGCTCCCTGTGCTTCCTTTGGTCCCCACCTTCCTTCCTTCCTTCCTCCCTCCCTCCCTTGGTCCCCGCCTCCCTCCCTCCCTCCCTCCCTTGTTCCCCACCTTCCTTCCTTCCTCTCTTGGTTTCCACCTCCCTCCCTCCCTCAGTCCCCACCTTCCTTCCTGCGGGTGGGGTTGCAAGGGGTCAGTGGGTGGGCTTATGAGTCAGTGGGTGGGGCTTGCAGTGGGGTAGCAGGGTCGGGGAGCAACCGGCCCCTGACAAATTCTCAGCCACCAAATCTGGCCCTCCTTACAAAAAGTTTGGGCACCCCTGGGCTAGAGAAACAAACATATAAACAAAAAAAAATTCTCATAGTTTGCAGACGGCTGGCAAATAGCCCTACTACAAGGTCTCCACTGAAAATGATTGTGTGAAGCAGCCTTGGCACTTCCTACTGCTTCAGGAAAGGGAGCGCATGAAGCAAACTTATAAGCTTGCCTGTATCCCAACAAACAAACATTCCTTCCCCTTATTTCCCTACAGCCACATAAAATATTTTCAGCTTGGCTCTTCCCTGTTGATATACTGACAAATATCCAGTGTCACTAATAGAGTTCTTAGTCCATATGGAAGAAAAGCAGTCTCCAAAGCCTTTTTGATAGCCCGAAACAGAAAAGCAAAAAATTTGCCTTTGAAGGCAATTTATAACTTTTAAAATAATTATTATCCGCTAAAAAGTTGGGAAGGCAAGAATGAGAGAAAAAAATATCAAGGGTCCATCTTTCTCTTACATTTGAATAACTTCAACAGGCAAGCAAGCAAGTGATAAAGCTTGGCTGAACATTACCCATGAGTGACTTAAATATACATTTCCACAAATAAACAAATATAGGAGTTGGAACAATGATTTTAGAATCTGTAGTATGCACTACGTTATGAGAAAACCCAGCATGCTAGTTTTTTTCCCCAATCTGAAATCTCCAGCATTTGTTGAACTGCAACTTCCATGGCTGGTTTGAGTGTCCTCAGAATTGTACTTCAATACAACTGCACAGCTGGAGGGGCTAAGCCTGGGCTTACTCAGTATAGTCAATGTGCTTAGCAGAGACAAATATCTAGCTTAAAACTGAGTGACCAAGCTTTATGTTCCCACTTAATCAAGAAGATAATTAAACAGACCAAGACAAGGAGCTATCTCCAAAAAAAGCCAAATCCACACAAGATTTTAGGATCAAACCGGGCAAATTTCCCCATTGAAGGAAGGGTGAGAAACAAATTGTTGATCAATAGCTAACTATTCTAGATGTACGTAATGAGAAACATGGGACAAATGAAATAGTTACTTCCAGTGACCTTCTTGGGTTTTTAAACTCAACCACAATTTGGGGGCAGGAGAAAAGCTGGAAACTCAAGGTGGTGTTGGGGATGGAACTTTATGACTGGCCCTGACAACGGTAACCCATGATGAGTTCACCTTTACCTCCCCAATATCAAGTACTGCTTACCTTCCATTTCGGTGCTAACCTTTAGGATCTCCTACTGCTTCTCCCAATAATAAAAGGTGGCCAGAGGGAGCCAACAAGCAAGGGAACCTCCCCCCCCCCGCTTTCTATATCAGGAAAGAAGCAAGAGAGCAGAAAAAGGAAGTGAGGGAAGACAAGAAGAGAGTGGAGTGGGGGAACACTCAAGGGAAAGGAGTTAGGGGGACTTCCCCATCCTCCTGACTCCTGTGCACACTGGTGTGCTCATATATCTATACATCCATGTAGCAATTGAGGCAATGCACCTAGTGAGAAGAGGGTGAACAGCTCTAATAGGCATCAAAGAAAGGTGCTGAGAAGAGGCATCAGATTCCTTCAGTCCTCAGTAAAGCAACCCATCAGAAGTCAAATTATGGTTTTTGCCAAGTTTGTGCGTAGTGCCAAATAAGACACTGCCCACAGCTTTGGTTTGACCGGCATTTCATGTAAAGGAAAAGAAAAAAAATGCTTCCGTTTAATCTAAGTGATTCAGTGCAATAGCAATGGTCTAGCAGAGTTTTTAAAAATAATTTCACTGCCCCTGCTCCTCTCAATCGGTTTAATGAGCAAGAAGCTTGCTTATTAAGTCACTTCATGATACCGGAAAATGAAGGAGCCAATGCAGCTTTGACTTCATTTTGGCTTGATTTTGTTGCACATCCTTGGAACTGAACAAACTAAAGGACACACAAGCCTGCACCAAAAAAAGGCAGAAGTCCTGACAGGTGTTCAAAAAGGGTATGTTGGAATGTTCAGGGGGCAAATTCGTCCACTCTAGTGATTACATTATGTGGTCACTGGTAAAAAAAATTGAACAAACCAAAGGATGACAGAGGATCCCTCCTCTGCAGAGCTGATCAGACTAAAAACTATTATCCCTATTGCATTGTTCAAATTGTGTTCTGAAAATTCCTTGGGGGGAGGGGCTCTTCTAGAAAAAAGCACCAGAAAAGGTAGTTTAAAAAGAGTCTGTCTGCTGTTACTCATCTTCCCCTGTACTGACCAGTGGAAAGAAAGTACTAGTCTGTTTCGTATGGTGTGGTCACCCTAGGTTTGTGTCTAATTTAGCACACTTGAAAAATTAAGGCAAAAATCAACGAAAAACAAAACAAAACAAAAGAGACAAAACATGTGGCACCTTAAATACTAACTTTCATATTTTAATGTAACATTTCATGGACACATCCATTTCTCCAGACATATAGTAGCAGAATGAGGTATGCAATATAATATGTGATGGGATATACATTTCATACCAGATATTCATTGGCTGTAGTATATAGAGTTGGGGGGATATATCTCAACACTGCCATTTGATATTTTTACAACATATCAACCATCACACATATTTTGTCCCCCCCCGGAATGCAAAGGAAGGGAAGGGAAGTTAATATGCAGACTAAGGTGGTGGTGCCATGCCCAGTTCACAAATGAATCACTCATTTGCTGGCTGGCTCAGAAGTATGACCTGGTGGCAACTAGATGAGCAGAGATGGGCAACCCAGTTAGCCATTTGGTCTGTGCTCGGTCAACAAGCTGTCCATACAGAGCTACAGAATCAGTAGCTCTAGAATATTTAATCTAGCCCTTTGTGACACCGGACCCAGTTTGAGCTGGTACCTACCATGGCAGTCCTGGACCACCAGCAAGGATTGTGCTGGAACACAGATGATTGTAGATCTGCACCTCCCACTTCATGTGGTGATGTTGAATATAGAGCTGAAGTGAACAACTTGTGCCCCTCAACATGTTGTTGCTGGACAGCAAATCCTATCATCCTTCACTATTGGGCATGATAGTGAGAGAGGAGGGCTAAGGGGAACATATAGAGGATGATATGTTCTCCATTCCTAGCATAAAGGATCCTCTTACTGCTGCTAGAATACCTGGCCATAAACCATTTCCTCCTTAACCTAATCTCCTCTGTCCACAGAAATGTTGCTATAGGAACAGCTCATTCTCTATCTGGAATACACAGCCATAACAACTCCCAAGTGGTTCATCACATCTGATGTTACTTGCGCTCTTCCTACCCAGCTTCCACACAGAGGACAGTGACTACCCAAGGGCAGGGATTTAATCCATGATCTCATTCACAACACTCTTCAGTCCAACAAGGACATACCTTTAGCCAGTGAGAAAGCAATGTAAAAATTATTTGAAATATAGAGTCATACAGTTTGTCTTTTAACACTTCTCTGCAAATCATTCATCACATTTATTAAAATTACCCTAATTATCACAAGTGATAAGAATGTGGTAAACATTTGGCAGAGGGTGTCATTTCAATAGCTCTCATCTACACAGTCTTTAGATACTCTCTGATTAGGAGAATAAAGCCATGGTGCTTGCTACCTCCTAGCATTATTTGCTTTCCCACTTTTCACTGGTATGCTTCCCTCCTCCAGTTCTTGATCTGCCACTCCCTTTGAGGCTGGGGGGGGGGAGGCTACAATTCAGAGGTGGTACTGAATTTGCAGCAATACAGACTTCCCCAGCACAAGTTCAGGCAGATGTGGAAGCCACACCTTGGTAGAAAGGCTCAAAGCATCACAATGAGGTTCCAGCATCACTCATCTCATCAAGTCAGGGCAAAGGACTGGAAATGAAGCCCATCTGACTGTTTCAACTTGCTTTGCTGTAAGCAACTAAGTTCAGGAAGGAGCAAAGCCAGGGAAAGAGAAAGCCAACTGTACAAAACTATAGCCAGAGACATACAGCCATGTTCATGGTGAAGATTTCTATGTAAATTGAAGGCTTTTCAGTCTTAAAGTCTGTGGGTTCTTTGTCAAGAATCCCTCTTACAGTGGATCAGAGAAAATACAAATTCAACCCATCAAATTATCTTGACAAATTATTTCCTATCTGAATATTTCCACTTTGAATGTTTCCTTTGCATATTTGACATTCACTTACATTTGATACACAAAGAGTGGGAACCCTAAATTTGGCATTGTCAAGTGAAGTTCAGGAGCAAACAGTATTGGCCAGTTATTGGCATTTAACAAGGAATAGGTAAGAATTTGATTTCGGTACATTTTACTCACAGTTTTAAACTTCCCCATATTTGACATGGAAAGAAATTGACATTTTTTTAAAAAATTCATTTCTGGGGAAAACAAAAAATGTCACTTTTGTCCATCCAGGTCCTGGACCCGGATTGCTTAAATCTTTAAAGCCTGAGTTTGAATAATAGCAGTGCTTTCAACTATGTTGGTGCTGAATTAAAAATGCATCTTCTTTTTCCTTTTCCTTTTTTTTAAAGGCTCCTCTCATGGATCCTCTGTTTGTTTGGCAAGGACTACATGGTTCTTACAATGGGAATAGCAGTACCATTTGAAATAGGCTATGGCAAACTGGGACAGTTTCATTGCATTTGGTTTCTGAATAATTAATCTAGATTTGCAAATGTCTTCATATTTAGAATGGAAAGAATTTGTGGTTTAAAACATTCAAAAACAGCAAAAGTGAAATTGACAGATTTTTCAGATTTCTCCTGGATTGTCTTTGGCATGTAGCAAGTTAATATTTAGTTATCTTTCACTGCTGGCATTGAGGAGTTGTCAGTGTTTGACAATATATGTCAGCCAATATGCAATAAATGTCAACATTTGATAGGATCAGACATGCAGATATTGGTATTTGATACTATCAGGTGACTGACATTCTCTGGGAGTCAATCACTGACAAGATGTGATACGTGACTTGGAGTAGTGTTTAGTAGGCAAGTTTTCTTCAAAAGAATAGAGATGACTATCTGCTAATGAGATCAACACATCTACCAGATTTCTTACAAAATTTATCTGAGCAATCTGTGTTATCTTTTGATTTTGATGCAGATTCTTAATTCCCAGATTCAAAAGGCTTCAAAGTTAACAGCCCTGTTTCAAATAACCGTGACTGCATTTAATGTTTGGAATAATTAGTTTTAATATATGCCTATCCCTGTCATAAAAGTCAGAGGCAGGCTGCATGCTACTGAAAACTTTACGCCAGGTATACAGAAATGAAGTGTCATAATTTAAATAAACACCTGATGTCTCATTTTAACCACAAAATGGAAATGCAACTGGTTCCCCAAGCTAGTCCAAATTTCAATTAAAATAATTGTACGGTGGCCACTGAAAACAGCTTTCTGACCTCTACTTAATCTTCCTATTTTAACTCACTGTCTAGTAGCAGTGATTCCCAATCTTGGATGGCTAGATGTTCTTGGACTACACCTCCCCCAAACCCTGGCCAACACAGCAAATGGCAAAGGCTCTGGGGATTCGAGATGGGGAACTACTGCCCAGAAGTGACATTGGTAAGTATCAGTCTTAGGGATAGAGACGCAAACTGGAAAGAACAATGACGCTCATAAGGCTGAAGTCACATGCACAGCTCAAGATTTCACTTCCAGAGATACTGCTCTTGAGCCAAGCACCCTTGCTTGCCATTTTGGCCAAGCTTCTGTCTGGCTTCCATGGTCTCCCTCTGAACTGTAAGCAGGAGTCTTAAAATCAATCAATCAATCAATCAATCAATCAATCAATCAATCAATCAATCAATCAATCAATCAATCAATCAATCAATCCCTTCCTTAAATGGTTCTGTATCCATTTGATTCTTGGAGTGCTCTTTTGTCAGCTCATATTATGGTTGGTCATCTTTCAAAGCTGTGAAGAAAGAGCTAACATCCTTCCTTGGTGATCTGCGGGAAAATCCAGTGCTTCCCCCACACCTCTTCCCAGATAAGGGAAATGTTGTGAGGCTGTGCGTTTTGCTTTGCTCTTTGGACGACATCTTCCAGAATCTCTCAGGAAGCAATTGTGATCTCTTTTGCAGAACTCAAGGATATCTTGTCCCGAAAAAGAAAAAAAAACCAACAACACCACACACACACCAGATGTTACTGATCTCTGTCTTCTCCCAACTAAAACAGAGGTAGAGAGAGTAGACAGGGAGGGGAGGGGATCCAGTTTTGCCTCCATGCCTCTCATGACACAACCCTCTCCCCAATTTTTTTTAATGACAAAAAGGGAGAAAGACTTGGTAACTGGAGAAATCAGGCAACATTCCTTAAAAGGGATACGAAGGCTTGAATTTGCTAAGAGTTTACCTCTACCTCCGCCCTTTTAAGACCCATCTACACAGCATCCATTTATTTTGCTTGAAACTACAGTGGACCCTTGTATAACAAACAGCTTGTATAACATAAAATCTGTACAACATAAAAATTCTGGAGATAGGGGAAATTTGCTTAACATAATTGCCTATGGGGAGAATCCGTACAACATAAAAATGGGATTACTCCGTTTTCAATGCATTCCTATGGGAATTTGTATAAAGGAAAAATTGCTTAACATAATTTCATTTGGAATGAATTAATCCCTTTATACAAGGTACCACTGTAATAACATTTTTGCAGAGAGGAAGACATATGTGGCTACATAAAGATATTCAGAGGCAATTTCAAATAACATTTAAATCAAATGATCCATTCACTGAGTTTAACTATCTCAATCCTTACACACACACACACACACACACACACTATTCTGCTGTTATGCACTCTTACATGCACTACAAGCTAGTGCTAGGTCTCCATTCAGCAGTGACCTATTGCATGACCAAACAATTTGTTGAAACACCTAACAGACACATCAGTACTTTAAAGGAATGCTGTGGGTTGGAATGCCATTCCTGGAGGAACAACGTAGTAGAGCAGGAACTAAGAGGGAGAGAAGGCCCTGGCGTGTGCTGTTGCCAGTTTATTTAGCCTGAATCATCCTTTGAGAGGTGGAATGTTAATGAGTCAAGATTTCAGTGATCCAAACTGGTATTGACGTGGAGATTAAGAAAATAACAGCCTGGAGGAGAAGGAAAGAAGTTAAAAAGGAGGGAGGGAAGAGAACCCACTTAGAATGGTAGTCTCCATGACAATTTGTATTATGGGCTAAGCATTCAAAAGGAGCAGAATTGTTCTCTCATGCTTATCTTTTGCAGTGAAGATTCCATAATAATAAGTATGTTGCAACACCATAGAATATCTGCATGTGTTCTGTCTCAAGCCAACAGTTCAAGTTAATTATTCCCCATTGTATATCTGTTCACTGGAGGAGTCAGGTAATAGGTTGGGTAGCAGCTGAAAGGATCTGAAGGCTGCTATCACGGCAGATAAAAAGTGGTCAGGACAGCCTAATATCTATAAAGTGATAGAGCTGTGAAGAACCTGTGGCCAGCCATATCAAATGCAGGCTGATGGCTACATAGGGCAGCCTCACTGGGGCTCCTGTGTGTGTCAACTCTGATTCCAAAAAATCTATACGACAGCAGAATTGCAGTATGTCATTCTGAACTTCTAGCCCAGTAGACCTATTTTTCAATAAAGCTCTTTTTAACTAATGTTAAGGTACATGGTGATTAATGTAACCAACAGGAGACCATTGCATAAAGTACTGCCATCAAAGCATGTCTAGGGAAGGCAGATGCTTGCCTCCCCCCCTTTAGCCCCCCCCCCCCTTTAGCAAAAAACAATTCCCTGTTCTGTATCTCATGGGATGTGACTTTAAATGACATCCCTTGGATAATCATCTCAAGCTACCAAGTGGAAAAGACATAGGTCGCGGTCCTACCAGCGTTTTCTGTGTAGTTTCCTGGTGGCGAACTGTGCAGAAAAAAATCGCGTGCTAACTGCAAAGAGAAGTAAATTTTGGTCCCGTCCGACCACACCCCTGGAATAGCAGTTGGAATAGCAGTTTCAGCAAAGTTTCCGAAACCACCACCAGGGGCTGGATTTAGAAACTTCGCTCGAAAATGCTTACTCATTTGCTTCTGAAACCACGACAGGACCCTGAAAATACGCAGTAAAATCAGTTGTTCCCCTTTAGCACCATGGAGGCTTGGAATCTAGAGCTGGAAAGAAGGACAAAATGCAAAGTAGACAGGTAGAGACTGAACCAGAATACAAAAATATGACGCAGAAAAGAGGACACTAACTGCACATTAAAAACCATGTGACTGCCTGGAAAAAAACCCCGCAGTGAATCTATATACAAAGAAAACTCTGGTAAGACTGCGGCCAAACTAAAGGAAGCACGTGGGGGGTTAATTCTAAGCAACCATCAGGCACATTAAACCAGATTTAAGGATTCTTCCTCCTCAAACCATAAAAACAAACAAAATAGAGCTCCAACCGTGTGGCCTGCTCCTCCCACCATTTCAGGTGGAAATGCCCAGTTAACCACCCCTTTCTAATTAATAAATATAAAATCTTGAAAAAGAACAAGAAAAATTATACTTTCGAATAAAAACCAAGAGTATTGTCATTTATTTCCCTGATATTCATCAGTATATTCACATCAGGATTTAGTGGCCAGAGACAAAGTCACAGCTCTTCCATTCTCATTATGGCCCTGGCATCCTGCCTGGCACCCTCCTAGTGAGAAAGTACTGGGACGTACAACTCCTTTTCACTTCGGCAGCAGCAGCAGATCTTTTTACATAAACACAGGCACATCCCAAATTTAAGAATGAGCCCTTCTCCCAGCACAAACCTGTGCTGCCAGTCACCATCCTATGGTTGCAAAGGCTCTAGATTTGCTGGATCAGGGAGGAACAGGTAGATAGAATTCATTGAAGAAGGTGAACGTCCTGCAGCCGGCTGTTCTGAGCTTTCTCACTGAAAAATCCCACAAAGACTTCAACACTTTTCCTGAAAAGGCTCCAAGAATACATGGCGGAAATGAGGTAGGGGAGGAGAAACTCAGGGTGAAAGGTCATGCCCACCTTTGCATGGGGACAAGGTACATGCTGTACCCATCTAAGAAGATGTACAGATGAGAGTGTTAGACACTGGAAAAAAATACATCAATCCTGGAGAACGGCACAGTTTGGAAAGCACGGAAAGGCCTTTTGTGAAGCAGTGGAAAGAATAAATTTGCAGTGCAAATCTACCCACAAAGAAATTTCATTTATTCATGGTATCTTAAGTTGCTGGAATCTTGAGGTGCATTCCCCCCCCCAAAAAAAACCCAAACCAAAGCTGCATTTTCCTATGAATTGATCATGATGGCACTTGCGCAGGATTTGGACATGTGCCAGGATTGTTTCTTAAAAAAAATCCTTTAAACACTGAATTTTAAAGAATTGATGAATTCCTTCTCTTGAAAAGGTGGCACTGAGTAACGAACCATCCTCTATGTATTGGCATATATTCACTTCACATTTAGGTTTTATGTCCGAAGGACTAAATGAATCCAGATGCTCCTATGTACAGCTGCACTGTTGTGTGCGGAGAGGATGCATAAATGAAATGTGGAATAATGGTGGAAAAGATGTTCATGAACTGCAATTGTTTGTCCATATACTATCATAGTTCCTGGTGACACTTTATCTTTTCTGTATTACAGTACTTATGTAGATAATGAGATGATGTAAGAATCTTTCCAGCTGCCAAAAATAACATTAAGTCTATGGATGTGGTAAAATTGGAACAGATACTCCACAGTGACAAATATTGTAACAAAAATAGCAAACATGCACGCTAAGCTGACTTTGCGTGGCTATCCATTTTTATTTATTTATTTATTTATTTTATTTTATTATGAGATTTGTATCCCGCCCATCTTCCCGTAGGAATTCTGGGAGGCTTACAATGGGCCAATCAATTCAGCCAAGAAACAGAACAAAGCACACTACACAACAATTTAAAAACAAAATGCGCACCCCAGCGTAAACATGGAGCTAAACAAACTTAAAACTTAAGCTTAAACAGATGGCGGAAAGAGAAAAAACAACACTATGCTAAGTCACCAAAGGCCTCGCGAAACAGCAGTGTTTTTAAAGCTTTGCGGAAGGCCGTCAGGGACTCTGCAGAGTGCACATCGCTTGGAATATGATTCCACAGAGATGGGCCGGCCACCGAGAAGGCCCGGTTCCTGGTGGAGGTTTTCCGGGCCTCTGTGGGGGTTGGCACCCGAAGCAAGTGTGCCAGCGCCGACCGAATTGGACGAGCCAAGGTTGATTGCTGGGCGATCCACTCTGACAGGTGGTCTGGGCCCAAGCCATGGAGGGTTTTATAAACTAAATCCAGGACATTGACTCTGATCTGAGACGCAACGGGAAGCCAATGCCGTGAGCCAGGACTGGGGTGATGTGGTTGTGACAATGGACACCCACCACCAGCCTGGCTGCCACATTTTGCACCCGCTGCAGACACCGGAGGAGAGTCAAGGGCAACCCCATATAGAGTGTGTTGCAGTAGTCCAGCCTCGAGATCACCAACACTTGCACCACTGTCCTCAGGGAGTCGCCGTCCAGATATGGGCGGATATGGGCAATTTGGCAAAGGTGATAAAAAGCGGTTCTGGTCATGGCCACCACTTGGGCTTCCATGGAAAGGGCCGGATCCAGAACCACACCCACATTCTGAACCCTGTCCGCCGGCTGGAGGGAAACACCCTCCAAGCAGGGGAGAGGGCCTCCATACCCGGACAGAGAACTCCCTAAGAACATCACCTCAGTCTTCTCGGGGTTGAGTTTGAGCCTGTTGTCCCTGGTCCATGCCATGACCGCGTCCAGGCACTGGTCGAGGGTCCAGACAGCTTCCACTGCAGAGGTGGAAAAGGAGAGATAGAGCTGCGTGTCATCAGCGTACTGGTGACAGCAGACTCCATATCTCCTAATGACCCCAGCCAGTGGCCTCACATAGATGTTGAACAGCATGGGGGAGAGAGACTACCCCTGCGGAACTCCACAAGGGAGTGTCCACGGGGCCGACAACTCTCCCCCTTGCTGCATATACTGAGGCCAGCCCTCCAAGAAGGACCGGAGCCAACTGCGAACAGTGCCCCCAATGCCTACCTCCAGTAGGATACCGTAGTCGACGGTATTGAAGGCCGCTGACAGATCCAGGAGAACCAACAGGGTAGAGCAACCCCTCTCGGCTCCCCGGATTAGGTCATCTTGTAGCACGACCAAAGCTGTCTCGGTCCCCCGGCCCGGCCTGAACCCGGATTGGCATGGGTCAAGGCACTGCTGTTCCTCCAGAAAAGATTGAATCCGGGTCGTGGCCACCCTCTCGATAACCTTGCCCATAAAAGGGACGTTGGCAATCGGACGGTAACTGGCCAATTCGTCCGATGCCATGCCAGTTTTTTTAAGAATGGGCTTTTCCACCCTCCCCGAAGGCAGTGGCGATAGCAGAGGCCCATTCCGGCATACTCCCTCTGGCTGCTTTTATAAGCCAGGCAGGGCAAGGATCGAAGGGGGTGGACGCGGGCCAGCAGTGGGCAATGGCCCTGGAGGCCTCCAAAGGAGAAACAGGCCCAAACTCAACCAGTCGAGGAGAGCGAGGGGGTGCAGCATCAGGGGATGGCGAAGGTGGACTAGTGCAACCGGAGTTGAGACCGGCCCTGATGGCCTCAATTTTCGATCAAAAAAGACTGCGAAACTCTCACTACTGAACTCAGTAGGAGGAGACACCGCCAGACTAGGATTGGTGAGGTCTCGAACCACACGGAAAAGTTCCGCTTGGTGGTTTGAGGCCTCATCAATTCTCAGGTAGTAATAAGATGTTTTAGCTTCCCTGATCGCACGAGAGTAGCACCTTGTCTGGATAACAACTGCAGTCTTATTAAATGCCGTCTGGTCTCTCCTCCAACTGCTCTCCAGCCTCCTCCATTCTTGCTTCATCGCTCGCAACTCTGCCGTAATCCACGGCAAAGGTCGAGCTCTGCAACAGAGGAGGCGCTTGGGGGTGATCCGGTCGACGGCGCGGGAAGCTGATTCAAACCATTGGTCAACTGCTACCTCGGCTGGATCGTCAACCAGACCGCCAGGAAGCTCCCCAAAGGCCTCTCGGAACTGAGCTGGGTCCAGAAGCCTACAAGGGCGGGCCCAAACAGGTGGCTAGGGGTCCCCGCGGGGAGGGGCGGCGATCGACAGGGGAAAAGACAGCAGATGGTGATCTGACCATGACACAGGCAGGGAAACAAAAAGACCTTTTTGTCAGACTACAGCAATTGTACCTTTGAATTAACTCAAAATGATATAGCTTGCCTGCTTCAATATAGACCCATTTGATTGCTGAGATCAATGGAGAAGAACCTGTTGAGCAAAACAGGAATTTCCTGCAGGGGTGATTCGCTTACCTAAAATATCTATATGATGTTTCTAATATTTTAACATTTGTATTTTATCTGTTCTATTGTGCATTTATGTGGTTTTGTATGCATTGTGATCTGGTCAAAAATGGCTAATCAATAAACTAAATTTGAACTTGAACTTGAATCTGTTGAGGATGCCATGTCCTTCAGAACGCCAGTAATAAATGTGTGCGAACTTATGCCAATGCCACTAGGTACAAACTACTCAGAAGCAGTTTGCCATTCCCTTCCTCTGGTGGCACTCTAGGAGCTGGTGGGGAATTAAATTCCCACTCCCTGGCTGCACAGTCATGTACTTCAATCCACTGAGCTATCCAGCCAGCTATGGTAGAACTACCCATCTTGTCAATATAGTGTACAGTACATCCTCTGATATTCAGGAAACCTCAAGGATGAAATATGTTCAACTTCTTGGAACCATCTAAACAGGCAGTCTATGTAGTATGGCACAGTTTATCAGAACCTGGAGGTGAGCTGCTTAGGATGTCTGCCATCCTATACACAAACTTCAGGGCTTCCAGAAGTCATCTCGCTGCCTGTCTTTTACAGTAGGATGCCGGACTTCCATCTGATTCAACAAAGCACTTCCCAAGATGGGTGAAGTGAATATTTTGGAGTACATATCCAAGAATCCAACATGGCCATTGGAAGCTATGCAAAGAATTTCCTTTCCCTTTGGAACACCTATCAAGTCACACACACCCAGTGTTCACAGTGTCTTGATCTGTTAGAGGTAGAGATGGGCACGAACTGAAAAAATGACATTTTGTTTCATTTTGTTTAAGGCTTCATTTCATTGTGTTTCATTTTTAATGATTTTTTTGGAAAAAAATCATTGTGTTGGTTCATTAATTCATTATTTGTTATTACCCATTTTTCCCCCAGCGCCCACCACGCTGCCCCTGGGGCCCGGACAGTGCTGTTTTTTTAATTATTTTTATTTTTATTTTAGGGTGCCGGTCGGTGCTCCTCCCTTTAAAAAAAATTCATTTAATTTTAGTTCCCCCCCCACTACCGGGTTCAGACCAATGTGGGACTTTTTTGGTTGTTTTATTTTTCCTTTCAGCGCCGACTGCACGGCCCCTGGGGCCCGTTCAGAGCTGTTTTTTTTTTATTATCGCCAATTGCCATCACTGACCTGTTCGGCTTGGAGGTGGAGCTGCAACCTCCGGCCACCTCAGCTGTCACTGGCTCGGGCTGCGAAGGCAGCAGGGCAGCTAGGGTGGCTTCACGGTGGCGGGACTCAGAGGAGGTGGTGGAAGCGCCCCCTTACCATTGGGTTTGGGCTTCCTGCGTGGGGAAGCTGGAGGTGGGCACCATGGCAGCAGGGTTCCCACCACTTCCAGGTTCAGGCCCCGTGCTACAGCTGTAGCATGGGGCTTTTTTCTTTTCTTTCAGCACCGACCGTGCAGCTCTGGGGCCCGGTCGGCGCTGGTTTATTATTATTATTTTTATTTTAGGGTGCTGACCAGGCCACCTTTGGAAGCCCATTGGTGCTCCCCTTTTTAAAATTTATTTTTATTTTATTTTAGCCCCCCCTACACTTTTTGTTTTGTTTTTGTTTTCCTTTCAGCACCGACCGCATGGCCCCTGGGGGCCGGTTGGCGCTGGGTTTTTTTTTTTATTTTTATTTTTTATTTCAGGGTGCCGACCAGGCCACCCTTGGAGCCTGATTGTTGCTCTTTCTTTTTAACTGTTCCGGCCACACAGCGCGGCCATCGTCAGCTTCCCCCCCCCCACCGGTCGCCGTCCCAGAAGCCAGGAAGACCGGACCTCCAGACCAGCACCAGATAGGAGACATCTCCACCCCATTAATGAAACGAACCTAATCAAAACATTTTTTCTCAGTTCATTTTGTTTCATGTTAAGTTTGCCCCTAGGATTGTTATTCGTTTCGTTACGTAACAAACCGAATAACGAACAATGAAACGAAAAAAAAAACATTTTGTGCCCATCTCTAGTTAGAGGCATTTTCCTGGATGTTCAGACTGGTATCATTCCCTATTTCCGTAAGGAAAAATTGTAATAAGAACAGAGGAGTACAGCAATAGGAACCCCATATCAGTCAGATCGGTGTCAGTGGTGTCAGTTACCTGCGGTTCATCAGAGACCTGTTTGCAACATCAATGGGGCATCTATTATGGCCCTTGTCCAGTCTCTTTATGTGCTGTATATAGGCTTCACTACGATTTTTGGTTTCAGGCATGTTTGGTATATTGAGGATCAGATCCCTGAAGATGCAGGGCTCCTACAATATTTGGGAAGCAAAACAAAGTGTGCTGCTTACATACCGCCCCATAGTGGCTGGTTTACAAGTAATGGAGCAAGCTACATATTGCCCAAATGTCAGGCAAACTGGGTACCCATCTTACCGATCTTAGAAGGATGGAAGACTGAGTGAACCTTGAGCCGGCTACCTGGGGTTGAAACCCACGTCATGAACACAGTTACAGCTGCAGTACAGTGGTTTAGCCACTGCGCCACAAGGCTCTATTTGGGTAGGCGGGGAGAAATTGAAAACCCAACATGCATCTATTCAACATCTTTGTGCACATAAGACTTTAAAAATGCACACACTGAGGTTTTTTGCCAAGAACAACAAAGCAGATGTCTGCGAAGATTCTGTCATCCAGGTGAGTTCATCTGAAAGTTGAGTTTTCTCAAGAAAAGAAGTCCAGTTGCCAAGACTCAACTTCCAAATAAAGCAGATCTACAGACTGAAAAAAGCAGTATATGTTACAACTGCAGAAACGAGTGCTGACCAGGCAACCCCCCCACTAGCTCCTTCTTTGTGCAGTCTGTTGATTTCCTTAGAACCTGGGAATGGAAAACACTCCTCAGTCTGAAACAGTAGCGTGGGTATGATCTTTGAGGGTCAAAGAAATCTTTCAATTTTTCATCACACCCTCTTTGATTCCCTAATTGCATGTGGATTAAGGAACCCTCCCAGCAGGAATCTGTTACCAAGCTGGTTGGCATGGCTGGTGAGCAATCATTTACAGACAGCTGCAATCAGGGCTGTGAGGTGCAGTGTTTTTTGTTTCGGTTTTCCAAGAGAACAACAATTTCCAGAAGACTCCATTAAGAGATGAGTCGCGAGAACTGTACCCATGCCATAATATCTCCCTCACCACGGTATTTCTTTATGACTAGAGATTTTCTTCTTTGTGTGAGTGTGCATACCCAGAGACAGTGGCTTTTCTTTAAAATGATGTCTTTTTTCAGCTCAGGGATTCCCTGCAAGAGGCTAATGCTGACATCATTGGGGTATTCTTTTAACTTACACCATCTGTGCATAGGAGGGCACTCGCTGATAGCAAGGAAAGGTTGGCAAATGCAGAAGGAGGGGCACTGCGAGGATTTTCCAGGGAAACACTATAGCAGATGGCCGGATTTTCTGATAAATTCTGGTGCATCTGCAGGATGACTGGTGGGAAGGATATTTTTGGAAATCTCCGCTCATTGCTCACCCGGCCTTGTCCAGTATTTTTCTTTATCCTCTCTCCTAATTCCTTTTGGCATCAGAGGTATGGTGTGTGTGTGTTCATCCGTCTCTACCGTCAACCTCCACCATCACCTTGTAATGCTTTTAAAAACCTCTATTGAATGTGCTTGTCATTTTCCTGTACTTGAATAGCTAAAATAAATCTCTCCTCAAAACAGAAACAAAAATATTAAGACCATGTTAAATATTATTGCAAGTGTTGCCAAGGAAACAACAATGGTACAGTATTACTATCTTTGTGACCTGAAAAAAAATAACTTTGCTTCCCCCGCTCCCAAATGAGCTGCACATCAGTGAAAGAAGATAACACAGGCTGAATTCACCCAGATGTGATACATATGCAATTAAATTACATTATACAGCATAAACTAAGATTTCTATTAAATTGGAAATCCTTTCAGTTGTCAAATGAAACCATATTCTTCCTTTTGGGAACTGAATTCAAAACACACTAGTGAAGATCATTATTGCTATAAATGTTCACTGGAAGGACAGATTTTGAAGCTGAGGCTCCAGTACTTTGGCCACCTCATGAGGAGAGAGGAGTCCTTGGAAAAGTCCCTGATGTTGGGAAAGATTGAAGGCAAAAGGAAAAGAGAACCGCAGAAAATGAGATGGTTGGACGGTGTCATTGATACAACCAATATGGATTTGACTAAACTCCAGGAGGCAGTGGAAGTTAGGAAGGCCTGGTGAGCTCTGGTCCATGGGGTCACAAAGAGTCAGACACGACTGAACGACTGAACAACAACAACAACAACAACAACAACAACAACAACAACAACAACAACAACATAACTGTTATAACTTATTGTCCTATATGGCATTTTTAGGATTAAATGCACAGCCACTGCATATGCAATGTAAATATGCAGTTGCAATTATA
Source organism: Phrynocephalus guinanensis (assembly GCA_037367245.1). Lineage (NCBI taxonomy): Eukaryota > Metazoa > Chordata > Lepidosauria > Squamata > Agamidae > Phrynocephalus > Phrynocephalus guinanensis. The sequence continues at coordinate 11,911,463 of CM074738.1, forward strand.
GAGATTATTATGGAAACACACAAGCATACAGATCAAAAGTGTGTATACATTTATGTGCATAGGTGTATTTGTGACAGTGACGAAGACATGCCAAGGCAGGACTGGATGTATGCCAAATCTTATATTACCTTAAAACACGCCTGCAGTGTTCTATACCAGTGGAACCTACCAGAGACCACCTGGTAGTGGGGCGGCTAAAAATATTGTAAATAAATAAATAAACATTAAATCGAAAGAAGCCTGTAACTCACTTGTTCAACACAGTAGAAACCAAAATCAGTAGCTATTCCAGCATCTTCTAAGCCCAGTGATGGTGAACCTTTTAGAGACCGAGTGCCCAAACTGCAATTCAAAACCCACAAAATGCCAACATAGCAATTTAACCTGAATACCAGGTGGCTGTGAAGGGGCAGTGTCGGGTGCCCACAGAAAGGGCTCCAAGTGCCACTTTTGGCACCTGTGCCATAGGTTCGCCAACACTGTCCTAGCCTAACAAGTTCCTTGATGTGAAAATAACCTGTCATTGAAATTCAAATCATGTTAGTGTTCCAGAGATTCACTATTCAGGCAGGCTTTTGTACCTGAGAAATCAGACTTGTAAGCAAGGCCCATTTTATCCCCCTTCACAATCATTCACAAAGGAAAGAAAAGGAAATCTGCAAACGACGGGAAGTTACATCAAGTTCTGTGACAAACCAATGTTTTCAGCTGTAGAGAAATTCTGTCTTGTAATGATATTTGATGCACAACATATACTCCAACCTTCTCTTATAGTTCAAGGAATGGAACTGGCAGCAGAACAGCATCCTGGCTCTCCTCTTAAAGTCAAAAGCCACGTCCTCAATGGGATATGTTCCCTCAAACATATTTATTTTTCAAATGAGGGCTTGAGTTTGTCTCCAACTTGGACTAAGGTCAAAACTGAAAAGGATGTTTCAGGATTAGAGATGGGCACGACTTAGCGGTATTCCCGTTTCCGTTTCCGTTACTCGTATCCGTTACTCTACGGAAACGGAAACGGGAATTACTCCACCAGAATTCGAGCTCGAACCGACGAATGAACAATTTGGTCTGATTTGTCGTGCTCGTTACTTGCATCGCGGCGATCACGCAATGCCAAGCGGCACAGAAAAAAAGTTTAAAAAAGTTTAAAAAAAACCCGATTCCCGGCCCTAAAAGTAGGCGAAAACTGTCTGAGGGAACCTACCAGGCCAGAAGGGTGTTTTATTTGGGGGGGGGGTTTCCCCCGCCCCCCTCTCCTTGGCTATTGCTACTGCTGCACTGCTGGTACCAGGCTGGGAGGGCGCATCCATTTGCCATGCGGTGGGGGGGGGATCCAAAATGGCAACCGCAATATTTTTTTTGAAATCGTTGCCCAAAACCCCACCAAAGCACCACAGAAACATGCGAAAATTAGCTATTTTAAATGCTTGAATTTTTACAGTAGCAGCAGTGGGTTTTTCTTGCAAAAAAAGTCTCAGTTGATTTTATTTTATTTTATTTTATTTTTTTACACCTGCACATTTGCAATGATGGGCTCGCCCATGGGAGTAGACCATGCAAATTTTCCACCAATCGCATGGCCACTTGGCCAGGTTGACCACAGAGACTTCTGGGATGTGCCAATCGGGCATAAACAGCCCACTAATCGTAGCCCAAACGTAAGCCTAACCCATACGCCAGTACACTGTCCTTCTAAGTGGGTCAGAGAAGCACCCAGAGGTGCACCCCAATACTCACCCTAACCTCACCCGTAACTAGCCTAACCCTAGCCGTTGCGCTAAGCCGTCTTAACCCTAAGCCAGATCTACTTGCATTGCACTACATGCAAGTACGTGAGACACAGCGGGTGCAAAGAGTCTGCCAGTCCGTCACTTGTGGCTCTGGCTGACTCCTGCAGCTCCCTCCAGGAGCCCGCTACCCCCTCCCCAAACCAGTACTAACGACAATGAAAAAACGAAAAAACGAACCGACTAATTTTTGCGAATTTTCGCGAAAAACGGAAACGAGCCGAAACGGAACCGGCCCGACTAACGACAACTCGAAAAATTTTTTTTTCAAGTCGTGCCCATCTCTATTCAGGATATAATATTTGAATGTGGAGGAGGGGAGGAGGAGCCACCATTTATTATAGTCATACGACCAATTCAAATACACACACTGACCAACTTACACCCCAAAATAAAGAACACAGGTAGTTTTAAAGAAGCAATGACAAGCTATCAAGCATCTTCCAACAAAGAAGCCTAATTTCTTATTATAGGAAGGGAAAAGTTAGTAATTTGATCAGTAACATAAGGATTCTAAACTGATAATGCATACCTAATCCTTTATAAGGGAAGTGCTGGAATTTTTGCAAGAGGGGACAAATTAAATCATTTCTGATTTTTTTTCATAGAACCTATAGTGCAGAAAGGCATGAGACAAAAAGTCAGGTTAAGTGTCTTCTCAAAGCCTTTCACGGAGGGGATCTGACAGCTGTTGTGACTTGAGATTTTTGGGGGTATTTGGCCATGTCCAGAACATGGCCAAATAGCCAAAAAACTCACAACAGCAGTCAGGCTAAGATTTGTATTTCATGGAAGCAGGGTGGGCACGTCCATTAAGGTGAACTAGGCAGTTGCCTAGGGCGCCAAAATGGAGAGAGGGCGCTGGCCAGCCTGCTGCCCCCCGCCACTGGCCACCGCCCTCCGTCCCCCCCGCTGCCCGTCACCGTCTGCCCCCCACACCCATCGCCATCCCTCGCCATCCATTGTATACACACACACTTATGCAATTGAGTTTAACACTCAAAACACTATTCCCCCCCCAGGTCCAAGAGTCCTAAAAATCCTATCACCCCCCTCAAATTATAAGTACTGATTCTGAAACTCTCTTTATCAACTATCCTGTTATTTTCATATGAAAAGCCATACCTCTTTACTAGTTGTTTACTGAGAACTACTCAATTGTCACTGAATGCTGGTAAATTGCAAAACGGCTAAAATTTCAACCGCATGCTTATTTCATTCACAGAAGTGGTTGTAAACATACCATGATGTCGCAGGAATTCACAGACACCCATACTTGCTCTGCTTGCATCTCCATGATGCATGTATATGGTTGCCACCTTAATTTACCACCCCTGTACCTGTGCTTTTTATTACAGTTGTAGTGATGTAGTGATAAACAATTTTTTTTAAAAAAGTATTTATTTATTATTGGACTTGTATACCGCCCGTCTTCCCGAAGGAACTCCGGGTGGTTCACAGCAAGCAAATATATAACAGAATCAAAAAGAACAATTTAAATATAACAATTTAAAAACACTTAAGCAGGCAATAAAACACAAAACAGATGGCAGATCGCGGAAGAAAAAAAGGATTAAATTAAGTCACCAAACGCTTCTCGGAAGAGCATGGTCTTCAATGAACTGGGAGTTGAGTCATGGGTACTGGACTTCTTTTTTGAGAGATAGAAACTAGCTGTATTCAGACCGATGAAGCTGTTTGGATGAACAGCGAAACGTTTCTATCTCTCAAAAAAGAAGTCCAGTAGCCATGACTCAACTCCCAGTTAAACGAACCTGGAAGACTGAGAATCTTCACAGATGTATGGTCTTCAATGCTTTCCTAAAGGCTGGCAGGGACTGTGCAAGGCGCACTTTGCTGGGGAGATGGTTCCACAGGGCAGGGCCAGCCACAGAGAAGGCTCGAGTTTGGGTGGACGTTTTTTGAGCCTCCCTGGGCATGGCCACCCGCAGCATGTGTGCCCGCGACAACCTAGTCGGTCGGGCCGATGTTAGCTGCTGGGAGATCCGCTCTGCCAGGTAGTCAGGTCCCAGGCCATGGAGGGTTTTATAAATTAAAACCAGGACCTTGAATCTGATTTGGGACGCAATGGGCAACCAATGCAGACGGGCCAGAACTGGGGTGATGTGGTCGAACCGGCGCACACCCGCCACCAGTCTGGCCGCCACATTCTGTACCCGCTGCAGTCGCCGAAGGAGAATCAAGGGCAGCCCCATGTAGAGAGCATTGCAATAGTCTAATGTGTTCCTGCCAAGAAAACTCCATGGACATGGAGTCACAAAGAGTTGGTCATGACTGTAATGACACAACACATACACACACTTTCTCTGCTATGTAGAAAAATTATGGAGAAAGTTTGAGTGACAGCCCAACCAGCAGAAAAACAGGAGTTAGAGCTATTCCGTCATACAAATATCCATGATGGGAAAATTAATGGGTGTCAAGCTACTACTAATAGTAGATCTATAAAGCTGGTAGCAAAGTTGTAGTACATTGTATTTGTTTGAAGCCTAACCCATGTAATCTGCCCACCCACTCCCACTCAGGGTTGGCTCTACCATTTGACAGAGGGAGGCACCCACTTCAGGTTATATGCTGCGCAACACCAGCAGCAGTCCTCCTCTGGCTGCTTCTCCCGAGACCTTAGCGGTTTCTCTGTGACCCACGTGTTCTGTTATGACTCTCTAAAAATGGATGAGGCCCTCAAGTGTAGTAGGAGATGCTATTATGTTAACAGAACTGGAGGAAGATTCAACTAAAGATCTGCATATGTGGCAGAAGGAAGGAGGGAGCTTACAGAATGCCCAGCTTCATGAGAACACTACTCAGGGTGGTTTACATATTTAGACAGAGGATATAGACAGCTAAGGTAATCAAATAAATGAGAAACATAGCACAGCAAAAACAAAAAAGGTGAGCTAAGGCTAAAACCCAGTGTCATGAAGTGGATACAGTGATGGATCCTGAAGAGCAGGGTTCAATTCCCTGCTGGGCCACTGAAGGTTCCCCACATTGAAGCCCAACATCCAGCAACAACCTGGCCGGAAGGAAAACATGAACATGGTGTTTCCTTCTATGCTAGTCCTTTGCTGCAAGCTGAAGCATTAGTTGAATAACAAAAAGCCTTGGTGTGGGGTGGGGAACTGATGGAACTACATTCAAAGTCTAGTTCTGACCTTACAGAGCAGATACATAGGCTTACATACAGCACGGACTGAAAAACTTATGTTAACAAAACTTTTTCCAAGCTCTGCCGAGATAATTTGGGGCAGGCAAGACTCTTCCCCAGAGTCCCATTAACGCTACATATGTACATGCATTTCAAGCTTCACTTGACAAATCTGTGCATCCTGCGAAAGCCCCACTGGTAGGCATTCCTTGAAATGCTGCTCTTGGGGAATTTACAAATATTATTTCCCTCCGACAGGCCAACACTGCCCCCCACTGCTTCAGAATACAACAGGAAGATTCCATTCGTTCAGGGCTACAGCTGCTGTAGAACAAAAGAAAGGGGGGGGGCACAATTTGATTCTCCATTGCTTTGCACCTGGTGTGGTCAGTAACTTTACGCCAGTAGGAAGTAAAAAAAAATAAAATCCTTGCAGAATGTACCAGCAGCTTTCTCCTTGACACAAGCAGCTCCTAAGAACCTAGGCTCTGCAGCTGTTGGCAGAATGTTACGGAAGAGGGTTAACAGGTGGCCGCTGCCATGTGAAGCCAGGATGAGTTCCCTCATTAAATGAGGCTTCACAACGCATAATAATTTTAAGAGGCTGGATCTAAAGTTCTGAATGAAGAGATTGCAATATTCCACCACGTCCCAAAGGCTAGCCACTTCTCTTTTTAAGCTTGAAAGCTCAGATGCCTGGAGAAGCCAATTTTCTTTCCTGGTATTTCTACTAGGCACACAGCCCTGCCTTCAGGTATATAAGACCACAGGCATTTCACCAGAAACATTCTCCATCTGCATCCTTTCCAAAATCATGACATATAATGCTCCGAAGGCCTGGCAAGTAGATTCCTCCAAGGAAAATCCAGCTGAAGGGTACAAAATGGTGATGTGTGTGTGTGTGGGGGAACCTCCCAAGCATCCCTGTCCAGTTATTTTCATGCCCTTTAATCCACCATTCAGAACATATCGTAGTTCTGCAGATGACAGGCCACATCCCATCTTGGGGCTCCAACAGAATTACAATAAGAATCTATTATTTCACCAGCTGTCATGTGGAGCAATAATAACAAAAAACACTACTCAAAAATATTACCACTCAGCTTTTGCTAAAAATGTAAAAGATGTCATTCAGTGTGATAGGCAGATAGCCTACCTGTGGTGGATTCCCCGTTCCCAGCAGTATTACAAATGGAAGAAATTCATGTTTTAGTTCTTTCTAGAGCAGAGTATTACCCACTGTTTTACCAAGACTGTTGAGATCTGGACCTGATCCAGCTGCATTGTTCAGATCTTGTTCTCTTCCTTATAGTTGGATTACTACCATTGTTTACAACTTTAATAAAGAGATATATGGCCTTAAATCAGCATAGCGTATCTCTGGCTCTCTGTTGAGAAACATAAACTATTTTCTGTGACTTGATGGCAGATATTCATTATTAATTAGACACTCAGGGTTTAGGAAAGAACTACATTTATTAGAGAGGATGTGAACAGCTATTCCAGACAAAATGGAAAATGATCTCCAGCATCTCTCACTTTGAGAAATTCAGTGATACCCCATGACAGAAGCCTGGATAAATCATGTGTTTTAGAGTAATGCAATCTGTTACACAAAGCATGAAAACATAAACACCAGCCCTATGCATTAGTCATCACAACATCACAAACAACTTTTCCTACTGAAAGTAATAGAATGTTTACCTATCTGAACTTGTAATAGTAGAAAATGCCTCTCTTTTCAGCGGTAAGGCCTCATGAATGTTTAATTAGATCTAATTATTCCCTATTGAGTTCATTTGAGTAAGCGGAAGTAGTCATTTAAATGCCAGGGAATCTGCTTTCTGCTAAAAGTGCTGATTAAGCATCACATGGTTTTTTTTGGAACATCAACTTGATTTTAATTAATTAAAAGTTATTAGGTAATATGATGATGCCAGTTGGGGCCAATAGAGAAGATGACTCAATTAAAATAAAGGCTCTGCCATACAGTTAGAGCAAATTTCACTGCAGAAGATTACAAGGTCTATTGCAAAACATTCCTCTTTGTAGACATTGAATGCAGCTCAGAATTTATAATGCTTCTTGCCCGCCCCTATACTCTGAATTTCCATTCTCAAGCATGTGAATGAAGTTTATAAGCACCCTTTAGTGATGGGGAAAGTGTTACAGGCTATTTCAAAATGAATAAAACAGTAGAGTCTTCTGGGTATCTGCCAAAGGCATAAGGATTAAGCCATTGATTGGCAAATTAATTAACTAAGACTTTCACCTTTGCCTTTAAATCAATAGGTGACTTTAGATAATTTTTTTCTCTTTCTCCTTCTCTGCCTTAGAGTTTGTCTACAAAGGCACATTGGAGCCGGCTGAACTGGGTCACGAGAAGACAATGTGGAGGTCTGGTATGCCATTTGGTGTGATCCTGACATCCAAATGGCATACTCACTTCAAGCAATCTTATTAGGTCCAGCTCCTTCTGCTGTCAATTTCACATATGGTGAAGTGGCTTAAGAAGACAGCACATCTTCATAATATTCATGATATTAAACACTTCCTCTATGATTGGTTTGGCTGTGGACAGGTCCTCTAGCCAAGCTTTAAAACAAGTCTCTAAGAAAAGAAAATATATCCCCATATTGCTCCATTCTGTCCCCTCTCACTTCCAGGAGGAAGTTTGCAATTTATTTATTTTTTCAAATAAGTGATGCAGCATATCAGCACTACCTTAATAAAGTTTTTAAGAATCTGCCCCTCCATGGAGGAGAGGAAGTGTTTAATTCGCCAATATCATGAAGATGCTATCTTCTTAAACCATTTCACTAGATGGGAAATTGGCAGCTGAAAGCTTAATTTGTTTTGTTTCCAATGATCACACGTACTGGAAATGAACCAAAAATGGAACAATCCTACCCACACCAAAGAAAGAAAGAAAGAAAGAAAGAAAGAAAGAAAGAAAGAAAGAAAGAAAGAAAGAAAGAAAGAAAGAAAGAAAGAAAGAAAGAAAGAAAGAAAGAAAGAAAGAAAGAAAGAAAGAGACCCTGATATGGACCCAGAAAGGTATGGGCAGGAACACTCTGGAAATGAGTTGGTTCACGTCAGCAATTATATCATTTGATTTCCAGTTCATCCCCACAGTGGACTAAATAGCAGGCTAAATGTCCACCTGATCATATTCTCAGTCTCCCTGTCTGCAATATGGGAAATAATAATCAGCTGGGATATTATAAGTAAGGGGTCACTTATAGACCGAAAAGGAGGAGGCATGCTCCTTTGATTCACTGGATCCGACCCAATTGCTTAGCCATTTGTATTCAATAAAGTTGTGGCCTAGATATACCCAAACTATGATGGCCTTGCCTTGTCTTTTATGCACTCATTCCGTTAAGGGAAGCTTAGTTATAGGCAACAAGAAGTTTATCCTTACAACTTTAAGACATGTTATTTGGACATGCTCAGAAACATCCTTGTTGATTTTTTGCTTTTGCAGATCTTGCATGCTCTCAAACTGCTACTGGTGTTGCAAGAATTAACACACTTGTCTTTAAATTCATCACATTGATCACCTATATTACTTTTATGGCTCTCACACACCATTTTTCAATTCCTGCTCAACAGACGGACTGTATTCCTGTGGTGATATAAGAATCCCACGACATCTGAAAAATCCTTCCTAGATCTTAGCCATGGCTCTGAAATCTCATCAAATGGGATGCTGGTTGGAAATTCTACCAGGAACTCTGTCCTGATAGGAGCTCTGTCCTACTGTAGCCTGCATAATTAAATAGAAAACCGCCCAGAGAGTGCTTAAGCACTATGGGGTGGTACAGAAGCAGAACACTTTAGTGAGGATGTATTTATTTGTTGTTACATATTTAACTGCCATTTGACCAATGAGCTGTGGGTGGTTCCAGGCCATGTAGAAGCCTCTCTAGGCGCAGCTGTATACACAAATGCTTTGTCTTTGCAAATCTTTTCATGGCATATGCAGATGCCAGGAGGAGAAACCATTTCAGGAGCTGGATACCAGAGCCAAAACTACTCAGTATAGCCCTGTTTCCCTTTCAAGTACTGAGCAACAGTGCTAAAAATCAAATCAAAACAAGCTTTTTATCATCAGAGAAATGGGGAACATTTCAGGTGACAACAGCGAATAAGGCATTACAGTACGTACCTTGGCTTACGAGCATTATCCCTTCTGGGAGCATGCTCATAAACCAAAATATGTGTACCTCAAAGCAAATTCCCCCATAGGAAATAATGGAAACTCAAATGATTTGTTCAGGGGACCCAGTTTCCATCATTCCCCATGTTCCCATGCTTTGATATATGGGACCCGGGAGATGCAGCAGCTAGGGCCTGGCGACCAGGACCAGCGGCAAGGGCCAGAAGCTCTTTCCGGGCACTGGCGTGCCCACAGCTAGGGCCAGAGGCCTCTGCCGACTATTGCCAGGCCCACACTGGGCCCACCGTGCTACCCAGAGGACCGTTCTTGGCAGCGCTGGGCCTGTGCTAAGGCCAAGAGGCCACTCCCAGGCCTGTGCTGACAAAGAGCTACCAGCTGCATGGGCCAGGGGCATCTGCCCAGGGTTGTGGGAGCAGCGATGGTGGGGTGCTAGGTATCCCTCTCCTTCCTCCCTCCCTCATGCCTGGATCACCTCTTCCTCCTCCTCTGCTGCTGCTGCTGCCATCTTGGGAGCCTGCTAGGCAACATCTGGGTGCCATCCCAAGATGGCGGTAGTGACAGTGAGGAGGAGGGGGAGGAGGGGGAGGGGGAGGGGGAGGGGGAGGAGAAGGTGGAGGGGAGCCAGGCTATGATTGCTCACAAAGCAAGGCAAAGCAAAATTTTATTAAACTTTTTGTGCATTTTGCGAAACATTTGTAAAGTACTCATAAACCAAGGCACCACTGTAGAAGGATTCTATCCAGAAACACCCACTGTTCTGCTTCATTAAATGACACCAGGTTTTCATGTTATTAGGGTTGGGTTAACCCCTTTCTTTATACCATGCATGATTTTATACAGTTTTTTTCATGTACCTCCCTACTTGCCCCTTGGATATGAAACCTAAATCCTATAATTGTTTCACATCATATAGCTGATGCAGTGCTTGATAATCTTGACACTCTTGGTTGCTGTTCTATGTGCTTTCCCCCATAGTTGTCTTTCGGTACTCTTGGGGTTTGGTGATTGGGAATATTTTCCACATATGGTTGCATCACAATACAGTAATGCAGTTTTTTAAAACTTCCTTTCCCCATGACTCCACACATGGAATCAGCCCTTTTTAAAAGTAGGCAGATACAAGATGGAGGTTTTCTTTGATCTATCCACCATAACGCTCTTACCAGATCACTCTGAAATATGCAAATGCAGAAATCCAAATAAAGGGTTTGGAAACATTTGCTTCACAATTCCTAAGAGATGAATGAGAATTTTAATTTACTTTTAAAAGAGGGGGGGATTTTACCAAAACTTACAGATTTCTCCATGTTCAAAATAGAAATATTTTAAGATTTGTTGAAAAAAGAATGTTGGAGAAACAGAAAGTGGCAAAAAGTGAATCCAAGTTCAAAGTTTAAAGTGTTTCACTCTCAAGAGTCTGAGTAGGAACATTTCATTTTTCAGCCATATAACGATTGATTCATTCAACCATATATGTGTTTGAACTAGTATTGCCATCTTTCCCTCCAAATTTGGACAGATTTGGGGTTAAATAACTTGGCCCCCTGTACTCCAAACCTCTCCTAATTGTGAGTGCTTAAAGAGTAGAGCTCGAGGAAACTCCACTGTAATTTCCACGCTGCTAGCTGCCTGGGATCACTATTTCCAAGCACATAACATTGCAATTAGAAATGTTTTTTTCTGGGGCAACCCATTTGAAGTTGAATAGCTTAGCCCCCTGAATCCCAAATCTCTCCAAATTTGGAGGACTTAAAGGGGCATGACCAAGGAAGGTTCACACTATGTTTGGTGCCTCTAGGGCCCAGGGGAGCTGTTGTACAATGAAATGAATTGGTTCATTTTAAATAAAAAAACACAATTTCATTTTGTTACTAACAAAATGACAAAATAGCGTATCGTTTTTCATTTGGTGTCCATCCCCAATGGGGGGGGGGGAGAAACAAACACACACACACACAGAGAATCCAAGCCAGTCATTTTAAGCCATGAACTGGTGAATAGTTAGATATAAAGGTACAGTTAGTGGTAATGAGTGCCAAAGTTTCACCACCACACTAAGGTTGTCTAAGCATCCAGGATAATGCTGTTGAATGGACCATGTTGCCAATGAATGTGTTAACATTTTAAAAATACTCATCACATTATTTTGTTAAATTGTTGTAAGTTGACAATTCAGCCGCACAATGGTGCGGGCAGAGGACTAATCCTGACAAAGGGAAGAGGATCAAAATAAGATATAACTGACTATCATATATGCCCTGACACAATATACAATAATAATCTATTTACAATGGAACCTTGACTTACATACTGCTTGACTTACATCATATTTGACTTGTAGCAAGAAGGGGCCTGTTTGACTTGAGTCGGAGGCTTTGACTTACATCTCGGAGCCCCGGCGCAAGGCACCGGAATCAGGCAGCAGCCACAACCCAGCATCGCGGCTGCCACCTCCAAACTACTCCTGCCTTCTTCCTCTCCTCTGGCAGTGGCGGCTTCCGCGAGGCCAGCCCAGAGCACCTGGAGCGGATCCTCAGCCTCACCAAAGCTGCCGCTGCTGCCGGAGGAGAAGAAGGGCCGGGAGCTCGGGGCTGGCCTCGCTGGTTAGACAGTCGGCTCAGTCTTGTAAAAAATCTGGCTGCAGAAGTCTGGTCCACAATGGAAGCATTTTAGTTGGGGAGCTGTACAGTTGTGGGACTCTAATGGTAAGCATAGAGTTGTTCGGAACTTGGAACGTCAGGTTAAAAATCAGTAAAACTTAAATGTTAGACATCGTTGCTATGAACATTAAAAAGTGGAGGCATATAACCTGTGGACTATAATTCCACTGCCTCCTCCTCTCTTTGAAGAGACATTTCATTTACATCCCCAGAAGGAATCTCCTATCCCAGTCAAATTTGTGTTAAATTGCTGTTTTCGGGGGTCTTTTTCATCATCTGGAACGGATTAATCCGCTTTCCCATTACTTTCTATGGGAAATGTTCATTTGACTTAAGTCATGTTTGACTTAAGTCTAGACCACTGGAACGGATTAATGATGTAAGTCAAGGTTCCACTGTATTATTTATATATTTGGAACATGGGTTACCTTTAATCATTAGAATCCCTAAATATTATATGTTAGAGAAGGGCCTTCTCGTACCTGATTCCCTCCAGATGGGTTGGGCTACTGTACTATTTTAACAATTGTTTAATTTGTGAAGGTTTAATCTATGAGGTTTTAATTTACTTGTTCATATTTTAGAAGCTTTGTGTTTTACATTTTGATAATGATGGATGTTTTTATTCCTTCATTTCTGATGCACTTGACCATGGTTAAAAACTGGAAGGTAGGGAAAGAGCACTTAAAATAAGGTGACACATTTCCATTCAGTGTTTAATGTACTCTCCCATCAACTCTACATATGCTCCCACCTGTTATTTTGCAAAGTCTAACTTATTATTCCATAACCTATTAAACTTAGTAGCTCCAAATTTAACTCTCATTTTAATGGCACTTAATGCTTAGTTTGCCTTCTGGATGTATATAATCTACCACCCTGATAAATTGCTGCTGTCCTCAGTACAAAGAGTATAATGAGGATGGCTTTGTTTTCCTTTCCAAGCAAAGGATGCTGAAACAATAATTCAGTTGTGTAACAGAGATCTTTTATAATAACCTGCCTTTTGTCAATATTTTTATTTCCTGGAAGCTAGGAAAATGTATGTATGTTTGTTTACTACATGAGCAGAGAAGCCACCAAAGGCTCTTGAAGATGCAAAGATGATTTGGACCTAAATTCAACACACCACTGTTGTGTCAGGAGACTGAACCTCCCTTTCCATCCTGCAGCATTCAGAATCTTCTGAAAACCAGGCTCAGAGGGATTTGTACCCTTTTAGAGCAGAAGAAGGGAAAGCCAGCTCTCTCTCTCTCTATTAGATCCCACTGTTCTGCCACCAGAGAGCAGCTAATGGATACTGCTCTTACAGAGGTTCTTGAATTCTAGGCATATTTAAACTCAAGATTTAAATGGGCTTCCCAGGAGCTTCCCTTGCTGTCCATAAGAAGACCCGAGAAGTGTACCTTCTCAGAGTTTGCTATGAGATGGCAATCCTAAAGTCTTAATCCCCCAAATATAACACTGAGATAGGTTTGTGATACATACTGTCCCAGTAGCCCCCCACACACACACACAAGTATCAAGACAAAATAATAGTGACAGGCACAACCCCCCAGTTTGGCAGTTCATGTGATTTGTTTACCATCTGACAAGTGTTGGGGGCTTTCCAGCCCCACATCCTCCACTGGGTGCCCATTCAGAGGCAGCAGCACCTCAAGGAGGCAAGACAGGTAAGCTAAGGCGCTATCTCTGAACGAGCTGCCCCCAGAGGAGTTGGAGATGGGAAATGAAGCCAATTTGACTCATAAGCCTGTCCATAAATGTTGGGAAATCATAAAATGGCAGGGTGTGTGTGCTAGATGGTGTTTTTTCCTGAGGGGGGCAGTTTTCTTTTTCTTTTTCCTTTCTTCTCTTTTTGCTACTGCCAGTCATAGCCAGTGAAACCAACACTCATGTGTTTTAGTAATGTTTTGTTTCGATCAAGTATTAGAGGTATACTGCATATCCAAAATAACTTCTTACTGTGCTCTTGAACGGTTTGTGTTAGTGCGGCACTAATGTCAATGAACTTCCCTGTTTATTCAGATCAATCTGCAGCATTCTGAAAAACCATTATTTCCCAGTTCTAATTGTCATGAGTCTTCCATGCCTTCCATTAGTTGATGTTCAGAGGATCTCCTTGATCTTCTTTCCACTTTCATAATTCTCTATTGTCCTTCACTCATATATTTAATTTTATTTCACCTTCTGCGAATAGCATCTTATAGCTACTCTTTTTCTGCTTCTTCATTCACCGTTTTCCTATCCTTACAAGTCATGCTAATGAGTTTAGGCTGCTCATCATTACAACAGATGATCAGGCTGAGGCCCTCAGCATTCCTTACCATAACAGAAACAGTTTCGCAGAAATTGATGGCAGGTGGTTTATTAAAAGAGACCTAAACATGTCTTTTCCCTGTACCTGTTAAGACCTCCATTCTTTGCATTTCCCCCATTCCAGGAGAGAACACTCTTTAAAAAAAGGAAAGTACGGTTCCTCTGCAAACCAAGGCTACAAAATGGATCATGAGTTTATTGTTCTCGTTCATTTTAATTTTTTATTGCGGTAAGTGTCACATGGATATGGATTCTCTTATTGGATGGTCCTGCTGTGTAGGAGGCAGGATCCCTCTGTCCATTCCAAGAATACAACAGAGAAAGCATATGCTACAGCATAAATCAGCAGGCCAGCTCAGCGTGAAACTGGGATTGGCAGAGGGCCTTTACCACATTCCAACAATGGGGATCATTTAAACTCATGATCCATTAACTGTACTATAGGCTCTGCACCCCTGAACTCTTGCATCTGTCTATGCCACTGGTGTGTTACTATGAAACACAATGAGCAGATGGGACTATAGTGACAGTGATTGGAACAGAAAGCTGTAAGTGGAATTAGGAACCACAACCACCACCATTTTTACACTCCACTGATCTTCTTTGGTGTGTGTGTACGTACCAAGAACACTACTGACAAGCCTGCAAGAGATATCAGACATCTTTCCAATTCTACAAGCACAGACGATCATACGAGGATGTGAGGCCTTCAGTGCTGCCCAGACTTTATATTTATTGCCCCCCCACCTTTAAAATTCACTCACTGTTGTAGCTGCTGCCGGCACCACCACTAGTCTCTGTAGATACCGGGGTTTGCTGACTTGGCCCTTCGGAAATGGCCCTTCCTGACAGTAAGTGGGAAAAGAGAGGGGAAGAAGGGAGAGGAAAGAGAAAAAGAGAGAAGGGAAAGGGATGTTTAGATATTATCACTAAAATGCATAATAAGGTACTTCAGTCATTTTTAGTCTCTTGCTCATTCACGTTTTGCAGGTCACTCACAAAGCAAAGGACGATGGGGCATTGCATATCAGCTTGATGAGGTATCAGCCTAGAACTCTTCAGCACTTTTGGGATGGGATATCTAAAAGATGTCCACCTTCTGGTGGCAGATATGAAGTAATATATTGTATCTGTAATATGTTGCTTAAAATAAACCTTTTTATCTTGCCTAGTAGTAAATAAAGAGACCCAATATGGAGCAGTGGGTGGATCGATGGACTGTGATGCAGGAGTCCAATGATCAAATTGCTCCATGGCCATGGAAACTTACTGGGGAGGTGACAATGGTAAAGCCATCTCTTTAATATATAGGGTCAGTATAAATTACAGTAGCTGCAACTTCTCAGCACATAACAGCAGCAAAAGTGCTGAATAACAGAGTCAGGTCTGGTTTATCACAATAAACCCTATTTGTATTGCTGCAATGCATTGTATATGTGCTTGTCCCAGGAGGAGGGGAATTCATATTTCCACTACTGTATTGCAAAATATGGCCATAAAAGCTCCCAATTTATTATGAGGCTCAAATCAAAGTGATTGTTTTTATCCAGTAGAACTCTGCATATGATCAGACCTTGACATCTGATACAATACCTTTATTATATACGTACTAAACCATGCCCTAAATTCATGCACCCTTGACTAGAAGTTCAGAAGACGTGCTGTGAAGATATAGTGGGGGAATAAGAAGAATCACACAGGAGCAAAGGCAGGACAGAATTATTACTAATAAAACAATATAGCCCAAAATAGTAATCCTGAGTTTTCATCAGTTTTCCCACTGTGGGTACTCATTTAAATAAATTGCAAAGTAAAAGTAATACATCCAAGTACCAACTAAAAACCCCTCATAGATAATTAGATATTAAAATACATATTCATATAGGATCTGTCCAGAAAAAAATAGGCTGTATTGGCTAAGAAATTCTGGGAGTTGAAGTCCAACAAGTAACAGTTCCATGTTCTGGGCGAGCCAGGAACCCAAAAAGCAAGGAAGGAAAGAAGGAGATGCCCCTTCCATTCAAACTACTGGTTCCCAAATGTCCCAGGTGTTCATGAACTGCGACTCCCAGAAGCCTTCATTGCTAGCTGTGCAGGCTAGGATGTCTGGGAGTTGTGGTCCAAGAACATCTGGGGTCCTAAGATTGGGAACCCCAGTTTGAAATGAAAACCAATTATTTCTCTATGATGGTTAATCACTGTCAATAAGCTTGTTGTCCAGCCATTTGTTTAATCCACTTACCAAGTGTGGACCTGTCACCAAAGATGTGAAATTCATTCTATGATTTTTCAGTCTATTCTGAACATACTGAGAGACCTCACATGAATCCCCCACCTGTGCTGAATAAAATGCTGGGATGAGCAGCAAGGCCCCACATACCACCATCAGCATCACATTGGCTGCCACTACTACCACTACATTGCTTTCCAACAAATTCTATGTAGGGTTTGTTAGAATGAACTCTGAGTATACACATGTTATATGTTGGAAGCTTTTTATACATTGATAACAGTGATGCTCACCAAAGGAACATGAGAATAGTGGTGGGTGATGCACTGAATACACACTAAAATGTTATTTCCCATCCCATTTAAATCCATTCAATACATGGAAGGTAATTATCAGTTGTATGGGGTGACTCTTTAAGTTTTCATATTCTCTTATAGGGAGAGAATTATCTATGCAGCTTCTCCATACCACTGGACACTTTAATAAAATTTTTTGACCAAAAACCCATCAGTAGTTAGTTGTTTCCATCCTATTATCTGCAACCCTTTCAGCTTTATGGATTATTTTTGTTTATTTTGCTTTTGAGATGAGGCAGCTACATCTGACCTTCATTTTGCATATATTTTTACACTATCCATTATTTTTTTAATACTTTCACTATGATGGGCAAAAAAATAGGACCTGCTCTTGTAGGCAGTATTTGTGTACATCTGTAAGATGTACTTGTGTACATCTGTCAATGGAGCAGGATTCACCAGGAGAGGAGGATCCCCCTTCTCTGGTGCAGCACTCCATGCCCCCCAAATCTGCCCTGGAGTGTTGAGGGGGACACATGAAGTGCTGCAGGTTGGAATGTTGGATGTGAGGCACAATATGAACATTGGCTTCAAAGCTTTGTTCTCAAGCACGATGAGAGCAGCATTAGCTGACAGACTTTCCTTTTGCTGAATAACATCTGCTTGTACCTTAGAAAGACATATCAAAGCCTGCTTGCAAATACATTTGATTCCAGAAGACAGTGTATTTCCATTAAGGTGCCGTATGTAGCCTAAGTGAGACAGCGTTAGCAATACAGTACTTTTGTATTTTAATATGCATCAGTGTTGTACCGGATTTTAGAAATAAAAGCTTAAAGTACTACAGCACATTTACTGCCCATATGAGTAATATAGAATACCCTTCTGCATTCTCTGCCCTACCTGATAGAATGATAGAAGTGTACATGATACAATTGTGCATGGTTATAGTGTAGCTCTCAATATTAGCATAACATGGGTGGAACTGATTCCACAGAACCTCCCTACCTTATTTAAACTTTCAGTCCTGGTTAGGCAAGAGGGATGCACCATTTTGTAGTTGTTTTGGGTTTGTGTGTGTCTTACTTAATTTCTCTCAGACCCACACCTATAAATACCTACACACTGTTGACCTTGGCTCAGATAAATAATATATAAAAGGTTGTAATTATTATTATATTTAAATAAATAAATAAAATTGTAGTTTACTTCAATTATGATTAGTTGTGTTATATTATCCGTTGTATTTTGTACATTTGCTGTATGTGTTTAATCATTGGTATTCTTCACTTGTAAACTGCCTAGAGTAGTTTTTGGGCTAGATGGCTGTGGTATATAAATCTAACCAATCTAACCAATCAAACAAACATATAAACAAACAAACAAACAGAATCTGTGCACTATGGTTTCTACTGTTTTAGTGAATTAAATGAAAAAAAAAACTTGCTGAGTAAAAGTGGATATTCTCCCTTGTGTGTGTTGTGTGCCATAATTGGATAGCAAATAATGACTTGTTTTTTGTTTAAAAACATAAACTAACATTTAGAACATATGTATAATATAATAAAGCTCACAGTTCTTAAACATATTGGTATTTGCTATACATGTACTTGTTGACAGACATCTTTACAAGAATGGACAAATAACTCTCACATCTTTATACTATTATATAGAGATGGGCACGAAACAAAAAATGGTGTTTCGGTTTTTCGTTTGTCGTTGAGAGGTCTCTTTTGGTTTGTTTCCGTTTGTCGTGAATTTTTGGAAAAATTTCGTTACCGTTTTTCGTTTTTTCGTTTGTCGTTTCTACCCACTTTTTGCGCAATTTTTAAAGCATTTCATGCGCAGGCATCCCCCAACATCCCAGACCAGAGGGAAAACACTAAAAAAAAAGGATGCTGGCAGAGACACAGTATAGACTAGGTATGCAGGGAGGCTGCAAAGGCAGCGGCGGAAATTGCCCAGGGTGCAAGGCAGCCGCAGAGTGACTGCACTGTGGGGTAAGGGAGGGTACTCACTGAGAGGTACGCAACACGCACACACACAGGAAGGCTGCAGGACTGAAGCTAGAGTCGCAGAGACAGCAATCCCACCCTAACTCCCACCAGAGATTACAAGGAGGACGGGAGCTGCCAGACCTTTTTATGCCCTCTGTGGCTGCCAGAACTGCCCACCCAGTCTGCAACCTGGGCATGCTAATGGTTGAACATGATCCCATCACATGGCTTGCATCCATTTTGTGGCTGGTGCGACATCCATTTTAAAGGGAAAAGAAAAATACATCGCAATGGGAGAAGACTAAAACAAACGTTTTAAGGACCCCAACCCCCCTGGTAGGTATTATCAGACACTATAAATAATTATTGCTGCGTTTTTATATATGTCCAGGGCGTTTTTTAACATTTAAAACAGCTCATTTCATTGCGCATCGCCATTAACGGAAACGAAACGTAACAACCACTATTTTCGTGGTTCTGTTCGTTTCGTTGCATTTTCATCACAATTTTTGTTTGTCGTTTCGTTACGTAACGGAAACGACAAACGGTAACAGAAACGAAAAAATGTTTGTTCTGTGCCCATCTCTACTATTATACATTGGACTTATTCCTACGAAAGAGATGGCTAACTGACTTCTGCATTATAGATCTTTTTGGCTGATACCAACTATGTTGTAATTGGTCAGAATGCTTCACTACGTAAATACGACAGTCTAGTCTTTCCCATACTAAGCATATTTACATATACATACATATACATACATAATATGTTGTGCAATACATATACCAACACAAACATCTATAGACACCAACATTTTGCTCATCTGGACTAGGTCCGTCACACTTGGAGGCCTTGCTTCCTGTTGGTAAAGTACCCCAAAAGGGAGCTGCTGCAGTGCCTAATGAGAGTGGCAGTCTTGCTAACCTCCACAGAGGGCAACTACAATTCCTAGAAAGCACAGTGGCATCTTTCTTTTATGTATATTAAAAACAGGAATCAAGGAAGAGCTAGGCTCTGGTCTAGGTAAGCAAAAAGTACTAGGTGATTCAATTATTAGAAATGCAGAGGAATGGATTTGTGATGCGCATGATAACCATATGGCGACTTGCCTGCCAGGTGCAAAGGTTGCAGACTTCATGAGAAATCTAGATAGTTTGTTACAGAGAACTGGGAAGGAGCCAGTGGTCATGGTACACGTTGGTCCTAATGATGTTGGGAAGGAAAAGCAGTCAGTTCTGAAAGCCAAATTCAAAGAAGTGATAAAATTGTACAAATTGGAATATCCAGGTGATTTGGAGTCACCATTAGAAACTCTGTGGGTAAGAGTAGCAGGTCAGAAGATGGTCTAACAGTAGGCATCTGCTATTGGCATCTGACCCATGCCCCTGAGGGAGACTGACAGTTGGAGAATGTTGTAAATGAGGCATTCAAGAAGGGAAGCCTAGTTCTAATGGGGGACTTCAATTACTCTCACATAGACTGATAAAGAGATAAAGTTCCTAGATATGCTAAATGATTGTTCCCTGTAACAGATGGTTTAAGACCCAACTAGAGGTGCAAGAATCCTTGACTTGATCTTGAGTAATACACAGGATTTGGTGCAAAATGTTAATGTGACTGATCCAATAGGGCACAGTGACCACAACACGATTACTTTTAACTTAATCATAGACTGCCAATCACTGATAAAATCCAACACAGAGACCTTAATTTTTTTTAAAAAAAATCCCAAAGATGAGGAAACTAATAAAAAAGAAGCTGAAAGGGAAAATTGAGAGAGTCCAAACACTCCAAGAGGAATGGAGGCTGTTCACAAAAACCATAACAGAGGCCCCATTGCAATGCATACCTAAACGGAAAGGGGGCACTGCCAGGTTCAAGAGGACTCTGATGTGGCTTACAGGATATGTTTGGGAAGTGATCAAAAACAAGAAAGCTCATGTAAAAGATGGAAGGCTTGTCCAAATGAGGACAACAGGCAGGAATATAAATTCTGGCAGAACAAATGCAAGGCAACAATCAGGAAAACAAAGCAAGACTTGGAGGAGCGTATAGCTAAAAACACTCAAAAAAACAAGGAGTTCTTTAAGTACATTAGAAGTAAGAACCTAACTCAGAAGACCACTGGATCATGATATGATAATGGAAGGCAAGGGATTATTAAAGAGCAGTCAGAAATTGCAGAGAGACTCAATGAATTCTTTGCTTCAGTATTCACGTGAAAAAAATAGAGATCACATGCCCCAAACAGAGCCTATCTTCATAGAGAGGGAAACTGAAGCATTAAGCCAGATAGAAATAACCATGGAGGAGGTTCAAAAACCTGTGTCAAAGGAAATCTCGAGTTACTATCTGAACTCTATTATTCTGCAACCTACTGAAATGTTTTCCCCACCCCCCAATGTACTAACAACAATATTTATGCACCATCAGGGATGATACTTCACGTCCATCTCATTGCTGTTTGTGGTCCCGCTGGGGACCATTATGAAGAAATCTAACCGCACGTCCATTGCGGGATGAGGGGAGTTCGCCCCAACCATGCCCCCTGAACTGCGATCTAAGCGGGATGAGAGATTACCCTCCCTGGCCTCGGGAATCTCTTCATCTCGCTTCTTGTTCCGATACGAGTGCCCGTGAGGTAAGGCTCGTCACGCAATGTGCCATTCTCCATCTAGTGGCAGGAGTGTGAAGTGACATTCGCCAGTACATTCCCTATAGAGTCAGCAATGCAGTGCAGAGATATTAAAAGACAAATTCCTCAAACTTAGCTTTGTAACGCATTTAAGGCAAGGCTTCAGAGAATTGAAACATCGAAAAACGGAAGGTCGAGCTGAAAAAAAAAGTGGAGAACAAAGGCATGGAATTTCACATCTCATCACACAATGAGGATGTGCAGAAACAGTCATACTGGTATCATCAAACATGCCAGTGTGTGCATGGGAACAAGGACAGAACTGCAAGAAGACCATGTGACCATGACCAACATCAACACGCAATGAACTTCCTCCCTGGACAAGAGTGGACATGAAGTAACCATCCAAGTTGATTCACAATTATGGCTTCCTTGATATAAAGGACTCAAACCACTCAGTGGTTTACCATTTTTCTGGGGGCAATTGTACAAACTACCCAGAGTGGCCTTCAGGGCAGATGGTCTTATGCAGTACATAAATCAAATGAAATGAAATCAATCAATCAATAAAGGCTACACAAGGAGGCCCTTCTCCCAGGAAGCAGAGTGAGGAATGGAACTCCTGAATAGAGATGGGCACGACTTGAAAAAAAAAATTTTCGAGTTGTCGTTAGTCGGGCCAGTCCCATTTCGGGTCGTTTCCGGTTTTCGCGAAAATTCGCAAAAATTAGTCGGTTCGTTTTTTCGTTGTCGTTAGTACTGGTTTTTTTTGGGGGGGGGGCGGGCTCCTGGAGGCACCTCTGTGGGGTGGGTGCCTCCTCTGGCCCGCTATAAAGGGAAAGTGGGCTCCTGGAGGCACCCGTGGGTGCCTCCTGCCACTAGGAAGGGGAAGCAGGCTCCAAGAGAGACCCCTCTACATGGGGGTCTCCCTTCCTCACCTGCTGCTGCTGCAAAATGCTATGCAATAGCCATATGGATATTGCATAACATAATGTGCAGACGTGAGACCAGTGTGAGAGTGATAGGGTCATACCTTCCCTTCACAAGGCTCCCGCACCACCATGTCTCACACAGAAGGGAATTGTACTTGCTGCGTGTAGTGCAATGCAAGCAAGTAGATCTGACTTTAAGGTGGCTTAGTGCAAGAGCTAGGGTTAGGCTAGTGACGGGTAAGGTTACGGTGGGCTAGTGGGTTGCACCTCTGGGTGCCTCTCTGACCCACTAAGAAGACAGTCTGTGACGTATGGGTACGGAGTCAAGGGTTAGGGTTAGGGCTAGGGCAGGTTTTAGGGGCTTTTTGGCACATCCCAGAAGTCTCCATGGCCAAGTGGCCATGCGACTGGTGGGATGGCTCCAAAAATTTGCATGGTTGTCCACTCCCACATGGCTGGCCACTTGGCCAGCCCATCATTGCGCAGGTGTAAATAAAATAAAATAAAATAAAATCAATGGAGGACAGAGGGAGGAGAGGAGAGACATTTTGTTGCAAGAAAAAACCCACTGCTACTGTGAAAAATCTGGCAGTTTATAAATTTTCGCGTGTTTCTGTTGTGCTGTGTGTTTTTGGACCACGATTTCAAAAACAATATTGCGTTTGCCGCCCCATTTTGGATCCCCCGCCCGCACCGCATGGCATGGCGATGGCGACTCGCGAGTCCGGCTGCCCAGGACGGGGGGGGGGGAGGCGGGACCCCCCCCCTCCAGAAACCACCCCTCCGGTAGGCCCTGCGCCCTTAGTCAAGCAGGCATTTTTCCGCCTGCTTTTTTGGCCCGGGAATGGGTGGGGGGAGAGTTTAAAAAGTTTTTTTTCCTGTGCCGTCCGTGCCGCTTGCTTGCGCTTTAATTGCGGCGGCCGGCGGCGAGACTGGGCTTTTTGCTGGCTGCGAGCCTGCGGCGAGTCCCACCAGAGCACTCCCAGGACGGGGGATGAGGGGGGAGGCCGGGGACCTCCAGAAACAACCCCTCTGGTAGGTGCCCTGAGGCACGGCAGGCATTTTCCCGCCTGCTTTTTGGCCGGGAACCGGGGTTTTTTACTTTTAAAAACTTTTTTTCTGTGCCGCGTGTGGCATCGCGCGCTCGCGAAAGGAACGAAACAAATCAGACCAAAATTGTTCGTTCGGGTTCGAGCTCGAAGGGGGAGCAATTCCCGTTACCGTTTCCGTAGAGTAACGGAACCGAGTAACGGAAACGGAAAGGGAAATACCGCTAAGTCGTGCCCATCTCTACTCCTGAACCATGGCACTCCCACTCACTCAGCTATCCAGGCAGCTTTTTATACTGTACTGCAAGTCCAAAAAATCCCTTGTACTGGGAAATTAAGGGAGCTCTGTTAGAATGACAACAGTGAGAATCTGCATTGTTAGTTCACTTTGTTAATCCACTTTGATCAACAGTCACAACAACAACAGCAGCAGCAGCAGCAGCAGCAGCAACAACAACAAAAGTTCAAATGATGCACTAGTGCTGGATCATACATTTTGCCAAAATATAGAGCAATATCTCTATACAACCTAAACATTTCCTCTAGAACGTGGAAAATCCTCTGGAGTGATCCCCCCCTCCATCACAAATAGCTGCAGCAGACACAGGGTTGGGGTAGAAGAGAAGCTACTTAATTATAAAAAATTGAACGTTTTAACAGCACAGCTCTATGCATATTTACTTAGAAATCCAACTGTGTTCAATTTGACATACTCACCAGGAAACAGGCGTTCAATTGCAGCATGTGTTGACTCAGAAATAAGCCTCACTGAATTTACTGGGGCTTGGGATCCTTGGAAAATTTTGGATTACAGTATTTAATATTATTGTAGGACGTAAATCATGCTCCCCCCCCTTTTAAAGCATGACCTAGAAAGAATAGTAAGGAAGGCAAAAGAGTGGTTGAACTCCACTTGGTGTTAATATCCAGCCCAACAAGGATGATGCTACCAACTGATGATAGATATCTTAAATTAAATTAATTTTATGCTTCTCCTCTACATTGTCCAAGGTTCCCTAGGGAACCTTTTTGTCTTGGAAAAGTCTTTAAGAGCCTCGGGACAGCAGGAGCCTTTAATACTGCTGCCCACGGTTCAGTCCACTAGTGGAATTGTGGCTGTGGTTTTCCAATATGAAAGGCTCCCTTCCCCATCCTGAGGCTTCCAAATGCTTTTCCAGGACAAAAATGGACCCCTAAGGAACAATGGAATGAGAAAGATGAGAACAGGAAGCTTTAGATTAATATGTGATTAAAGATTTCTGTCACCAGCTGTTAATTTCATCTTTGCTAGGCTCCATAATGTTCACACCCACTGGATTTCAGCCAATTATTTATTTATTTATTTATTTATTTATTTATTTATTTATTTATTTATTTATTTGTAAGCTTGTATCCCGCCCATCTTCCCGGCGGGAACTCTGGGCGGCTAAGAGCAGTAAAAGCACATAAAACAACAATAAAAGCTACAAGCAATAAGGCAGCGTAATTAGCATTATGCAGCCAGAATTAAGGATTACAGAGCCCCACTAGCTGAAATACAGTAGTTAAGTTGCAAATAGACTAGGGGCCCATTGACTCAATGGAATTTACACAGGTGTTCACTCACCAAATCCCCACTGACTTAATAGCCCTACCCTACTTGGCTTGGATCATGTCAAGTAAATTAAAGTCAATGGCAACCTTTCTCAAAGTTTTCCAGGTAGAGAATACTGAGAAGTGGATGACCATTTCCTTCCTCAGGGGCCATCCTAGCCTGGTGCAACCTACCCAAGGCCAACCAGGAGAGCATTACCCATCGGAGGCACGGGGGGGGGGGGGATCCCAACCTCTAACTCCACATCCAGATATCTAAACCACTAAGCTTTCCAGCCAGCTGGGCCTACTCTAGATGTGTTTTTACGTCTGGATTTCAGCCACTGAATTTCACAGAAAAGCCGATCAAACATGTTTATAATATCTTCCACTGTTATCGGTGAGCCTGGAAAAAAGGTTTTACTTTATGGATGGTGTCAACAGTCTGTTCAATAGCAGAACAACAATGTTCCATAACCTTCTCCGAGAGCCCCAGATGTGAAGCAACTCACTACTCTGGAAACACTGATCCTGTTATAATTCCAGCAATTTAAAAAAACAACAGCAGGGAGGCATAAAGAGTAGCAAAAACCTAGGAAACGAAAATCATTTAGATTTGAACAGCACCTCTGGGGGGGGGGAAGAACCTAACACTATGGTTCCGTTTGCTCCTGTACGTGAAGATGCAAGTAAGGGTGATATTTTTAAACTGAACCTTTCCCACCTTCAAGTCCTCCCTAAGCTCAGGTCAGAGTCTTGCTGCTACATCTCTGTCAACTCGGGAGAAGAGAAACAAGTATCAAGTTTTCAGAAATAAATTGATACCTATTATGATGATGTATGGACTGTCAGTGGCTGTGGGCACACACCTATGCAGAGAAGCAGATTTTTCCTAACTGTGTGCTGATGAGATTGGCGCCAGGCCTCTCGTCTTCATTCCAAATGTGAAAGAGTTCCTGGCAGGTAGCCGCTGTTCTGAATACTTAGCAATGTTAGTGGGTAGAGTACAGTCAGCAATAAGTGTCTTTAAGTCCCATTTATTTCAACTGGACATCTGTATCACCCCCCCCCCCGTTGAATTGATGAAAGGGGCTTAAAGGTACAGTGGTACCTTCTATAAAGGAACTAATTCATTCCAAATGAAATTCTGTTAAGCAAATTTTCCTTTATACAAATTTCCCATAGGAATGCATTGAAAACAGAGTACAGTAACCCCTAATCGCGACCAGTTTTATGTAGTATGGATTCGCCCCATAGGCGATTCTGTTAAGCAAATTTCCCCTATCTCCAGAATTTTTTATGTTGTACAGATTTTATGTTACACAAACTGTTTGTTATACAAGGGTCCACTGTATATGTTTGGAAAACAGTCATGACTCATCTCTGATTCGACGCATTGGTGGTTTTTTTTGGGTTGGTGTTGGTGGTTTTTAAAAATTAATTTGCAATTTCAGGGCAAGAGCAGTGTAAAATGGTCATGGCATTTCCATGATCTATGTATATTGTTTGATTTTGAACTCTGCTCATACAAATGAAGTCCAATGTCAATTACATCCAAATTACACGAGCTCTCTTAACACATATTAGGGCTCCAAGTGGTTTCCAAATCTCTTGAATTAGTCGCAGCAGATTGACATGAAGAATTAGTGCAAAGTACAGCTTTCATTTTATTTTTATTTTAAAAATAACTACATATACCAGTGCAATTGCTGCCTTTACAGGACAACAATCAGTCTGAGCTTCTGTATCTTTGAATATTACCTGAGAAACATATTTTTTCAGAGCTTGGAAAAGTTACTTTTTTTGAAATTTTAACTCCCCGAATCTGAAGGATAGCTTGTCAGGTTCTCGGAGTTGTTGTCCTCAGAAGTGACTTCTGCTACCTCTATATACTTCTGACCATGATTACAGAGTAGGGATTCATTTCATTTTGTTTCATTCCCCTGTGATTTGTTTCATTTAGTTAGAAATATATATATTTTAAAAATGTATGGAATGAACCAATAATGAACCGATTGGTTTATCTATAAAATGGGTCCCCTGGAAAATGGCAGGCTTCTCTTCCCCTAGCGATTTTAGGGGATCCCTTGAAATTTGGAAAAGTGAGTTTTTCTAGGGCAGAGACATTAAGCTCCAAAGGAGGTGGGGGTGCTTATGCTTAATGGAAGGAATGTCTTTGGGCATGCTTTACAAATTACAGTGGAACCTTGACTTACGTCATTAATCCGTTCCGGAGGTCTAGACATAAGTCAAACATGCCTTAAGTCAAATGAACTTTTCCCATGGAAAGTAATGGGAAAGTAGATTAATCCATTCCAGATGATGAAAAAGACCCCCCAAAACAGCAATTTAACACAAATTTGACTGGGATAGGAGATTCCTTCCAGGGATGTAAATGAAGTGTCTCTTCAAAGAGAGGAGGAGGCAGTGGAATTATAGTCCACAAGTTATATGCCTCCACTTTTTAATGTTCATAGCAACAATGTCTAACATTTAAGTTTTACTTATTTTTAACCTGACATTCCAAGTTCTGAACAACCCTATGATTACCATTAGAGTCCCATAACTGTACAGCTCCCCAACTAAAATGCTTCCATTGTGGACCAGAATTCTGCAGCCAGATTTTTACAAGACTGAGCCGACTGTCTAACCAGCGAGGCCAGCCCTGAGCTCCCGGCCCTTCTTCTCTTCCGGCGGCAGCGGCAGCTTCGGCGAGGCCAAGGACCAGCTCCAGGTGGTCGGAGCTGGCTTTACCGAAGCCGCCACTGCTGGAGGAGAGGAAAAGGCAGGAGCAGTTTGGAGGTGGCAGCCGCGATGTTGGATCATGGCTGCCACCCAATTCCAGGGCCTTGCGCCGGGGCTCCGTGCTGTAAGTCAGACAGGCCCCTTCTTGCTGCAAGTCAAATATGCTGTAAGTCAATTATGTTCCCCCTGCAGCCCCTTTAGAGCTCAATAACTCTTTTCTCTGTACTCCAAACCTCTCCAAATTGGGGGGGGGGGCTTCAAGGGGAGATCTTGAGGAAGCTCCACTGTAATTTCCACACTGCTAGCTGCCTGGGGTCACTATTTTCAAGCACATAACATTGCAATTCTATTTTTTTTACCCTTTGAAGTTGAATAACCTGGCCCCCTGAACCCCAAATATCTCCAAATTTGGACGTCTTAATGGGGACAATCCAAGGAAGGATCACACCAAATTTGGTGCCTCTAGGACCCAGGGGAGCCGTTTTACAGAGAAACAAATCAGTTTGTTTTAAAGTAAAAAACCACCTTACTAACGAAACACTGCTTCCCTGGTTTGTTTCATTTCATTTCATTATGTAATGAACTGACCAATCAGCATTTTGTTTTTCATTTGGTGCCCAAACTTATTACAGAGTGATTTGGACAATCCACTAATGGAATACCTGCAGCCCAGTTTGTGCATAGCATTGAACCATCAATCCTGCAGTAATAAACTGACTGTACTTACGTACTTAGTCAATTTCTGAGAGCAGGAAAACAAATCAGAAGGGCCTCAAGCACACTCTTCTCTTACAAACAGCTTTGGTTAGAAAATCAGTGCATAAGGAGTATTTCACAAGCCACTTTTAAACTCTGTTATGCATCAGCGTATTGCTTGTATACATTATGGTTTAATAAGCCAGGCTTGATAACTGGTGAACTGGATCTGTGCCAACTGACTATTAAAACTACAGTACCAGGAAATGCAAAAACTTGGTACAGGAGTAATTAATATCTGAGCCCTAGACTGTTTCCTGCTATAAGGTGGACATAAATTAACCACCTTTCAAACCTGTATTATTTAGAGCAAATGAGAATGGACCTGATGTTCAAAGAAACACACTCTTATATAAAACTGTAGTAAAATTATTTGCATATGCTTATGTGCATATAAATCTTTCTATAAACAAAGCTGATAAGGACTAATAACATAACCTTCTCATCTCCCATAAAATGTTGATGCAAACATTCTTCATGTCAAAGAAAAATAGGTTTTCATCTGATCCCTGAAATATTATAAATAGTTTAAATGACATCTGGAGTACGGGGTTTAAACACTGATGGATTAGGGTAATTCAGCCTCCTGAAAGTTGGCAAATAAATCATTCCAGGGTGTCCTAAAAAATTATGTCTACCAAAGTCCACACTTTCCCCCCTATTCTTTGCAACAACAGCTAAACCAACCAGCCATATAAGGAAACCCTAGTACCATTGCTAAACCTATGGGGAAAATAACAGAAGACTTGTTTCTGAAGGGAGAAAAGTTGCCATCCATGGTACAATAAGGATTACATTTCATCTATGAATACATATGAGAACCCCTGCAGAAACTACTGAGGTAGTTCACCTATAAGTAGAATCTAAGACAACATGCATGGAGCTATCTTTAAATATACTACTTCAAATTTTGGGTATCGGAGACACTCGCTGAAAAGAGTAGTGAATAACTTCCAAGCAAACCTCTTTGTGAAACGTGGGGCACCAACAAGCTATATCTATCCCATCTACTAAGCTAGGGAGCAGTCCAGGTAAGAGGGGGTGTCAAGCTAGAATGGTAGGGGGGTGAGCTGGTGGGCAGAGGTCTTGATCTTGAGGTGGGACACTGCCCCACTGGTCCTAATGCATCAGCTTCTAGCTGTGTTCCCTTGCAGAAGGTGGATTACTGACTAGTAAATTTAGAACTTAAAATGTTCTTTCTCTGGGAGTTGAGTCATGGCTACTGGACTTCTTTTTTGAGAGATAGAAACGTTTCGCTGTTCATCCAAACAGCTTCATCGGTCTGGAGAGCTCCAGAGAGCTCAAGAACAACTTCTCAATGAGAGGATCAGACAAGTCCACTTTACCTTAGACACACTGCAACACAGAAAAAAACAGACCGATGAAGCTGTTTGGATGAACAGCGAAACGTTTCTATCTCTCAAAAAAGAAGTCCAGTAGCCATGACTCAACTCCCAGATAAACGCACCTGGATGACTGAGAATCTTCACAAACTTAAAATGTTCTTGGAAGGAAGGAAGGAAGGAAGGAAGGAAGGAAGGAAGGAAGGAAGGAAGGAAGGAAGGAAGGAAGGTTTGTCAAAAGATGCAAGATGTTGAAGAAATGTATACAGTCTCTTGAGGGAACGGGCACAATTCAGGAGAGTAGCACAGGTCTCTGTATGGACAGAATTTAAATCTCTGGCATATTTTGGGGAAAGGAACTCAACACTTAAGTAGCAAAGCAAGGGTGTGTGTGAAAACTCCCAGGATTATACTTGGAATAAATCCTAGGAGGTACACGGGCAATGTAGATCTTACACACAAGGAAACACAATTAGAAGAAGTTTTGATGTGATTGCAACATATAAGGGGGGAAAACACAATTTGGAAAATATACAACAAGGAAAATCCTCTTGCGTAGCTGCAAAGGCATAGCTGTTTTAGAGAGGCAGGCTAAAGCCACATTGTACTGCACTGACCCTTGGTTGAGGTGGACAGTATCAGCATTCAAATATTTTAGAATCTTTCTATACACTTGAAGAAGTCTGACAGCTTCTTTGGAGAGCCGTCTGAAACAATTTGGGGCAAGAGGTTAATGACAGGGAACTCCATAGGCAAAACACACTAGCTTAAGGGAACAGAGCCAACTACTTGGTCCCCAGAGCATTCTCCTCTAATACTGTGTTGATGCTTTCCCCCCAACATCTGTTGCCTGAGGCTGCTGCTTTATACAGTACTGCCTAACAGTAGGGCTAGCCCTTTAGTCTAGGTAGCCATTATTTTCTACTGTACAGTAAATTCTAGAATCTCCTAGCCACCTTGACTACTGATAACAGCATTCTGGTTCTGTGCAACATGCTTCTGTTGGCATGCAACCCAACTCTTAATTATTTGTTTCTTTGTTTTGCAAATGTAAAAATGCATTTGTTTTGAGTACAAGAGAAAGTAGTTATTTGGGTCCCTGTTATTCAGCTATTCTGACTGAATACAGAAGCTTTCTAAAAAGGCCTACCACCATTATAAAAGTCTTCATTAGAGCTAGACACGTTTTGGAGGAGAGGAACCCAGCATTTGGCCAGTGCTTAATTCCCCTTTCTGCAAAGCTTTATTTATATGAGGCTGGTATGCTCCCCAAAAGATAGCTTAATATGTTTATCCTTTTTCAAAGTGACACTGATAAGAACAAGGTGTTTATGTATTTTGGACACTGTCACCACCACTGAATCGTCTATATTCATATAACATATATGTTTAACTGCAGTAATTTAGAAACCATCGTATATTTTCTGAGTCATAGTTGCAACATTCACAGACACACAAATAAGGAGCCTACTGAGAGATAATCTGTTGGACCAAATAAACACTAGCAACAACTTCCCATGCCATGCTTTGCATCTTGTTATAACGCCAACCGCAGAGAAGGAGCAGCAGCCACAAGGCAATAAAAGCACAGGGGTGCAGAGAAACCTTCAGTACAAATCTTACATCCAGTTAATTCTTCTCTTTGACTCTAAGCTAAACATAACCTTTAGAGAGCATTAGTATAGACTGTTTTGGTGGGCAAAATCTGAAAGGTTTTTTTTTTTAAGGCCAACCTGATACTTGAGAATTTCCATTCATCAACTACCTAATTATTAAGTCACCAAATCTATACTATGTGCCATGAGCACATAGGCTAGTTATGAATTGTTTTCTATGGATTAAAACAGCAAAATCAGAATTTTGTAGAAATAATGGTTAAGAATAATGAGTTGCAAGGCATATTCAAGATAAGCAATAGCACAGTTGAGTATGTATTATGTCAAAGTATGTTCAGTGGGATTTACTCCTGGGCAGGTGTGTACAGGATTAAACCCTTAATACGACACAAATGTCTATGGAGCAGAACTCTCTCAATAGCTTTTAGTCTTTGTGTTTTTAATAAGTCACAATATTCTTATTGAGTCTGGAAGTTGAGTCATGGCAACTGGACTTCTGTTCTTGAGAGATTGGAACATTTCGCTGCTCATACAAACAGTCTTCGTCAGTCTTATTAAGTTTTTTGCAACACAATGATAAATCCTTCCTTTTCATACTTAGTAGAATGTTATTCTTACAACAAACCACAGACGCTTAGGTCATTCAAATAACTCTCTCTGTGTGTGTATTGGGCCCGGGGGGGGGGGGCAGTGGCATAGCTAGAGTTTGGAGCACTGGGGGACAAAGTCAGCTTTTGCACCCTCTCCTCTCCCCCCAAACCGTGACTCACCTACCCAGCAAGGGGGGGGGGGAGATCCTGGGGGAACAGTCGGGGAGGGGAAGAAGGGTCTCTCCTTTTCATTCCCTCTTTGTGGGTCTCATTTCCAGTTAAGGTTCACCGGTGCAAACCGTACAGTGTGCAGATAGCACCAAGCAGGTGATTTTCTTTTTCTAAGCATCACTTCTTTTCCCCGGCTAAGACTTGGCAATTGTTAGCCTGGGGAAAGGAGGAAAGGAAAGCAGATGATGGGATTTTTTTTCCCATGCAGCACCTCCGTTTCATGCTTCCCTCTCCTCCTTTCCCCAGTCTAATATTGCCAAGCCTTAGCAGGGGTGGGGGGAAGGAGGTGGGGGGGAGCAATTGACAGAGGTGTAGCTTGGAAAAAAAAAACTTTGCCTGATTCCGTCTCCTCCTTTCCTCCAACTAAGGATCACCAAGCCTTAGCGGGGCAAAAGGAGGACTGCTAGTGGGATGGCGCATGGCTTCCTCCTGCTGCTCCCCCTCCAGGCACCCCTAGGTTGCTGTGTGCCCCAGGGCAAATGCACTCTTCCGTCCCTCCCTAGTTATGCCAGGGGTGGGAGTGGGGGAGGATTTTCAAGAACTGAACTTTGATGGCCTAAGTCCAATATTACTGTACTTCCAAAATTCAAGATAACCTCATGAATCAAATACACCCGTGTTCCTTGTGGTAACAGTTCACTTCAATGGATTTAATGTATATATTTTATTTATTTATTTATTTATTTATTTATTTATTTATTTATTTGAATGCTTTTACCACACCTTTCTCTTGGGAAAAGGACCCAAGGCAGCTTACAATAATGGGGGATAATATACAGCATAGAACATTTAAGACATATTCAGGTTTAAGAATAAGGAATTAGAAGAGGCATCTTACAAGAATTAAAAGGCATCATTAAAGATTAAAAGAGCACACCAACAGTTAAAAGAAAAAAAAACATTATGAGGGATGGAAACTAACATGGTGTTCTTGTGAAATCAGTGAGTGCAATCATGCATAGTAATCCATCTAAGAGTCACATAACAGGCAGCCCATCATTCAGGGAAAGCTTGCCTGAAAAGTAAGGTCTTTGCCTGCTTCTGGAAAGACAGCAGAAATGGGGCAGTCCTGGCCTCCAGTGGGAGGGAGTTCCAAAGGCTGGGAGCAGCACCTGTGAAGGTGGTAGGGTGGAGAGAAAGGCCTCTCCTGATCATCTTAACACCCGAGCCGGTTCATACTGCAAGATTCGATCTTTGAGGTAGCTTGGAACCAGGCCATTTAGTGCTTTGTAGGTTAAAACCAGCACTTTGAATTGTGCCTGACAGCTGATTAGCCACAAGTGGAACTGTTTTAATATGGGTGTGATATGATCTCTGTACCCCGCCCCAGTCAGCAATCTAGCTGTTGCATTTTGGACCCGTTGAAGTTTCCTATGACTTTCCATTGGTAGTCCCACATAGAGCGCATTACAGTAGTCCAGCGGGGACATCACTAGGGCATGTGTCACAGTGGCCAGAGCAGGTTTCTCAAGAAACAGGCATAACTGGCATACTAGCTTTAATTGTGCAAATGCACTCCTGGCTTACAGCTATGGCCTGAGCATCTAGGCTCAAGGATGAGTCCAGGAGCACCCCCAAGCTGCACACCTTTTTCCAGTTGCGGGTAATCCCATCCCGCATATTATTATTATTATTATTATTATTATTATTATTATTATTATTATTATTATTATTATTATTATTACGTCTGTGAAGATTCTCAGTCATCCAGGTGCGTTTATCTGGGAGTTGAGTCATGGCTACTGGACTTCTTTTTTGAGAGATAGAAACGTTTCGCTGTTCATCCAAACAAGACCGATGAAGCTGTTTGGATGAACAGCGAAACGTTTCTATCTCTCAAAAAAGAAGTCCAGTAGCCATGACTCAACTCCCAGATATTATTATTATTATTATTATTATTATTATTATTATTATTATTATTATTATTATTATTATTATTATTATTATTATTATCCAGTACAAGTTGCTTCTCTGTCCCTTGATCTCCCTTTCAACTGACCAGAAGCACCTCTGTCTCATCTGGATTTAGTTTCAGTTTGTTCCTCCTCATCCAGTTCATTACTGAAACTAAGCACTGATCTAAAGTCAAAATCAGGAGGTGACGAGAGGTAGAGTTGGGTGTCATTGGCATATTGCTGACACTTAACCTCCAAGCTCCAGATAATCTCCCCCCCCCCCGGTGTGTGTGCGTTAGACATGGGCACGACTCGGCGAAATTGTCGTTTCCATGTTCGGTTATCATTTCCGTTACGTAACGGAAACGGTAACGATAATTAAGCCGTCAGAACTCGAACTTGAACCGAAAAAAGAAAAATTTGGTTGGGTTTTTCATTGCCATTTGTGGCATCGGGGCGATCGCGCAATGTGAAGCACAGAAAAAGTTTTTAAAAGATTTTTTTAAAAAACCTGACTCCCGGCCAAAAAAGCAGGCGAAAATATGCCTGCCTCAGGCTTTGCCACCTACCAGAGGGGTGGTTTCTTGGGGGTCCCCGGCCCTTTCCCCCCCTCTTCTCCTGTCCTGGGCTGCTTGCACCAGGCTGGGGGGGAGGTCATCCTCGTCGTCTTGCCATGCCATGCGGTGGGGGGGGGATCCAAAATGGCGACAATTTTTCTTTTGAAATCATGGTCAAAAAACACACAAAAACACCACAGAAACATGTGAAATTTATTTATTTTAAATGCCTGAATTTTTATAGTAGCAGCAGTGGTTTTTTTTTATAGCAATAAAATGTCGTATTGATTTTTTTTATTTTTATTTTTTTAGATCTGCCCATTTGGGCTGGGCATGGGATGGGACCATGCAAATTGTTTGAACCATTCCACCAATGGCATCGCCAGGTTTTTGACTGACACTTCTGAATGTCTCGGAGGGTATAAAAAGCCGAGGCACCTTCCAGAAATCGCAGTCGGGTGTATGGATGTGGTTGAGGGAGGACGGCTGGCTGCTGGTGCTGGTGTGATCCGATCGAGATTGAGGAGGGAGGCTGGAGGCTTTAGGATATAAGTTAGGCAGGCAGGGAGGGAATTGAATTTAGAAAATAATTTCTTTGATTCCCTGCAGCTTTGTCTGTTGAAGGGAATAGCAGTTTATTCTTTATTTCTTCTGTGGCAGTTTGTGATGATTTTTTTCTGATATTGGATAAAGGGGGAGGTTCGCCTTGGAGTGAGAGGTGTGGATTTATTTTAAAAATATATTATATACTACCATTTATTTTCCATTTTCCCAACTTCAATTTGCTTGCTTTCCCAACTTCAATTTGGGGTGCAAGCCAAGAACAGAACCTCTATCCTAAGTGATATCCTAACTGCCCACTTGCCCGTCCACCCACGCCGCCGCCCGCCCACTCGCCCCGCCTGCCGCCTAGGGCGCAAAAACACCTAGCGCCGGCCCTGATTGCAGGACGCCCCTATGCTCTGGGAAGTCAAATCGTGCTAAATCGCGGTGGAAACGACAAACGACAAACAACAAATGGAAACGACCCGAAACGGACCCGTTCCAACAAACGAAAACTCGAAACGTCATTTTTTCTGGTCGTGCCCATATCTACTCTCTCTCTGTCTGTGTGTGTGTGTGTGTGTGTGTGTGTGTGTGTGTGTGTGTGTGTTGCATCGTTACAGTCGTGACTGACTCTTCATGACCCCATGTCCATGGAGGTTTTTTTGGCAGGAATACTGGAGTGGTTTGCCAGTTCCTACTCCAGGTGCCTACAGCACCTGGTATTCCCTGGTGGTCTCCCATCCCAGTACTAACCAGGGCCAACACTGCTTAGCTTCCAAAATAATCTCCCCCAGTGGTTTCATATAAATGTTAAATAACATAGGAGACAGAACAGAACCCTGTTGGACCACACAGGTCTGTGGCTGTGGTGTTGAACATGAATTCCCTAAGACCACTTTCTGTGTTCTCTCCTGCAGGAAGAACTGAAGCCAACTTTGAGAGAGTGCCCCCAAGCCCCATTTCAGAGAGATGAGTCAGGAGGATGCTGTGGTTGAAAAATGTCAAAAGCAGCTGAAAAGTCCAACAGAACCAAAAGGGACACAAATCCCCTATCCATTTCCCTACAGAGAGCTTTTTTAAATAGTGCTTTTATTATTGCCTCCTTTAAGCATGCAGGGATCCTGCCCTGTTGTAAGGAGGCATTCACTACTCTTCCTAGCAGGTCTGCCAGACCCTCTCTAGCAGCTTTTATGAGCCAGGAAGGGCAAGGGTCCAACAGAGATGTGGTGTCCCTCATCTTCCCAAGGGTCCTGACCACATTCTCAGGCTATAGGAGCTGAAACTCAGGTAGGGGGAAGAGTTTTATTTACAAGCTCTGGTTCAATAGCAACATCCAAGTCAGCCCGGATCTGTTCAGTTTTGCCTGCAAAATGTTGTGCAAATTCTTCGCTGCGAGTTAAAGAGTGGTCTGTCTTATCCACCAATGGATCAGCATGTAGCAGACTCTTGACTATTCAGAAAACCTCCACTGGGCGATTCTGTGCCGAAGCAATGGAGGTAGAGAAATAATGATTTATTTGCTGCTTCCACTGCCTTGGAATAAGCCTTCCTATGACCCTTCACTGTTTCTTTATCTGTTTCAATCTGAGTTTTCCACCAACGTCTTCCACCTCTATGCCCCACCTGTTTAATATTTGCCAGTTCCCCAGTGAATAAAGCAGCCAGTTTAGTTAGGATCACCGCTGCATTTGCTGCTGCTCTTGACATCACCCCCATTCTCCAGACAGAGCTGCACAACTGGATTTCAGCCCGTATTTTTCACATTGCTTATTCATGTATATCAATCAATCAATCAATCAATCAATCAATCAATCAATCAATCAATCAATCAATCAACAAGAAAAAATATTGTGGCACCTTAAAGTCTTAATTACTATATTTTAGTGTGAGCTTTTGCAGACAAGTCCGCTTCCTCAGATATGTATTTATTTATGTATTCATATATTTAAGAAAGCAATTAATTGGGAAAATTAATTCTTATTATTGCACATGGAAACACTGACTGTGGATAAAAGACACAGAGGAGTGGCTGTGGGTCAGTGGTACAGCAAATGCTTTTATGCAAATGATCCCTATCAATCAAAACATCAATCATAATTACATACTGTCATATTGATTCCAACTTATGACACCTCTTCCCAGGTATACTGAGAGTTTTCCTGTTCCCTCCTTCAGGAAACACTGGGACGGTGAAGCTGGCCCAAGGCTATACAGGTTGGTTCCCTCCTGCTGGGAGGATTCAAATCCGAATCCCTAATTCACTGAGCTATCTAGTCAGCCCTTTCAGAGCAGGGCTGGTTGGGCGCGGGAACAACTTCACATCCTAGAACACTATTCCTAGCCAGTATCAACAATACTGGGATACATTCCTAAAATGGTTTCACCTCTCCCTCTACAGTGTCTAGTATCATTTATCCCCCATCCTGTTACCATCATGTTACCTGTTTCCACAGTTCCACCTGATATTACTGGTTCCTAGAAGCAGGAGTAAATACATTAATAAATAAATGTGATGACACTGTGGTATGGTATGGATTAAATCTTATTACATATTACAGAATGGGAGAGTTCAACAAGGAATTCCTTTTCAATCACAGCCACAAGTCTTTCATAAATTCTAGTTTTGCGCTAAGAACAGACTGGAAAATATGCTGAGCTGCAAGAGGAAGAGCATGGCATGGCAAATATTTGTTATAAAGTGAAAAGTTAGGAAAAATAAAAGGAGTAGTCAGATGATTTAGTTATGCTAAAGCTTTCTCCTTCAATCACGACATCTCCTAAACCTATAGTTTTATTTTTTGCTGGAGTTCTAGACTTCTAAAACAGAGCAAGCATGGACTGCTGTTATCCATAAAGTCCACTTAAGATTTAACATTAATCAGGAAAGATAGGCACTTGTCTTAGAGGTGATATGATGACAGATGCCTTTATTTACACTGCCATAAGACTGTCACCCTTTCTTTCTGAGATCAGACCCCTTATGACCACAGAAAATGCACCACAAAATATTCAAGTTCTGACTGTATTCCTTCTTCCCAGAGATCAGGATTATAGTATAAAATAGCTTTTGACTGATATTTAGTGAAATGATACTGACAAGCCATTATGTTAGGTATTGGGTATCTGAATATACAAAGCCACCTTTGAGTTTGTTATGGATTTTGGCAGAGTTTATTCAACAAAAGAAGCAGCTTGAAGACTTGTATTTACAAAACAAAATAACTGGCAAAGTAACAGCTTACAATTCTTGGTATACAGCTGAACAGCATTCCTTCTATTGTGGCTGTAGACATGGACATCTTCCAACTCCAACAGCAGCAACACGAAGCAGCCATCACCAGTTGCCCACACTGGCTACTAGAGATGGGCACGAAACGAGCAATTTTTCGTTTTCATTTTTGTTTTTTCATTTCGTTACATAACGAAACAAAAAACGAATTTTGTCTCCAAAATGAAACGAAACAAACCGAAACAACAGACATTTTGTCATGCGTTTCGTTTTTGTTGCGGCAAATACATTGAACTGTAATGAATGCTAACGAAACAGCAATTTTTTGTTTTCGTTTTCATTTTTGTTTTTTCGTTTCATTACGTAACAAAACGAAAATGAATTTTTTTGCAAAAAATTCACAAAAAATGAAAACGAACCGAAACGGACCCCCTAAACGACAAACGACAAACGAAACACCATTTTTTTTGAGTCGTGCCCATCTCTACTGGCTACACAGGATGCTCAAGACCACTAGACCTTGCTTCACTTTATACATAGTTAATTGCATATTCTAGTCAGCTGATCCCTGACTACTTTGACCAGAGTTCCAACTCTTTAACAACTTACATACAATTGTTAGTTACACCACTGTAAATCCCTAACAGAGTTTGACCACCGTCCCATCTAGCTGAGAAGCATCTACGGAGAGTGACAGTGTTCATTCACCTTCTTTCCCCCAACCCTGCTTTCCGAGTTTCTTTCTGGCAAAGGTTACAGGCTCAGAATTCAACTCAGATGTCAGCTTAAAACAGAGAAAAAACTTGAATGCACTTTTTGACTAAGAATCTTGCTCATATACCTCCATAAACAGGAAAAACACAATGATAGGTTTCAGCAACAGGCGTTAATGAGGGTTAGAAAACTACCCCTCAGCGGCAGAGAAACCATCATTATTCACTCTGTTTTTCTTCTGTTATATCTCTATCTAGGTTGAAGCCCATAAAATAGCTGGGTTCCTTTTCAAAATTAAAAAAAAACCACAGCTTATTGGTTCTGATTCTCCAAAACCCTCCATAAAAGATACATATGCAGCAAAACTAGTATTTGACTCTGTTGCACTGACAGGGGCCATTTTGTCACACTCATTAAACATCCATGCTCATTCTGATTTTCCCCTTTCCCCTTTGAAGTGAGATGCTGTTTCCAAACAGCAAATGCACTTCCTCCTTGTAAACCAAGATATAAATTTATTTGAAACATTAAGGAATTGGCCTGAGTCATCATCCTTGTCGATAAGTGTTTATTTTTGGATGACAACTGCAATCAAATGTAGGGAAATATTTGGAACTGAACAATGAACTCAACACTGTCTCACTGCAATGATAATTAAATTACATGTTTGAATGACCTCCAGAAAAAAGTAGTAAGAAAAAAGGTAAGTTCTGAGAGTCAGCAGGAGCTGACAGAGCTTTTTTTTTTTTTTTTTTTAGTTCTGACAGTGCCTTTACTTCTGTATTGTTTTCTGTACTATAAATGTTTAATTGTTATTTGCCAGACCAACCTAAGGAGCCCAATAAAGTTTATTCAATATTTTGTGTGATGCAAGATGTGGTATTAAAGGGAGCCTGGGAGTTGCTGATCACATCTTGTATGTGGGAAGTGATGGGCTATGTTAAACAGCAAACTCAGTCAGAAAAAGGGAGACTTAATTGTACAGAAGAGCACACTAAAAATCCCATTACACAAAGTCAAGGAAACAGATGAAATAATTTTGATGCCAGGTTATAATACCAAGTTACGGGGGGGGGGGGAGTGGCTTCTTCACTTTAGGGGAAAAAAAGTTTGAAAATTGAGGGATAGGTCTTCATTTAGATCCCCTCCATGTGTGTGTGTCTTTTGCATTTCTTTGCCCTTCTCAATATTATATTTTCTGGGTGGTTACAGCAAGAAATAAGCAATGGGATATCAAATGGTAATAGAAAATGATAAACAACACAGAGTGAAGTCAAATCAAGACCCGTGTGAAGAGAAAATGGCCTCACTGGCTGTGAGAAAGCCATCAGGATTAGCACCAGGCAGAAGTCTTTGGGAAGGCTGTCACATAAGTACAATGCTTCTACTGATAAGTCCCTATTCATATCCATCCCCTACTTTGCTAGTTTGATGCGGGTGTCTGGAATGGGATCTGGATGGGAAAACTTAAAGTTTGAATAGCACCTATAGAAGAAGAGCATCATCTTTTTTATTCTAGTTTCAAACTAGAAAGTCAAAACTAAAACACAGATGGGTCCTGGGAATGAAACAGGATCCAGGCTAGTTAAGCAAGTACTATACAGTAGGACCCCCATATCCACTGATTCATTACCCACTGATTCAATTATCTATGGTAGGCAGGGGAAAAATTAAACAAACAGCAGCTGTAAAGCAAGCTACTGTCACAAAACAGCAGCCATAAAGCAAGCTACTGTCACAAAACAGAAGTTTGGGGGCTTTTGGTGTTCTTTCTTATCCATGGTTTTCATTATCCACTGGAAGGCCTGGAACCAATCCCCAGCGGATACCGGGGTCCTACTGTAGTTCTAATCAGGAGGAAGCAGAGTAGGGAACTGAAGTCTCAATCTCTACCAGAAAGATGAAATGATACAAAAGAGAACAAGGGAAATGGAAGAACCAAATTGACAAAATGGCAGCTTTCTTTTCTCTTCTGCATATAAAACCATGGGTCGGGCTGGAAATACAGTGATGAGATGGAGGTTATAGTCCCATAACAAGTCCTAGGTGGATGGGCAGGTGTGCAGCAGAAGGCAGCGGGGAGTGTGTTTCAGATCCCCCAAACAAAGGTGGGGTCTCAGGTACTGAACATAAAGTAAACTTTTGCAAGACAACACAAAACAAGTCAAATACCCAACTTTTAAAACATAGAAAGGGACATGAGATCAAAATCTCTCTACAGTGTGGAGTTCAAATATGAGGTCACAGGTCCACTGTTGTCTTGAACAAGAGCTGAGCCACAAGCCCTGATTGCTGCTGGCTCAATTCCATCAGTTGTTATCTCAATTTCCACAATTGTCTTAAAGTCTGGGAAGATTTACTTGGCACCAATTTTGTGAACGATACCCCTGTTCATGTATTTTTAAAAACTGAATGAGTTGAATCCAAATTAAGAACAGACCTATAGAAATTTTAATTCCACTAATTTTACTGGGTCTGCTCTGAGTATGATGAGATCTGGACCCAAACCTTTCATTTTATTTCTCTACTGAGAGTTATTTTGGGGATTTATTGAAGAGGAGAGTATTAAACGCTTGCAGTAATCAGTCCCCTGCAGGCCGAGCTTTCACCCCATGCAACTGATGAAGTAGGCTCTTGTGTACCAAAGCTGTGACTCATTTACAAGCATGAACCTTTTGTATTTTTTTGGACTGCAACCTATAGAAGTTACAGGGATCCCCCTAGCCAGAATTCGGGGTGGAGGTAGGGGTGGGTGGGTTTGAACCCATACTCACAATTCTGTCAGGTGTTTTGAACAGCTTACACCTGAGGAATAAAGGTTCCATTTAACACAATGAATATTCATGTGAGGCACCCTGTACAGACCATAATGCTCAGGGAGACTACCAAACCCAAATGCCTTGCAGCTCCCAAAAAGCTCAGCCTCATCCAGCCACTCCTGTTTCCATGAAGATTCATCATATCTGCCTCATGAATGACCTCATGATGCTACTGGATGATAGAAATCCCCAGGTGATTTGACAAAGCATAAAAGAAAGGTTAAATAAAAGAGAGGGGCACAAAAGAATATGAAACTTTTCTGACTCCCTCTTTTGTTAATAATGCACATATAATTTATATTGTAGAGCAGGAGTCCTCAAAGTTTTCAACCAGCAGGCCGGTCCACCACCACCCAGACACCACTGGGGGCCGGATCACAGTCCAAAAGCAGCTGCGGAGGCTGGCTTGCTCACAAAACAGGGGGTAGGTGGGGGGTTGCAATTGGTCCCAGGGGCCGGATTCAGGACCTTCGGGGGCCACATCCGGCCCCGGGGCCTTAGGTTGAGGACCCCTGTTGTAGAGGCTCTCAATGGAAGAAAATGAAATGGAAAATTGAAAATGGGAGTCCCCCCCCCCTTTCATTAAAACAGAAAAAGAAACTCCATAGTGAGAACTAGTGGAAAGAGCTTGCTGGTCTCTTAAAATAAATCTCCAATGTAGTGCATAAAATCTACTTGTAACTCAGTAAAGAAGAATTCATGCTGGATGCCTCCCATTGACCATTGAGGCCTTAAGCCAACAACAGGGATCATTGTGTGTGTGTGTGTGTGTGTGTGTGTGTGTGTGTGTGTTGTGTCGTTACAGTCATGACTGACTCTTTGTGACCCCATGTCCGTGGAGTTTTCTTGCAGGGATCATAGTATGTACTGGTAATTTGAAGAGCTGCAATTTGTAACTTGAACAGTAGCATGCAAGGGGAGCACCAAACCAGTTAAGTTCCATCCAGGTAGAACCACATTCCCCGCTCCTTCCTTACTGAGATGACAAATAGAAGCCCTGCTCTCTGGTTACCTGCAACAACACTACTGAGGCACAGCAGAGTGAGAGAGCAGCTTACTTCTCTGGCATGCTTCTGGGAGCACTAACCAGCTTGAAAACAAAGCATTCTCTCCCTTCACACCCGGTTTTAAAGGAATTTTGTGGCTTATTTGGTAGTGCTTGTGGTGTGTTGTCCACCCCAGGAGACAGAAAAGGCACCTATAGAATGGTGTTTTCACTATCAAAATGATACCTTGTGGTACAGTACCTCAAATAGTGCTGCCAGTGCTGGAATTCACTGCCTTGGATCCATCTAGCAGGAATTCACTGCCTTGGATGCTCAAGTTAGAATGAGCTATTCAGAAACAGAACAAGCTGGCTTAAGGCATTTTCATAATTACTGGATATGTGTGGCTTGTAATTAGACATAGGCACAACTCGGCGAAATTGTCGTTTCCATGTTCGGTTATCATTTCCGTTACGTAACGGAAACGGTAACGATAATTAAGCCGTCAGAACTCGAACTCGAACCGAAAAAAGAAAAATTTGATTGCCATTTGTGGCATCGCGGTGATTGCGCAATGCGAAGCATAGAAAAAGTTTTTAAAAGTTTTTTTAAAAAAACCCCGACTCTCGGCCAAAAAAAAGGCAAAAATATGCCTGCCTCAGGCTTTGTCACCTACCAGAGGGGTGGTTTCTGGGGAGTCCCCGGCCTTCCCCCCCTCTTCTCCTGTCCTGGGCTGCTTGCACCAGGCTGGGGGGGGGGTCATCCTTGTCTCGCCATGCCATGCGGTGGTGGTGGGGATCCAAAATGGCGACCGTAATTTTTCTTTTGAAATCATGGTAAAAAAACACACCAAATCACCACAGAACCATGTGAAATTTATTTATTTTAAATGCCTGAATTTTAATAGTAGCAGCAGTTTTTTATAGCAATAAAATGTCGTATTGATTTTATTTTATTTTATTTTATTTTATTTTATTTTATTTTATTTTTAGACCTCCCATTTGGGCTGGGCATGGGATGGGACCATGCAAATTGTTTGAACCATTCCACCAATGACATCACCAGGTTTTTGACTGACACTTCTGGATGTCTCGGAGGGCATAAAAAGCCGAGGCACCTTCCAGAAATCGCAGTCGGGTGTATGGATGTGGTTGAGGGAGGAGGGCTGGCTGCTGGTGCTGGTGTGATCCGATCAAGATTGAGGAGGGAGGCTGGAGGCTTTAGGATTTAAGTTAGGCAGGCAGGGAGGGAATTGAATTTAGAAAATAATTTCTTTGATTCCCTGCAGCTTTGTCTGCTGAAGGGAATAGCAGTTTATTCTTTATTTCTTCTCTGGCAGTTTGTGAGGATTTT
This sequence comes from Phrynocephalus guinanensis, assembly GCA_037367245.1. NCBI lineage: Eukaryota > Metazoa > Chordata > Lepidosauria > Squamata > Agamidae > Phrynocephalus > Phrynocephalus guinanensis. The sequence goes on from CM074738.1 coordinate 11,955,676, forward strand.
TTTTCTGATATTGGATAAAGGGGGAGGTTCGACTGGGAGTGGGAGGTGTGGATTTATTTTAAATATATATTATATACTACCATTTATTTTCTATTTTCCCAACTTCAATTTGCTTGCACACACACACATTTGGGGTGCAAGCCAAGAACAGAACCTCTATCCTAAGTGATATCCTAACTGCCCACTCACCCGTGCGCCCGCGCCACCACCCGCCTGCGGCCCGCGCCGCCGCCCGCCCGCTCGCCCGTCCCCCCACCCCACCCGCCGCCTAGGGCGCAAAAACATCTAGCGCCGGCCCAGATTGCGGGACGCCCCTATGCTCTGAGAAGTCAAATCGCGTTAAATCGCGGTGGAAATGACAAACGGCAAACGGAAATGACAAATTTTTGAAAATTTTTTCGACAAACCGAAACGACCCGAAACGGACCCGTTCCGACAAATGAAAACTCAAAACGTCATTTTTTCTGGTCGTGCCCATGTCTACTTGTAATATTGCAATGCAAATGGTCCATGGTATTATATATATGCTCAAACTCTGTGTTCGGTATGGGGTTTGTAAGCAGACTTTTCTACCTACCTTGAGACCTACTTAATATGAGAGAACATTCAGAAATATGTGGCGATATTCCACACAGCAAGATTCGACCAGCCTCACAGAAAGTATGTACACTACATAAATCTGCAGGCGATATGCGTTAAGCCTCATATCACTGAGATGCAGCCCATCTTAGGGAAACCCTCTGCTACCTTTTACTCCAATGTCAGTGGATAAAGCTACAACTATAAATAAAACCAAAGTCAGTTGTGTTGAAATTGTTCCACTTCATGAACATGGAAGCTAATGGACAATAACAATTCAGAATGATTAACTCCACTTCCAGTGTCTTCCTAGTAGGTGGTATTAAGAAGTGATGCATTACTTCGATACCAGGGAAGTGGGATTTTCTTCCCCTTGGGAGAAAGAAACCCCTTCTGAATTACCACCTTTGCCACAATGAGATAGCTAGGAAATGATGAATGTGAAAATAGTGGGATTATGCTTCATTAACTAGACTGACCAAATTGCTAAAATAAAGGAAAAAGGATCACACTGATGCCACTCTAAGAGCAACTAAAGCTGAAGTGAGCTACTAAGTTAAAAATGAGCAGAAAGGACACCAAAGAATACAAAAGCATAGAAAGAACCTGCAGGTATGAAATCCAAAGGAGGATAAATTCTTTCATTTAAAAACTATGAGCTTTTGTTTTCCGGACACAGATTTCATTACACGAAGAATAATGCATTGTTGCCAAGATTTTTACAGGCGATTCGAATGGAATCACCCCCCCCCAACTATTGCAGAAAAATGCAAAGCACTTGTGCTGTGTTAGTGTGTGTAATACCTGTGTGCGTATAAAATGCTTATATCATTTCCCATGGCTCTTTGAACTCCAGTGTGCAATGAGGATTGGCTGGTCTGGCCTAGGCTGCAGGATGTTTTTGGCTGGTGTTTGTTTTGGCTTTGAAAGGGCTGACCGTTTCTCACTAGGTTGCACACAAGTGAGACTGTTTGAGTATGTTTCTCAACTGGGAAAAATAAAATAAGTACATATACATATGTATTTTTCTTAAATGTTGGAAATAAAAATAAGGGGGGGGGAGAGAACATGAGCTACAGCAGACCTGTAGCATTATTCATTCAATACATTTTCCACTTTTTTGATGTCTTTTTATTGAGTTACAGGCTATGAACACAAGTGCTAGTGTGCAAATCTACAATGAAGCATAAATGCTCAGTAGTAGGGATGCCCCTGTAGATTTTGCCCCCCCCCAACATTTGATTTTTAAAAATAAAAATTTAGATTCTTACTATCCTGAATATGTGATTTATGAGGGTTTTTTAAAAATATTCCTCAATAAGATGCTGAAATGAATTTTTCACTTGTTTGAACTATCCAATTTTCCCCCTATCCTGGATCAGCAGACAAGGTTCCTGGAGGATAGTGATCACCAATGGTTTAAGAAAGCACTATCCAATTCTTGCATTACATCAAGTTCAATGGGCCATCACATGAAGCAACACTGTTAGTACTTCAATTCTTGCACCATTGTAGATAGGCAGTTACACACTGATCAGGCTAGAGAGAACTGAAATGCCAAGAAGGTAATCCAATTCACTTGCCATAAGAAAAAAAGTAATTGCTGGGGTGGTTGTCATTTGGTGCACTTGTATCAAAGCTAGATTTGACTATCTGCGTGGAATATGGCACATGCTCAATTTGAATATTTCTTCTTTTAATAAACTATAATTGACATAACCTTGAAATCTTTGGTCTTGTTTTTGAAAGGCATTGTTGCTGATCACTGAGCTAGATCCAGTCCAAGAGGACAATTGCAGGTTGGCAAGAAGGCTGAGCTGAGCTGACGACACTGGGCCTATTCAAGTTGTGTTGAATCCCAACCATTCCCAGCTTAGGGTCACTGGGAATTACTTAGGACCACTGCCAGCTTGGTCCAACTTTGGGCTGGCATAATGGCCATGACTCTGGGGCAGAGGCGGATTGGATATGCCTTAAGGACATTCCAGTCAGCAGAAAGGGAGTTATTTCAGCTGAAGATGTGTCTGCCTGGTCTTAACTCTTACAGAGGATACATTTAGCTCAAACTGCACACAATGTAAACGGTTTATAACAGGGAGTCCAAACCTCTCTTACCTCTTCTCACAGCCACTATACTGACAAAAAAGAGATGAAAGTGAGGGTTAGCTCTAAGTAATTTCAACATCCCAGGGATGGGAAGGTTGGGATTCATTCCCGTTTCAACTGGTTCAATATCAGCACAGCCAGCCTTTGTCTATCTTGGCTGGTCAGGACAGGATCCTAAGTTGAAAGGAACTTATTTTTTAATTAATGTTCTATTGATCTGTACTGAGTCTGTGAAGGGAGTCACTGCTGCTGTCCACAGGGGTCCAGAGGTCCTCCTCACCCCTTCGACCAGGTGAGAACCTCAGAGCCAGCAGCTGCTGATTCTGAGATAGGCGAGGGATGGGAGCACCTCCTTCATGAAAAGACAGAGATCATCACCAAAGAGGGACCGCCTGCAGAGGGGCAAACTGGGGGAAGCTTCCCAGCAGCTGATGGAAAGCATTGCTGGAAGAGGCCAGAAATTTGCAGGCCCCAGTGAAGTCACATTGGGTTCTAGAACTGATTGGGTTGGTGCAGGAGCAAATGACAACAAGTTCACCCCTGGGACGCATTAAGGGATGAGATAAGACCCTGTTGTTTTTGGATCTCCACCTCCAGTTACTATATATTATTCTTTTGAAGCACAGCTGGATCACATGGAATTAATGGACACAGATATGAAGGAGGGTTTGCTCATCAACCCTACTAGGGGCAGGGGCGGTGGTGGGGAGGGGGCTGGCATAGTCTTATCTGGGTTGAGGCTAATACTAAATCCCCTGAGAAATTACATGACTTGAAAAACTTTTTTCCCTAGGAACAAGTGGTTAAATTGCTCTACTGCAGCTAAAATTGTCCACGCAAACTGAGGGTCAGTTCCAGGTAGCAGGCTCAAGATTCATGCAGCCTTCCATCCTTCTGAGGATGGTTAAATAAGTACCCAGCTTGCTGAGGAGGCAATGTATACCCTGCACCATTAAATTGTAGATAGCCCAGAGAGTGCTTTAAGCACTATGGGGTGATATCTAAGCAGAACACTTTGCTTTTGCTTTGCTTAGTTGTTGAAGTCCAGAAAAGAATACCTCTGTGACAGCAGGCCTCTGCCTGAACTAGTGATGCATATTCAGTATAAAACTGAATATGGATTGGTGCTGCATCACTTATTCAGACCCAGTTGAAGATATGCTATTTAAGACAGATAGTTTAACCTCCTTCCTTCCTTCTTTCCTTCCTTTGCTGGGGGCTTCAACAAAAGCCACAGGTTTGCCCCATATTACACTAGTCACCCTGACAGCTTTCCTGATCAAACTATATTAGGTAAAATAATTATAATTGGAACATGCTTTACAGATTTGGCACAGTAGTCATCGTTTGGTTTCAGTTTTCCCACCCTGGGAATGTGGTTGATCCTTCTGTTCACACATCAGATCCCCTTTGACCGCCATCTGTAAGTCCATTGCATAATGCAACATGAGTGTATAGGACAAAATATTCTTCTGAGAGTTTACTGCCAGGAGAGAAGAACATGAGTTTCTTCTTTGAATGATCTTGTAGGCAGGTGTGCTGATAAGCCCCAAGAAATATCAGCCAAATAGCATTTTAGCTTGGATTAATTTTAAGAGGACAATAGTAATACAACTCGGTATTGGGGGTGAGAGACAGGGAGAGAGAATCTATATTTTCCATTTCTCAGACACTCTGCAGATAGGAGTTCTGCATAGGAAGCATCTAAACCCCTTAATGAAAAAGCTCTTTTATTCAAGCAATCCTTCAGGCTTTAACCAGCTGATTTAAATGCAGTCTGTTCTCCACATCCTCATCTGCACACCCTTGCAGCCAATTTATTCCATTTTCCCTTTTAACACTCTGAAAGCTCCCATTAGATTTTCCCCATTACATGGACACATTAACTTGAATTTAAAGTTCCAGCCCAAGAACCAGAGTGAAAAGTGAGAGACAGAGTGCTTAGATCTGCAGATTACAAGTGGAGGTGAGGAGCCTCACTTTCATTTTCCCTTTCCTTTCATGAGCATCAATATATTTGATGCAACATGCAGGATGTTATTACAGCAGCGCAGGTTTCTCAGAGTCTTCAAAAAGAAATGGACCAGGGGTGCAGAATTAATCTTGAGTCATGGCAAGTAGACTTCTTTTCTTATGAGACTGAAACATTTTGCTACTCATTCAAGTAGCTTATTCAGTCTGGGGAAGGTTGGTAGGAGAATCATAAATTCTGGTTAGGAATAAGATGCTTTCAGTGTTTTTCGTGTGGCTAGAGAGGAGCACCCATATCCACATAATACTTAAATAGTTCTTCAGGTCTGGTATTTGCCATGGCTAATGCTGTTGCGGGGGATTTCAGTATAAGGAACAGACTCAAGCATCCCTGTGAGTCTTTGTGAGAGTTGTAGCAAAACTAGAGTTATGTGAAAGAATTAAATTATGCAAAAATAAGACAAGCTATGATAAACCACTTCTGAGTACAGTGGTCCCCCACCCATTCACGGTTCATATACTGCGGTCCCACTATATTGTGGGACCGCAGTATATGAAAAAAGGCCCCCTGGGGTAAGAGGGGAGGCGTGTTTCAGGTCTCCTGTACATACCCCGGGACTGGTGCTGCCCCGAATGGGCTTGTGAGGGCCTTCCTGGGCCTTCTGGAGGCCCAAAAATGGATTCCCTGTGAAACAGAAGTGACTTTCGGTTTACCGGAACTCACTTCCGGTTTGCAGAAAATCATTTCTGAGGCCTCCAAGGACCTTTATAGGCCTGTCGGAGGCCTCAGAAATGATTTCTGGTGATCCTGAAGTCACTTCCAGTTCGCAGGGAGGCCCTTTAGGGGCCTCCACAAGGCCCGGGAAGGCCCTCACAGGCCCGTTCGGGTCAGCGCCAGGCTGGGGGTAAGTACAGGAGCCCCCAGCTAAGGCCCTCCAGCCCCAGCCCCAGCCCAACCTGCATCCACATATCTTGGATTTTCATTTATTGAAGTTCAGGTCGGGTCCCTAATCCCCGCGATATGCGGGGGGTCACTGTACTCTCTACCTGGAAAATCCTTACAATTGCCGTCAAAGGTCAGAATTAACTTGCTGGCACATCATTATAAAAGACACAGAATGTGACTTTTCTTGGTACAGAATTTGGCTTGGCTTAGTGCTAGCTTTTGAAAATTCGATATAATTTTTGCAGACAATATCTCCCCATGGTGCTCAGTAACTGAAAGCTCTTCAACAATTTCTCTCTCCCTAGTGAAATCAGTCAATTTTTGTCCCCCGCCTATGCCATTGCCTTCTTTAGTCAGCTGCATTATTTATTATTTGTCTTGAACATGTATTTGTCACCATTGCAAGTTTGCACACAGCATTATAACAGTAAAGGATCAAGACACAAAATGACATGCAGCTAGATGGAGCGGTATATAAATTTAATACATAAATAAATACAGTGATGTCTGCTACACTGAAACCACTGCCCTTCAGCTTCCTAGCGTAGTCACAACTTAATTAGAATCATACCTCTTGTAAATGACTCTTTAAAGGAAGTGTTATAAGGCTGATTTGTAGTTTGTTATCAGGAATTGACTGTGTTGCTTTGGAGGAGGCTCCCTTTGCCTGTGATACATTTTTCAACAAGTAAAACCAAATGCAATGTGTCTGTGAAGATTCTCAGTTATCCAAGTGAGTTTATCTGGAAGTTGAGTCATGGCAACTGGACTTCTTTTTGTGAGAGATCGAAATCTTTTGCTACTCATCCAAACAGCTTTGTCAGTCAAATGCAACATATTGCAGTATCAGGACTCAAAGGCTTTTCTACTATGCATAAATGCTCAAAAATGAGCCCCGAGGCTTCCAAAAATATTCTACAGCGAGTCTTTGATTGCTCTGTTTTTATGAAAACTGTTAGCCACCACAGTAACTACAAAGAAGGAGTTAAGGCCATCAAAGTAGTACAGTATCTTTTCTTGGCAATATATTGTGGAATATGGTTGTAGGAAACACTGGATTTATATCGTGGAGAGGGATGTCCTATTTCAGCCGAGCAGATGCTTTTTGATATAAGGCCTAATATACCGGCAATGGTGCCTCTGATAAAGAAGTGAGATTTTGCGAGCGATTTTTGTGCATTTCTCTAAAAATACAGTGTTACAAAAATATGAGAATATTGCCAGTATGCCAAAGGAGTAGCGCCGAATGCAAGTTATTTTTGAGGTGGATCAGGCTGTCTTCTTGTGCTTACCACATCTGTGTGATTATTTTCACAACAGAAAAGAGATGCTTCTTTCCTCTGCCCTAGAAACATGATTTTTATGCATTCAGTTCTCCAGGCACACTGGATCACCAGCTGTGATCTGTTTTAGAAAGCTGTGAAAATCTCTTCTCTAAAACACACATTTATCATGCTTCTCTTGGAGTGCCCTGCATAAATAATTTGTAAACTAGAGATGGGCACGAATCAAAAAAATGGTGTTTTGGTTTTTCGTTTGTCGTTGAGAAGGTCCGCTTCATTTCGTTTCCGTTTTTCATGAATTTTTTGAAAAAATTCATTTTTGTTTTTTTGTTTTTTCGTTTTTCGTTTCTACCTGCTTTTTGCGTGATTTTTAAAGCATTTCTGTGCGGGGGCGTCCCCAAACGCCCCAGACCAGAGGGAAAACACTAAAAAAATGGATGCTGGCAGAGACACAGCATAGACTAGGTATGCAGGGAGACTGCAAAGGCAGCAGCGGGCATTGCCCAGGGTGCAAGGCAGCCGCAGAGTGACTGCACTGCAGGGCAGGGGAGGGTACTCACCAAGAGGTACGCACACACGCACACAGGGAGGCTGCAGGACTGAAGCTAGAGTCACAGAGACAGCAATCCCACCCTAACTCCCACCGGGGACTGCAAGGAGGACGGGGGCTGCCAGAGCTTTTTATGCCCTCTGTGGCTGCCAGACCTGCCCAGTCTACAACCTGGGCATGCTATTGGTTGAAGTTGTCCAAGAATTTACATGATCCCATAACATGGCTTGCCTCCATTTTGTGGCTGGAGTGGCGATATCCACTTTGTCATCCTTAAAGGGAAAAGACAAAAACAAACGTTTTAAGGACCCCAACCCCCTGGTAGGTAATAATTTTAAATAATTATCACATTGTCGCTGCATTTTTATGGATGTCCAGGGCATTTTAATACCCAAGAAATCAATATTAGGCATCTGGGAGCCATTTTGGGTCGATGTCCCCTAACTCCCGTTAAAGGGAAAAAATACAGCAATCTGAGAAAAAACATAAATGCACGTTTTAAGGACCCTCACCCCCTCTGGTAGGTATTATCAGACAGTATAAATAATTATCGCTGCGTTTTTATGGATGTCCAGGGCGCTTTTTAACATTTAAAACAGCTAATTTCATTGCACACCGCCATTAACAAAAATGAAACGTAACGAACACAATTTTCGTAGTTCTGTTCATTTTGTTCCATTTTCATCACAATTTTCATTTTTTGTTTCGTTACGTAATGAAACGAATAATGAATAACGGAAATGAAAAAATATTCATTTCCTGCCCATCTCTATTGTAAACCGCCCAGAGAGTGCTTTAAGTGCTAGGGGGCAGTATATAAGCAGAACACTTTTCTTTGTCATTCCAGACTCAGTTCTGCAGTTGAGATCTCCTGGGGGGTAAAGTGGGTCTGGCTGACCAATCGAACTATACTGGGGCTGGCAGTGTCAGGAGGATGTCTTTCATGCACTCAGCAGATGCAGCAGTTTGATTTCCACTCGGACTTTGGAAACCTGGGATTTGCAATTTTGTGAAAGAGTTAACCTTCTCTGCTAGAACACAATAGCACCCACTTCTCTGAAGGATAGCAGAGGATCCCAAATCTCCGACCAAACTACCATTCCCAGGGTTTTGTAGTAAAGAACAATGGTAGTTTAAGTGCCATCAATCTGGTATAACTATGTAGTATAGATATACTCTCAGTAGAGAACCTCAACCTACAATCAGTCTCAGCTAGAATTTTGGCAATACCATAATAGAATTCCATCATATTTCTGCAAATTGGGCTTAATGGATTGAGGGGGGGTCTGACTAGGTAGGAAGCTACTTTTATTTTTAAATGTTTGTGTTCTCTTGCCAATGTCTGCAGTCATGAATGGGATATCATTTTGGAAGTCTCATGACCGTTGGTAGATATGTGGTTTTGATCCTGATTCTTGGTGCCTGGGCAATGGCCATGAGCCACCATATCTAAATCCAGCCCCAGAGAATGTTTCTTTAGGTCAAGATTAGAGATAGGCACAAACTACCACTTTGGTGGTTCATGCCGGTCTGTCCTTTGGTTGAACAGATGTATGGTGATTCCCACCTGTGCTTCGTCTGGCGGGTGCCCACTCAGAGATTGAGCCCTGGCTTCCTTGTCCCACCTGCTCTGGGTGCTGCCTCTGACTGAGTACCTGCTGGAGGAGGCCGGGCTGAGAAGCACCAAACACTGGTTCAGCCAAGAACATAAGAAGAGCCATGCTGGATCAGGCCAAAGGGCCATCTAGTCCAGCTTCCTGTATCTCACAGTGGCCCCACCAAATGTGCCCGGGAGCGCACGAGACTCAATATCTGTCTCCTGATACCACTCCCCTGCATCTGGTCCTTGAAGTACCCAGGTTTTAAGCCTGGAGATTATACATCTCTATCATGGTTTGTAACCTGTGATGGACTTTTCCTCCAGGAATCTGTCCAATCCCCTTTTGAAGGCATCCAGGCCAGATGCCATCACCACATCCTGTGGTGTGAACCAGCGGTTCATGCCCATCTCTTACCTTCATGAGTCAGGTCCTTGATTTAGATAAGTGAAGCTTCAAATGCAAAAGCTAGCAAGCAGTAAAAGAAGCAGGATTGCCACCCTCCTAGCGTTTATAACCTGGGTTGTCAAATCAAGAGGCTCCATATTGATGGCAACCAATCCTAGAGATCTGTCTTCTACTCTGAAGCCACAGATTCTGATTTCAATGAGATGTTTCTAGTCGAGTAGTGGGCAATCCCATGGTAGTCCATCACTGGCTATGTTGACCAGAGCTAAAGGAAGTTAGAAGCCAATGACATCTGGAAGGCCACATGTTCTTTACCATTGTTCTAGTCCATGATGTGAATGATGTCAAAGACAAATTGATATAATGATGCCCCCTTGTATAAGACAGGCTACAAAGATGGCTTTTGCTTGACTACAGATGATAACTCCTATATTGCTTTCAGAATGTGAAAGGATGCAAAGTACCCAGCAAAGCTGCATAAACATTGCAGATGTGTAGTCACGAAATGGAACCATTGTGTGTGGTCCAGTTTCTCCTTGGAAGCAACCCCCTAAGTGCACAGAATCACTCAGCAGCCAGCTGCAGCCTGTATGTAAAACAGTTCACAGAGAAAACACTTCATTCTCAGCTTGATACAGGTGTTGCAATTTCTTTTTCTTGACATCTTCCACACCTGCTTATCCTGTTTTGATGGATTCTTTCAGCATGGAATGCTGGAGGAAATGGATGGGATTTTGTAGAGATATGAGGTCCACCACTGGTGTTCTAGGTCAGTAGTTTTCAATTCTTGGTCCTCCAGATGTTTTAGACATCATCTCCTGAAAGTCCCAGGCAGCAAGAATAGAATTCCAAAACACCTACCATAGTAAGGACAGAGCTTGAGAACCACTGCTTAGGTTTTGGCTACCGTTGTTAATAAAGGTTGACAAAACGAGACCAGCTGTTTTGCTTAGTTCTACATTGCCAAGCATCTGCCTTCGGCAAGGCAAGACACCACCTGATCTTGAGTAGGCAATAGCACAGTCTTACCTTGCTGGATCCAAGGGCTAAGCATGAAATGTTTTTCTTCAGTTTTTTCATAGCTAAGTAGTTAGCTATGAGATGCAATTATAGATAGCTATGAGTTGCAATTATAGTTCTGAGGAACCTAGAATAGTTATCGGTATCGCTGTAATTTTAAATAATTACTTCTACTCTCCTCTTTCTTACAAAAAACTAAGCAGTTACTTTAGTTGTTAAAGACCCATTCCTCTCATTCACCTTTTTTCTGCCTCAGGGACCACAGGGGAATATAAGACTGCAGGATTTGTTTCAACTTGTACCCCACCCAATTAGTGGACAGGCTACTACTCTAGGTGACTTCTATAATATATCTATATCTATATAAAACACACAAAAACAGTCAAATAAAAACAGAAACCCCTTTGATGATTGATGGGTGGTAGAGATGGGCATGAAATGAGTGATTTTTTGTTTTTGTTTTTGTTTTTTTGTTTCGTTATGCAACGAAAATGAAACAAATTTTTTTAAAAAAAACAAAACGAAAACAAAAACGAAACGACCAAATTTGCTGTGTTTTTCGTTTTTGTTGCAGCAGATGCATTGAACTAAAAAGAATGCTAACGAAACAGCAATTTTTCGTTTTTGTTTTCATTTTTTTGTTTCGTTACCTAATGAAACAAAAACGAATTTTTTTGCAAAAAACGTCACAAAAACGAAAATGAACCGAAACGGACCCCTAAACGACCAAACGACAAACGAAACACCATTTTTTTGAGTCGTGCCCATCTCTAATGCGTGGCATAAACCATGACATTAATATTTCAAAGGAGTGGAGTTTGTAAAGGCCTGGGTAAAAAGCTTAGGGTGGGGTGGGGCCAATCACATCTCCACAGGATGGGAGTTCCACTCTTGAGAAGGCCCAGCTTTTAACTGATGGCCCCCTGGCTTCCCTTGGAGTGGCCACCTGCAGCATCAAGGCCTGGGAGGTGCAGGTGGGATGGAAGGACCACCTTAAATGAGAGACGCTCTGACAGATAGCAATGAGAAAGTACATAAACGATATACAATTCTTCCTCCATTTACTGACATCACAACCAAAATAATTAAAATGACTGCTGCATTTTTGATTTCTAAGTCTGTTGTATTTGTTATTTCATCTTTTTAGTTTTAAGTTTGTGGATTGGTTATTTATGTTTACAGTGGTACCTTGTATAAAGGAATTAATTTGTTCCAAATGAAATTACGTTAAGCAAATTTTCCTTTGTACAAATTTCTCATAGGAATGCTTTGAAAACAGAGTAATCCCTAATTGCCGCCATTTTTACATTGTACGGATTCGCCCCATAGGCAAGTCTGTTAAACAAATTTCCCCTATCTCTGGAATTTTTTATGTTGTACAGATTTTATGTTATACAAACTGTTTGTTATACGAGGGTGCACTGTATTTTATTCTATATGTGTTCTTACTTACAAGAGATGGGCACGAAATGCTAAAATAACACTTCATTTCATTTCATTTTTTGTTTTGTTCAGTTCAATTTCATTTTGTTTTGTTTGAATTTTTTTTTAAAAAATCATTTAATGTTTTGTTTTGTTTTGTTTTGTTTTTAGTGTACTCTGTGTGTGATGCTTGTGTAACTCGATCAGCACGGGAAAAGGCAGGATTTTTAAACATTATTTTTTGCTTGGGGCAGCAAAACAAATGTTTAAAAATCCCTCCTTTTCCCCCACCCAAGGGGGGGGGAGGGATTTTAAAACATTTTTCTTTTTCTTTTGCTGCCCCAAGCACTGATCAGAGGTATCCAAGGGGGTGTGGGGAAAGGAGGGGTTTTAAAACTTTTTCTTTCTTTTCTTTTTTGCCACCCCAAGCACCAATCAGCTGCCGCTCAACACTGGGGTGGCAAAAAGAAAGCTTAAAAAACCCTCCTTTCCCAGAAAAAAAAGAAAGAAAAATGTTTTAAAATCCCTCCTTTCTCCCACTCCATCAGGTAGGGGGAAAGGAGAGGTTTTTAAATATTTCTTTTACCACCCCAAGTGCCAATCAGCTGTAGCTCGGGCTTGGGACAGCAAAAAATAGTTTTAAAACCCTCCTTTCCTGGCAAAAAAGAAAGAAAAAAGGAGGGGGTTTTAAACTTTTTTTTGCTGCCAAAGACTGAGCTACAGCTGATCGGCACTTAGGGTGGCAAAACAAAAATTTTAAAATCCCATGGATTCCTGCACCAGGTGCATTGGGGGGGGGCTGTGGGCTTTCCCCCATAGGAATGCATTGCTTCAATACATTCCTGTGAGAAAAAAAATGGAACAGAATGGAACAAAAATTTCCATTTTGTTTTGTTTCATTTTTCTTTGAGGGGCCTGTTCCTTATTTGTTTCGTTATGTAATGAAACCAATAACGAATAATGAAATGAATAAATATTTCTTTGGTGCCCATCTCTTTTACTTACTTACTTACTTACTTACTTACTTACTTACTTACTTACTTACTTACTTACTTACAGTGGTACCTTAGTTTATGAGTGTTTCACAAAATGAGCAAAATTTTAAATATAATTTTGTTTTGCTTTGTGAACTAGCTTTTGCAAAATGAGCACTTGACAGTGCCTGGTGGCTGCCTCTAGCCATCACCATAGGTCCCAGGTATTTTGGTTTATGAATGTACTTCTGGCACAGATTATGCTCGTAAACCAAGGTACCACTGTACATACTTACTTACCTACTTACTTTAAAAGTTAGTATAACCCTCTGGAGTTATAACCATAATGTAATGCAGTTATATCTCACTATATGAAAAAGTAGTTAGGTTGCTTGAAGGTATTAAATAATTACTGATGAGTTTTGAATGTACCTTCTTTTAGAAACAGTGGTGGCATTGCCACTGGACTATTAGCCTCTGGTTTTCTGAAAAAATACCTGTAACTAATTTTCTAGACCTGTTCTAGTTTGGCTTCTGACCTAGCCACGAAAGCAAAATGATTGACTCCCTTAGTAGATTATCTTTGCCAGCAATTACATCTGTGAATGTAGTCCTGTTAGTTCTTCTGGGCCTCTTGGCAGCATTCAGCACTATCAATTATTATGTAAATGTATTTATTCATTTAAAAAATACTTACCCCCCCTTTTTCTCCTGAAAAGTACCCAACGCAACTGTTACATCCTTTCATATTTTCTATTACATTCTTCTATACTGTCTCTTAGAGTTGGGCACTGGAAGCATCACATTGCACTAGTTCCACTTCTTCCTTCTCCCTAAGGAAAATGAAACTTCAGAATTTGTTTTTTGGGGAAAGGGGGGGGTTCTCAGTGTTTAATTCTGTCCTCTATGCCATTTATGATCTGCATTAAAATGTATGGACTGATTCATCTTTCAATGTTTTCAGATACAATGTAATCAGTATGCAAGTGGGGAGGAGGGGGCAAAGCTGTGTGGCCCTTCTACACAACCAAAAGGTAAAGGAGGGCACTACCTTTATTAGATGACTAGAATCTATCATACAGAGACCAGCTTTCAGTTCTGCACAAGCCTTCATCGGATGGGCATGACAAGAGCTGGAGTGGTGCCGAAGATAAATATTTCAAATCCCATGGCCAGCTGTGGAAGTCAGAATCTACTCCCAGTGAATCTTTAACCATTATCAGGGATACAAAGGATGAGATAGATGCAGAGATAAGGCGCCAGACACTTATTTCTATGTGGAAATGAGGATTTCAAACAACAGCAGCAACATAGCATAACATCCACAGAGGAATAAGCATAGTACTATTCCCACAGCCTATTTTAATTCAAGGATCCAAAAGCTACATGTTCGCAGTTCCCAGAAAATAATCATCCTTTTAGTTCACTGAGAGTAGCCCTCCTATTTTATTCTTTATGTGTATCTTCTTCAAGGAGAAGTTCAGATGCCTTCCTTAAGATTTGCTAATTATGTTCTGCAGCACTCCATGGGATACTTTTGTTCACTGTAATTTAAAGGGATTTTAAAAATAGGTTCTTTATAAAGAATTTCAACTACTTTACTAAATTACAGTACTGCAGCCTAGTCAACAGAGCAACTGGGGGTACTGAGTACAGTACTGCTTACACTGGAGTTTAACCTGATTCTGTTCCACAGTGTGAACTATCAAATGATTATGGAACTTCTGAACTTCCTTGACTGTTCTGAACTCTGGCTTTCTACTAACAAGATTCTGAAATATCCAGGTTCAACCTTCTTCTTGGCCTAGATCAGGACAGCAATGCAAAAGAGGGAGAAAGGGGCAAATTCTAAAGTCTAGCTCAGTGATGGCATACCTTTTCGAGACCGAGTGCCCAAACTTCAATTCAAAACCCACTAATTTTTCACAAAGTGCCAATACAGCTATTTAACCTGAATACAGGTGGCTGTGAATGGGAGATGTCAGGTGCCCACAGAAAGGGCTCCTCTGAGTGCCACCTCTGGCACCCCTGCCATAGGTTTGCCAACAATGACCTACAGTATGTAGAAAATGAAATACTCTTTGGATGAAGTGACAGAAAGAAGTGCCATGCTAATGCACGCAGGCACTGCAGCCATAGCAATTCTTATTAGTCCTATGTTGAACTGTGCCTGAGTGGCAGTGATCAGAGATTTCATTCCTTTTGAGCCTAAGCAGCATGACCCTTTGGGATGAAAGAAATCCCTATATTTGGCCCAGGTTTTGTTTTCTAAGACCCAAGCCTGTGCCTTTCCTAATCTGATAAGCAGCTGTCTGCTTCTCCAATTCCTCTCCCTCCCACCATCCCTGCCCCACTGCACCACCTTTAACTGCAAAACCTTCCATTCTGTTTATTGCTGATAACAGCCAGTGTTTGCTGTGCGGAGCAAAATACACAATTCTCCAACAGAAACCATTGAGCAGCTGACATAAGCAGCCACATTGAGCGCAGCCTCTCAACGAGATGGAACAAAAAGATACATGGGGCTGTGGTTATTTTTAGAAAGCGGGATGGTAAAGGAAATTAGTTCACGCTTAAATATTCTGTTCTTTGTGTTTAAATGTTGCATCTTATTTGAATTACAATCACTTTTTTTAATTCTCTTAATTTCTTTGCTTGTGTTTATTGCTAATGTTCTCTCTTTGCCTAATTTCCTTGCTTATGCTTCACTCTCCTTATTAGTACATTTTGGATCTAGAGAAGAAAAATATGTGAGCGTAGTGGTTTTATTTTTATTTTCCTATTCCCCCTATGCATCTTCCTGTATGTTATTTGTCTGTGTGCAGATAATAACACCTTTATGAGTTAATTAGGAAGGAGGAAAAAACTGTTATAACCCTATATGTGCTACTCAGATTTATGTCCCATATAGGGTTTGCTAGGATGCATGAACTGGTCATTTGGGATTTTAAACTCCTAGAATCAATGTTCCCTCTAAATTAAGGCATGTGATGGAACCTGGGGAGGGAGGGAAGTTTTGTGCATGCAGAGAAAAGAGCCCCTCCCAGCAGGGACAAAAATTAGAGGGCATATTGCCAATAATTCTTCCTTTCTTTTGTAACTCTAACTCTTGGAGGACTCTCAGACAACAGTTATGGAGTTTCCAGCCCACACATTCTCTCTTATATTTTGCTTCCCTGGACCAGGCCTTATCTCAGAGGCTGCAAGGCCTTGATTCCTGTAAGGCAGTGATTCCCAACCTGGGGGTCGGGACCCCTTTGAGGGGTTGAATGACCATTTCACAGGGGTCACCATGAGACAGTGAAGAAAAAGGCACAAACGGCTTGGGTCTGGAGGAGGAGGGGGAGGAAGGGTGGAAAGAGTGAGTGACAGCTTGATAGGTTGGTGGGGGATGTCAGTCAATGGCACCAGAGGCCGTGATTGGCTGAGGGTGCCTGTAGAGGGAAGTTCTCCATGTCACCTGCAACAGTGGCCTTCCAAAGGGGGCTTATTTATTTATTTATTTATTTATTTATTTATTTATTTATTTGTTTGTTTGTTTGTTTGTTAGACTTGTATCCCGCCCATCTTCCCAGAGGGAACTCTGGGCGGCTAACAACGTTAAAACAGGTTTTAAAAAAAACAGGAAATAAGGCTCCGAACAACAAAAGGCAAGATGGCGGCGGGCCCGAGCAAAGGGAGGGAGACAGAGGAAAAAAAGCTAACAACTAACAACTAACAAGGTCGCCAAAGGCCTCTCTAAAAAAGAGGGTCTTCAAGGCCTTCTTAAAGGCGGGCAGGGACTCCAACCGGCGCAGCTCACTGGGGAGATGATTCCAGAGTGAGGGGCCCACCACAGAGAAGGCGCGGTCTCACGTACGCGATTTCCTCGCCTCTCTGGGTGTGGCCACCCTCAGTAAGCGCGCCTGTGCCAGTCTCGTGGGTCTGGACCCACTTGTCCTTTGGGAGACACACTTCCTGCTTGGAAGAGGCTTGTGGCCTCTTCCAAGCAGGGCAAGGGGTGGTGGTGGTTACCACAACATGAAGAACCGTATTAAAGGGTCGCAGAACCACTGCTGTAAGGTAATGCACCATAAGGAAGCTGCCACAGTGCTTCTTAGAGGTGGTGCTTTTCAGGAAGTGCTCTCTATAAAGGATACTGGGATTACCATACCCAAGAAGCACCACAGTGGCTTCCTTTTGAGGCGGGAATGCCCAGAATTTTGCCAGAGGAATTGTTGGAGAATTCTGGAACTTTGGAGTTTTTTAAAAAAAGCTCACCTATAAGGCTTATTTTCGATTATGCATTGCAGGCTTGTTATCTCATAGTAATAGGGAGTACATAGCCATCCAGATGTTGTAGGGCTAAACTATTTACTGTATGTAGGTTGGCCAAAGGTCAGAGCTGTTGGAAAATGTAGTTTAGCAAAACATTTAGGTGCTTAACTCTCCAGCTATACCAACCTGAATAGGCAAACAACAATTTATTTAAAAACTTGAGCTTGATACAACTTTATTCATAGTTAGAAGAGATTAATTTAAAATCGACCAAGCTTAAATGCTTTGTGATTAATAAAGATCCTTTGTTTAAAACAGTTGCTTCCTACCTTGGGTCCAGATGTTCTTGGTTTGAAAATTCCCAGAAGCCTTCACTTCTAGTTCAGTGTGTGTGTGTGTGTGTGTGTGTGTGTGTGTGTGTGTGTGTGTGTGTGTGTGCATTGTTACAGTCGTGACCCCATTTCCATGTATTCCTTAACAGGAATACTGGAGTGGTTTGCCAGTTCCTATTACAGGAGCCTACAGCACCTGGTATCCCCTGGTGGTCTCCCATCCAAGTACTAGCCAGGGCCGGCCCTGCTTAGCTTCCGAAATCAGGTGAGACTGGGTCACACAGCAAAAACTCCATATGATTATAAGAAACAGTGTAATAAATTCACTAGCTACTTCAGGTTGGAAAGGTATTTTGGCATATATATATATATATATATATATATCAGTCTCGAAAGACTATGGTATCATGCCTGGAGTAGAGATCCTAAAAACAGCACCTAGTGTGACTAAATAGACCAATTCAGGAATGGCAGTCTCTACCGCACTGGGGGCAGATGTATTCTGTTTCCTGACTGGTCCTCGAGTTTCGTTCTTTCCGTGCCTGCCTCTTTTCCTCTGCCTGTTGGACAAATGCCTCTTCAAATTTATGTAGACCATGCTGTATCTCTTGCCTCCAGACAGTGCGATCGGAGGTCAGGGTTTCCCAGCTGTTGAGGTCCATTCCCAAGGCCTTCAGGTCCCTCTTACAGATATCCTTATACTGCAGCTGTGGTCTCCCTCTGGGGCACTTTCCCTTCATTAGTTCTCCATATAGAAGATCTTTTGGGATCCGACCATAATCCATTCTCACAACGTGTCCAAGCCAGCGTAGGCGTCGCTGTTTCAATAAAGTGTACATGCTAGGGATTCCAGCTCGATTCAGGACTATGCTATTTGGAACTTTGTCGTGCCAGGTAATGTTGAATATTCACCTAAGACAGCGCATATGGAAGGTATTAAGCTTTCTTTCCTGTTGAGCATGGATGGTCCAAGACTCGCTGCAATACAAAAGTGTGCTCAGTACGCAAGCTTTATAGATCTGTATCTTTGTATGTTCTGTCAGCTTCTTATTGAGCCATACTCTCTTTGTTAGTCTGGAAAACATAGTTGCTGCTTTACCTATACGTTTATTCAGCTCAGACTCTAGTGAGAGTGTATCTGAGATAGTTGAGCCAAGATACACAAAGTCATGGACAACTTCCAGTTCTTTTGCAGATATTGTAATGTGAGGAGGAGAGTCCACATTCTGGCCCATTATTTGTGTTTTTTTCAGGCTGATTTCTAGCCCAAAATCTTTGCAAGCTTTACTAAAATGGTCCATGAGTTGTTGGAGATCTTCAGCAGAGTGAGCAGTAATGGCGGCATCATCAGCGAAGAGGAGATCCCGCAAACACTTCACCTGTACCTTAGACTTTGCTCTCAATCTAGAGAGGTTGAAGAGTTTTCCATCTGATCTGGTCCGGAGATAGATACCCTCTGTTGAAGTTCCAAAAGCATACTTCAGCATGGTAGCAAAGAAGATCCCAAACAAGGTTGGCGCAAGGACACAGCCCTGCTTCACGCCGCTTCGGATGTCGAAGGGATCTGACACCAGGCCATCGAAAACTACATTGCCCTTCATATCCTCATGAAAAGACCTAATGATGTTAAGGAGCTTGGGTGGGCATCCAACCCGGAGGAGTATTTTAAAGAGTCCGTCCCTACTAACCATATCAAATGCCTTTGTGAAATCTATGAAGGCTACAAAAAGTGGCTGTCCTTGTTCCCTGCATTTCTCCTGCAACTGCCTGAGGGAAAATACCATATCAGTAGTGGACCTGTTGGTTCGAAAGCCACACTGTGATTCTGGGTAGACTCTCTCTGCAAGTATCTGAAGCCTCTTCAGTATAACACGTGCAAACAGCTTCCCGACAACACTAAGAAGAGAGATACCATGATAGTTGTTACAGTCGCTCCTGTCACCTTTGTTCTTATAAAGCATAAAAATATTAGCGTCCTTCATATCCTGTGGTACTCCCCCTTCCCTCCAGCAAAGGCAGAGGATTTCGTACAGTTCAGTGGCAATGATCTCTTTGCAGCACTTCAGAACTTCAGCAGGGATGTTATCATTCCCAGGTGCCTTGCCAGAGGCAAGTGAATCCAGAGCTACATTTAGTTCTTTTAGTGTTGGTTCATTGTCAATCTCCTCCAAGACAGACAAGCACTCAATATTATTTAAGACTTCTTCGGTTATTGTGTTTTCTCTGGAATATAGTTCAGAGTAGTGCTGCACCCAGCGTGCCATCTGCTGCTCACGATCCTGGATGATCTCACCTGAGATAGTCTTTAAGGGCGCAGTTTTCTTATGTATTGGCCCTAAGGCCTGTTTAATTCCGTCATACATCCCCTTGATGTTACCTGTATCAGCTGCCATCTGAATCTGAGAACACAGTTGCAGCCAGTAATCGTTAGCACATTTCCTGGCAGTCTGCTGGACTTTGTTACGAACAGCTTGCAGGGCCTGTAGGTTGTGCTCGCTGGGATAAGCTTTATATGCAGTCAAGGCTCTCCTCTTTTCCTCAATAGCTGGCATCAGCTCTTCTGAGTGGGCTTCAAACCAGTGCTGTCTTTCGAGTCTCCTTGCCGAATACTGATAAAGCAGTGTTATAAACAACATTCTTAAAATGTTTCCAACGTTTAGATGCATTATCTTCAGCAGGGCCAGGGAGAGCTTCCTTGAGTACATGGGAGAATTCCTCCACTTTTCCTTGGTTATAGGTGTTACTGGTATCAATTTTTGATCTTCTTTCCTTCGTCAGGTGGTGCAATCTCTTTGTTTTCAGTTTTACTTTGCTGTACACCAGGGAGTGGTCTGTGTCACAGTCGGCACTCTGATAACTACGTGTGATTGTAACACTAGAAATGCTGGAGCGCCTGACGAGAATCAGGTCGAGCTGATGCCAGTGTTTCGATCTTGGATGTCTCCAAGAGACTTTGTGCTGGGGCTTTGTGTTAAAGAATGTATTGCTGACGCAGAGACCATAATAGCAGCAAAACTCCAGCAGGCGTTGGCCATTTTCATTCATCTTTCCAATGCCGAACCGACCTAGGCAGGTGGGCCAGGAGTTATAATCAGCTCCAACCCTGGCATTAAAGTCACCGAGGATAGCTATTGGTCTTTTCTCAGGGATTTTCTTGATAGTGGCAGCTAGATCATCATAGAATTTGTCTTTAAGTTCTGCTGGAGATGATAATGTTGGTGCATATGCACTGATAAGTGTAACCAACCGTGCTGTAGAGTGTAGTTGCATGGACAGGATTCTCTCACTTCCTGCAGCAGGTGGGATAATGAGACCTAGTAAAGTATTTCTAACAGCAAAGCCAACCCCACATTCCCTGGTCTCGTTTGATGGTTTTCCCTGCCAGAAGAATGTAAAGTTCCTCTCCTTGACAGATCCAGAGTCAGGTAGCCTTGTCTCTTGGAGACCAACAATGTCCATCCGCAGTCTGCACACTTCCCTGTCAATGACAGCTGTCTTTCGTATAGTGTCCATTTCTTGGAGATAGTCTGAACAGCCAGGGTTCATTGTCCTAACATTCCATGTGCCCAACTTTAGGCTCGAGATTTTTTTATGTTTATTGCATGGTGCGGAGTCAACGATTTGTTTGCTGGTTTCCATCCTGATCCGCCTACACCCAGGTAGCTGCCGCTTCCTGTGTTGTTCCCCCACTATTTGCTGTAAGTGGTCCTCTCCAGGGCACAAGGCCTGGGTAATTCAATATGGAGGTTAGGCTGTTACCCAGGCAGCGAAACCCCCCTCTCCACGTAGCTGGAGTGGTCCAATGGAACGGCAAAGCCGATACGATTAGTTCCAGCTGCGTCGCAGGAGTTGCCAGAACATGATTGTATATAGTCATGAACTGTATCCGGGACTCCGGCTCCAGTTTTTTCCTCGAGGTTGACTCCTGAAGCCTTTTCTAATGATGGATATAGCCACAAGGCAGTGGAGGTTTGAAAGAGTTTCCTTCTCCTAAAGGTGGTTCTTCCGCTTTTTCTGCCGTTGGGGCGATGAGAGCCCTCTTCCGCCTCCAAAACCGTTGACCGTCCTCTCCTGTAACCCCAGATGGGGGCCCTTACAAGGTACTACCAGCCGGGCCAGCTGGGCCAAGGTTTTTTAAGGAGGTATTACTCCTCCAGTTTTCTTCTTGTACATACTAATAAAAAGTAAAAATGCATGTGGATATGGCAATATAAAAATCTGATAAATAAGACTGCAAATATTCCTTAATATAATATTATCTCAGTCCCAAATATATTTGGTTTTATGTATATCACTCTCCCTTTCTTCCTGTCACTTTCTCTAATTTCTAAAGGTGGTTGGTCCATTCAGCCATTTCAGAATTTATCAGGATTCCATTTTGGTTCCCACCAAAAGGCAATAGAGGTTTCTAATCAATATCTAATCAGTTTCTGAGGTAAGCCCATTTCTGTCAAAGTTTCAAATAACATCCTGGATCATCATTCCTCTCATATTAAAAATCTTAGCTTCATTTGCTCTAGGGGACTTAAATGAGCCTATGTTTTTGACAATAGAGTATTACATTTGGGAGGCTGCTCTGCTGATGAATTCAAATGACAATGCCTCTGCCTGATCATCCCTGGGCTTCTGGGAGGTGAAACGCTCAGCATATGGCAATAATTGAAGGGTAACCACCACCACCCCTGCTACACAAACACCTGTTCTGGAGAAAGTCCCATTCAGTTCAGTCAAGCTGACTTTCAGTTGGACTTGCTTAAGCAGTCTTTAAGCAGTGTCCTGTTCCAAAAATATTCACCATCACAAAATTAGACAGGATGCACAGAAATTGCTGATACTTTGTTTTCTCCAAATTTGTGTTCAAAACCTCTAGGTGGGATGCTTTAAAGTTGACAGGTCTTATTATTGTGCCTGCATAAATAATTTACAATTCAGTTTCCCTACCAGCACATTTTAATGAGGAACTGCGTACAATACAGGGTTTGCATAACAGGAAGAAAACAGTAAGGGGAGAATTGTAAAACATTAGAAACAAGTGCCAAAACGTAGGACATAAATATTCAGTGGCCAAGGGATAGCTCAATTATAAATAAATTTACCTAGAATTTGTTCCTGTTGATTTTAATAGGACTTCATGTGAGCAATGTTAGGAACAACATGTCTTCTTTTGGAAATATGTTCCAGAAGTTTTTGAAAAAAGTTCTTATTTATTGACTTGTTGGATTTTTATACCATGTCATCTAGCCCAAAGGCTACTCTGGGCAGTTTACAATAATAGAAACATAAAAGATAAAAACAAAACAATGACTAAAAATAGAAAACAAAATGCAAACATACAAATTAATATAAACCTACAAAATACTATAAAATTAATAACAGAAAATAAAATTAAACAATCAAAATATATTAAAGAGACTTCTTAATAGGAATATCTAGATACTATCCTCTTTCTGATGTATCATCCAGTTTAATGTGTTATTTGTTAAAGAAAATCAAAGCTCTTTTCAGATTATAATTTGGGGATATTCAGCAAACATGTGCAAGTGAAGGAAAATGGAATCACATTAACAAAAAAGGAACACAGCACTGCTGCAGATCTTTAAAAAAAAAAGAATTTACTAAAAGTTCACAAATTTCCCTGTATGCATGTGAAAAATATGACTTTTTGAATTTCAAATGCAGCAGAAAGTAAAACTGATAGATCTGTATGAGTAACATGTAGATTGAGTTTTCTGACATGGAACAATATGGATTGACTTAGTACACCTTTCCATTTTTCAAGTGTAATTATATTTTTGCAATATAATATATATGAATTTTATGTTTTACACACACGCACACGCACACACACACACACACACACACAAAGTATTTACAGCTTCTTCATTGCTTTTAAAATACTTGTAGTACTTGCAGTAGTGATTTCTTCTGCTTAGGGATTTCACATACGGGATGTTTTATTTTTATTTGCAGTCTACTCTAGTAAAGGAGTTACAGAAATATACAGGCATTTGTATATGCACAGGGAAATCCATTTCTCTGTTGGCTTTGCTGAATTATGGTTTTCCCCTCATTTGTTTGGCAGGCTTCTAAGCCATGATAACTAGATGGCAAATGTGTACACCATGGACTAATAGCTTGTACCTGTTCAATTTTGGCAGTGCAGATGTTTTCAGAATTGTCTGTCAATTGACTTTTGCCTCATATTTGGGACAGAAAGAACTGCTTTTAAAAATTCAAGTGGAAGCAAAAACCAGATTGACAGATTTCACTAGGCTCAGGCAAAGTTTGCTTCATGTATCGAGCAGTCTGAGGGTAGATGCCCCTTGCAGACGTACCACTAAGTGGCTCACTTCTAACTCAGTCATTCCACAACTAACCCATGATCATGCTGCCTTTCCAAATGAAAGTCTCTTCTACCCTTTTTTCCAAATTGCTCTGTAGTTTGTTCAATCCGCCCAAAAGGTACACAGAAGTACCCATCTGAAACAATTTTTGTCTTAAAATGCATGTGTGGAGGTCAGCCTTTCGGAGTGCAGCCGGGATACCATACTCCACCCCAGTACAGAGTAGGGTATATCACCTCACTTTAGCAGAGGCCCCCAGTAGTCTCATGGACCAATGACATGTACTGCCACCATTCAGGATATCCCAGTTCAATAACTGAGTCCCAGACAAGATGTTAACATGATAAAATAAAAGGAATGCTTATTGAATGCAGAATGATATTGAATTCAGTTTCAATTGTGTACAATTGCTTCAAGTTACACAAAGCAGTTCACTCAAATACTGTTCTTGGTTCCCTCACTCATACTTGACGGTATCCCTAACTGTCCTCTCGTGCCTGTCAGTTCCCTAACTTCACCATATCTTAAGTCTGCAGTTTCCCTATCTGACTCTAACTACCTCAGGTGGAGCTATTTAAGCACTAGGGCTCCGCCTCCACGCTCCTTATTTGGGCGTAAGCGTTAACCCTTTATCCTCCTCCTGTACAATCACATAAACAGTAAAAGGGTGAACACTACAGCATGTTTCTATAGATATTTCCTTATCAAAATACAAAGAGGCGTGTGTGTGTTTTGACCTGAGAATGGCACTCGAGACTGATCAGAAGTTAGAAGCACTTTTGATCAATGCTTTAATCCTGAAGCTGTGGATCAATTCTCTGATTACCAGAATTTGCCTGATAAAATACCTCAACTATTCTTAGTTGTAATAAGGACACATCGTTTTTTGGGGTGCTTTAGAGATCAGCAGCTTTCATCTGGCATACGTGTCTTCAGATTGTAGCCTGCTCCTTTCAGCTGGCTAGTTGCAATAATCATTTGAATGTATAGGCCTCACTTTGGGAGCCAAACACAGATGTTCTTTCTACCCTAGTATGCCTCCAGTTGGGCTTAACAACCTGATGTGGAACCAGTGCTGTAAAGGAGGAGGAGGAGGAGAAGAAGTAGTAGCATTGCGGTTATGCTCTGGTATGCAAAGTTGGGCATTTGGAGCATGCCTCCCCAACATGCCACAACATTAACCTTCTTTACACATTTACATATTCATCTAAGTCACTTCTTATGCTGGAGTCCCGCACACTTCCTAAGGGCGTAATTTTCGTCCCAACCCTAAATAATTAGTGCTTAATTGTTTTGAATCCTAAATAAACACTTAGTAAGGATTAAATAAACCAAGATGTGCACGGCTAGTTGCTTTTCCCATAAAGGCTGGATTAAGTTTAGACATGCATACACACTCAGTTCTGCAGGATAGGTTTAGTTATGATACAAGTGAGGTCTTTTCAATTACAAAACCTATTCTCAGAAAATTTGTCAAGTTACACCCTCGATAGAGTACATTTAGATACTGTTAAAGCGAATCAGTAGCTGTCAGAGAGCACTTGCTAATTACGCATTGTTTCCACTCCTCTGTAAGCTCTTGCCTCTCCATTTTGCAAAGTACAGTGGACCCTCATATAGCAAATGGTTTGTATAACATAAAATCTGTACAACATAAAAAAATTCCAGAGATGGGAGAAATTTGCTTAACAGAATTGCCTATGGGGCGAATCTGTACAACATAAAAATTGTCACAATTAGGGATTACTCCATTTTCAATGCATTCCTATAGGAAATTTGTATAAAGGAAAATTTGCTTAACATCATTTCATTTGGAACAAATTAATTCCTTTATACAAGGTACCGCTGTAAATCCCTGCTGTGTTTTGAATAGTTTTGGTGACCTAGAGCATCACGTCTTTGACAGAGCTAGCAGAAGCAGAGTGGACATGAAGGGAGTTCAACAAAGGAGTTCTCTCAAGCCAAACAACAAGAGAGACAACTGCCCTTGGGCCATGTCAGCCTCTCACATCATAGGCCAGTGGTGATGAACCTTCAGCACGCCAGATGTTTTGGACCACAATTCCCAGAACTACGAGCCTAGATTGCCAATGACAAAGGACTGTGGGGGTTGTGGTCCAAAACATCTGGAGTGCTGAAGGTTCACCACCACTGTCTTAGGTTCTTAGGCTATTCAACCATGAAGGCATGGGACCATCACCCGATTCTGCTATATAACCTCTAAGGCAGGCCTGCCCGAAGTCCAGCCCGGGGCCAAATCTGGCCCATCAGGCCATTCTGAGTGGCCCATGGCTGGCTGGCCCGCCCCTCCCTCCCCGGTCTTCACCCCATTTTTTTTTTAAAAAAAATCTTCCACCAACAGTGACACCGCTGGGGCTTGTGGGGCTGGGTGGGCGGGCGAGGGGGTGGGCTGCCACCACCAGCACCGCTGGGAAGCTTGTGGGGCTGGGCAGGCCAGCCGGCCAGCCATCGCATGGGCTGCTGCCACCGGCACTGCCGGCAACCATGTGAGGCTGGGCGCATGTGCGGGCAGCCGCCACCAGCACCGCTGGGAACCTTGTGAAGCTCAGCATGGGCCACCGCCACCAGCATAGCCGGGAACATTGTGAGGTTGGGCACATGTGCAGGGCAGTGATTAGGCGGGCCGCACCACCGGCACCGCTGGGAAGCTTGGGCGGATGAGCGGTCTGCCACCAGCACCGCAGGGGAATGTGTGGGGGTGGGCAGGCCAGCGGGCCTCTGCCACCGCCAAAGAGCTTGGGGGTGGGCTGGATGGCGAGCCGTCACCACTGCTGGGGAGCTTGGGGGGTGCAAGGTCGCACAGATCACCTCTTCAAAGGGTTGACCTGTGGCCACGGCTCCCTGTGCTTCCTTTGGACCCCACCTTCCTTCTTTCCTCCCTCCCTTTGTCCCCACCTTCCTTCCTTCCTCTCTTGGTTTCCACCTTCCTCCATCCCTCCCTTGGTCCCCACCTTCCTTCCTGCAGGTGGGGTTGTAAAGGGTCAGTGGGTAGTGCTTATGGGTCAGTGGGTGGGGCTTGCAGTGGGGTGGCAGGGTCGGGGAGCAACCGGCCCCTGACACATTCTCAGCCACCAAATCTGGCCCTCCTTACAAAAAGTTTGGGCACCCCTGCTATAAGGTAAGGAAGCAAAAACAAGCACATATGCTTATAGCCAGGGTGGAATCACCCATGCTAGGTAGACAATAGGGGATACTGTACATTCTCTCATGTCTTTTGTGACATTTGGGTACCTGTACTTAACTTGTTGCTACTCTGTTTATGCTTGTTGCAGCTCCTGTTAAGTTGTTAAAGCTGTGCCCATTTACCTCATTCCATGCCCGTTCACCACATTCCTGTGTGTGTGGGTGGGAAACCACATCTTGCTCTTTGCAGATGTTTAGTTGGGGGTGGAGTGGAGATACTGAAAATATGTATTTAACAGTGTGGGTGGCTGGCTGGCTGGTAAACCCCACCCCTGATCTATGTACATTCATTCTCATTTCTGCACAGAAAAATGCAGAGTATGTTCTACCGTCATATTTAAGGCAGATCAATGCAAGTTGAGAATGCAAAGAGTCAGTACTGTAAACATGCTTTTTTTCCTCAAAAAAAGAGCCTGCAAGTTCCTTACGTAATTGATTTAGAGGAAGCAATTTTAAAAAGTCTGTTTTGGAATATCTTACTGTTTTCATTAGTTCAGAACAGTTTCCACAATTGTAAATTTCATAGTCTTACTGTTTAATAACTGCATTTGTTTGTTTGTTTATTGCTTTTAATCTAAGACATTTATCAGGGCATTTAGATGTCAATTATTTCTCTTGAAAATTACTTAGAAGTGCAGAAGGACTATAATCTCTTCAATAAAATAAGAAAGAATATGAACTTGAGTAATGGGGACTAGTTTGTTTCAGAAAAATATTTCTTGAAGAGTCCTTTAAAAAGAAATCCAGAAAGAGTACAAGAGATCCCATTGCGCCTTAAGAAGATTTTAACTAGAACAGAAATTGGTGTTTTTGTCCTGGAAGAGTAAATCTTCTGGTTCAGTGACAGAGAGAGGCTTGACTATTCTCATGTACTTCAGTTTTGGCATTGCCTTCTACACACCTTTCACATATTTTTTTAAAAATTACACATCAACTTGAACCCTATTGTTGTTTGCATAAAATCCATACCTTTAGTGGCAATTCATTCTTAAGATGCTATATAGTGTGTCTCAATTGCACATTAGAGCATGTGACAACCACAATAGGCCTGGCTGTTCACTAATCAACTACAGTTGACTGCAACCAGCTGAGCAAAACTTGTGCAACCTCCAGACAGATTCTGACCTTTCTTGCAATGGGTTGATAGCGGGATTTTAATGGAACTGCTACAAAATGCCAAATAGCTGGGCATTATAGTTTGCAAATTAATATTTTCAGATCTCTTGACAGGGGCTGCGCTCCATGGTCCATAAGGTCCTTTCCAGGTTTGCAGTTCCAAGAGGATGATGAGGATTAACAATCCCCACCCCGAAGACTGCAAATTGGATATGTGAATACTCCATCATTTTAATAAAGGGGCAAATGGCTAGGTGGGCAGCTTCTGCACTCACAAAGAAGAAGAAGAAGAAGAAGAAGAAGAAGAAGAAGAAGAAGAAGAAGAAGAAGAAGGCAGAGGAGGCCCTTCCATTTAATTCCTCCTCACCTCTGAATGTCCAGGAAGTGTTTTTCTTTTTTCTTTTATTGGTGGGGGATCCTTCAAATATTAGATTCCTAATCCTGCAGTGGTCTAGCCTCTTTCAGAGATGCATTATGAACAGCAGTTGGTGGTGTGAGTCAGCTTTTCCTTTTATCTACAGGCAGGGCTGTAAGGAACAAGAGTTTCTTTTAACAGGGGAAGCAGTTTGCGGACATCTGTTTCTCTTCATCTGCAGGGATTGCAACTATCATCTTGTTAAACCTGCAAGGAAATTTGGAATTAGTAGCATTCTCCCCCTTTCGCAGATTGTTTCATCTTTCTGGATGACAACATACATTCCTGAGGCCATCCAAAATGAGGCTAATAACAATCAACCATCTCCACAGAGGAAATAAAACATTTTCAAACAGCATAAATCTTATATGGAAGGCTACCTGGACCAGCTCCCACGCCATTAAAGCTGGACTGGGAGGAAGAGTGGGTGATCTGATGTAGAAAAGTTTGAAATAAGAAACAACACCCAACATGTAAGCCTGAGCAGGATATGCTGAGGCTTAGGAGAGCAGGCTTCAGGTGCAGAAGGAAGGTGCTTTTGTTGCAGAATCTAGCTGTTAAAAAAACAGTATGATATTTAATGATTATTCAACAGGTGTAGCTCTGATTGCTATTTAATAGGCTCATGTAGTTCTGCAGATTGTCTGGGGGGAGGTGGGGGGAGTGGGTGGGCTGTTTCCTTGGTGGCTGGTTGGCTATATTGACATCAGGATCCTGATTATTCCAAGAAAATTAAATGTTCAGTTCTAGGCATATCTCGTTGGGAGTAAGTCCCATGAAATTCAGTGGGACGTACTGCTGAGAACAAGCACACGGTGTCTGTTAGCAAACAGACCATAAAGAAGCCTCATAGCATTGTGGTTCAACTGCAGTACTGTATTCAAAACTCTGCTCAAGACTTAGGGTTCAATCCCAGCTAGCCAGCTCAAGATTCATTTAGATTTCCATCCTTCTGAGATCAATAAATTGAGCACCCAGCTTGCTGGTGGGGCAATGGGTAGCCTGTATAATTAACCTGTAAACTACCCAGAGAGTGCTCCAAGTGAGGTTGTATATAAGCAGCACACTTTGCTCTTTTTTTCTCTCATATGAAAGAAATGTTCTGTTTACATATTGCCACATAAAACTTCAAATAATCTCTGGGCGGTTTACAGTTTAATTACAGTACACAGGCTACACATCCCCCCCAGCAAGCTGGGTACTCATTTTACCGACCTCAGAAGGATGGAAGGCTGAGTCAACCATGAGCCTGCTACCTGGGATTGAACTCCAGGTCGTGAGCATTTAACCACTGCACCACGAGTCTCCTATAATGTGTGTGCAGCATTACATTTCCATACCACTCATTTAAACATCTGTATTTATGAACAGCTTACACGGAAGGATTTCAAAGTGGGTTACCACCATGGGGGGGGGGAGAACATCCAATATAAAGCGATATATAAGATCAGTATTCAGTATCGACCTTATCGAGGTATCAATAGGAGTAGAATAAATGGTAGGATGGATTTCAACTGAAAGCATTAAAAATAAGTCTTCAATGTGAGCCTAAAATAAGCATTTGTTGGAGGAGATCTAATACCCCAAAGAGTATACTACACGATGGAACTATCATATAAAATATCTTGCACTGAATGATTATAAGGTAGGTTATAATCAGTGATTATAAGGTAGGTTATGATAAGTACAAGATTTCTCTCATTCTCTGCAATTTTCCACATATCAGCAGGCTGACACTCCACCAAGACCTCCCTCTACATCAGCCAAATCCCCCAGCTTTCTACAAAAACAATACCCTTTCATCCAGAGGCTAATAGCTCAGTGTTTGTGTTCTCTTTTATTTTTGTTCTCTCTTTTTTTTTTGGCCTGTTGTTCCAGATTAAAAAAAAAACACCTCCTAAATTCTTCAATGCTTGATGCCCTTCCCAAAACAACCCTATATGCAGAAAAGATGCTGTTTTGTGCAGGAATTAAAATAATCCCAAGGAGTTTGGTAATTCTTCTGCTCTGTCCAGGTGGATTCTTCGCAGGAAAGATGCCATTCTTTGCAAGCACTGTAATAATCTTGCACATTTTAGAATTTCTTTATGGGCCAGGAATTTCCAAGAACTCCCACGAGAATTCCTTTGTGGAGGAACCATGAGGCAGATAAATCTTCTGCACAGACAGAAGAATGATTCTGCCCTCTTCCCAGTTTCTTTTCAAGAGCAAGTTTCACATCTCTGTTACAAAGTGGACTTCAGGATTGTGTAGCACCACCATGAGAGTCTCTCTAGATGACCTCAAGAACCAAATGGTCTGTATGTGAGAAGGTGGTATCTCAGGCAACTGGCTCCTAATGGTTTATAGCGTCACATACTAACAACATAACTCGAATCCCGGTCTGACAGCAAATAAGCCGTCGCTGTAACTTTGTTAACAGAGGTGTTAGGTTCTACCTAGAGAAAAACATTCTGTGCTAACTGTAGGTTCCCAACCAGCTTCACAGCAGCTCCATGCAGAACTCATTGCAGTAGTCCAGCTTCCAGTTTGCAAATACCTGTATATCTTCAGAGAATTGCATAGAATAGGTGCAGCAGGCATATCAGGCAACAATGGAAATGCTACCTCACCGTTCAGCCACAAAGACTATTTCCAGTGGCTTCAGTTCACATGTTCAGTCTTTTTTATGTCAGCATCTCTTGTCTAGACCCAAGGGCCTTTGTTTGCAGTGGGATAAAATCTTATCTATGAACGTCTAAATCAAGGGAGGCTCCTTCTCTAGTTCACTTGCCCTCCTAGCCTGTCTTCATTTTCCTAAATATTTTTTTGTGACTGTGGACATTTTGTGCTCGTGACAGTCAGGATGATGATCAAACCTCAAAAGAAACTGGACTCTCCATCTTCTCGATATCCCAACTTATTCCTCAGAGCCAGCTGCGAAACCCAGGCCCTGCCCATCTTGCTGCCTGCAGTCCAACTATAATTTGCTTTCCCCCACCACACACATGCAAATGCACACCAGAACAAGAGTCAGCACAAAAGAAAGAGCATCCTACCCTGAGCATGCCCAGCCAGGTAGACTGGGCATTCCAGGATCATCCCTTAAAATTAACTTCAAAAAAGAAGAGGGAACAAGCTATTAACTCATGACAACACTATACACTTGTATCCTCATTTAATTTAGTAGGCAATAAGCATAAGTATCACAACTATTTGGAGATGTTGAGAATCAGTTGGTAACTATTCTTGATAAAACATGGAATGCAAACAAGAAATGTACACCTCCCTTGAGGCCAATTATTGGGGGGTGGGGCACAGAAACTTGTAGCACTGATCAGTAGAAACTCTTCTTGCGCATTTGAATGGGAAGCGGGGTGCATGACTGGACACGAAGTAGTTCAGAGAGAGTTTTGAGTTTGAAAAAGGTCACTTAACAATGTACAATAAACCTGTCTAATCTTGCATACCTTCCTTCCTTCCTGACATATTTCAGAAGGGGATGAACCGCATGTTTCTTTGTCTTCTCTGCTTGCCAGAAAGACATTTGAAATGACACACTCACTTTGGGTGCTGTATACACGAAAGACTGTGTTGTCTTCTGGCAAGATACATCTTGACCTCCTCCTCAAAAGCCTTTTCTTCCCCTGTCTTTTTGCAACCAGAATTTATGGCATTGCTGCAATTATGATTCACACGCTAGCAGCTTAATTTTTAATGGAAAAAATGCAAAATGAACGGTGAAGTAAGGTACACATTAAAGTTGTCCTATTCAAAGTCAGATCATTGCCCCATCTAATCCTGTCTGACTCTCCCATATTTCAGGTTAGTATCTTTCCTGGAACACTGCTCCCTTAGTTCCTTTTTAAAAAACAAAAACAAAACTCCATTGGAGATTCCAAGCAATGTTGTCATGAAGCATTCCCTGTATGCAACTCCGTGTCCCAGCTCTGAACTACTGGCCTTTAGAAAAAAGAAAACCCATCAGGAATAATTTTCTTGGTGGAATTTCTTGAGAGCAGTGAAAGATCAAATAATAACAATGTGAAAGTGCCAGAAATTTCAGCCTGATCAGTGTCAAGATGGAAGAACACCAGAAAGTGCATCCAATTAGATTACGTTTTCTAAATGTTTCGGAATTCATGCCCATTCATGCCATCCTTGTGAAGATGAGAGTAGAGAGGTAGTTTGTATGTGGCCTGGGAGTGATGTCTACATGGGTTTGTGGGAGAAAAGAGCAAATTCACCAGAATAAGAGATCAATATTTACCTCCCCCAATGATAATCTTTTTTCACCATTTGTTAAACAATTCTGATAATGCCTCACCTTTGCATAGCATATATACTGTATACATATCATAGCCCATCTTGTTGCTGCATCACATTCCTCTAGATCCTCTACACACCTTTTATTGGTGCTATAGACCAACTTTTATAACAGGACAGTGGTGCTGGCTAATATGATTTACAGGTAGAGTGAGGCTAATGAAATAGTAACTTGCCTAAAGACATTCTCAATTGCCGAATAAGACAAAATTCAGACATCCAAAAGAGTCATCTTGGGCCCTAATAGACATTAGTTTCCACTTTCTAAAAGTCTGATTCCATGCAGACATTGTGTTGTAAAAAATGTTGGCTTGCTTCATGATTACATCACATTACTGTCTTCATTCAAAAGAGCTGTGTTTTAAGGCTGCTTTAATATGAACCCTGGCTCTAGCATTCAAGAAATACAATGAGCTACTCAGCCTGTGACCCACAATGGGGAAATGGGGCACTTCCCCATATAATTTTTTGAAAAATTATCTTAGAGCAAAAACAACAGACCATGACCTTTCCATTCAAAGAGCATGGCACTTTGTTTAAACCATGCTAGCTTGTTTTATGGACATAAGAACTTTAAGAACTGTATCCTCTGAAAAACACAGGCTACATGGTTATTTAGCTGTCACTGGACAATTGCACAAAGAAGAGGGAAAGATCAGTGGACACTGGCAAGTTGGGGAGGGGGTGAGGGAAGGGAATGCACGGCGCCTTGGGTGCCATCCCATTGAACCAGCATGAACCTCCGAACTGAGGTCTGTGCTCATCTCTAGTTCCGACAATACATGCTTAATTTGTATGGATGATAGTATTATGGGAGCCTTCTTTTCATAGCCTGAATCTGAGTGTGACTGAAATATTAATGCACCGTTGACCTCATGCCACAATGATACCACATGAGTGGGGATTTCACTGGCCCTGCATTGAATTAAACAATCCAATCAGGCAAAAAACTGCTACACTTGCAAATAAGGTTGCATCTAATTTGGTACCAAACAAAACATTTATAGTCTCACATCCAGATTTTCTGACCCTTTTTATTAAAAAGGCGATTAACATGCTTCTGCTGGTTTCTACTGCAGATTTCCCTCTGTTGTTTTCAACCTTTTTAATGCCGAAACATTTGTTCCTATATCTGAGCGTTTTGGTCCCAAATGTGTAAAGGAAAACAAACAAACATGACATGACCATTATATTGGGAAATAGAGATGGGCTTTTTGTTTCGGAAGTGGTCAGCTTCCCAAACAAAATGTGGGAGCCCAGCTGGCATTCAGAACCGGAGGAATTCAATCAACCAATCCCTTATCTTGCGCTAGGCTTGCATGGGGTACACCTCCACCGAGGAAGAAGCCTCTGGCGTGTCATCTTTCCTTCTTCCTGGCACTGGCCAATCAGGAGCTGTGCAGGGAAATGCATCATCCTGCCTCCCTGTCTGATTGGCCATTGCGAGGGAGAAGGAAAGATGACGTTGGAGGCTTCTTCCTCATTGGAGTTTAGCCTCGCATGAGCCCAGCACAAGGTAAGGAGTTCATTGATTGAATTCCTCCACCTGGGCTCCCACGTTTCGTTTCAGAAGCTGACTACTTCTGAAACGAAAAGCCCATCTCTATTGAGAAATCTATAGGCCATAACTTTATTTTTTACAACAAGCAGTACTCTGGCTGAGTCATTGGGTTGGATCCAGTGCATCAAGGAGCCTGCCTGCCCCTTGATGCTCCCACATTCCTCCCGGTCCCTTTGAGAACGTCCCTTTCTTGCCAGTTGTAGAATCCCTTGGGGTCTTCCATATGTGCAGGTTCTCGCCTGCTACTTTATCTGCTTGGATCCATCCCGATGCCTGTAAAACTGTCAACCACTTCTAAAGTTGTAACATGCGACCAATACAATTATACAAAAAAACTAAACATTTTTGCTAATGCATTCCTTTATATAAAGGTCGGGTGGGCTGGGATTGCGCCATCTTCCGCTGAGAAAGGGGGTTGCCACTTGCTACTTCCCCCTTTTATCCGGCTGCCCCTGCCCCTTGTGAGTGTGTCATGTTCTCCAAGGGCCCCGGACTGACCCACATCATGTGGTTCCACTCAGGCCTGCCCATTGGCTGGGCCCTTGCACGTGACATGGTCATTCTGGATTCCCCCTTCACATGGCAGCCACCATCTTCTTTGTTTTGGATGGCACTTCTCTGGCAACAACTGGTGGACCCGGTAAGTCAGGTCCTCTTCGTTTACACTTGCAGCAAATTCTTCCTCAGTCTTCTGCAGCATATCAACAATGAAGAAATTCATTGGAATGGCAGGAGGTGAAAATGGAAGAACTGAGGTGGGGAAATTTCCTGTTTGGAATACAACTCTTAGGATCCTATATGACATACATGCTGGATGAGGGATTCCAGAATTCGTAGCTTCAAAACAAGAATTCTAAGCAAAGTATGGTATTTGCTGCACACATACTGCACTGTTGTGCTTAAAGTAGTCTCGCGGCAGATTACAATTTAATTCTACAGGCTACACATTGCACACACATATGCACACCAGCATGTTGGGTACTCAGTTTACCGACCTTGGAAAGATGGAAGGCTGAGTCCACCTCAGGCCAACTACCAGAGTCCAATGGAATTGAACTCAGGCTGTGAGCAGAGTCTTGGCTGTAATACTACAGTTTAACAAATGTGCCATGAGGCCAGATGCAAAGTCCTAGCTTCTTACATGGCATCCCATGATGACACTGGGAACTAATGTTCTACAGTAGAACAGAATCAACAACTTCTGGTAGCTAGCCAGAAATATGGTTATGATTTAGCTTTCATGGGTAGGACACCATTTTTCAATGATAATTTGGCAAATTAATCTGACTGGGCTGCCAAGTTTGCTTCAAGGTTTCTCTTTCATTGTTCTTTGACTTGTTTGTGAACATCCAAGTACCTTTCTTTAGAACTAGGTTGGTGACTTGTTGCCCTCCAGATTTAATACCCATTGACAGCTTGTGAAACCATTTTTTGGGCCACCAGAATCCCACTGGCCCTACTGGTTAAATGATTCCAGGAATTGTAGTCCATAATAATAATTTCCCCAGTGTTTATTCACACACTGAAGTTGATGTGTGTATCTGTGAGTGCAACAATTTTTAAAGGGATATATGTTTCCTACCCTATTTAGTACTGAGGTATCAGTGCATTTAGCACACCACACCATTTATGGCTAGTAGGCTTTGTCTGGTTTATGCAAATATATCCTAAAGAGAATGCAACATAGTCCATTAATCCACAGTCCCTACCAGGAAGCAAGCCTATGAATTTGGTTTCCAGATTTGCTTCTTGAGGACAGAAGAACATTCACGTATTTCCTCTACACAGTGACAGAAGGAAACAGCCAGCTCTAAAAAGTCAGTGAAATTCAAAACTTGATGTTCTTCCAATAAAATAAATAAATAAATAAATAAAAATCATTGCAATAAGAATGGTGAGCAAACATTGCACGTTCCAGATCTTTTTTTTTTAAATTATACCTCCATCAAAAAGTAATCCCTTCAGCTTCTTTGGGTTTGCAAATGACTTTTTCCTTGAACCTTTAGTATACAATTCAGAGTTATATTCTTTTTTTTATTTCCTGAAAATAATGCCCAAGAAAATTAGCTGGAATGCTTTGATGCACCAATTCAGCACTCATCAGAAAACATTATATGGATGCAGGTCAACAGGTGGAGCTAGTCTTCTTTAGTTCAGACACACACACACACACAAAATACCTCTGATGTATTGTTCTCTTTGGACTGTCCATCAAAGAGGAGACACTTTGCCACCTGTGACTAAACCTCTGAAAGAGCTGCTTTTCTTGAGACAGCATCCAATTGTTTCCTAAGCACTGTGGTCAACAGGAAAACTCCCTGTTGGTCCTTGCTTGAGGTGTTTACCCTTGATCAGCACATCTGTGGCTTAGCTAGACCATGACCACTGAAACATCAGCTCCATAAGCCTGCAGCATAAATGAAAAGCCATTGATCGGAACTTTTCAGAGAGATACACTTTTTCATTTACCAAGGCATATAGAAAAAGGCTGCAACCTGATAACTGGAGGGGAAGAAAAATTATAAGGGAAAATAAATACAATTCTCAATTGCAATAAGATAAATTGAAACAGAAAATTACTATAGATGTTAGAAATTCCACAATGGTAGACCAGACCTGATTTTTCTGTCACTTACTATGAAGCATAATATTTTGGAAGTATCTTGTAGGCTAGGGGCCCTCAACCATTTTCTTGCCAGGGACTGCAAGAACACGATGCCCCTATCTGCACAAGAGGCGCATGCACCCGCTACGGTGCCCTGCACGGGTCCTTTTGTTGGGGGGTAGCTGGGAGTTCATGGGTGAGATAAACCCCCACATGGAGGGAAGCATGTACACCACCTTGGTTGCATACCTCAAAAGAAACCCTGGTGGATGCTGAGACCCGGGCCGTCCTAGTTACTATCAAACAGCATACTAGTACAGTAGCAGTTGGGGTACCCTGTTTTAGGCAGTAGTGGGCCATGCACAACCCACATGCATCTCCTCGCCTGATTTTTAATTTTTGCTCTCTAAAATATGTTTCTGCTGAAAATGGTGCTGGTAACCCAATTTATTCTGTTTTAAAAGTGACATGATGTTAACTGTTGAAACAGCCTCCTGTTGTAGCTAGCATCTGCTTTTGAAATGAGGTGCAGGGAAAGAGAATCCTTTACAAGGTTACCTAGCAATGTGAATCAGGTGATGAAGGAGCTGAACACTTTCTGCGTGTTTAGTTTATGGCTCATAAAATAAATACCATGGCATAGTGGAGGCTGGGATGATGGGTGGGTTCATACAAGTACAGTAGTTTCTGGTGTAAGGCATGGAAGTTGGGTTGTCAGCAGTTGTTTTGCAGCATGTATTCCCAAAGTACATGGAAATTTCAGAACCCACGCTCTATTTTTTCCCTTTTAATGTCCAGACCATACTTTCTAAGATGTGAACTGGTTATCTATAACCCGCTATTTCCTCTCATAGACTTGGTTCAGTGGTGCTTCAGTTGTCCGCATAAATGGAACTAAAGTTCTGTTTGGGGATGGGGTGAATCGGCTTTGTATATTGAGACAACTACCTGAAATAATATATAAACCAATACTTTCTGGTTCCCTCTAATGGCCAATTCTGATATTGTATTTTGGAAACATGAAGCTAAAAACAAAGAATACTATACTACCCCTTGTCTCTAAGAATTGATAAGAAAATGGCATGCCACATGAAACATGGAAGTGCCCCTAAAATACCCTGCATACCCTTTAAAATATCCTCTGAAAATAACATAGGTGCTACTTGCAACACCAGGAAATAACTTTCCAATTACTAGTTATATTATTTATTACCCAGAACTAGTTACTTACAACTACAAATAAACCAGTCTCAATTGAAAATCAAAGAAAAAGGCTTAAAATACCACTGGCTTTAAGCAGTTTCACCCAGAAAGAGAGGGAGGGGGTGGGGGCGGAGAGGGAGGGAAGGAGGAGGGAGGGAGGGAGAGTACCAATAAGATAAAAGGTTTCCTTTAAAAAAAAAATCAGGCTGTCCTCTTACTGATCACAGCTTCCCTCTCTGACCACTGCTATCTCTGTGCCCCACAAACCAATAGCTAGAAGTAACTTTGTTACTGACCTTCAGAAACACACAGCTGCTATTGCTCATTAGTAGCTCATTAGTGGAAAATAGATGCAGCTAGGGATGAGGGTCCTGATAAACAGGTGGTAATAACCCAGAGTATTCCATAATTGAAAGCTGCACAGCATGGGCTGTAAGCCTTTTTTTTTTTGGTGGGGGGCTTCATCAGGCCCCAAACATGCAACACATGCCACAAAATGCAAAATGCACCTGCCAGCACCCTCAACGGTTGTGATTTATAAAGTAAAGAACACCTCATATAAACTCCTCCCCAAGGATGCGTAAGCTTTTAAGAAACTGGAAATGACAAGTCAGTAACTTCTTGTTTCTACCAAATGCTTTTTGAAATCTGTTAGCCCCTAGTTGTGATGAAATGTGTATGCTGTACAATAAAAATTCTGATCCAGATGGGCCTACTCTGACAGCGTAGTAAGTCTCAGTTACAGTCGGTCTGCTTGAACCAATGGAACCTACAGAGACAGCACTTAAGGTCTGTGGGTATCCAAAGTGGGCCTTCAACAAAGCAGGTTGCCGGCCCAGAAGAACAAGGGATGAGCCTGTGATGCAGACCCGACAGAAGAACCTGGTTATTCCCTGCATGGCTGC
The DNA here is from genome assembly GCA_037367245.1 of Phrynocephalus guinanensis. Classification (NCBI taxonomy): domain Eukaryota; kingdom Metazoa; phylum Chordata; class Lepidosauria; order Squamata; family Agamidae; genus Phrynocephalus; species Phrynocephalus guinanensis. The sequence continues at coordinate 11,994,780 of CM074738.1, forward strand.
TGGAGAGTGTGATGATAAAAGGATTTTGGGCTATCACTATATCCTGGTTTACTTCAAACCCACAATTACACTAAGGCGGAAACTCGCCCACCTAAAGGACCCGACACCAAAACACAAAAGAAGCAATATAGTATACATGGTCCAATGCAGTAAGGAGTATGAGACGTCTACATTGGAGAATCCAAACAGCCATTAAATAGCCATATTCTCGTAGAGAAGCTGTGCCAACTGCAAGCCGTTGGCTTAAATTATTAAGCCATAATGTTCTTCTATGCCCCGGGACATGCTTCCCATTTATTTTTCCTTAAAGGATAACCTGTAGCAGATGGTATTTCTCATTGCACATTATGTGACTGAAATATGGTACATTTATTCTATTTATTATTTATTTGTTTGTTTCATTTTTACACCGCCCATCTTCCAATATGGAACTCTGGGTGGTTTACAAAATTAAAAAAGCCAGAACAAAGCAATACAACAGGTGGGTTGATGGGTCAATGGGCGGTAGACAATAACAATAACAAAAAAGAAGGGAACTAAGTAAATTAAATGAAATCAAATCAAATACGGTGAATAAGATAAGTAAATTAAATTAAATAAATTAAATTAGGTCACCATATGCCTCCATGAATAGCAGAGTTTTCAATGCTTTTCGGAAGGCGGGCAAGGACGGTGCAAGGCGCAGCTCACTCGAGAGCTGGTTCCAAAGAGAGGGTCCCACAACGGAATTATGGAATTGAGAATTTCTAGCTTTTTTATTCATGCACTCTAATATGGCCACATTAGTGACTCTGGCTGTCCAAGGTATCTTCAGAATTCGTCTGTACACTGTATTTCAAATGCTTCCAGCTTCCTGCATAATGTGTTTGTAAGGGTCCAAGTTTCAACACCATACAAAAGTACACAAAATACATAAGATCGAAGTATTCAGGCACAATGTCTGATAGATAAGTCTTGGTTTGTCAAGATTTTCCTCATTTTCTGGAATGAATTTCTCGCTTGTTCAATTCTACAACAGATTTCGCATGAAAAATCCCAGTTATCCTTGACATATCCTTGGCCAGTACTCCCTGAAAACACGACACCGCTGGAGGGGCATGCAATGGACTTGACAAAGGTACTGTAGATTTTGGCACGGCTGCCAGCACTTTCAGAATAACATCCCAAGTACACTGCAATGGCATAATTTGAGCCAGGTTTTGCCTCTATTGAAATCTGGCAGCAAATGAAACTTGTTTTATTTGTATAAGTCAAGAAGTCAATAAACAATTTAGCTGCTTGGATTGTGTTGGAAGCATGTTACTGGCTGACATCTGTCACTATCCTGACAAGCCGGGGGGGGGGGGACACAACAAGCTGGAATATCTTGACCACTCGAGGCCCAATTAGACTCAATAACAATTAGGCTCAAACTAGATGTGACATAACACTTGCCTGTATCTTTCCCTAATACTTGTTTTTTGTTTCCTTGTTTTTAAAAACCACACAGAAACAAAAATAGGCACGGGAAGTGAAGGAAGAAGAATGGACTGCTGAGCCCTCAAAGCCTCCATTCGTGGTCCTTTCCCCACTGCATGAGTGTCCCTTCCCCCTTTCCCAGCTGGGCCGGCCGTACCTTTTCATCCTTAAGTCAAAGGATAACAAACGAGAGATGACAAGGTATGCAAGTTTAAATGACTCTTCCTCCTACCAGTTACTTCTCTTATGCTCACAACATTCTTCATATTTTATTGTAGAAGATCTCAAAGGAAAGTCATATGCATATGGTGTCAGCTGTGGCCAATATACACAACCACCACAAGAAGGGGTTGAGAACAGAGAGAAAAGGAAAGAAAGAGTTGAATTCTTTTGAGTATCTGGGTTTAGCTCATACCTAGCAGATACAAGGAAAGGAATGGTGAGGTTGGGGCAAGAATGCTCCCCCTAAAGAGAGGAAAAGCATCCTGGGTGCACATTTCATCAAGTGACACTGTTATCCTATATCTAAAGGCAACAATGGATGGGAATCATGGCTGGTAATGTACTGCCCCACATCTTCTCTTTTAAGATTTACATTTTCCCTCAGTGCAAGGCTTGCTGCTACATACAACACAAATCCTCTTGCCTTTTTGGACACTTATCAATATTAGATATCTGTGCTGCCCCTGGAAAAACTGTCTTTGTGCTTGGAAGCCCCGTGGCACGTCTCATGAATGATCAGAGGAAGCTGTTTCTGGCATCCTTCTAGCATTACCTGATAGAGGAAGCTAGATCAATCCCATCATTTATAAGCTTAGGTAGGTTGTAAATATGTTTATTCTTTCTGGATTTTCATAAGTGTTACTTGAAGATTGATGGCTTGTAACTCTGGTTGGCTTCAAAATGTTGCTTTAATTTTATTATTTAGTTTTTTGCTTTGTCATCCACCTCATGAGATCTTCTTAGAGCCAAATGGTATGAGTCTTTAAGGTGCCACATGTTTTTGTCTTTTATGTTATGTTATTTTGTTTTGTTTTATTTCTTTTATTCTTGCCTGAAAAGGTAGTACAGTGTGTGTGTGAATCAATATTATTAATGTATTATTATTCGTTGAATAAAGCATTGAAATAAATTGTTGTCACTGCTCAAGGACTCTCTCAACAGGGGAAGAGCTAGGTTACTCAGCAGAGAAAGAGGAAATTGTTTGACGGAAGCAAATTAAAAGAACACAAGGCACAGGGGACAGAGGTCGATTATATCCAGACCCATATTGCTTCTAGTGGGAACATTTAAGCGCTGAGGCAGGATTGCCAAATTCAATACATGTTAGGACTTCCATGGCCTTTAACAGTTGCTTGGATGGGAGAATATTGGCAAATGCTGTGGTACAGGCGAAGCAATGTGGCTGCTGTTGTTCTTTCATCCTACTACGCATCTATTAGAATGTGGGGGGAAATCTGATCTGGCGTGAAACTGGCAGGTACTTGCAGAAGTCAAAGGGCACCCTGGTCCAGAGCTGAGTTCATGACTGTCAATAAATATGGCCCCCAAGCCCCCACACCAAAAACATTCAATAGGACTTATCGAGGCATGTTGTTGGTAAAATTATTTCAGGCTGTAATGTTTGTTGGGTTTGCTTGTTTTGACAAACCTATAAAGTGTCATTTGAAGCATTTTACTGACTTTATAATATCTGGAATAATATCCAGGCTAGCAGTTCCTATTGAAGTGAGAGCACACCATTGCACTGCATGAAATCCTTTAGTAAAATTTTCCATGAATCCAACAAGCACGTTACTGAGAACACATGTGTTGTAATTTTATCTGTGCCTAGTAGTATGTCCTGCGCATCTCAGTGGGACTTATAGGAAACTTGCAGAGAATTACATACCAATAACTTTGAGCAATGATGTTGTGGGCTATGAGACAATGGATGGGACTGACTGATCAATAGACATACAGAAGATTCAGAATTTGAATGTCTGAGTGGCTAACCTTAATTAATCCCCTGTGGTAAATGAAGATATAACTGCATCACATTGTGTGACTGTAACATAATGAGGGATAACATTTTTTAGCATTATACTGCAATGTAACAGCAAAGTTTAATTACTTTCATAGTTATAGGCTTATGGTTTCATAGTTCTGAATAATAACACCTAATATTCAAAGTCCCATTTACTCCTCTAGATTAGAAACCAAGTGTCTACGTTTTGGCTTACCGCTTATTCCCCCCCCCCTTGTTTTTTATTTAAGCAATCACCTAGCCATTTTTCCTTTCATTTTCCTTTCATTTTATTTATTTTTATTGATTTATGTATATTTTGTTTATATTATGTTGTTTGCATTTTGCATTTTGCATTTTGTTCTTTTGCTGTTCTATGTTGTAAACCGCCAAGAGTAGCCCTGGGGCTAGATGGGCGGTATAAAAGTCAAATAAATAAATAAATGAATAAATAAATAAATAAAGAAATAAATAAAATAGAGGAGGAACTGAAACTAATTTAAACTCAGGCATTTTGGGAGGATTTATTGAGAAATAAAAGTTAAAGACATTCTGCTACCAAAAGGCAGTGTGAGCAACAGTCTCAGTATCTCTTAATTGAGATTGTCATGGGTTTCCAAAGGGAGAAGGCCTGGGACTATAGCAACCCCCCACCCCCAAATGGTCTGTCTAAAGCAGTGGTGGTGAACCTTCGGCACTGCAGACTAGACATGGGCACGACTTGGCGAAATTGTCGTTTCCGTTTTCGGATATCGTTTCCGTTACGTAATGGAAACGGTAACGACAATTAACCTGTCAGAACTCGAACTCGAACCGAAAAAAGAAAAACTGGGTCTGATTTGTCGTTGTCGTTCCTGGCATTGCGCGGCGATCGCGCGATGCCAAGCGGCACAGAAAAAAAGTTTTAAAAATAAAAAAAAACCTATTCCCGGCCAAAAAAGCAGGCGAAAATATGCCTGCCTGAGGACACCTACCAGAGGGGTGGTTTCTGGGGGGGGGTCCCCAGCCTTCCCCCCCTCCTGTCCTGGGCTGCTGGTACCGGGCTGGGAGGGGGCATCCTCGGCGTCTCCATTTGCCATGCGGTGCGGGGGGATCCAAAATGGCGTCCGCAATATTTTTTTTGAAATCGTGGTCCAAAAAACCACCAAAGCATCACAGAAACATGTGAAAATTAGCTATTTTAAATGCTTGAATTTTTACAGTAGCAGCAGTGGGTTTTTTATAGCAGTAAAAGGTCGCACTGATTTTTTTTTTATTTTTTTACACCTGCACAATTATGGGCTGGCCATGGGATGGGACCATGCAAATTTTTGGACCCATTCTACCAATCACATGGCCAGGTTTTGACTGACACTTCTGCATGTGCAAGAGGGCATAAAAAGCCGAGGCACTCCCAGAAGAGTCGCAGTCCGGGCTTGGATATGGATGGGAGAGTGCTGTGTGTAGCTGGCTGCTGTGCTAGACTAGTTTCGATTTCACGGAGCCTTTAGATTTCAGTTAGGCAGGCAGGGAGGGAATTGATTCAATTGAATTTTTAGGAAATAATAATAATTCCTTTCATTCTCTGTCTGCTGTGGGGAATAGCAACGAAGTTTATTCTTTTTTATTCTCCTGCAGTTTGTTAGGATTTCTTTTCTGATAGTGCTTCAAAGGGGGGGGGGAGGTTTGAGTGGGAGGGGAGGTGTGGATTTCTTTTAAAAAAATGATTTGCTTGGTGGCAAGCCAAGGTCCTTTCATACCCTGCCTGCAGCTCTGCTGTGGGTGCACTGCCCACTTTGTTTGCAATAAAATTGCAATTGCTTTATTCGATGCAGTCTTGTGCAGCAAGTCAGTTTAAAGTGTTTTCCGCCTGCTCTGGGTCATTGCGGGACCCGCGCCTGCGCGCCCGCCGCCCGCGTGCCCATGCGCTCGCACGCCCGCCCCTCCCCCTGCCGCTGCCGCCGCCCGCCCATGGCCCCCCACCCGCCGCCTAGGGCGCAAAAACACCTAGCGCCGGCGGGATGCCACTTGCTGGGACGTCAAATCGCGCGAAATCACGGCGGCGGTAACAACAAATGACACGACGAAAATGACAAATTTTTTAAAAATTTCACGACAAATGGAAACGACCCGAAACGGACCCGTCCCAAAAAATGACAACTCGGAAAAAAAATTTTCTGGTCGTGCCCATCTCTACTCCAGACGTTTTGGACCACAACTCCCACAGTCCTTTGTCATTGGCAATACAAGGCTTGGAATTCTGGGAGTTGTAGTCCAAAACATCTGGTTTGCCAAAGGTTTACCACCACTGGTCTACAGTAATGAAATTGAGAAGCAGACACAGAAACCAGAAGATAATCCCCCCATGAGTTCTTTCTAACTGAAAGATGGGCAAAGCTGCCTACACCTGCAAACACCCTGAGCATTTTCTGCTGGGATATGCTCTGGCTGCAACCTGCACTGCAGCAGTTTTCTCTGTCTCCTTTTCTGAATTCCCAACTAGAGATGGGTACGAAATGTTTTTGTTTTGTTTTGTTATTTGTTATTCATTTTGTTACGTAACAAAACGAATAACGACCCTGGGGTCAAATTTAACACGAACCGAACTGAACCAAGAAAAATTGGTTAGGTTAGGTTCATTTTGTTAATGGAGGGGGCAGAGAGGTCTCCTACCTGGTGCTGGTCTGGAGGTCCGGTCTTCCTGGCTTCTGGGACAGCGACCAGGGAAAAAAAGCTGACGGCCATGCTGCCATGTGGTCAGCAGTAAAAAAATAAAATAAAAAGAAGAGAAATAAAAATAATAAAAAGGAGCATTGACCAGGCCCCAAGGATGGCCTGGTCAGTACCCTAAAATAATATTAATAATATTAATAAATAATAATAAAAAACCCCAGCACCAACCAGGCCCCAGGGGCTGTGTGGTCAGTGCTGAAAGAAAAGAAAAAAAGCCCCGCACTAGTGCGGGGCATGAACCCGGAAGTTGGGGGGGATGAATAAAAATAAAAATAAAAATAAATAAAAAAGAGAGTGCTAACTGGACCCTAAGGGTGGCCTGGTCAGCACCCTAAAATAATAAAAAAAAAAAACACCAACTGGGCCCCAGGGGCCGCACGGTCGATGCTGAAAGAAAAGGGGGGAAAAGCCCACGCTACATCTGTAGCACGGGGCCTGAATCCGGACGTTGGGGGGGGGGATAAAAAATAAAAAAATAAATAAATAAATAAGGGAGCACCCTAAAATAAAAAAATAAATTAAATTAAATTAAAAAAACCAGCGCCGACCAGCCCCCAGGGGCAGTCGGTGCTGAAAGAAAAAAAGGGGGGAAGCCCCGCACTACAGCTGTAGCGTGGCGGCAAACCCGGAAGTAAAAAAATAAAATAAGATAACAATTTTTTTTTAAAAAAATGAGTGCCGACAGGGCCCCAAGGGTGGCCTGGTCGACTCGGCACTCTAAAATACAGGGGAAAAATCCCAGTGCCGACCGGATCCCAGGGGCCGCATCGTGGGTGCTGGGGGGAAAGGGGGGAAATGAATAATGAATTAACAAAACAACAAAATGAATTTTTCTGTGAAAATTCGCAAAAAGCAAAATGAAACGAACCGATCTCCTTAATGAAACAAAACAAAACAAAACAAAACATTTTTTTTCCGATTTGTGCCCATCTCTATTCCCAACTTACATCTCTTATTTTCAAAATCCTATTTTATTTTATTCATGTAATTCAATTACAAATATGATTTGGGATTAATAGATTCATAATCTGTTAAAAAACTGAGAATTATTCTATTAGATTTAGGCCCCTCTGGGGCATATAAGGCAGAAGAATAAGATTTTGTTATATAGAAGCAGATTATTCTGCTCCATCTCTTTGTGTATGTGATTTTCATTGCAAGGATTTGCTTTTTGCTGTAAGAGAAACAGATCCTTGTCTTCTTTAGGTAGAAACAGGCAGCATGAAATATGGATGTGGGTGGAAGATGCAGGTACTTGGGGGAGGCTACAGGAATGGCACATGCACCAGCTTCTACTGAGAGGGGTGGGCAACGGAGAGAGGGAAAATGCAGCTGACAACTGCCATTATGAGCCCCTCAAACAAAATCTGATATTCAACTGTTTTGTTCCAAATTGACATGATGAAAGAGACGCTGGCGGCAGTATTTATATTGGTGTCTATTCTGAGGAAGTGACAGAGAAGACTTTAGTTCAAGGCGGGACGATGGGCATTGTTAGTTACTCATTTCAACTTCCCAGTAGTATTTAGTTACCATTACAAATACAGTTTCAATCAAATTTGTATTCAGATATATTTGGAATATCTGAATATACAGTGGTTCCCTGCTTTACAAAATTAATCCATTATCCGGGGCATTTCATTCTAGAAAAATTGTAAACCGAAGCATGGTTTCCCATTGGAATGCATTGAAAACTAATTAATCCATTCCAGAGGTCAGGAAAAAATATTTATTTATTTATTTATTTATTTATTTATTAAATTTATATACCGTTCCATCTAGCTACAGAAAAAGTAAGTCAGAAAAAGTATTTTATCTGTTCAAATCTCTTTATAAAGTGTACTTTAAAGGTATAAGTACTGTCATCAAGCAATAACATTTCAAACACCACATATCAACTTTTAAAACATGTCACACTTTTGAAACATGGTGCAGTACTTTACTGTGCACTTCAACTCTACATAAATCACACTTCAACAGGGAAAATGGCAAACTAAACCAATTTCTTCGCTTTTTGGAAGATGGGGAGGAGGGGACACCTGGGCACCACTAACACAAGAAGGTTCTTCTTCATACCCAGAACACAAAGCCTGTCCACACAAGGTAATGAAAACCCCCAAAATCTATCCACATGAGCTGGAATGGAAGCCACCCCACAATGCAGAACACACAGGAAGAGGCATGCACAGCAGAACTCGCACACAATGTGTAGTAAAAGGCATGCAAATGACAAAGCTCAGTTCCCTACCATCCCTCCACTTGAGAAATGCACAAAAAAGTTTCGAAAAAGTCCAAAAACTGCTGCAAAATATTCCCAGAATGGCTACAAAAGTCAGTGCAAAAAACCACTCCAACACCTCCCACACCTCCACACTTGACGCCACATGCTACCCACAAGCTACATGGGCACAATGCATCCTGGGTACACTTTTTCACAATGCCTTACAACATTGTATTTCCTATGGATTTCCCTTTCGTAAACTGAAAATTTCGTAAACCAAGGCATATGTAAACTGGAGTACCACTGTAGCATTATTTGGTGAATTCTCAATATTTCTAAATCCAACTACAGTGGTACCTTGTATAAAGGAATTAACTCATTCCAAATGAAATTGTTAAGCAAATTTTCCTTTATACAAATTTCCCATAGGAATGCATTGAAAATGGAGTAATCCCATTTTTATGTTGTACAGATTCACCCCATAAACAAATCTGTTAAGCAAGTTTCCCTTATCTCCAGAATTTTTTATGTTGTACAGATTTTATGTTATACAAACTGTTTGTTATACAAGGGTCAACTGTATTACAAACTTGCATTGACAGATCTCCTTTAAGGTGCAGAAAATAAATTTACTTGTGCCATAATATTAAACAGAGTGGCTGAGCATCAGGGCACACTGGTTTATTTCTAAAGACACACACACACACACACAGAGTGACTTAAATTAATATGATACAGAATTAAAATATTAAGTATGGTTGATATCCTAATTGCACATATGCAAGTTTGGATATAAATCAAATTCATTTAATGATTTCAAATATAGGAGCTAAATCCAATATTATTCCCCATTAGAGAAGATCTTTAAAATCTGTGGGTCCTGTAAGTAGTTACAATTAACTCCTATTTATTTCAAAGGAACTACTCAAATTGTGAAAAATACTTTATTTAATCCAAATACATATTTTTATAAGCCTCACTGGAAAAAATAATCAACCCTAGTTTTGTTTCCAGCCAACAATAGGAACCATTCTAACTTCATTTTATGATGTCTATCTAAAAATATCACAAGGTTGCAAATTTGTAGAAGTTTTGTTTATTTCTGGGCAGGAGGATGAGTGCATATATGACAAAGCTAAACACTTAGCTGTAATTTGGGATGTCTAAGCAGTGCTGCAACAAATAATGGCCAACAATATTAAAAGGAAAGCAAAGCATCCCAGAAATTACAGCGAGGACATTAGGTTTAAGCATGTAATGATTATGGAGTAAAATATTAACCTTGGCTTATTACTCTAATTAGAACGACACTGTTTGAAATAAATCCTTGTATAAATGGTAGGATATTATGCTGTAAAAATACAGCAGATACACATTGGAGCTAGGACTGCTCCTTTTAATTAATGCATACTAATTGTTTAATTCCCATCAGGCTCCTCATTTAGGCAGGCTGAGCTCAGACATGTTTGGCAGACTTCTTGGCAAACCTGTTATCATCAAATTATACCAGTGGAGGGGTTAAAAAACCTTGAAAGTCATCCAGTTTAGTCCCTTAATCACCATCACTTGACTAAAGTATTAGCCCATCATGTTCACATTATAAAGCAAAATTCATTAACTGGTAAATTGAGAGCTAGATCTGTTTCTAAACTGGAATTCATAATTTTGCCTGTAAAGAATCAGTGAGTGTTAACTGCTTCTGCGTCTCAATATTTACATTTTGAAAAAAGCAAAGGAGGACCGCTATTGGCCTGTCTATTTATTTACCATAGAATACTTGTCATGTTAAGTTGCTTAGGTCCTTGGTGAAAGGCTGAGTATAGGGTAGATCCCTTCTTCAAGGCACATGTGCCCCTTATGTGTGCACCCTCAGTGCCATATTGTTTTGGATTTATTATAGGGCCCACATCAGGGGCTAAACAGTTTACCCGACCAAGATGGAGGTCCTCCAAGCGGGACTCCCCCCCCCCGATGTCTATGGTTGGGAAACTCCCTCTTGTTTTGGAGGGGTGTGACTCTCCTCGTGAAGGAGGAGGTGCACAGCTTGGGTGTTCTGTTGGACCTAGCACTCATCATGGAATCTCAGTGGCATCGGTGGTTTATTCCATACATTTCCAACTGCAGTGAATTGTCCGGATTTGTGCCTTACTTGACATTGGGGCCCTTACCACATTGGTACACACACTCGAAATCTCAAGATTATATTAATGTAGTGCTCTCTATGTGGGGCATTCTTAACAGGCTAATGTGGAGCTGCAGTTAGCGCAGAATTCAGTGCCCAGACTACTAATAGATACAACTAGATACCAATGCATTAATTCTTTTCTGGCTACTCTGCACTAGCTTCCAATATGTTTCCACACTGACTTCAAGGTTTTAATGATAACATACCAAGCCCTAAACGGTTTAGGTTAGGACCTCACTCTATGTCGGAAAGACTCCTCTTGTTCATCTCAGGCAGGTCACTTGAGGGTGCCAATGCTGAGAGAGGCCCAAAAGCTGATGACAAGGAGTCGGGTCTTCTTGGTAATTGCTCCTCAATTATGGAACCTACTTCTTGTGCAAACCTGTCTGGCTTCCTCACTGCAAATGTTCAAACACCATCTAAAGATCTGGATATATAGATTGGCCATCCCTGGTTATATAGACAATTGAGATGCTTAACAACGTTCTGTCTAATTCTGCTTTTGGTTCTAACCTTTTTTTCCTATCTTTTTTATTTTTATTGGGTTTATTTTTATGTCAATGCTTATGTTTTTGGTCTTGTTATTTATTTTTTGCAAATTTTGTAATACTGTATCGTTATTTTTACCTGATTTTTTTATAATTTGTCTATTTTGCAGCCTGCATAATTTAAAAAAGTGTAAACCACCCAGAGACTACTTGAAGTAGTATGGGGCGGTATATAAGCAGAACACTTTGCTTTTTTACTTTATCCTCAACATCAGACGAGAAGACTGGTCTGAGATCTGTCAAATCTTTATCTAACATTTTAGCTTCTTCTTTCCTTCTCTGTTTTCTCTAGTTGAAGAAATGGTACAGTTAGTTTTGGAATGACACATGTCCACCCTCTCATTGCAGGTTCGTGAAGAAAGACCTCTATTTGAATGCTCCGAACATACCCTTTTAGTACAGAAAACCCTTGAACGCACTTGCAAGGTAGCTGCAGCAGAGGATGACTCAGAAATACCGAAGCTAAGCACCAAGTCACAGATGCATACACACCAACTGACATGAAAATAATTGCTGCTGGTCTTAGAGAGAGAGCTTGGGAGCATCTTATTACACAGCTGTGCAGAATGGCAATTTTGAATGAGGTTTTTCCAAAATCCATACACCTGGTGCAAGAAAACTAGCCCCTCCTGTTTGTCTTTATATAACACTGCAAGATAAAAACCCCTCTTTTGTGATTTGCAGAATGGCATTGTAAAAACAATCATCAAATTTCACATAACCCCTTCTATTTCTAAATCAACAATTTGGGATTATTTTGTATTCATTGCAACAATGAATACAAAACCCACATAATAATAAAATAAAATATAAATAAATATAAATACAAACTTTGCACTTAGTTCAATCTGGACATAGATACATATTATGTACTGTAGAGTGTAAATTGCACATAAAACCTATTTGTGTTGGCAAAACTTGCCGAAAATAACTTTCTAATGGGCTAGGAAACAAACATCCCTTCTTTGAAGCCCCTCAATGGTTGTAAGGAAGATCGTTATACCTGACCCCTGTTCCCCAAGCTAGTTCTAAATCATGTTGTTCTGCTATTTATTTCTCCTTTTATTTAGATAAAATCTTATATCTGACTTCCCCCTTGTCTCCCCTGGCAAGGATTTTAAACAATATGCTAACGTTAATAGGCAAGGTATGAAACAAAATATCAGGAAAACATTCAGCCTAACAGATGTTTCAACAGCTGCTTTTCAGGATATTCCAGGAAGAATTGAGAGTTGGAGCCTTCCTGATTTCACCAAGGAGAGCATTTCACAAGTTGGGAGCCAGCAGTGGAAAGCGCTGGTTTGGCTTTGAGCCATAAATTCAAAGAAATCAAGTCCTAAGGCTCACGTTTTGAACGTGGAAAGAGGAACATATAAACTAAAGTCGGCCTTAATCATTTTACAGGTTGAAAGTTAAAGCAAGAACTTCCTGTTGATATCGGAATTAAACATTTAAGTCAGGAGGGCAGAGAAATAGTGTGTGGGTGGGTACCCTTGGTAATGCAATAAATTCTTGTTGCCTAGCCACTGTTGGTATCAAATGGAACGACACTGGTACCAACTGATGTCTCTGAATGGAATCCATACATGCATAACAGAGATGGGCATGAAACAATTTTGTTTGTTTGATTTTTCATTTTTCATTTCAGAATGAAATGAAAAATGAACTGAATTTTAAAGAAAAATGAAACGAAATGAACTGGAATTTTTCCATTCATTCCATTTCATTTTTTGTTAATGGCAAGGTTCTCCATAGGAATGCACTGAAAAGCAATGCATTCCTATGGGAAACCACTTTAAACAGCCTGCACCTTCACCCCCAATCAGGCACGTTGGGGGGAAAGTGTGGGCCATTTAAAATGTCTTTGAGCCACCAAGGCTGCCTTGGTGGCTCAAAGACATTTAAAAAACCTGCACCATTCCCCGTTTTTAGCCACTTTTTTTAGCCACCAAAGCAAGTAGTGATGGCCACAACCACTGCTTCCTTCAGTGGCTAAAAAAAGTTTTAAAACCCTATGTCATTCCCCCCAATGCGCCCAATTGGGGGGGGGGAGGCGAGGTTTTAAAACTTTTTTTAGCCACCAAAGCAAGTGGCAGCCACAGACATCACCACTTGCTTTAGTAGCTTAAAAAAAGATTTAAAACCCATGCTATCCCCCCCCAATTGGGGGGGGGGATAGTGTGGGGTTTTTAAACACAACAAAAAATAAAAAGAAACAAAAAAATGAAACTTTTTTTAAAAAAAATAATCATTTCAAATGAAACAAAAATGAAAAAAATGAAATGAACAATGAAACAAAATGCCATTTTGGTGTTTCATGCCCATCTCTACCCTAAACCTAATCCTAACCCACAACATTCACCCCTGCGTTTTGACCTCCTTCAAATCCTCACTGAAAACTTCTACCCTTGGCCTATTCATCTGTCACACTTTCCAGTTTTCTTTCACAAAGCACCCTTTCCCCTCACCCCTGTCCAGCCCGGATCCTGCTGTCATATGCACGCATTCTTCCATGTACTAATGTAGGATGTATAAGGGATACAACAAATAAATAATAAAATAAATAACATGGAAGTATTTTTAAAGGGTTGCCCTAAGCATGCAGCAGCAGCCATACCACCTTGAAACCCGATCTTGCCAAATCTTGAAAGCCAAGCATTGTCGGACCTGGTAGGTATTTGAATGGGTGACTGCCTGGGAATACGGATGCTGCAGGCAGGGTGACAGGCCTTGCGACAGAACTGCTGAACTTCCCAAAAATCACATCAAAACAATGGCTCTGTCTCACAGACCCTAAAGAGAAAGGAGTTGCCCTGAGCATATTGGAGTGGGAGTCACCATCCCACCTATTTCTAACTTTAGTCTGTGAATGCCATGTAACAGCACTGATCCTACAGAAAAGGGAGGTTCTGGCTGTATTGGTAATAATCTAGGGTAGCAGAAATACAAGGCATATTTGTGAAATTCTCTTCAAAGTGTAGGAAAACACTAGAGTGTTCTGATGATGACTATGCATGTTCACTTGCCACATAACATTGACAGACTGTTGGAGAAGTAAATGCAACATTGAAAGGTGGGGGTAGAGCAGTGATTCCCAACCTTGGGTCCCCAGACGTTGTTGGACTACAACTCTGAAATAACTCTGGCCAGCATGGCTTGCGGTGAAGGCTTCTGTGAGTTTTAGTCCAAGAACATCTGGGGACTCATGGTTGGGAACTACTGGGGTAGAGGAATTTAATGGAGCAGCTGAAATCCCGGGAATTCCACCCTTTGCTGCTTTTTGTTATGCACCTGACTTGTTAGTTTAGATTGCTTTAGATTGCCCATTCTAAAAGATGGCTTCCAGATGAGGGAGGAAGTGAGGGGAATTATGATGTATCAAAATACAGTGGTACCTTATATAAAGGAATTAATTTGTTCCGAATGAATTCCTGTTAAGCACATTTTCCTTTATACAAATTTCCCATAGGAATGCATTGAAAACTGATTAATCCCTAATCGCAATCATTTTTCTGTTGTATGGATTGGCCCCATAGGCGATTCTATTCAGCTATTTCCCCCTATCTCCAGAAATCCTTTCCTTAAAGCGGATTTTCTGTTAAACAAACTGCTTGCTATACAAGTGTTCACTATACATAGCTTCTGTTCATAACTTCTAACTCCCCTTCTGCCTCCACAAATGAAAGGCTAGATTTCTCTGATTTTGTCCATGGCCTGAGAGTGGCAGCTTAGTTTTTAGCAAAGAGACAGAATTTAGAAAATGGCATATATATAAATGATTCCATTTTCTAGTCCGCAGATGGAAGAGTATATAAAATATTTGTTTCATATGCAGTCCACACTACAGGCACAGACTGTCAACTGAAAAGCAGGTATTCCACCAAGGGTGACAGAAATGAAAAGGAACAAACCTAATGACTTTAAATATATTAACTGTGCCTCTCACACTCCAGTCATGAAGCAGCAATTAAGAGTTCAGAGTGGTGCTAATCTCTTCCTCTTGTCTGTTTCAACTGTTCAAGGCCAAGGAAAAAGGAAAAGGGGTAGCAAGATTTACCGTGCAGATGCTACCCTCAAGAAAAGAAATACAATTTCAATACCAAGAGGAAAGATTAATACAAATAGTATCATGAATAGATGATGAGCAATAAGCAATGGGAAAGAAAGGTGGGAGTTCCTGAATAGCAATGCCTACAGTCAATACTAAAAGCAGGGGCATGAACTAGAAACAAAATTCAGGTTTGAGGGAATTCAGATTTAGAATGTGGAATTTCCAGGTATCTGGAACAGTCAATATGTATACCACCTAGTCATTGTTTTCCCCTTTAAAAAAGCATAAACAGCTGAAACATTTTTAAAGGATTTTACTATGTCTTGACACTGCCAAACAAAGGGAGTGAACACCAAAGTCAGCAGTGTCTACAGATTAGAAAATGTCTGTAATGGGAAAACTGACTGAAACTTTAACAGTGGGAATGCCAACAGGAAATGCCAGTAGCATTGCGGAAGCAGAGGACAGGTCACACTGGAAAGTCAGCAACTACCCTAGGCAGCATCAACAGGGAGATTGGGACACCACATGGTTGAATGAGTGAGGGTACCTCTTTACTTGGTATCCTTTGCCCACTGTTTAATTCAGGGGTCTAAGAGGGTGGCAAGTACTGTACATACATCCTTGTTGTAAACCGCCCAGAGTTCCTGTTGGAAGATGGGCGGTATAGAAATAAAACAAACAAACAAACAAATAAACACCATATTTTTTCTGTGTATACAATGCTATTTTTTTCTAAAATCACACCACTAAAAAAATTAAAGGGGCAATGCATACACTGAAGTAAGCCTTTCCTGAGGGGTGGGGGTGAGATGGAGGAGAACTCAAATTGACCTTGCTGTTTCCCTTCCTTTCTGGCAGCCCTTGTTTACTCTCCGTGTTGTGAAGCCTCCACTGTGCTTTGTTTTTTGTGTGTGTTTTTGTGTTTTTTGTGTGTGTTTTTTTTGCAGAATTGGTGCCTTCTTTTCAGTGGGAAAAGACTTGGGGTTGAGGAGCCCATTAAGAAGTGCCTTTTTACACTGAAAAGGCGGCACCAATTCTGAAAAAAAAAAGCACAGAGGAGTCTTCAGAATGCAGAAAGGAAAGGAAACAGCAGTGGAGGAGTGAGGTGGAGGAGACCAACGAAGATTTATTAATTTTATTTATTTGAGGTCTTAAAAGTGTGTGTGGGGAAGTCTAATACATGTCACTGCCTTATAGATGGAAACATATGGTGCTCCTCTCTCCACAAGGCAAACCTGTAGTGGAGAAGGTCCTTTAGCTTGCTGGCCAGAGCCACTAACTCAAATTGAAAAATGATGCTTTCCCTCTATGGAATACCCCATCCACCTAGACCAGTACTGGCAAACCTTTTAGAGACCGAGTGCCCAAACTGCGATTCAAAAACCACTAATTTTTTGTAAAGTGCCAATACAGCAATTTAAGCTGAATACAGGTGGCTGTAAAGGGGCAATGTTGGGTGCCCACAGAAAGGGCTTCGAGTGCCACCTTTGGCACTCATGCTGACCTAGACTTTCCCCTCTTAATGCCCTCCATCATACCAACCAAGTCCTGGAACAATGAGAAGATAACATCTATCCCCTTTGAAATGAAATCACCCATTGACTTACCTTGCCTTACCTCACGCAGGGAGCACACCCAACCAGGAAGAAGCATCCAACGTGTCATCAAGGAACAATGATGCATCAGAGGCTTCTTTCTAGTTGGAGGTGCACTCTGCATGAAATAAGGCAAGTCAATGGGTGATTTGATTTCAGAGGGTGGGTCCAAGTTCCAAACAGCATCTGTGCTGCCGTGCTTCATTTCAGAATTGGACCCAGTCCAAAACAAAAGGTCCATGCCTATCTCTAACTAATGATGTGCTGTAGGATTCAATCCACCTATATTAAGATTCCTTTTCTAAACAATTAAAGCAGTTACACTATAAAAATTCATCTCATCTTTTGATTCCAAAATGTAAATCTTCAATTGTGAATCCACACAAATGTTGAAATAGCAAAGTCTGTCAAAAAACACATGTTTCACACATAGAATGATGTGGGAGGAGAGACACTAAAAGTGCAAGACAGATACTCTTTCTGGCTTCTCCCATCTTACTCTGAATAATTCAAGCTAAATTTCATTTTTAAGGAAAAAATATTTATTGAACTCGAGAAAAATTAGTAACCGTTTAAAGTAACAAGGTGCAATTTAGCAAAAAATATCACACAATTGCAGAATTATTTTATAAACATGTATTTTAAAATAGTTTTTACCTCATCTTTATACATGGCACCAACATCTATAATTGATTCAGATTCAGACATAATAGTGATTCTAGCAATGCCAGTGGCTTCTGCCTAGGAAACTCTTCATTTAAATAAAACATACATGGGGAACTATCCTTATAAAAATAAAACTTCCTTGCTGAGGGCTTTCCCTTCCATCTGCTATTGAACTTCAGCAGTCTGGCAGTCATGGAGGGATAAAAAGTATGCCAGGTTCTAAGGGAGGAGAAACTGACCTATGGATATACAATACCATCGCAGACCATCCTGGTCTATTGTGGCATGCCAGGTTCTGTACAGGCACGAACTGTCAAAATTTGCTTAACTAAACTATGAATTCTATATATTAGTTGGTATTGAGCATTATTTTTAAAAGTAATTCAAGTTAGCGCCTTTTAGTACCTCTAACATCTAATTTGTTGACTGTGTGCTGTATAGTTGAATAATGATTTGTCATCTTTCCTTAATCTACTGCCAACATACTTTATATTCATTAGTTATAAATAAAATGAAGTGGAATCCTTTATTTAACGAAACATGGTAACGAAATATTTTCAACACACATATATTTGGAAGTTCTATGCAGTACATGATTACTAGGACCAGGGCCCTCACCACTGTACAATGGCAGAAGACCAGTGGTGGATCGCAGAAATAATGCACCTCCCCTTCACATGTAGACCCTCATGTGCCTTCCATATCTACTTTGGAGGGTTGGGAAACATTTTAGAACAGGGTTTTGAGTGCTGCAAAGTTGGAGGGAAGGAAGAAAACAGAATATTTGATTATGGGTGTGTAGTGAGCTGAATGGGGAAGGTGGAGATGTGCTGGCTGGCTCCTCCCCTCAGCACAAGGGCCAAACAGGAGCAGGGTCTAGATGCAGAGGGATTTTCCAAGCAAGAAATAACTTAGACACCCTCATCTCTCCTTTAAATTTCAACTGTGCCTTCAGTGGCAACAAATTAAGAGATAGGTTATTCTGAAGGTTATTGAGTTTATTCTGAAATGACTCACTCATTTGAATGACTATCCACCTCAATGCGGCTTGCTTTCCTGCTCAATGTATCCTTCCTAGAGATGGGGATATTGTTTTTTAAAAATGGTGATAGATCATGATTTGTTTTGTGTCAGAGCTGACGAATTCACAAATTGATGAATTCCCAGGGATGAATCGACAAATCGATGAATTGATTTGTCTCCCCTGTAAAATGCTACAGAAGCCCTCCCCCCCCCCTGCCCCAGAATCTAGAGGACCCAAATGTTCAAGGATGCTTCCTCTGCCTCCTCTGCAATTCCTGAAAGTCATGTGAAGATTGGAGTTCAAATGTCTGAGCTATGTACTTCCAAAGAGCCCCCCCCCTAGGAAAGTGCCCCCCCCAAGTTACAAATCTTGCAAAGAAACTTCTCCCAACTCATCTCTACAATCCCACCAAGTTTGGTGAAGACTGGTTTTCAGATGTATCTGAGCAATACACCAACAGATTGCACACACACACGGAAACTGCCACTGAGCAAGCAGGTTGGGGAAACCCAAACTGCTCCAAACTTGCAGGGATTTCAGAGGAGATTCAGGGGGCATGTTCCTCCTATTTTAGTGTCTCTGGGTGACTTAATGGGAATGTTATATCCCAAGGTATTAATACATCTAAAAATCATCCACTCATATGTGTTGGGGGACTCCATTTATGATGAATATGAATCAATGAATTTTGACAAATTGTCCAAATTGATGCGATTGTGAATTCATGTGAATTTTCAGTTCATGCTCATTGCTAGTCCATTCATTTCAGATGTGCTTTCCATATCAGCTGAACTGTTCTCCCTCCCCCATCAATGCTTGATATTAAGGATTCCGGCTGCTTAATTTTACTTTGCTTCTGTATTATTTAAGATGTTAATACCTGATGTAAATGTGTGTTTTATTGTTTGCATGTTTTGTTTACATGGATCCATGTGTGTGTGTGTGTGTGTGTGTGTGTGTGTGTGTGTGTGTGTGTGTGTGTGTGTGTGTGTGAGAGAGAGAGAGAGAGAGAGAGAGAGAGAGAGAGAGAGAGAGAGAGCATGTGTGTGTGTGTGCGCGTGCTTGTGCATATCAAGACAAGGGCCTGTTTTCACTACAAATTTATCTATGAATTTTGCAATAGGTAAATGTCAAGGTTGTTGGGCTTTATGTTTTTGAGTGAAAAGCAGCAGAAAGCTCTAAACTGTTTTCGTCGTGGCTTTTACTCTTTGATTTGTAGCCTTAATGACATATTGGGAAGAATAAAAAACACAGAATTGTTCCATACAAAAAGCATGGGAGCCTGAGTGAACCCATGAACCTTGCAAACTTGGAAAAGTTACAGGTCTTGGATTTTTGCAAAGAAGTCACTGGCCTATAGATAGGACAGATAGAGGTCGGTTTGCTCAAGTGGTGTTTGATCATTCGCTTATGTGTCTATCCATGGGCGCATATGTTTGCTACTTATATCCCTTGATGACTCGCAGAATACTATGTGAATTACTGGAAAACAATGGGTTTGAGTAATTGGGTGTTTAATCTGTGCTTCTACTGTTCATATGTGGAAACAATCCTTTGAGCTATGGTCATCAAATGGTGAATATGTATAGGTGAAGTAGTCCTTAGTTGCATCAAACCTGAGGGATAATACTGCACAGACGGGGAGATTCCACCACAACTCTCTGTAACTCATCCAACCTAGTCAATCACCTTTAAACTAACCTCTCCTTTCTTGTCACTGCAGGGCAGAACAGGCAAAGGCTCTGTCATGTTTTCTAAAGAGGTAGACTACTCAATAGGATCTGTTTCTTCAAAAGCCTAACATGTGCAAAGCAACCTCTAGTTTTCTTAAAAATAAACCCTGGTATGTTTGTCCTTTGAATATTGGTCAAAGCACCCATGGAGTTTTAACAACACTGCACAAAAAACTAGTTTTGAACAGTAGAATCAACGGTAATGATTTAAAGCAACTGTTGCTTTGGCTTCCTCAGGACCACAGATTGGTTACATACTTTGATGCATCTTGCTAACAGCTATAAAGTCTTTAAAATAAAAAAGCAAAATGCAGTCATTTTCTGACAAGCGGTTTTAGAATCAAGAGAGTCTCATTATTTGGGAAGACCATAATTTATTTACAGCACTGGCAATGAAGCGGTGTAAATGTTGCAACATCAATTTCAAGAGTTTGCAGAAACCTGCTGGGCATGACAAGATACTAAGCTGCTTTTCAGGCTTTATGAACAACAGTACAGACTCTACAGAACTCTGTCACAAGCCTGACTGAAGTGCTCAAGTCAAATAGGAAAGACAGAAAAGCAAAAACATGCATTTGCCACTGAATCTGGCAATCAAAAGTTGTTTTTCAGAGTACTTTACGTAAGGCAAATAAGTGTCAGCCTCCCACGTACCCTCGCAAGTTAACCTCTGAAATGACACAGATAAAGACATGCCCATCATAATCCTGTCCCACATGCGTAATAATCATATCTTCTTAAACTCCTGCTGCGCTGCCTATCCAAGGAGCCTGTTCATGCACGCAAGCAAGCACGCATGCACGCACGCATGCACGCACGCGCGCGCACACACACACACACACACACACACACACACACTTGGAAGAGCTATCCTGCCAAGAAAGGAATAGCTGCAGAAGACAAAATAAATTATTCTAAACAAGGCACTGGCAAAATTGAGCTGGTGGACGCTATGCAGCTCCCCATCCACCAGCTCAATTCTATCCTCCAAAACTGTAGGGCCTTCTTGAATATGGATATAGGGAAAGCTATTTATTTATTTATTTATTTATTTGTTAAGCTTATATCCCGCCCATCTTCCCAGGAGGGAACTCTGGGCGGCTTACAATAAAACCAAGTAAACAGACAGACACAGTAACAAAAGAAAACAAAAGCAGGCATGATCCAAGCAGAGTTAGTTATAAGTTACTACAATTATATAGTATATATATATTATATAATTATATAATTATATAGATTCATGCAGATGGTTTTATTAGGTGTGCATCACCTATTTTGTTTGCATTTCTAGTGTTGTAATAAGATTCCATTTCAATTGCATTTGGAACCATCAAGTTTTTAAAAATTGTTTTGCTTTGAGAGACCCTTTGACCCAAGGGGACTTAGATTCCATCTCAGGTATGCACCTGCACCCACGTGTCTCAGCCTTCTTCTGTGCAGGGCTCCTCCCCCACTCCACCCAACATATACCCTCCTGTTGTGAGGAACACTGGCCACGCCCAGTGGGGCTGAAAATTAGATTGAACATTATAGGAGGCACAGGCAGGAACATAAGAACATAAGAACCACCTTGCTGGAACAGGCCACAGAATCCAGTCCAGCATTCTGTCTCACACAGAGGCTCACCATTTGCTTCAGGGTATTCCCAAGCAGATGTCTTCACCTGCTTTCGATTCCCTGCAAATGACATTGAGAAATATCCTGCCTATCTCTCCAACCCGGAGGTGGTCCTTAGACATCCATAATGATAGCCATCAATACCCTTGTTCTCCATCAACTTGTCCAATCCTTTCTTAAAGCTGTCAAGGCTGACAGCTGTCACCACTTCTTCTGGCAGGGAGTTCCATACACAAGTGATCCTCTGGGTGAAAAAGTACTTTCTCTTATTTGTTTGAGGTCTAGCGCCCAAAAGTTTCATGGAGTGCTTCCTAGTTCTAGTGTTGTGTGATATGGAAAATAGCTTTTTCTTATCAACTTTGTCCACATCATGTATGATTTTGTTAACTTCAATCAGGTGACCTCTTAGGCACCATCGTTCAAGAGTGAAGAGGCCCAGCCTTTGCAGCCTCAGATGGTAAGGAAAGTGTTCCAGCCCCCTAATCATTCTGGTTGCCCTCCTCTGCACTTTTTCCATTTCCATAATATCCTTCTGGAGGTATGGTGACCAGAGCTGTACACAATACTCCAGATGGGGTCTCACCATAGATTTATAAAGAGGCAAAATGACACTTGCTAACTTATTTTCTATACCCTTCCTAATGATTCGTAGCATTGAGATTGCTTTTTTCACACCTTCATTCAGCTGTCAAACAGGACACGAAGGTCCCTTTACTGGTTTGTTGCAGAGAGTTCAGACCCCATTAATTTATAAATGTAATTGGGTTTTTTTTTTTGCCCCAATATGCATCCCTCTGCACTTACTAATGTTGAAACTCATTTGCCACTGGTTTGCCCAGTCTCGCCAGTGTCAAGAGACCCTTCTAGAGCTCCTCACAATCTCTCTCTGTTTTTACTACCTTATATAATTTAGTGTTGTTGGCAAATTTGGCTACCCTGCTATTTACTCCTCAAGGTCTTGCTTTACTTTCCTGATTGCTGTCTTGCATTTGTTCTGCCATAATTTATGTTTCTGCCTGTTGTCCTCGTTTGGACAAGCCTTCCATCTTCTAAATGAGCTTTTCTTGTTTTTGATCACTTCCCAAACAGCTCCTATAAGCTGCATTGGAGTCCTCCTTGGACCTGGCAGTGCCCTTTTCCCTTTTGGTCCTCTGTTATTGTTTTTGTGAGCACCCTCCATGCTTCTTGGGGTGTTTGGACTCTTTCCATTTTTGCTTTCAGCTTCTTCTTTTTACTAGTTTTCTCATCTTTCGGGAAATTTCCTTTTTGAAAATTTAAGGTCTCTGTGTTATCAGTGATTTGCAGTCTATGATTAAATTAAAAGTAATTGTGTTGTGGTCACTGTTCCCTATTGGATCAGTCACATTAACATTTTGCACCAAATCCTGTGTATTACTTAGGATCAAGTGAAGGATTGTTGTACCTCTAGTTGAGTCTTCAACCACCTGTTCCAGGGAACAATCATTTAGCATATCTAGGAACTTTATCTTTTTATCCTTTGATAAATAACAATTCACCCAGCCTTTGTGAGGGTAATTGAAGTCCCCCATTATAACCGGGCTTCCCTTCTTGGATGCCTCCTTTACAACATTCTCCAACTGCCAATCTCCCTCCAGGGCTTGGGTCAGAGGCTGATAGCATATGCCTAATGTTAGACCATCCTTGTGGCTTGATACTCTTACCCACAGAGTTTCTAAGGGTGACTCCAAATCACCTAGATATTCAATTCATACAATGTTATCACTTCTTTGAAATACAAGGCTACACAATCTCCCGTATGCCCCTTCCTGTCCTTCCTGTACAGTTTATAGCCTTGGATATAGCCAGGTTTCAGTGATGCCAATAATATCAATTAGAGATGGGCACGACTTAAAAAAATTTTTTTCGAGTTGTCGTTAGTCGGGCCGGTCCCGTTTCGGGTCGTTTCCAGTTTTCGCAAAAATTCGCAAAAATTAGTCAGTTTGTTTTTTCGTTTTTTCGTTGTCGTTAGTACTCGTTTTTTGGGGGGGGAGCGGGCTCCTGGAGGCACCTCTCTGGGGTGGGTGCCTCCTCTGGCCCGCTATAAAGGGAAAGTGGGCTCCTGGAGGCACCCGTGGGTGCCTCCTATCCTCACCCACTAGGAAGGGGAAGCAGGCTCCAAGAGACCCCTCAACATGGGGGTCTCCCTTCCTCACCTGCTGCTGCTGCAAAATGCTATGCAATAGCCATATGGATATTGCATAACAGAATGTGCAGAGAGTGACTGTGAAGACTAGTGGATGGCACTGAACCCAGAGCCATAGTGAGATGCCTAACTAAGGCTCTCGCACCACCATGTCTCACACAGAAGGGAATTGTACTTGCTGCGTGTAGTGCAATGCAAGCAAGTAGATCTGGCTTTAAGGTGGCTTAGTGCAAGGGCTAGGGTTAGGCTAGTGACGGGTAAGGTTACGGTGGGCTAGTGGGTTGCACCTCTGGGTGCCTCTCTGACCCACTAAGAAGACAGTCTGTGACGTATGGGTACGGAGTCAAGGGTTAGGGTTAGGGCTAGGGCAGGTTTTAGGGGGCTTTTTGGCACATCCCAGAAGTCTCCATGGCCAAGTGGCCATGCGATTGGTGGGACGGCTCCAAAAATTTGCATGGTCGTCCACTCCCACATGGCTGGCCACTCGGCCAGCCCATCATTGCGCAGGTGTAAAAAAAATAAAAAAATAAAATCAATGGAGGACAGAGGATGAGGAGAGGAGAGACATTTTGTTGCAAGAAAAAACCCACTGCTACTGTGAAAAATCTGGCAGTTTATAAATTTTCGCGTGTTTCTGTTGTGCTTGTGTGTTTTTGGACCACGATTTCAAAAACAATATTGCATTCGCCGCCCCATTTTGGATCCCCCGCCCGCACCGCATGGCATGGCGATGGCGACTCGAGTTCGGCTGCCCAGGACGGGGGGGAGGCGGGACCCCCCCTCCAGAAACCACCCCTCCGGTAGGTGCCCTGCGCCTTTAGTCAAGCAGGCATTTTTCCGCCTGCTTTTTTGGCCCGGGAATGGGTGGGGGGAGAGTTTAAAAGTTTTTTCCTGTGCCGTCCGTGCCGCTTGCTTGCGCTTTAATTGCGGCGGCCGGCGGCGAGACTGGGCTTTTTGCTGGCTGCGAGCCTGCGGCGAGTCCCACCAGAGCAGCCCAGGACGGGGGATGGGGGGGAGGCTGGGGACCTCCAGAAACAACCCCTCTGGTAGGTGCCCTGAGGCACGGCGGGCATTTTTCCGCCTGCTTTTTTGGCCCGGGAATGGGTGGGGGGAGAGTTTAAAAGTTTTTTCCTGTGCCGTCCGTGCCGCTTGCTTGCGCTTTAATTGCGGCGGCCGGCGGCGAGACTGGGCTTTTTGCTGGCTGCGAGCCTGCGGCAAGTCCCACCAGAGCAGCCCAGGACGGGGGATGGGGGGGAGGCCGGGGACCTCCAGAAACAACCCCTCTGGTAGGTGCCCTGAGGCACGGCGGGCATTTTTCCGCCTGCTTTTTTGGCCCGGGAATGGGTGGGGGGAGAGTTTAAAAGTTTTTTCCTGTGCCGTCCGTGCCGCTTGCTTGCGCTTTAATTGCGGCGGCCGGCAGCGAGACTGGGCTTTTTGCTGGCTGCGAGCCTGCGGCGAGTCCCACCAGAGCAGCCCAGGACGGGGGATGGGGGGGGAGGCCGGGGACCTCCAGAAACAACCCCTCTGGTAGGTGCCCTGAGGCACGGCAGGCATTTTTCCGCCTGCTTTTTGGCCGGGAACCGGGTTTTTTTAACTTTTAAAACCTTTTTTTCTGTGCCGCGTGGCATCGCGCGATCGCGTGATGCAAGGAACGAGCACGACAAATCAGACCAAAATTGTTTGTTCGTCGGTTCGAGCTCGAAGTCTGGGGGAGTAATTCCCGTTACCGTTTCCGTAGAGTAACGGAACCGAGTAACGGAAACGGAAACAGGAATACCGCTAAGTCGTGCCCATCTCTAATATCAATATTTTTATCTGTTGCTAAGTATTCCAGTTCCCATATTTTGTTCCAGAGGCTTCTGGCATTTGCATGCAAGCATTTATAGATGCTTTTCTGATGCGGTCTTTTTAGTCCAGTTGCATCATTAGACTGCCTTTTGCATCCTTCTGCTAGAGTGCTGGTGACTAGCTCCTCGCTCTGCTCAGTAATTATTGCATCATCTTCACTGCTCAAGTAGACACTTTCCTGAACCAAATGCTGCCCAGCTCCTGTCGGCTTTCCCCCATGTCTTCTACTCCCTGTATATTGGCTTAGGCTGAGGAAGAACCTTTTGTTTTTGTCTGAAAGCAAATTATTATGCATTGCCTGAGCAATAAATGCATGTTTGACTTGGCTATTCCCCTAGTTTTTGCAAATGCAACTTTAATAAGGATTTAGAGCATGGGTGGATAACTGAATAAAGGCTTCTCCAGAATCCCCCAGCCCCAATTTTTGAAAATGAGCTTGACAGTTGCAAAAAAACAAAAAAAAAACCCAAAACACACACACCCCAAAACCATTGTGACCAGTCAAGTCAAGCCTGTGTTTATTTCTCTGGCAACTGGCCATAGCAATGCATAATAATTTACTTCAAGCCAAGCACAAACATTTCTAAATTGAACCGAGGGTACCAAATATAATTAATAAGGGTCCGTAACTTTATTGAACAAAAGGTTTGCTGTACTCAGGGAATCAAGCAATGCAATAATATTGGGGAACGCTGTTGAACTATAAGCTTCCTTGTTCCTAAGCAGCAGAGTGAACAGTGATGAATAATGGGAGGTGCAAGCCAACAACATTTGGAGGAGCTCATTGACACATCCCCCAGCCCTGAAATAGTGCATGTTCCAGTAACAATAATGTGCCACCTTGTTGGTTCAGACATATGACAACTCGTAGGGCTTTCTTTGTATAAAGTATGCAGAAGTGGTTACGATTTCTATCTTCTGGTGGAACTCCTGGACCATGCAGTTTAATCCTTGAGAATTTTTTTTTGTGTGTGTGTGGGGGGGTTATTCTGCTGTATCTGAAGGCCAAATTTATGCTCTACACATTACAGACAGCTAGAGATTAAAGGAGGGAGTTCTCAAGTGTTGGCTACATGTGAATGACTCATCAGAAACTTTTCTCACCTCCTTTAATTTGCAGAATAAATAGCTATCTCTGGTGATTTCTCTTCAGGAGCTAAGCATGTCTTTGCTTTGTTTTGTTGGAAATCTGATACTTGGGAAGGGAGCAAGTGCTTGAATCCTGAAAAGAAATCGGGTCACAGCACTAATGAGGGATTTTCTGTAACATATAGTTTGGCCTGAAGTCAATAATTAATCAGAAGCACCTGGGTTTTATATCCCAAAGTTACCCCAAATAGCAGTTTAGTTTGGTATTTGCAATTCTATACTGACATAATTGGGACTAGGCCTTACTGGACCCAGTGGGACCTATTTCTGGGTAGAAACTTGTAGTATTGCACTGTGTATAATAATCCTTGCCTACACCTTTTCTTCTTCCAAGACCACACTTCACTTCCCCCTTTTCTCCCACAGATGACTAAGAGCCCTATCCCACGTCCTGAAGGGCAGCTTTTATTTTAAAAGGGCACCTTTGCCTGTACCACAATCAAGTGATCAAAGGTGCATTTCCATTGTCCCCACATCTGCGGCAGCAGTCTTCACATTCAATATGCCCACACGGACGGAACCCAGTTTTGTATGACTTTGAGAACATAGAATAGCCGCCACCGCCACCGCAGCAGCAACAAGAAGAGGGAAGCAAAGTTTGGGATGGGAGGTGATCTCAGAGGGAAAAAATAATCTTTTCCCCTCCCCCCCTTGCTTCCTAGGTTCCTCTCTTCCTCTCGCTCACTCTCTCACATGCTCCCCCCTCTCTGTGTGTCAAACACACAGACACTCTCTCTCTCACACACACACACTCTCCCCTCCCTCGTTCTCTCTCTCCCTCTTGTTTGCTCTCACACTTGCTCTCTCTGGGTCTCAACTTTTTTTTAATACATTGAACAGGGAAGATCCCTGTCCGTTCTGTTTAAGCAGGCTGACTCCGTTCAAAATGCCAGCTGGAGTGCTGGATTGATGGATGCATGGAGCTTTATTGACAGACCCTATACATAATAATATTTTTAAAAAAGAACCAAGGTAGCACTGAAAAATGGGAAATAAGTAGATAAGAAGGGGCTCTTCAGGTCCCCACTTTCGTTTGATTCATTTAAAAAGGTGCCTCCTAACCAACACAAAAAAGAGAACCCCCAGTGGTGGTTCCAGGAAAATGCGCTTCAGAAAAGCCACCTGATCATGAGGGCATGATTTTTAGAGGTGGCTTTTCTTGAAGTAAAAGGCAGCTTTTAGCGGTCGTGGAATAGCTCTCTTAACATAGATTGTTTGCATTCCAGTGTGCAACTTCCCAGGATTACCCCTCAGTAGCTGCCTGCTCATCAGACAAATTAAATATTTTACTGTACCTTGGTGGTATTTGATGTTTTTCTGCTCTGCCGGGTTATTCTTCTGCTGCACTCATATCTGCACTTTGTGATACTTTCCTATTCATGCTGGATAAAGACTGTAAATGCCATCACCTGGACTCTACTTCCAACAGCTAAGGCTCTTCTTCTTAAACCTGAAGCAGCAGCAGCTGACTTTCCTACTCTTAGGGGCCCAGTCAGCAGTCTGAATAATGACCAAGGGAGGGGAATATAGGATCCCATTTCTACATGAGTCTATGGAGACAGATCCTTAGTTGCCAGTCCTGAAGACCTTGAATCTGGTTGACCCTTTGACTCAAATCTTCCTGCCATTACTGAAAAACAAAGCCCAGCAACACAGACCATGGGTTTCAGTGACCCGATTGCTATCTTCTGCACCTTGTTGGATTCAATGGGCAATAGGCAGAAAAAGTGTGTGAGAGAGAATACAGTGAAGTTTCGCTTATGGGTGACATTTTTGGAGAGCTTGGAGATTCGATTCCAGGACAGAGAACAACCTACCATTTACTAGAGATTGAAAAGAAGGTTAAGTAGCTTTACTCTTTAATGGAATATTATCATACCTTTTATTGATTCATTTTGTAAGCTGTTCAAGAGGCCCACTTTGGAGGTCTGTGTAGCACATTTGTTATATGTGAAGTGGCCCTTACTTGGAAGACGATTTTACTGAAATCAATGAAGGAGCTGTAGGAAACTTGTGTTGAAGACTGGAGCGTATGACAGGGGGTATACGCAGTGTTATTATATATTCACACTAAGGCCAGTCCCTGCCATTTGCATCATGGTTTTGCTTATTGCTACCCAGCTTGTTGCACTATGGCTGAATATTTCATCTATTTAACATGAAGATGAACTTATTGTCCTGGTCCCAGTTGCTAAGAATTTTCTTTCAGCTATGAAATCTGCAGAGTCAATAACCTATTAGTATTCAGCATTCTATTAAAAAGAAGCTGCATTTTGAACACTCAGAAATCTAGAATGCAAAACAATGCTGCTGATGAGGGAGAGCATATTTGCTCACACTGAAGTGTCATCTGCCTTCCTGAAACTGTGCTAATATTTAGAGTCTCCAAGGCAGATTCTGAAAGCATAAAAACATGAACCAGGAGATCACAACTGCAAAGCCATCATGGTTCAGAATTACATGGACTGCAAATATCACCCCCCCCTTTTAAAGAAATCCATGCAACACATCATGTCAGAAGCTATGCCTTTCACAAATTCAAACAATGCATGCCAATAAAGATGACAGACAGTTTAATATATACTTTCTTTAATCAAGTATGAATTTTCCATTGAGGATAATGGCTAAGATCCAATGATATAATTCATTATTTTTAAATCTGGACTTTCTTCTCTTCCTGCTGCAATGCTCCAGAGTATTTTTTTTTTAGAATGCATCCACAGGGAAAGTGCAGATTTCGGGAAGAGGCAACTTGATTTCGTACATATACCTTAATGGATCGTGGCTATTCACACACACACACACACACACACACACATACACACACACACACACACACACACACAGAGAGAGAGAGAGGGGGGGGACTAGGAGGTCTCTCTGTCCTCTGGGCTATAGAGTGAGTGAGACTGTGTGGGAAAGAGGAAACTTGTCCTATGCAGGAGAATAGGTGTTACTCATTGTATTGTGATGGAGGGATTAAGAAGTTTCACTGCAATCTCGGGTGGCAACAATCCTTCTCTGTAGTTGATGGGTGTCGTTAGCTGTTCTGTTGTGTGAACTGATGACCGGTGCTTGTCGCTGGGTGGAATCATTGAACTTTGATCTTTTGCAGGCCGTAGTTGTCAATGCTGGAAGCCAGGTTTTGTTGATTTGTAGACATTTTTGTTGAAACTGTGCTTATGTTTGTGGATTTCATTGGCTTCCCTGTGTAGTCTGGCATAGTGATTGGTAGCATTGTCCAGTACCTCTGTGTCCTGGAATTAGATTTCATGTCCAGTTTATTTCAGGGTGTGTTCAGCTATTGCTGATTTTTCTGGTTGATTTAGTCTCTTTCATGTTCTTTGATTATGGTCTCAATGCTGCGCTTTGTGGTTCCAATTTATACCTGGTCACAACTAGACATGGGCACGACTCGGCGAAATTGTCGTTTCCGTTTTCGGTTATCGTTTCCGTTATGTAACGGAAACGGTAACGATAGTTAAGCCATCAGAACTCAAACTCGAACCAAAAAAAGAAAAAATTGGTCGGGTTTTTCGTTTCCGTTTGTGGCATCACAGCAATCGCGTGATGCGAAGCACAGAAAAAGTTTTTAAAAGTTTTTTTTAAAAAAAACTCGACTGCCGGCTAAAAAAGCAGGCGAAAATTTGCCTGCCTGAGGCTTTGCCACCTATCAGAGGGGTGGTTTCTGGGGGGTCCCCGGCCTTCCCCACCTCTTCTCCTGTCCTGGGCTGCTTGCACCAGGCTGGGGGGGGGGTCATCCTCATCGTCTGTCTCACTGCATGCCATGTGGTGGGGGGGATCCAAAATGGCGACCGCAACTTTTCGTTTGAAATCATGGTCAAAAAAACACACCAAATCACAACAAAAACATGTGAAATTTATTTATTTCAAATGCCTGAATTTTTATAGTAGCAGCAGTAGGTTTTTTTATAGCAATAAAACGTCGTATTGATTTTTTATTTTATTTTATTTTATTTTTTTTATTTTATTAGACCTGCCCATTTGGGCTGGGCATGGGATGGGACCATGCAATTTTTTTGAAACATTCCACCAATGGCATCGCCAGGTTTTTGACTGACACTTCTGGATGTCTCAGAGGGCATAAAAAGACAAGGCACCTTCCAGAAATCACAGTCGGGTCGGGTGTATGGATGTGGTTGAGGGAGGAGGGCTGGCTGCTGGTGCTGGTGTGATCCGATCAAGATTGAGGAGGGAGGCTGGAGGCTTTAGATTTAAGTTAGGCAGGCAGGGAGGGAATTGAATTTAGAAAATAATTTCTTTGATTCTTGCCTGCAGCTTTGTCTGCTGAAGGGAATAGCAGTTTATTCTTTATTTCTTCTCTGTCGGTTTGTGAGGATTTTTTTCTGATATTGGATAAAGGGGGAGGTTCGACTAGGAGTGGGAGGTGTGGATTTATTTTAAATATATATTTTATACTAACATTTATTTTCTATTTTCCCAACTTCAATTTGCTTGCACACACACACATTTGGGATGAAAGCCAAGAACAGAACCTCTATCCTAAGTGATATCCTAACTGCCCACTCGCCCGCCCGCCCGCACCACCACCCGCCTGCGGCCCGCGCCGCCACCCACCCACTCGCCCACCCGCAGCCACCACCTGCCCATGGCCCCCCGCCACCGCCACCCGACCGCACCTCCCCCCCCCCGCCCCCCCGCCCCCGCCCCTCAGCCCGTCGCCTAGGGCGCAAAAACACCTAGCGCCGGCCTTGATTGCGGGACGCCCCTATGCTCTGGGAAGTCAAATTGCGCTAAATTGCGGTGGAAATGACAAACGACAAATGGAAATGACATATTTTTTAAAAATTTCGCGACAAACGGAAACGACCCAAAATGGCCCTATTCCGACAAACGAAAACTCGAAACATCATTTTTTCTGGTCGTGCCCATCTCTAGTCACAACTACATTCTTGGCTATTCCACGAATGAAATTAGAAGAGCCATAAAAAAGAGAACAATACCAAACAAAAGAACAAAAAAAGCCCTTAACAAAGTATTTCTGCCATACATAAAAGGAGTCACAGACCTCATGGACAAAGTGTTGAAAAAAACACAACGTACAAACAGTATTTAGACCCACAACAAAAATACAACAGATGCTATGGTCAGCAAAGGACAAAAGGAACCCACTCACCACTGCAGGAGTATACCAGATACCTTGTAGTTGTGGCCAGGTATATATCGGCCCTCTAAAGATGCCTGCCACAGTGTCTGGAGAAACGTAAGGAAGAAAAACTTCCGGAACATGGCCAAACAGCCCAAAAATTCACAACAACTATACAAAAGTTTCTTTTGCTTGGGATATTTTGGTTCATGTTCTGGCTGAATGCTGAATGAACCATTAAAATAATGTCCTCTGAATGATTTTCTAGCTGGCTTGGCAGCTCCGATGCAGTGAAAAATATATTATCTTTCTGATTTTAGTACTGCTATAAGGTTTTATTTCCCATTGTATTATGCTCTTGGGGATTGATACTTCGTATGAAGAAAATAATAATGAGTAGATTACCAAGTTTTAAAAAATAAATAATTTGGATATATTTCTAAAACAAAACAAAACAAGAAACAGAGCTGCTGAAACTCCCTGTGGAGGCTACCTTACATTATTCAAAGAAAGGCTTTAAGGCATTTTTAAGACTTCAGCAACGCACGGTGACTTGACAGCTGATCAGGGACTGATGTATGTGCTGAACAAACCTCTTCAAAGAATCTTGTCAGTCTTTCGGCAGGAAAAAAATAATGCTAAGAAATTCACATCTGGCAGGCTTAATTTACTTATAAAATTATAATAATAATGATTTATTTTATATGTAAATTATAAAATTTACTTATTATAAAATATGCTCAATTTAGAATCATTCACAACAGTAAAAGGACTAGTATAGTGGTACCTCGCAAGACAAATGCCCTGTAAGACTAATTATTCATAAGACAAATGAAAATTTCCAGGGATAGGCATTTTTCACAAAATGATGGTTTACCTATCTGATGTCTTGAGAAAAATTCGTCTTATAGGGCAGGCATTTGAATTTTGTGTGCCCGCAACCCGAGGGGGTTCTGTATGTGTGAAATTCAAAAGCCTGCCTACCTTCCCTTCCCTGTAGCATCCAATCCATAGGCGGTAGAGGGAAGGAAAGACAGGATAGAAGCCTCCACAACCTCCTCTTCGACCAGGTTTTGGCACAGAGACCCGGGCAAAGAGGAGATGGCTGCTCCAATGTAGGAAGGGAATGAGTGGGTGAGTCATACCTCACCTGCTCCCCCTCCTGGGTTGGGGCAGCCAGCAAAAGGGGGAAAGCTTTTCCTCTGCCCCAACCCAGCAAAGAAGGGGAAAAGCTCCCCCCCCTTTTGTGGGGTTGGAGGTAAACCCACTCAATCAACCTGCAGCCAAAGGCTGCTCCACATACCCGAGCCAGCCCGCTGATTTTGACAGTTCTGAACAGTCAAAATCAGCTGTCTGTTGGCTGTGGGGGGCAGCCTAACACTGTCCCTTGACTGAGGTGTTTTTAGACAGACTCCCCATAGGAATGCATTAGGAACTATTAATCTGTTTCCTCCAGAAAGGATTAATTGATTTTCAATGTATTCCTACGGGGAAACTGTGCCTCTTAAGACAAATTTTTCATAAGACGAATAGACCCATGGAATGAATTAAATTCATTTTGGGAGACTCCACTATAGTAATAATAGCCTGATGCTTCTGGCTTGGATCCTAAGTAGCGTTCCTGCACGGAAAAGCTCTAGCCATTCATGGATGAAAACAAGATCCAATGAAGGTTCCTCTTGGCTGCAAAACTAGTTCCTCCCTATTCAGGAAATTCCCTTGATGTTTGAGAGGGTTCTAATTCTTTTTAGAACAAATATTCAAAGGTATGCACCCTTTGAAAGGGAGAGGGGAAATTGTGGAAATCACTCATCTGCCCCCCCCCCCTTTTGGTGAAATAAACCAAAAGTAAAGTCTTCTGCACATATACCGCCCCATAGTGCTTAAAGCACTCTCTGGGCAGTTTACAATTTATTTATGCAGGCTAAATAAATTGTTGCCCCCTCTGCGAACTGGGTACTTATTTTACCAATCTCGAAAGGATGGAAGGCTGAGTGAACCTTGAGCTGGCTACCTGGGACTGAACCCCAAGTCATGAGCACAGTTATAGCTGCAGTACAACAATACTTTGCCACTATGCTCACAAATATGTTCAGATTAGAGATGGGCACGACTTGAAAAAAAAAAATTTCGAGTTGTCGTTAGTCGGGCCAGTCCCATTTCGGGTCGTTTCCGGTTTTCGCGAAAATTCGCAAAAATTAGTCGGTTCGTTTTTTCGTTTTTTTGTTGTCGTTAGTACTGGTTTTTTTGGGGGGGAGCGGGCTCCTGGAGGCACCTCTGTGGGGTGGGTGCCTCCTCTGGCCCGCTATAAAGGGAAAGTGGGCTCCTGGAGGCACCCGTGGGTGCCTCCTGCCACTAGCAGGCTCCAAGAGAGACCCCTCTACATGGGGGTCTCCCTTCCTCACCTGCTGCTGCTGCAAAATGCTATGCAATAGCCATATGGATATTGCATAACATAATGTGCAGATGTGAGACCAGTGTGAGAGTGATAGGGTCATGCCCGCCCTTCACAAGGCTCCCGCACCACCATGTCTCACACAGAAGGGAATTGTACTTGCTGCGTGTAGTGCAATGCAAGCAAGTAGATCTGGCTTTAAGGTGGCTTAGTGCAAGAGCTAGGGTTAGGCTAGTGACGGGTAAGGTTACGGTGGGCTAGTGGGTTGCACCTCTGGGTGCCTCTCTGACCCACTAAGAAGACAGTCTGTGACGTATGGGTACGGAGTCAAGGGTTAGGGTTAGGGCTAGGGCAGGTTTTAGGGGGCTTTTTGGCACATCCCAGAAGTCTCCATGGCCAAGTGGCCATGCGACTGGTGGGATGGCTCCAAAAATTTGCATGGTTGTCCACTCCCACATGGCTGGCCACTCGGCCAGCCCATCATTGCGCAGGTGTAAAAAAAATAAAATAAAATAAAATCAATGGAGGACAGAGGAGGAGAGGAGAGACATTTTGTTGCAAGAAAAAACCCACTGCTACTGTGAAAAATCTGGCAGTTTATAAATTTTCGCATGTTTCTGTGGTGCTTGTGTGTTTTTGGACCACGATTTCAAAATATTGCATTTGCCGCCCCATTTTGGATCCCCCGCCCGCACCGCATGGCATGGCGATGGCGACTCGCGAGTCCGGCTGCCCAGGACGGGGGGGAGGCGGGACCCCCCCTCCAGAAACCACCCCTTCGGTAGGTGCCCTGCGCCCTTAGTCAAGCAGGCATTTTTCCGCCTGCTTTTTTGGCCCGGGAATGGGTGGGGGGAGAGTTTAAAAGTTTTTTCCTGTGCCGTCCGTGCCGCTTGCTTGCGCTTTAATTGCGGCGGCCGGCGGCGAGACTGGGCTTTTTGCTGGCTGCGAGCCTGCGGTGAGTCCCACCAGAGCAGCCCAGGACGGGGGATGAGGGGGGAGGCCGGGGACCTCCAGAAACAACCCCTCTGGTAGGTGCCCTGAGGCACGGCAGGCATTTTCCCACCTGCTTTTTGGCCGGGAACCGGTTTTTTTTTAACTTTTAAAAACTTTTTTTCTGTGCCGCGTGTGGCATCGCGCGATCTCGCGATGCAAGGAACGAGCACGACAAATCAGACCAAAATTGTTCGTTCGTCGGTTCGAGCTCGAAGTCTGGGGGAGTAATTCCCGTTACCGTTTCCGTAGAGTAACGGAACCGAGTAACGGAAACGGAAACGGAAATACCGCTAAGTCGTGCCCATCTCTAGTTCAGATTATGAACTCTGTGCAATATAGAGCATAGGTCCTTTATTGCAAGCAGTAATTAAAGTCATCCACAGATTTCTGCTTCATACCACTTTTAGAAATGCAAGAATAAATTAAAAAATGTCAGGAACAGGGCCACATAGGAAGAATGACAATAATGTCAGCACTGACTCACTGGCACAATTCCTTTACAGGATTCTGACTGACACACCCATGAGGTTTGAACAGTTCTTTCTCAATCAGGTACAATCTTGGACATGGGTAACAGAAATCCCTTCCTGTAATGAAGAGGTCCAAGCCAGAGGTTCTTGGATCAAAACTCCCAGAAGCCTTCATCACTAGATCTGCTGGCCAAGGTTTCTGTGAGTTGTAGTCAAAGAACTTCTGGGGACCCAAGGTTGAAAAACCACTGCTTTAATGTAATAATATAATCTCATTGTAGCTCTTGCCATAACAAATACAAATCATGACACAGGGACCTGTACTTCAACTGTACTTCAAAAGTAAACTATATTTCTGGCTAACTATAAGATTTCAAACAGTTTGGTAAACAACATACAGGCTGGTTAAATCCATAATTATGTTTGGGACTGCAGCTCAATCCTTTGAATGGAGGGATTATATTGACCAGAATCCTACTGATTATTGACATGAGCATTAAATGCAATGGTGTAAATCATAGTAACAAGTTACCACTAGTTAATGAAGCAAAACACTAGTTATGCACTAGTTAATGAATGACCACTGGTCATCAGGGGATTTAGAGTCTGCTGTCATCAATATGCTGATGACACGCAGCTCTATCTCTCCTTTTGCACCTCTGCAGAGGAGGTGGTTCACTCCCTCGATCTGTGCCTGGAGGTGGTCATGGAATGGACCAGGACTAACAGGCTGAAGCTTAACCTGGAGAAGACCAAGGTTCTGATCTTTGGGGCACCTTCTGCGGGGTACAAAGGCCCTCTTCCCCAGGGGGGGGGTGCTACCCTCCAGCTTGAGAACAGGGCCAGGAATCTAGGAGTGGTCCTGGATCTGGCCTTATACATGGAACACCAGATGATGGCCGTTTCCAGGACTGTCTTTTTTCACTTGCGTCAGATTGCGCAGATCCGTATGTACCTGGACGAGGCCTCCCTCAGAACAGTCGTGCAGGCCCTTGTGATCTCGAGGATCGATTACTGAAACGCTCTCTACGTGGGGTTGCCCTTGACCCTTGTCCAGAGGCTTCAGAGGGTCCAGAACGCGGTGGCCAGAGTGGTGGTTGGTGCGCGTCGCTATGATCATATCTGGCCCGTCTGCACTGGTTGTCCGTTGTGCTCCGGATAAGGTTCAAGGTCCTGGTTTTGGTTTACAAAACCCTCCATGGCTTGGGACCTGAATACCTGTCGGAGCGTATCTTCCAAAGATCAACTGAGGCCTGGCCCACTAGAATGTCACAGGCCCTCTCACTTCGAGTGGCCACGCCTGGGGAGGCGCAGAAATCTATCACCCGTAACCG
Source organism: Phrynocephalus guinanensis (assembly GCA_037367245.1). Taxonomy (NCBI): domain Eukaryota; kingdom Metazoa; phylum Chordata; class Lepidosauria; order Squamata; family Agamidae; genus Phrynocephalus; species Phrynocephalus guinanensis. The sequence continues at coordinate 12,032,079 of CM074738.1, forward strand.
TGCTTTCTTGGTGGCTGGCCCCTTGCTTTGGAACCATCTTCCGAGTGAGTTGCGCCTTGCACAGTCCCTGCCCGCCTTCAAAAAAGCATTAAAAACCTTTCTTTTTAGGGAGGCATTTGGTGACCTGGTTTAGGTTTTTTTTTCCCCTAACCATCTTGCCGATGATTTCTTGACTCCTCTGTTGAGTTGTTATATTTAATACTATATTTTATTCCATATTTTTGTTTTTTATTCCCTCTTCAGTTGATGTATTGTTTCCTTTGGGCCTGTCTTGCCCTTTTGTTCACCGCCCGGAGTTCCTTCGGGAAGACGGGCAGTATAAAAATGAATGAATGAATGAATGAATGAATGAATGAATGAATGAATGAATCCTCATTGCTTTCCAGTTGTGCACGCTGGAATGCAGCAAAGAATACAAATTGTGACTTGTCAGCTGGCAGCAGTTCACAGCTGCAATTTATGCCTTTGCATTTAAACTTGTATAAATGCCAAATGGGATTCTGGCTATTAACTTTCCAGAGAATGACATCTCAAGTTTTTTGTTATTGTTTCATCCCAGGTAAGATTTCCCAAGCCCCTCTTTTTGAAAACAAAACTAATGTGACAATAATTCATAGGCAATCCCCATTTCCAGCAGACTTCGTTTTGTCCTGAAATCTCTTGCCATAGCCAGAGGTTTCTAAAATAAGAAACTGAGTCATGAAATAGGGTGAAATGTAATGGATAAAAAGCCTCCAATGGATGGAAAGGATTCTGGTGGAATTTCCTTTGGCAGATACAAATGTTTAAAGCCAGTGACTGAAAACAGCTAAATTGAGGAACAGGCTCAGCGCCGCAAGTTAAGGGAAATCACACTTTGTTACTTCTAGAAAGGTTATTCCACGGAAATGTCTCCTTAGTCATCTTTAGCTGATAAGGCTGGCTCAAGGCACACATTCGTGATTTTAAAAGGATAAGTATGGAAAGAGAGATCACCTCCCCGTTCTCTGTGAAATGCCTTTGGCCATGCCTGCACCGCACTTTTATTAGAGAAAAGGAATGTCTTGCATCCTCTTTTTTTATTCGATGAACAATCACTGCATACAGCTTAGTCGAGTCTATTCTTTCTAGGTTATTTCCAGGCACTTCCACCATGATTGAGGTTTGCCTTTTAGAACATGAGACAAATGTGTTATATCCATTCACTCCTTCATTCATTCATCTGGGCACTCTTTTTATAGCCCACCTGTATACCTGCTCGCACTCAAGATGGCTGATAGCCCATATTTTATCTTTATGTTTTGTTGACGTGTAGGATAATTGTATAACCAAGTGAAGGTAAAATAAATGCCCAGTTTTAACATTTAACTCTTCCCATGTCTGTTTTCAAGCTAGGATCCTCTGGATTTTAAATCTGGCAGTTGTCCTAGAAAACCAAGGCCTTTGTCTCTGCATCTGTCTCTGTCTGTCTGTCTGTCTGCCCTTCCTTGTACACAAGGGCACGAAATGAATTTTTTGTTCCATTATTCGTTATTCATTTTGTTAGGTAACGAAATGAACAACGAACCCCAGAGTAATTTAGGAACAAAACAAAACGAACCGGAAAAAAATGGTTTGGTTAGGTTCGTTTCGTTCTTCCCCACTGGTAATGACAGCCCGGCTGTCATCACCCATGGGGGAGGACTGTCTAGAGAGAGCCCTGTTCTCGCGTCTGTAAGGCTGTCATGCACTTGTGGCAGAGGGCAGATGAGAGAGGGCCGTGGTCTCACCTCTGCACATAGAGGTGGGAGGGCTGGGGGAGATTCTTTAAATCTCCCCCCCCCAGCCCTCCTGGGGCGCCACTGGTGCCAGCAAGCTGCTAGGAGAACACTCCCGCGGCTGCGAGACTGTTCTCCTGGCTGGTTTGCCGGGCAGCTCTGGCGGCGTGCGGCCCTGGGAGGGCTCCCCGCGGCTGCAGGAATGCTCTCTTGAGGCATACCACTGGCTCCGGTGGCATCCAGCCATGGGAGGGCTGCCCATGGCCATGGGAATGCTCTCCTGGCTGGCATGCTCCTGCCTCCGGTGGCACCCAGCCCTGGGAGGGCTCCCTGTGGCTATGGGAATGCTCTCCCGGCAGGTGTGCTGCTGGCTCCGGTGGCGCCTGGGGCTCCAAAACAAATGAATACAAAACAAAAATTTTATATAAAAATGCATTTTGTATTAAACAAACAGAAATGGGGCCCCAGGGCACGAATAATGAAATGAAATGCCGAAATGCCATTTTGGCATTTCATGCCCATCTCTAATGGTGTCCAGCAAACCACATGAGTTTCATGGACCACATGTGGGGGCGTCCTTTCTATTAAGTCCTCAAGCTGCCACGGCAGCTAAGAAAGCAAGATAAATCCAGTGAAAGGTGAGGTCAACTTCCAGTAAGACAGTATCAAGCAATGTCCCCTAGATCGTCCATGAGAAGCTTAAGCCAGTGATTGATGCATACAGGTTCACGTAGCGCGTTGTCAATAAGCAAACCCGGCAGGTGTGCTGCTGGCCAAGTTTGCAGATGACACAAAACTTTTCCGTGTGGTGAAAACCAGAGAAGATTGTGAAGAGCTCCAGAAGGATCTCTCCAAACGGGGGAATGGGCTGAGAAATGACAAATGCGTTTTAATGTAACCAAATGTAAAGTAATGCATATTGGGGCAAAAAATCCAAACTTCATTTATCAACTCATGGGCTCTGAATTATCCGTGATGGATCAGGAAAGAGATCTTGGTGTGTTGGTGGACAGCTCCATGAAGGTGTCTCCCCAATGTGTGGCAGCGGTGAAGAAGGCCAATTCCATGCTAGGGATTATCAAAAAGGGGATTGAAAATAAAACAGCCAACATTATAATGCCATTATACAAAACAATAGTAAGGCCCCACCTGGAGTATTGTGTACAATTCTGGTCACCGCATATCAAGAAAGACATAGTGGAACTGGAAAAGGTGTAGAAGAGAGCGACTAAAATGATTACTGGGCTGGGGCACCTCCCTTATGAAGAAAGGCTAAAATATTTGGGCCTTTTTAGTCTGGAAAAAAGGCGCTTGAGGGGGGATATGATTGAGACATACAAAATAATGCAGGGTATGAGTAAAGTGGATAGAGGGAAGCTCTTCTCTCTCTCCCAAAATACCAGAACTAGGAGACATACACTCAAATTGAAGGCTGGGAGAGTAAGAACTGACAAAAGAAAATATTTTTTCACCCAGCGCGTTGTAAGTCTATGGAACTCCCTGCCCCAGGATGTGGTGATGGCATCTGGCCTGGATGCCTTCAAAAGGGGATTGGACAGATTCCTGGAGGAAAAGTCCATCACAGGTTACAAACCATGTACTTCAAGGGCCAGATGCAGGGGAGTGGTATCAGGAGACAGATATCTAGTCTCATGCGCTCCCAAACGCATCTGGTGGGGCCGCTGTGAGATACAGGAAGCTGGACTAGATGGGCCTTTGGCCTGATCCAGCATGGCTCTTCTTATGTTCTTATGTTCTTAAACCCATAGTAAGCTTTAAAACCAGCTGAAGCTCCAACTGGTTCACTAGCTCTGCCTCCAAACACACTACTTTAAGATAAAGAGGCCTAAGCTGTTTCAGTAGCCTTCAGCTCAGATGTTGCAATGGAGTTTGCAGTTCTGCTATACATAGCTTCTGAGCTAGAGCCTAGGAGTCTCTGAATATCAACAGAGCCTTGTCAGTTCAGTAAGATGGTGGCAAAATGGAGTTTCCCACCCTAGGAGGTGACTTGGGGCTGTCGTGACGGCAACACCTTTTCCTATTCAGATACTTCCTTTAAATTCAGGGTCATATCCTCTGAAGTGAGAATTGAGATCAGAATACTAGGGTCACCACGACCAAATATTTTAACCCAGTTCTGTCCTTCCACAGAATCATCTCACATCTCTGAATCCTTCTCTTCCAAGGATGATGATTAATTAATTAATTAATTGCATTAATTAATTTCTCCATTGTGCCCCCTGGGAGAAGAGCCAACTTGTACAGCTGTGGGCAGGCTACACACAGTACCTGAATGTCCCCAGAAGAAGGAGACGGTAAACTCCTTAAGATTGTTCTGTATCTAGAAAATCCTGGAAAGGGTTGTCATAACTCAACATCAAATTAATGGCAATTATTCATTGATGATAGAACTTTCTAAATTGGTTAACTTCCTCCTTGGCAATTCTACTAAGGCCAGATCTCCATCAGATCAGATTCTGCTGAAGGTCACCAAACTTTTCTCCCCTCACTAACCTCCTATGAATAGCAAACCCTTAGGCAGAAGAAATAAATTTGCAACATATTTTGCAGAGGAAATGAGGAGCTTCTATGGCGTGTCTCAGTCATCTAAATTCTGTGTAGTTAACGGTCTCTGTGCTCGTCGGTGCACAAATTCCTCTCCTTCTCCCCATGTAAACGAATCCCCTGGGAATCTGCTTTTAATACTTTGATTATGTCATGAGACATGCAGCCATTAATAGCCTGCTAAATCAAAATTATTGCAACACTTGACACCTACCATAGTGAGTCTGTAAAGAAGATCCATTAGTTAGGTGCATAATTTGAGTTTATTACAACTTTATTGCTTAGCTGTCAGAAAAGTGATATGTAGAAGAAATATTTAACATGGGAAGGTGTAGGCATGTGTAGTTCAGTATGTGAATAAACAAGCAGACTTGTTTGTAAACTTATGCTAGCTATTGCACCCTGACATTTCAGATAATATTGACATGTAATATTCTGTTTTTTATTGTGTCATCGCTAATGACAATATGTTATCACTACACTTAAGAGGATGAACATAATACATGATTAGCATTCCAAAGCATCTTTATGCAAATGGAGTTGAGGGGGTTATTTGCCTTCATGCTTTTCCCATGAACATACTGTGATTCTGCATGTTATGCAATGTGAGGCAGCAAAAGAATCTAGTTCAGTCCAATTGTAATGATTTCCTTTTTGGAGTTGTAGCTCTCCCCACTCCTTCTATATGGGTGAATGGAATTCATTTTTTTTTATATATTACAAAGTCTGTGCATTCTCAGGGGGTGGTGGTGCTTGAACAAAGATAAAAAGGTTAACAGGCAAGACCCATTCATACTCCTGTTCCTGTTTTCATTTGGGGAAATAAATTTTTGCTGCTGGTTTTAATCCACACATAGTTTCACAAAATTTGATGCCAGTCCTGAGAACAAAACCCGTTCTGAATGATTGCGGTCATAGTATACATTTTTATCCTATTAATTTGTCTTCCTTCCGAGACCAATGGAACCTTAAAGACTCCTCTTGTGTGCTTTGATGGATCTTGCGGATCTTGATCTTTTCAAAATCCTGGTTGATCTGTGAAATAGCAGGTGACCCTCATGCATGACACAATTCACTGCCTTTTGCTGGGATTCAGATCATAAACTTCCTCATTTGATAAAAAAAATTAGGACAATGAAGAGCCTCAGCGCATACTGGGCACCTTGTAGAAACACATGGGGTGAATCCCACAAAAATGGGTCAGAGGCCATCTTCTACCTACCCTCGGTTAATGACAGGTAAAGAAGATTGTATTTCTTTGCCTCCATTACATCTCAATGGTGTAATTTGGCAAAGTTACAGTGGGAGTGCAGAGATCAAATTGCCAACATATGCTGGATTATGGAGAAAGCTAGAGAGTTCCAGAAAAAACATCTACTGCTGCTTCATTGACTATGCCAAAGCCTTTGACTGTGGAGACCACAACAAGCTATGGCAAGTCCTTAAAGAAATGGGAGTGCCTGACCACCTTATCTGTCTCCTAAGAAATTCTATAAGTGGGACAAGCAGCAACCGTCAGAACTGGATATGGAACAACTGACTGGTTTAAAATTGGGAAAGGAGTATGACAAGGCTGTATACTGTCACCTTGCCTTTTTAACATATATGCAGAGCACATCATGCGAAAGGCAGGTCTGGATGAATCACAAGCTGGAATTAAGATGGCTGGAAGAAATATCAACAACCTTAGATATGCAGATGATACTACTCTGATAGCAGAGAGTGAGGAGGAATTAAAGAGCCTCTTAATGATGGTGATAAAGGAGAGTGAACAATAACATTGGGAGCGCAACACTTTGACCCCCAATAGAATGATAAGACCTTCTAAAACTCTCTACAATAGGCATGTCCAAACTTCAGCCTTCCTGATGTTTTGGACCACAGTTCCCAGAATTCCAAGCCTGTATTTCCAATGGCAAAGGACTCTGGGACGTGGTCCAAAACATCTGGAGGGCTGATGTTTGGACATGCCTGCAAGATCTTTATAAAATGCTCTTGTTCAGGTGGCTCACATTGACTCAAATGAGATTGATTAAGGTAAAAGCCTGTCCACTATCGAGAGATTAATTTTGGTTTATATTTTGTGAGGATATGAACAAGCTGTACAAAGGGACCAACTTCTTCTTTCAAGATATGCCCAATTTAGCTTTTATTTTTTTCACTAGATCCGAGCCAGCTAAATGGCAATGATGATGTTCTGATTCCTTTAAGGGAGTTGGTGATTTAAGAAAGAAGTTATCACTAGGTTCTATCATCCTAGATAATTGCCTTTCAGCTTCAAATATGCTTTTTTGAAATTAAGGGCCAGTAGCAGATAATGGTATTACAACAGAAGGTTTCCTTTCATGAAGCTCATTATATAGAATCCTTTCAAGGAGGACCATTTTTGGTTAGGGAACTGAAACTGCCTTGGTCCCTTGGTAGGTGGTCTCCGCTAGGAAGTGGGCAAGGAGGAGTATAGCCTTGCTAGTTTTGCTGGACCTCTCAGTGGCAGAAGGCGCTACTGACCATGGCAGCCTTCTGGGATTCTGCCTGATGGAAAGCCGTTCTTCTGAGAGATGAACTATGGTACACAACGTTTGAGTATTCTTAGACAGAGATGGCCCCGGACCGGAAAGCCAATGGCTTTCGTGGCTACTTGTGAATATCAGTGAACTCCCTGAAAAATGAATGAGTCCATGGTTCCTTTTTGGGAGCTCATGCCGGAGATGGGGACCTTAGGTCTTGATCACTGCTCATTTAGCTTACTGTAACATACTGTGAGGATGTCTCTGAAAAATATTGACACACGAGGGCTTTTATGAAATATGGCAGATGGACTTTTATTTTGTATGTGCCCCCCTATTCTGATGGTGCTTTTCATCAGCAGCACATTAAACCTTTTCAGTAGTAATGCTTCAGTTGTGGTACTACTTCCCAAAGGTCCTCATTTATTTATTTATTTATTTATTTATTTATTTATTTATTTATTTATTTATTTATTTATATTTATTAAGTTTTCTTATGCTTTCAATTCTGCATAATGGGTTCTTTCTGGTCAGTTTAGAATTTAATGCTGTTCTCAGATATTACTGTTAGAGATGGGCACGGAATGAACATTTTTTTCGTTTCCGTTACCGTTTGTCGTTTCCGTTACATAACGAAACGACAAACAAAAATTGTGATGAAAATGCAACGAAACGAACAGAACCACGAAAATTGTGGTCATTACGTTTCGTTTCCATTAATGGCGACGCAGAATGAAATGAGCTGTTTTAAATGTTAAAAAACGTCCTGGATATCCGTAAAAACGCAGCGATAATTATTTATATTGTCTGATAATACCTACCAGGGGGGTTGGGGTCCTTAAAATGTTTGTTTTTGTCTTCTCCCATTGCGATGTATTTTTCTTTTCCCTTTAAAATGGATGTCACCACCAGCCACAAAATGGAGGCAAGCCATGTGATGTGGGATCATGTTCAACCAATAGCATGCCCAGGTTGCAGACTGGGCGGGCAGGTCTGGCAGCCACAGAGGGCATAAAAAGCTCTGGCAGCCCCCGTCCTCCTTGCAGTCTCTGGTAGGAGTTAGGGTAGGATTGCTGTCTCTGCGACTGTAGCTTCATTCAGTTCTGCAGTCTCCCTGTGTGTGCGCGTGCGTGCTGCGTACCTCTCGGTGAGTACCCTCCCCTGCCCCGCAGTGCAGTCACTCTGCGGCTGCCTTGCACCCTGGGCAATGCCCGCCGCTGCCTTTGCAGCCTCCCTGCATACCTAGTCTATACTGTGTCTCTGCCAGCATCCATTTTTTTTAGTGTTTTCCCTCTGGTCTGGGGTGTTGGGGGATGCCTGCGCACGGAAATGCTTTAAAAATTGCGCAAAAAGCGGGTAGAAACGACAAACGAAAAAATGAAAAACGGTAATGAAAATTTTCAAAAATTTCATGACAAACGGAAACCAACCGAAACAGACATCTCAACGACAAACGAAAAACCGAAACACCATTTTTCTGTTTCTTGCCCATCTCTAATTACTGTATCACCTTCCCCCCTGCTTTCTTACTCATGTTGGCTGGTTTATGAGAAGAAGGGTTAATTACATTTTCATCCTATGTTGCCTTATAGGCAGGGGATGTAAGGAATTCATTTCATGAATAAATATATAATAAATCATCTCCCCATTTCCTTCTCTTTATCACATTTCTGAGTGTGCTAAATTTTAAACTACAACGTATATAATATCACCTCTATTCATAAATGAGAGTGAGGAAGGTCTTCTTACTGCATTGCCTGGGTTGAATTTTCTTTATTATTGACCTTCCTTGATAGATGTGGCAACTGAAGTTTTAATGAGGTTTTACTGCTTTTGTGCTTAGCAGAGTTTTGGCTTACATGTTTCCCATTTTACATAGACACACCTGTTCCTACATTTGAAGAATAATCATAGAAGGACAAATTCCACTCTCAGATAAGCAAACGTTTGCAAATGCAAGAGTAGGTAACCTCTTGTATTGGACCACGAAAAAATAAAATAAAACAAAAAGCAAACTTTTATGGATGAAATCCTATCCCTCAGGCTCTGAGATCACCTACTTCATGGGTGGTGCAGCAAAACTGTCCAAAAATTGATTTTACATATTTAGGAGAGTTGATCAGTTCCCTGTGCAGTTTCCTTATGCTGTGTCTTTCTAACAGAAAAGGGAAATGAAGACAGCAGCAAAAGGAACAGCAGTGGAAGAACACTGATGTGCCTCCAAGAAGTGTCAAAAGTTAAGCAAGGACACAAAATGGAGTGACATGCTATGCCATGGAGTCATATGATTGATTTTGTTGGCTCAACTCTATTCTTCACTAAAGAGTGGCAGAAAGCATCTAGTCAGTTTCTCTGTCATACCCTATATTACTCACCTACAATAAACCTTTTTTTTCTGGAGATGGGCGTTCTGTAACCTGTGACAACTGACTTCAATTAACTACTGAAGTCAAAGACAATTGAAGACAACTATTGTATAATATCACCCATATAAGGCCTACTTTATTTTTCAGTATACCACAAGATTTTTAAGATGCAAAAGCAAAACAAAATTCCCTTCCTCCAAGCAACCACAGGAATTAGGAACAGTAGGCAAGTTTAATGTATTGCAGAGGGTAACAACAGACTTTGTTAATATGGCTTCCAGTCCAGATTTGAGAGAGAGAGAGAGAGGGAGAGAGAGAGAGACTATCAGAAGTCACTAAAGTCTGTCACTAGGAAACCACTTGAAGGAAACATTAAGGGAAATATGAAAGAAAATGAAGTGTGCAGTCAAGCTGAGAAAACCAATCCCCTTGCCACTTGAAATGAAATGCTCCCAATGAAATTCCTAACTGCAGAGCATCAGCAGTGTTACCAACACTGCTGGATAAAGCACACTCTCTATTTAGCAGAAACCAGAAGGGCAAAACAATGCAGCCACTCCACCGGGGAAGTGATCTTTTTATGACACCTAAGAGAGCAAAGGTATAGGAGACAATGACACCTAAGAGAGCAGAGGTATAGGAGACAATGCCTAGACCGGCAGACATCTGCCTCCCCCCACTCCTTTTTCCTTTTTCCCAGATGAGGGAAATTAATCAGTTGTGAAGTTCAGCTTAAGATGTTCATCTGAAGAGCAAAAACAGAGAAACTGAAGCCCATTAGTAAGTTGCAACTAGCACAGTCCCACTATAGAGTCAACTCAAGTTCAGTTCATCCAACAGGCCTACAGTAGGTGCCACTTTCCAACAGTATTTCAGACCACCTGTCAAGAGCTGTTTCTCTGTCACATTTGAAGAGTTGAACATGAAGACTCCTTAACAGCTTACAACCAGGACAGCAGTTAGCTTTATATAACATGGCTGCATGTGACTGGACAGTGGGATACTGCATTTTCAGTTCTTAAACATCTCTACTCAATCTATTACACTATTTCTTCTTCTTAAAGAATCTACACCAACCAGTGCATGAACTGAGATTTTCACTGGAAACTGTCTTCCATGCTTCCCTAATCACTATCAAGTGGTTGGTTGGGTGGTGTTTGAGGGAGGAGACTTCTGAGCTACTGTATAACACACTGTTTACTGATTTCTTTTTCCAGGGAGACTTGACTGCCAAGTGCTCTGCTGACTTTTTCGTGCCAGCTGAAGGCCTTTTTACTCTCTCAAGCTTTTAATTGCTTGCAAGAGTCTGCTGTCAGTCTTACTTAACAGTTTTAATGTGGCAGTGCTCCTGATATGTTTCCATTGATTTGATTTGCTGGTATAAGATGTACTGAGAAAATCTGTATTGGACATGGAACACAAATTAAATGCATAAATGTGTGGGTGAGACCACCACACCCTCACATGGATATTTGTCAGAACTCAAACAGATGGAACCATGTAGAGCTGTGTTGTGTTGAGATGACAAGGAACTTTTCATCCCCCTGTGCTGTGATTCCATTCAACATTTCATGGCAAGTGCCTCTAGCTTTACATGGTGCATTGATACTGTTGGCCTATTATTCTACCATGAAAACTGAGCTAGGCCAAGAGTTATTCTGGGGTTCTAACAAAGCAAAACATCCCATAAGAAAGGAAATAGCCTAGTGGTTTTTACCAGAAACTGAAAGGAAAAACCACAACTCAACAAAAACCACAATTGACTTCTTCTAAGTGGGAAAAATATTGTGACAGTTCTCTCTATTAGAGATGGGCACGAAATGAACTTTTTTTATTTCCGTTATTCGTTATTTGTTCCATTACGTAACGAAACGACTAACAAAAATTGTGATGAAAATGGAACAAAATGAACAGAACCACGAAAATTGGGTTCGTTAGTTTCGTTTTTGTTAATGGCGATGCGCAATGAAATGAGCTGTTTTAAATGTTAAAAAACGCCCTGGCCATCCATAAAAATGCAGCGATAATTATTTATACTGTCTGATAATACCTATCGGGGGGGGGGGTTAAAATGTGCATTTATGTCTTTTCTCAGATTGCTGTATTTTTTTCCTTTAAGGGGAGTTAGGGGATATTGACCCAAAATGGCTCCCAGATGCCTAATATTGATTTCTTGGGTATTAAAATGCCCTGGACATCCATAAAAACACAGTGATAATGCGATAATTATTTGAAATTATTACCTACTAGGGGGTTGGGGTCCTTAAAACGTTTGTTTTTGTCTACTCCCATCGCGATATATTTTTCTTTTCCCTTTAAGGATGACAAAATGGATGTTGCCAGCCACAAAATGGAGGCAAGTCATGTGATGGGATCATGTTCAACCAATAGCATACCCAGATTGCAGACTGGGCAGGTCTGGCAGCCACAGAGGGCATAAAAAGCTCTGGCAGCCCCCGTCCTCCTTGCAGTCTCCGGTGGGAGTTAGGGTGGGATTGCTGTCTCTGCGACTGTAGCTTCAGTTCTGCAGCCTCCCTGTGTGTGCGCGTGTGCTGCGTACCTCTCTGTGATTACCCTCCCCTGCCCCGCAGTGCAGTCACTCTGCGGCTGCCTTGCACCCTGGGCAATGCCCGCCGCTGCCTTTGCAGCCTCCCTGCATACCTAGTCTATACTGTGTCTTTGCCAACATCATTTTTTTTAGTGTTTTCCCTCTGGTCTGGGGCGTTGGGGGACGCCCGTGAACGGAAATGCTTTAAAAATCACACAAAAAGCAGCTAGAACTGAAAAACGAAAATGAATTTTTTCCAAAAATTCACAAAAAATGGAAACGAACCAAAACAGACCTCTCAACGAAAAATGAAAAAATGAAATGCCATTTTTTTATCCGTGCCCATCTCTACTCTCTATATTTATTTATTTATTTTTTCATTTAATTTCTAGGCCACTTTCACCCAGTGAAGGGACCCAAGGTGGCTTACAAATGAATAAAACAAGTTGGACTACATATAAAATAAATTGAAATGCTAAAAAACAATTAAATATACAATAGTAAAAAATAGTAATTTCAACATCTATGTAAACTCAGAGTTATCTTCCTTATGTTCAATAAAATGTAGCATCAGGGAAACATATGCTGAATTGCAACCTTTAAAATCCTATACAAAGCACCTTATCAGTGATTGAGGCTGATGAATATCTATTTGGAAAATGTCAATACTATGCTTAGTAGCATGCTCTGAAGTCTGATAATGAAAGGCACAGTACAAAACAATAAATGCAAATGTTATGTATGTTAATTTTTAATTCAAAATGGTTTAGAGAAAGAAAAAGGTAATCAGAATGATCAGTACCTAGACTTTGTTCCAGGAAGAATGAAGAAAACAGGCAAGTTATGAAACTAATAATAATACTGTATACATTTATAGTTTCTTATGTATATACAGAAAAGTCACAGCTGAATCCTTTATAAAGTATTATTTTTGTTGTCAATCCCCCTCTCTGTACAGCAGATGAAATGATGAAACTGTCAACACAATAGCCCCCTTTATAGAAATCTATGGCACAATCACACCTGGTGTACTGTGCATAGTTGTGGTCTACAAGACATTGTGGAGCAGGAAATGGGCAGAAAAAGAGAAAGCAAAAGATCTAAATGATCAGAGGAATGGAGAAACTTTTTTAATAAGGAAGTTTGACAATGTTTGAGACTCCTTAGCCTTAAAAAAAGGCAAGCAGGCAGACCCTTGATGAAAATATACAAAATTATGTATGACGTGGAAAAAGCAAATAGAAAAAATCTTTGTCTTCATTTTGATTAGATAGTGCACCTGAACAGTGGGGAAATCAGGATAGATAAAAGGAAATGTTTCATTAGAAAGTGCATAGTTCAATTAGGGAAACCCATTACTGAAGGATACAGTGATAGATGCTAATTTGGATAACATTAACAGGAGATTCATAGAGGATATCATCCTGGCTAGGTATTATGGACCATATGATTGGCATTGCAATATACATCTCTGTGGGAGTTCCTGAAGAGCAGAATCAGGCCTTCCATTAGACAAGGTAGGGGTAAGCCAGTGGAAAGTTGAGGGTGGCAGCAGTATTTCCCCTACCTCCAACTCTCTGCCACCAACAACGGCTGCTCCCTTTTCATTTTATGGCCATCTTCCCCTGCCTCTTGGCCGGTGATCTACATAAAGGCCAGCCTCAGACTAAATTCCATACTGTAAAGGTGGGGAAGTACTCTGGCTGTTGCTTCTTGGTGGTGGGGCGGTGGCATGGAGGCCTCCCACCTCAGGTATTAAGGAAAGCTTCCACCATTACTGATGAGGAACATCTAAGAGAGGATGCTGTTGCACTTGCGCTCTTGTTTTGGATTTCCCAATATGCATCTGGTTGGTCACTGTGAGAAATGAATACTGACAAAATTGAGGTCTGGTTGGGTCCATTAGGGTCTTCCCATTTTCTGTCATTATTAGGACTGGTAGATAACTCGGTGGTTTAAGTATCTGATGCGGAGCCAGAGGCTGGGAGTTCAAATCCCCACCGTGCTTCCTTAATAGGGGTCAATGATCCTTAATAGGGGGTCAATGATCCTTCCAGCTTTACAGACCTCAGCTTATTTATTTATTAGAGATATTTATTCATTGCTTCCCAGCCCAGAAAAGCCCCCAAAGCAATGAACAGTTATGAAAATAGTTAAAAATATTTAAATTTTGTTTTAAATAATTGCCACTTTGATCCATTTTTTTTTAAAAAAAAGAATCACCACTTTGATCCACCACTCTCAAACCTCATAACAGGGAACACTAGAGATTTATGAGAGTAGGAATTTTCCCTCTGAGCTTTCTTCACAAGGATAAGGTGTTCAGTATTCTGAATCTCTTACGTTCTTTAATCTAGTTCAGATGTTTCTTTAAAAGGTTTCCTGATGCAGCAGTTGGCAGCAGTTCCAGGTTCTGCAATGATCTTATCAGAACAGCCAGATGGCATCCTTTTGCTTTGTATTATTCCTTCAACACCACCAGAGTTATTGGGCTTTTATTCCTTCTTAAACCCTACAATGGCATTCCCAATCCTTAGGTATGGATGTGAAAACTGGATTGTGAAGAAACCTCAGGACAGCTTTATGGGTAACACAAAACATGCAAAAGACAACTATGAGAGTTCTAGATCAGATCAGGCTTGAATTCTCTGTAGAAGCCAAAAAATGATCAAACTGAGCCTATCATACTTTAGGAACATAGTGAGAAGACACAACTCACAGGAAAAGGCAACAATGGTGGCAACAGTAGAACATTATCAGAAAAGAGGAAGACGTAAATTGAGATGAACTGAGTCACCAAATGCAGCCATGGCCTCAAATATGCAAGAGCTGAGCAGGTGACAGAACATTTTGGTGGTCCTTAATTCATAAATCAGAAGTAACTTGACACCATATAACAAAAGGGGTGTGTGTGTGTGTGTGTGTGTGTGTGTGTGTGTGTGTGTGTGTGTGTGTGTGTGTGTGTGTGTGTGTGTGTGTGTGTGTGTGTGTGTGTGTGTTTACGATTCCTTGTATCATTGGGATGGAATTCTGCACAATGGCATCTCTCAGACAATTTAGGAGATAGATTCCGTGTTGAATGGCTGAAGACCTGGTTTCCCTCCTGACTGCAGGCTGCTGCTTGTCTCAAAAAGAAAGAAAAGCCATTTGTTTAGACCAGGCCTGCTGAACAGGTAGACCAGGGGCTACCAGTAGCCCGTGAAGGGTTCAAAAGTAACCCGCCAACCATCAATAAAAAATGTGAGGGGATAAGTTCTCCACCTCTACTTCCCCCACCCCAAGGACCACCACTGGCCCAGCAAAGCTCTGGGTCTGCCAGCCCACCGTTTCAGCCGAGCGGGGCAGTTCAAGGGCCATGGCACAGTCCACTGCTCTCCCTAACGGTCAGATGATCAGCATACCACTGTCTCATGACCAATTGAGTTGTTGGTGCAGAGCACAGGAAGGGGAGTGGAAGGGACAGCAAGGGGTGGGGTCATGGGCGTGCCCACCTCCTTTGTGTGGTGACGTCCCCCTCTTCTCCCCCCTGGATAATTCCTTCCTCCCATCCTCCCATCCTCCTCCTCCTCCTCCCCCTCCCCCCATCCCCACAGCTGCCTCACAGAGACTGTGACCTGCCGCTCCTCCTGCTCCCCTTCTGAGCCATTCCCTCCTCCTTGCGCCGCCGTGGCAATGTGATTGCCCCGCTGCTGGCTTGGCCCATTCTAGCTGTACACAGAACATGGCAGAAGTGAGTGAGAGCAATGGGCGGCAGCAGAAGTGGCAGCGAGGGGGCTGGAAGAGAAAAGGGGGAAAACAGGAGGAGAAGTAGAGTCAAGGCAGGCCCCGGCCTTCCAGCAGCCTGGGCAAGTGGAAGGGGTGACCTGCGCAAGCATGCACGCACCTCCCCTGCACTGATCCACACCAGCTCGAGCAGGTCTAAGAGAAGTGTGTGCATGGTCAGCCTTACCAAAGGAATGAATTGAAATATGTTCCCTCCAGAAAGGATTAATTGATTTTCAATGTGTTCCTATGGGAAACCAGTGCTCTACATACAATTGTTTTTACTTATGAGCATATGCTCTGAACAGTTAAAATTAATAAGTAGAGGTTTTAGTATAGTAGCCCTCAGGCACTTTCATCTGGGAAAAGTAGACCTCGGCTTGTTCAAAGTTGCACAGCCCTGGTTTAGACAACTATTTCCCCTCTGTCATTTTTGAGCTTCAGGTTCAGCATTACTTTTCTCTCTCTCTCTCTCTTTTCCTGTCACTGCCCATGCCAGCTTGCTAGCTACCTCATGACTGTTGCAGTGAAGAAACATCCTCGCCACCACTGGTTAATAAAGTAAAACCTTATTTGTTATTGCCTTCAGAGTGAAGTGTCGACAAGGTGCTGACAAGGGCTAAAGCACCCTAGAGCTAGACAGTTAACAGTTTGGAGGCTCATCGGAGTAAATAACATGATTTTCTGTCATCAAGCAACAGCGACTTTAGGAAAACAAGGCAGAACAAAGATTTCACCTGAAAGAGTTCAAAGAAGTCTGCACGAATGAGTGGATTCGGTGGAATGGGACAGAAGACAGGACCTTCTCACGGGTGGGAAGCCATGATTTGTTCATAATATTCTCCTGGCATTTAATGACAGCTGGACAGCTCAGTAGTTTAGGCTGTGGAGCTACGGGCTGGTCACTGCACCCATGATGAGGACAGCCAGCCTATATGGCATTGGGCAAGCTGCACTGTCCCAGGGCACCTCCGGAAGAAGGGATATAGTAAACCATTTCTGAGTACTCTGTACCTGGAAAACCCTGGAAAAGGTCACCATAAGTCAGAATTGATTTGATGTTGGATGATTAATATATCAAAGATCTGTCTGGTTCCTCTTCTTCCTTACCTCTTAACAGATGCTCGGAAAAATTAATTTAGACTACTGTTCAGTCATTATGATCCACCTGATTATGTTCCAATGCTTCTGCCTCTTAAGATTTCACCCTTGAATTTGCACTATTGTCCTCTGAAGTAAACAGAGAAAGGAAGAACATCTGCCCTATTTTCAGATACAAAAATTATCTTGAGGGGAAAAAAGCAGCAATAGAATAGACTGTTTCTGCCTCCACTTTCACCCAGAAGCACCAATGCTTCAGGTAAGAGTTTATGGCCCTTCCACCTTATTTTAAAGTTTCCTGATTTTTTTTGGGGGGGGGTTAGGGGGATAAAATTTTATCCATTACACACAGAGATACAATTTGTCATGATGACAAACGAATGACATTTCCTTCCATTTAGGCCATTTGAATTCATCACATATTTTGACAGGTACACGCTTCTGCAGACAGCACTTGCCAAGAGATGTCATCGTAGCTCACCAGATCTTTTCTCCAGAGATCTGAAAATAGTAATTTACTCAAAAGTTCAAAGAGAGAACAGCAGGGAGGAGGAGAAGCTCTGAAATTTTGCAATTGTCTTCAAGTCCAGAAGACTGAAAAGTGTGTGCTTCCTGTTGGATGTTCTCTCTCTCTCTCTCTCTCTCTCTCTCTCTCTCTCTCTCTCTCTCTCTCTCTCTCTCTCTCTCTCTCTCTCTCTCTCTCTCTCTCTCTCTCTCTCTCTTTCTCTCTCTGTGCGTGTGTGTGTGTGTGTGTGTGTGTTAGCCGCACTTTGAAAATCTACCAGTGGGAACTGCAAACAAAATAGAAGCCTGTTGTAAAAGAACAGTAGCAAATCTTTGACAGAAGCCCACAGCAGAACATTGGAATGTGAAAATATGGTCAGTTCTCTTCCTTTTTGGGACTTCCCTTTTCTGGACATGAGGTGGGTTTGCCTCTAAAAATATATATTCCATTTTGAAGGGGGCGGACACCCCATCTATCAAAGTTACATGGAAATGGTACCTACCGAGACAAAAGCATTGAAGGTTTGAGGTTTGAGGTTGAAATGAGATAAGGGGAATGCGTAATCATTGCACTACAGATGGACACTTAGTGTTCTATACAAAGCCCTCCCCCCACCTGCATGGCCCACTTACCAGACTTCTCACAGTGCTGGAGTCCTTTTTAGGAAGTGGCACAAATATCTGAACTGCAGCTTTTCCTTGCCTCCTCAGGCGGTCGACCACTCATTCATTGACTGTGAGGGGAGATTCTCCCTCCTGCCTCCTTGCCAGAGCAGTCAGCTGCCTTATGGGGACAGGGAAGAACTGGCCAGGATGCTCTTAATTCATAAATCAGAAGTAACTTGGCAGCATATAACAACAGGAAGCCCAGTAAGTAGATCGGACAATGGGGTGTGTGGGGGGGGGGAGGCAGGGATTAGACTTGGAAACGCTTGTCAGGCAGTGCTTCGTATGAAGCACAAAGTGCCCATCTCTACATTGCAAGTAACTTTTTCTGTCTTCCACTTACTTAAATTGAAGTTGTATTTACCATCCACTGACCAATTACAAAGCAAAGCATGATTATGAAGTACTATGGCAGGTAAGGAAAATAGTGTAACCTGCAGTCCTGATAGTGGTGATATGTTTCACTACTTGAACAAGTACTTCTAAAAAATTGTGAATCATATATTTACTCTAGTTTAACCCTTGCAATAGAGTTGCAGAAGTTTATAAGGCACTTTTTTTATCTCCTGCTGAATTTCACCCCCTAAAATAAGGTAACAGAGCAGAAAGAACTCAAAACAAGTCACTCTCAAATATCACAGCTTCCTTGTTTGAGTGTATGAAGGAAGCATGGTCAGAATAGAATGGATCTGACATACTTACCACCCCCTGCCCTCTTCCTGAGCTGTGGGGTATGGTCCCAAGGAAAGTGCTAGACATAGTCAGTTCACCCCTTTAGTCATAAGGTGTATATATGTTATGACACAACCTGAGGGGCAACAAATCACATACTTCTGCTTGCAGGGATTTCACTGGTGTCTAGACCTTTGCTGGTTGCAATGGTTCCACTGCTGTACTGCAGCCAAAATTGTATTCATGACCCAGGGTTCAATCCCAGGTAGCTGGCTTGTCATTGACTCAGCCTTCTATCCTTCTGGGGTTGGTAGAATGAGTACCCAGCTCACTGTGGGGTGGGGTGGGGGCAGTGTGTAGCCTGCATTAATAAATTGTAAACCACCCAGAGAGTGCTTTAAGCACTGTGGGGTTGTACTGTATAGAAGCAGCATGCTTTTTAATGCACTGCATTCCAGAGCCATCCATGCCCCAAATGGATGAGTCCAAGGTGGAGTTCTATCTGCACATTATGGGCCGGTTGATGTGGCAGATCACCTGTGTGACAGAGACAGGCATGCTAGGCTTTGAAAAAAAATTCCCCCACATTGAAATGGGCATTTGGGCTGGGTGAGCTCTGTACAGAGCAGCAATAACAGTGGGAGGGTACAGTCAGGGTGCTTAGGTGACATGAGAGATTGGGCTGCAATTGGTTTGTGGCTTCCATGGCAACTGTGAGGATTTCAGAGCTGCCATGGTAACTATGTTCTAACTGCTATCTGGCCCTGCTGATTCAGCAAGGAACACCTGGACCTTTGTTGTCTACGTCAGATGAGATGCTGGTTGCTCTCATATACATATGTTGTCATAGATGGATCACTACCTAGTCCATTTTAGGCTTACTTAGGCATATCTCCTGGAAGTGTGTGGCTGCTAAGAGGATCTGCCCCAAGAGGCTGAATGATCACAGGAGTTTTCTGATAACTCTTTTGTGTGTGTGTGTGTGTGTGTGTGTGTGTGTGTGTGTGTGTGTGTGTGTGTGTGTGTGTGTGTGTGTGTGTGTGTGTGTGTGTTTGCAGCAGACAAATAAGTCTGCCAAAAATTTACCTGAACTTTTGCATAGGGCATATATCTTTCATTGGGTTGATGCAATCATGCCTAAGCACCATCTTCTGCCTCCATGTTTTCAAGGAAATTTCAGATAGATTTAATGAACAGCCTCTCTGAGAGATTTTTAGGCTTAGCAACAGGAAAGAAGTTTTAGCAATAAAATGTGCTCCAAAAAGCTCCACCAAGGCTGTGGTTTTTTTTTAAAATATTTTGTTCTGTAAAACTGTAAACACTGTTCTAAGGCTACTTCCCCTACAGCTCTCTCATTTATATTTTTATGATTCTCTTTTTAGTTTGGTCATTTGCATGTCTAACAAAATTTAAATAAATAAATAAATTTAAAAACAACAACATTACCTATCCATAATACATAAATTCATGAATTTTACAACGAATACCAGAAATTTACAACACAACCACATAAATCTAAATGGGACAGAGAATGTGACACTCCATGTGCTTTTAAGGATTCCATCACCCAGGCATAAACCAATGGCCAAAAAGGATGGAAGGTACGATTCAACAGCATATTGAAAGCCACAGATTCCTCATCAAAGGTGGAACGCTTCCTCATCATCAGCGTAACAGTTTGCTTGAGACTGACTGATAAAATGGCCAATCTTAAAGGCCTCTTATGTGATCAAATATTAGAGTACTCACCAGAAATATTTCACACTAAGCACAGGCAATTAGAGATGGGCACGAAACGAGCAATTTTTTGTTTTTGTTTTTGTTTTTTCTTTTCGTTACGTAACGAAACAAAAAATGAATTTTGTCTTCAAAATGAAACGAAACGAAACGAAACAACAGAAATTTTGTCGTGCGTTTCATTTTCGTTGCGGCAAATACATTGAACTGTAATGAATGCTAACGAAACAGCAATTTTTTGTTTTCGTTTTCGTTTTTTGTTTTGTTACATAACGAAACGAAAACGATTTTTTTTCAAAAATTTCAGGAAAAATGAAAATGAACCAAAATGGACCCCCTAAACGACAAACGACAAACGAAACACCATTTTTTTGAGTCGTGCCCATCTCTACAGGCAATGTTTTTGAGTCCGAGATCAACTTTCCAAAGACTCCTTCTAAAGCCTGAAGATTTCCTTTAAAAAAAAACACCCTAAAGTTAAAGCAAACCCTGGGCATTTGCTTTAGATGAGATCACACATGTATGGTTTCAAATTCTTAAATAAATCAGAAGACAGGTTAATTTGGGGAAAATGTACATATGGCACAATTTTCTGCCAAAATGCAAAACTCTGAATAATCAGTTGTGTGTTTTGCAGAGAAAACAGATATCACCATTGTGATAATCTGAGAGTATTAGGAACTTCTTTCCCATTACAGTGGTTCCCCGCCCTTTCATGATTCATATACTGCGGTCCCGCTATATTGCGGGACCGTAGTGTATGAAAAAAGCCCCCCTGGGGTAAGGGGCAAAGGCTGTTTCTGGCCTCCCATACTTACCTCAGGACTGGCGCTGCCCCGAATGAGCCTGTGAGGGCCTTCCCAGGGGCCTCCAGAAGGCCTGGGAAGGCCCTCGCTGGCCCGTTCGGGGCAGCACCAGGCTGGGGGTAAGTACAAGAGCCCCCAGTTAGGCCCCCCAGGACTGACCTGACCTGCATTCGCATATCGCGGATTTTCAATTATAGTGCGCGCTGCTTGCTCCGACCTCCCGGGAGGTCGGGGCGGGTGGCGCACGATCGGACAAAGGCGCTTCCCGCCACGGAGCCCAGCGCTGGGGCTCCGTGGCAGAAGCGCCTTTGCAATCATGCGCTGCTTGCCCGGACCTCCTAGGAGGCGCAGGCAGGCGGTGTGTGATCCCCCCGCCCTCAAGCCCTTTCATGGTACCGTGGTCCCGCGATATAGCGGGACCGCGGGACCAGAACTGCAAAAGGGCGGGGGACCACTTTATTTCCCTTTATAATTACAATTGGAAGTCTTTGGTCCTTCTGATTTCTGCTGGAATTGCACTGGTTGTTTTAAGGCACACGATTATAGGCTATATTGCACCATCTCTCCCAGATCGGAATGCTTTCCTGGATTTTGACCCCACTCATAATCTGGAAAGAAATTTGCAGAAATATTTCTGAAGGCAAGTTGACATGTTTGCACATGTATTGAGCTCCATGCAAGTTTCAAATTTGGAGAGTCTCATTGAGGGAACACTTTTCTTTCTATTATGTGACACTTTTGCTTCCTTTTATTTCCTGATTATCCAGTTCATTTCCATTTTTGAAGGCTTTAATTTAAGGTTCGTTCTGTATTTCTAAATATCTCTTTCCAAACAGATAATCAGTTAAGTTACGTTCCCCATAAGCTCTGCTGTAAAGCCTGCCTGCCTTGCACTCAGAAATGATTATATCAGACTGAAAACAAAGCTTTCTGGTCTAGAATAGCAGCCACATTTATTTTAGCTTTCCAGTAAAATCATTACAGAGGTAACTGCAAGTGGCATGTGGGATTCAACAGCTCCAGCGATGCAGATCCCATGACTCAGACTTCTCAGCAGAATACACCAAAATGCCTGTGTGTGAGAAGACTAGCAATGATTTGACAGGGAGGGTTCAGTGATTTCCAAAACAAGTCAACTGATGATGGCCTCGACTTTATGCCTTGCAGCATTTCTTGCTAACCGGAAGGGCCTGGTGGCTAATGGAAATGAATGGCACAGTATCACATTGGAGGAAAACTCACTGTGACAACTATTTGGCAAGAAGCAAGCAGCAGAGACAGAAATACAGTACACAACCTCAGCTCAGAGATCCCAGGGAGTATGCATACTGATGATTTGTTTTGGGGTTGTTGTTTTCCAGTGGCAAAATGTATCCAACACCACTGAATCAAATAAAGAGAAGGGCAAAACATGTATTGTACTAGACGTGATCACCAGCATTTCTGTTTGAAAAAAAGATATTTAGTACAAACCCTTGGGTGCAGTTTTGCCAAATTAGAGAATCTAGCTTTTGTACATTCAGGGGGAAAACAGCCCCCACACCCAACACTAACAAACAAGAGGAAAAAATCATACAGAACTCTTTTCCTCAGATACTATTGCAGCCTCATTTTATACAGAGGAGTTGGTTCCCCTTCATTCCACGAGACCAACATTTTGGTTAATGTGTGTAAGACTGTTTCCTTAACACTTACAAAGATTATTTTCTCTAGATCTGTGTTCAAATCTTGTCTTCTGTGTCTCAATAAATGGTACAGGGAGCCCTGAGCACATTTTAGATAAGGACTCAGAGGTTATTCTTCAACTTCACAGCCTCAGGTTGGGACTAGTTAATGAACTACTTCAAAGTTGGTAGGTGTATCTTCCACATCTTCCTTCTTTAGACATGGGTGGCAATAAAGGCACACAACATCAACTGAAAAGTAGCATAAGTCTTCTTGGACTGGCTCAGTTGTGTGGGTGGCTCATTGGCAGGGATGGTGAGCCCCATAGCACAGGAATTAAATTGCAGTACTGCAGTCAAACCTCTGTTCATGACCTGAGTTCAGTCCCTCCCAACAGGTTCAGGTAGCCAACTTTTTAATTCATCTTATGGTGATAGGGCATTATGCATTTTTGTGTGTGTGTGTGTGTGTGTGTGCATGTGAGAGAGCATGTGTGCGTGTGTGAGAGCATGCATGTGTGTGCATGTGCATGTGTGTGTGTGTGTTTGTGTGTGTATGTGAAATGAGGGCAAGCATGAAAATTAATTTTAAAAAGCGAAGTAGTTGCAGTTCCAGAAGTGGCAAAGCCTTTCACTGCTGGTGTCTGAGGGGAGGTTGGAGAAACTGAAGTGAAGGCAGAGGATGAGAGGAAGGTGGGAGAAGGACGGAAGGAGAAATGCATTTGGAGGTGGAACCAACAAAGAGGGAGAACAAGTAACACCAAATGTGACACATTATGAAAAGAAGATGCTAAGCAAAGAATGACAGGTGGCACTTCTGGAAAACCCACATTTTCTTTAAAGTGCATTCCTGTCTATGTCTACTCTTCTGTAAAGCTCATTACATTCTACAGAGTTTAATCCTAAATACAGTTATGGAGGATTGGAGACCAAGTCATACAGAGCACAATTGTATGGTAATTTATGCAAAACAGAATTTTCAGGAAAGTAGAATGCTAGGACAGCACAATGGAAAGCATGCTGCCTGGGCCTAGGGGCGTATCTGGGGATGGGGGGGTGGCGGGGGGGGGGGGGGTGTATTTGCTCCAGGGCAGGTAGCAATCTGGGAGCAACTGGAGGGGGAGCAGCAGCAGCAGGTAGCCGTGTGCCCTTTCCCCAGCAAAGGCTTCCCTGGTGGCACCTCAAGCCACAGCGCTCTTGCCCCATCAAAGCAGCTCCCAGACTGCTTTGCAGGGAATGTGACAATTGCGCCCCATTGTCAGGAAGGACCACCTATAAGCATCCCACATCTCTTGGCTGGGCTGCTCCAGGAGGCAGGGAAGCCTTGCTGGGGGCGCTGAACTGTTGTAGAGCAGAGGGTGGGGAGAGGAAAGGTGCATCTGGCAGCTGCAGGGACCTGGTGTGTGTGTGGGGGGGGGGGTTGCAATGGGAGGAGAAGGCAGCAGGCTGGCAGAGGTGTGGGGAAAGCAGCGGTTGAAGCCATCAGCTTGCAGTGTCTTGGAATGAGGGACTGCCGTCCTCTCCCCTGGCATGAAGCTTGAGCCCTGGCCTTCTTCCCCCCTCCTCCTTCTGACTGTTCTCAGAACTCTGTCTTGCCCAAAAGTTTCTTCCCTTCCGGGTATGTGGATCTTTGAAACCAATACGGGATCCGCTTGACTTCATATCTCATTAGCATGAGATCCGTCCCAAATCACCATCACATCATACATCTCATTAACATCCCAACACGGCACAGTAATAAACATGGGTACCACAGCGCATGGCTATGCAGTGGTACAAAAAAAATGAATCCAAGGCATGGATCTTCAAGGATCTACCTGATTTTTATCCGGGATCACCTCCAAACCATTCTCCCATACTATTATCCATCTCTGCACACAGATTGCACACCACAAATCAGGGGTCCATCAGCACATGGCCCCACAGTGGTGCAAAAACATGGATCCAAAGCATGGATCCACTTGATTTCCTCTGATTTTACATTGGAATATACTAAAACCACTGTCACACCATAGGCCCCATCTTTGCACACACCTTTGCACACAGATGGGGCAAACCACTGGCTCCGCAGTGGTGCAAAAGCATGGATCCAAGGCATGGATCTTCAAGGTTCTAACTAATTTTTATCCAGGATTGCCCCCAAACCACTCTCCCACTGTCAGCCCCATCTCTGCCCACAGACTGTACACCAAAAATCATGGGTCCGTCATACCCTCAGGTACAATGGAAAATAAATCAATGCCCTCTTCCCTGTGGCAACCCTTCAGGTATTGAAGGGCTGCTATCATGTTGTCTCCTCTCTTTCTTCTCTTCGTCAGGCTACACATGCCAAGTTTTAAGTCATTCTTCATATGATTTAGCCTCCAGTCCCCTTATCATCTTTGTTTCTCTTCTCTGCACTTTTTCTTGGGCCTCTGTGTCTTGTTTGTCTATTGTGGTGACCAGAACAACACTGTATTCCAAACATGGCCTCACTAGGGCACTATAGAGAGGTACTATTACTTCCCGTGATCTTGATGCTGTCCCCCTCTTGATGCAGCCTAGGACCATGTTCACTGTTTACATGGCTGCCTCATCCTTAGGCGGTGGCCCACCAGGACACCCAAATCCCTCTCGCTGGTACTACTGTTGGCTCAGGTATCACCTATCGTGTACCTGTGCATCTGGATCCTCCTGCCTAAGTGCTGGATCTTACTTTTCTCATAATTGAACTGCATCCTGCTGGACAGGGCCCAATTTATGTGCCATAAAAAGTCACTATCCCTCAGTGTGGCCTACCTCACAGGCTTTTAAGGAAAATATGTATATCAAACCAAACCCTTTTGGCAGTGAGGGTGGAAAGGGGATACAGACTTGCTAGATATGCAATAATAGATATTATACTAATATTACTCCTTCAGCGCTAACACAATGCAAGAGTCCAACATAATTACAATTGTAATTTGTAGATATATGGATGATAAAACTCCTCCTGATTACTGCTATCCTGTCTATTAATCAAATACTAATGGGGACACAACTCAAGGCACACAGGCTGTAGACTGAATAGTTAAGGACCTGAAACCAGAATCACCGAGTACAGTCTGACTTGTTCTATTCATGGAGGGCACAACATGTCTCTCAACAATCCCAGTTTCACCCTCAGGCAACGTGGTTGCCTTAGGGCTGTAGGGCAGAAGGAGCACCTGTAGAAGGGAGGGCGGAGGAACCAGCAGAGGGACCTGTCTCCAGCAGCTGATACAGATGTCCAATTCATCCCAATACATGGTGGTATAACAAGGTCCTGCCTTTGTTTTAGCAAGCTTAGCGTTGGTAAAACTCTTCATCTTTTACCTCTATTCTTATTCTGTCTTGAATGTTAGGATCTCCAGAGATGTAGATCGGGAAAACCTCAGAGGAGCTCGGTGAGTTTTGCTCCAGTATATTAGGCTTGCCCAGGTAATGGCTTGTCAAACCCCTCTCCCGTGACTAGAGATGGGCACGACTTAGCGGTATTTCCGTTTCCGTTTCCGTTACTCGGTTCCGTTACTCTACGGAAACGGTAACGGGAATTACTCCCCCAGACTTCGAGCTCGAACCGACGAACGAACAATTTTGGTCTGATTTGTCGTGCTCGTTCCTTGCATCGCGAGATCGCGCGATGCCACACGCGGCACAGAAAAAAAGTTTTTAAAAGTTAAACAAACCCGGTTCCCGGCCAAAAAGCAGGCGGGAAAATGCCTGCCGTGCCTCAGGGCACCTACCAGAGGGGTTGTTTCTGGAGGTCCCCGGCGTCCCCCCTCATCCCCCGTCCTGGGCTGCTCTGGTGGGACTCGCCGCAGGCTCGCAGCCAGCAAAAAGCCCAGTCTCGCCGCCGGCCGCCGCAATTAAAGCGCAAGCAAGCGGCACGGACGGCACAGGAAAAAACTTTTAAAACTCTCCCCCCACCCATTCCCGGGCCAAAAAAGCAGGCGGAAAAATGCCTGCTTGACTAAGGGCGCAGGGCACCTACCGGAGGGGTGGTTTCTGGAGGGGGGGGGGTCCCGCCTCCCCCCCGTCCTGGGCAGCCGGACTCGCGAGTCGCCATCGCCATGCCATGCGGTGCGGGCGGGGGATCCAAAATGGGGCGGCAAACGCAATATTGTTTTTGAAATCGTGGTCCAAAAACACACAAGCACAACAGAAACACGCGAAAATTTATAAACTGCCAGATTTTTCACAGTAGCAGTGGGTTTTTTCTTGCAACAAAATGTCTCTCCTCTCCTCCTCTGTCCTCCATTGATTTTATTTTATTTTTATTTTATTTACACCTGCGCAATGATGGGCTGGCCAAGTGGCCAGCCATGTGGGAATGGACAACCATGCAAATTTTTGGAGCCATCCCACCAGTCGCATGGCCACTTGGCCATGGAGACTTCTGGGATGTGCCAAAAAGCCCCCTAAAACCTGCCCTAGCCCTAACCCTAACCCTTGACTCCGTACCCATACGTCACAGACTGTCTTCTTAGTGGGTCAGAGAGGCACCCAGAGGTGCAACCCACTAGCCCACCGTAACCTTACCCGTCACTAGCCTAACCCTAGCTCTTGCACTAAGCCACCTTAAAGCCAGATCTACTTGCTTGCATTGCACTACACGCAGCAAGTACAATTCCCTTCTGTGTGAGACATGGTGGTGCGGGAGCCTTGTGAAGGGAAGGTATGACCCTATCACTCTCACACTGGTCTCACGTCTGCACATTATGTTATGCAATATCCATATGGCTATTGCATAGCATTTTGCAGCAGCAGCAGGTGAGGAAGGGAGACCCCCATGTAGAGGGGTCTCTCTTGGAGCCTGCTTCCCCTTCCTAGTGGCAGGAGGCACCCACGGGTGCCTCCAGGAGCCCACTTTCCCTTTATAGCGGGCCAGAGGAGGCACCCACCCCACAGAGGTGCCTCCAGGAGCCCGCTCCCCCCCCCAAAAAAACAGTACTAACGACAACGAAAAAACGAACCGACTAATTTTTGCGAATTTTCGTGAAAACCGGAAACGACCCGAAATGGGACTGGCCCGACTAACGACAACTCGAAAAAAATTTTTTTTTCAAGTCGTGCCCATCTCTACCCGTGACACCTTTAGGTTTTACACAGTGGAACAGTTGACAACTCTTTTTCTCCCTGTCTCTCCCCCCCCCCCCCGCATGAAATGACCTCTACTACAACTGCATTTTAACAGCTAATTTCACTGCTGAAGAGCTGACAGAGCAGCAAGAATCCAAGTCTTTTAGAAATTAATGTGCTTAGTGTGCAGGATGCCTGGTAATAACCTTCATGCTCGACAATCAAAGGTACACAGAGAGGCAAATTAGTTAAGACCTATCAAGCCATAGCCCTGAGTGCCAAAGAGAAACATTAATCAGAGGCCAAGCCTTCCACTCCACCTTAAGATCATATTCAAGTTTAAGCATCACATCAACCATCAATTTGTAGATTTTTTTCCTTTGAATTTTGTCTCACTTCATGAGGGCATTGAGTGGCATGAGGCAATTGAGCCAGTTGTTTCTAGTACCTATGAAAATCAAGACTTTCATGTCTCCCTACTCACCGCCTTTCAAGAAACTGTTAAGTAGAGAAATTGTGTTTATTCTTTCTCCCACAAAGGCCCCAAGAGTGAGTTGCTGAGACTTAAAGTATCAGTCAGTGAGAAAGGGGTGAACTTTGAGGAACTGGTAGCTATTCTCCTCTGCCGATCACTGTACGTCTACTAAGGGCCTTTTCACACGACCCCTAAGATCCGCTGGTCCCTTAAATTCGGACCAAAGATCTTAGGGGTTCGTTGCCCTTCCTTCCTCCCCACCAGAGAAAGAGGGGGGAAAATGCAGCTCACCTGGAGGAGCTTCCCGGAGCTCCGTTTCTCTTCCGTTTCTCTTCTGCTTGCTTTTTTTCCTCCCAAAAGGGGCAGGAGGCAAAAAAAAAAAACACAAGCAGAAGCCAGGAGAGCCCCGCACTGACCAGATTAAATCCGGACCTGGGGATTTTCACCCACCTCAAGCAGGTACAAGAAAGTGCAGCTAGGTCGCGCTTAGGTGGGCGGGGTCGCACTTAATTGTCTGCAAAGTCCGGAGCTGGTGGGAAAACACTTGTAAGGTCCGGACCTTGCAGCCATTTCCTGCGGAGCTTAGGGGTCGTGTATAAAGGCTTTAAGTAACATAAGGAATTTTACCAGAAATTCAAAACTCTGCAACAAGCACTCCATTGTGGCTGTCCCAAGGAGTAGAAACTGCTCTCCTGCTAATGCTGTTTACAAAAACACTGGCACATGGACTACAAGTTTAAATATGAGGCAGGATCTTGTTAAACTCTGTATAAGTACAGTTGACCCTTGTATAACATAAAATTTGTACAACATAAAATATTCCGGAGATAGGGGAAATTTGCTTAACAGATTCGTCTGTGGGGCGAATCCGTACAACATAAAAATGGTCACGATTAGGGATTACTCTGTTTTCAATGCATTCCTATGGGAAATTTGTATAAAGGAAATTTTGCTTAACATAATTTCATTTGGAACAAATTAATTCCTTTATACAAGGTTCCACTGTAAGTCCTTTACTAGAGCCTAAAAGCTCACATTTGAAGGGGTTTCTTCACATTCCACCTAATTTCTCCACCAAAAAGGGGATATTTCAAAACACAGTAAATTCATTTTTACATACTGTAATTCTGAGCCATGACACAGACAGACAGGCAGGCAGGCAGGCAGGCAGGCAGGTAGATCCACCCACACCCACACTAACTGTTCACTTCCAAAAGTCTGTGTCATTCTTTCTAATACCTTTTGTGTTGAAATTAGCGTCTTGGCATCTTGGATGTCCGAGCTAGCAGATTAGCTATGACATTAAATATAAAATTTACTCTGGCAGATATTTTTTATTGTCTATAAGGTCAAAAACAAAACAACAACCCCAAAAAACCCTTCAGTGCCCTTGTCTCACATCACCTCCCTTTTGGATTATAGCTGTCTTTCAGATTCATAAGTACAAAAGTTTCTGGAGTGTCCTAAGGATGCTTAGAGAGCTTTGCCACTGGCTGTGCACCTGCACTGTCAGTTGCCATAATTTGGCATAGATGATATTCATGGGTAACATTCAGAATTCTAGTTGCATTCTGAATTCTGAATGCTTGCGCTTTAGCAGGTAGTAGCTCGGTAACCAACACTGTCTTCTTAGCACATTTTATTTATTTATTTATTACATTTATACCCCGCCCATCTTCCCTTAGGAACTCTGGGCGGCACATACATAGAGTTAAGCCAGATCTCTCCCATTCTTCCAGGGTCCCATCCCACGAGTTCCAATTCTTACAAAAATCTAATCTGGGTCATAAAAAAGGAAGCAAAATCAAATTCTGCACTATTATTTCCACTCATACAATGAAATCTTCCCTCTACTGCCATAAAACTTCCACTCTGCAGAAGATTTTGGGATAGCACACTAGGCTGTTATTCTCTTTGTGGGTGATGGATACAACTGGACAAAATTTGATACAAACTGAAATTATTCCCCTGTTAGGTATCTGGATGCAGATAGTAGTTAAATTCCTCACTGTGCCTCCTGGCAAATAAAACCTGTGTGGCTTTGGGCAAGCTGTGAACCCCCAGGGCACCCCGAGAAGGAAATGGTACACCACTTCTGATTAGAGATGGGCACGGACCGAAAAAATGGCAATTCATTTTTGTTCGGTTCATTTTAAGCTTTAGTTCATTTTGTTTCATTTTAAACATTTTTTTTCAAAATATTCATTTTCTTGGTTTATTTTGTTAATTATTCTTTTTTTTTCCTTCTCAAACACCAACCGCGCGGCCGTTTTATTTATTTATTTTTATTTATTTTAGAGTGCCAACCCGGCCACTCCTGGGGCCAGGTCGGCACTCCTTTTTTAAAACTTTTATTTGATTTTTTATTTTTTATTTCTTATTTTGAGTTTTGAGTTTTAAAAGTTCCCAGTGGGTTCCCCCCCCCAAGCGCTGATCGCACGTACCCTGGGGCTGGGTCAGCACTGGTTTTACATTTTTTATTTTTATTTTTATTTCTTTTAGGGCGCCACCCCAGGCCACCCCTAGGGCCGGGTCAGCACTCCTTTTTTTAAAATTTTATTTTATTATATGTTGTTTTATTCTACTGCCAACCACATGGCCCGTGCTACAGCTGTAGTGTGGGTCGGTCGGCTTTTTTGAAAAAACTTTTCCCAGCCCGCGGGCCAGTTCTGTGGTCCGCGGGCCAGTTTGGCAACCTGTGGGCCGGGTCTGTTGTTTGTGGACTGGTACCGGGCCTGCATGCCTGATTATAATTTTTTGCCATCTGGTGGGCCGGGTCCAGTGCTCGCAGGCCAGTACCAGGCCTGCATGCCGGATCAGGGTTTTTTTTGCCAGCCGGTGGTCTGGTTCGGCAACCCACGGGCTGGTGCTGGTGCTCGTGGGCCAGTACAGGGGCCCGCATGCCAGGTCTTATTTTATTTTATTTTATTTTAATTGTTTTTTTAACTGCCAACCATATGGCCTGCACTACAGCTGTAGTGCGGGTTGGTCAGCTTTTTTCCCTGGAGCCCCCTACCTTCAGCCAGGAGGACTGGACAGGGAAGAGGACCACTCTAGGACCCAGGTAGGAGACACCGGCAAATGAAACAAACCAAAATAGAAATTTTCATTTCATTTTGTTTCTCTTAGAGGGGGTAGTTTGTTGTTTCATTACATAACAAAATGAATTACGAAATGAACCAAAAAGTTCATTTTGTACCCATCTCTACTTCTGATTAATCTCTACCTATAAATCCCTGAAAAAGGTTACCATAAGTCAGAATTGACTTGACAGCAATTATTAATCATTGCATATAAGAAATTTTGGGGATTTACAGAACTTTCCAGTTTAAACTAGAGCGTAGCGTTTTGATAGATCTTTTCTGTTCCAAATTTAGGTAAGGTGTAGAAAAGGATTCCATTTATTTCTCTTGATCTACTATACATATGGTGGTAAAACAGAACGAAACATACTTAGTGATGCTAGGATTTTTTAAAATAGTACTCTACACATTGGAAAAATTAATGGAAATGCATGAATTTATTTCCTTAAATTTAAGTGAAAGTCCCAAGTACAACAGATTGATTGAGTGGTGTCTGATAGAAACTGAGTCTACCAACTCAATTCAGGCAAATACTACACCCATGAATTCTTTGTTTTCTATTTTCTATGTGTTTCCTGATGAAATACCTTCTAGTTTCAATCATAAAATTGCAATTGTGATACAGTTCTTGGGTGCTCATTAT
The DNA here is from genome assembly GCA_037367245.1 of Phrynocephalus guinanensis. Lineage (NCBI taxonomy): Eukaryota > Metazoa > Chordata > Lepidosauria > Squamata > Agamidae > Phrynocephalus > Phrynocephalus guinanensis. The sequence continues at coordinate 12,063,993 of CM074738.1, forward strand.
GGTTATCAATTGGTGAAGACAGTTAATATGGTTTGAAAGACAGTTCTCATGTGGTACCATTGGTACTCTCCTTCCTTCATAAAACCATCCGCCTGGCTGTAATAGAACACTAGCATGAACTGCATGCCTGCAGAATTCACTGCTATTTGCTTGACAAGAAATGACACTGAATCGCCAGATTGGTCTGGGCCGTCTCCATCTAGGTGGTTTGCATTCAGTTCACGATAAAGCTTCTCCATGTGGTGAAACACATGGATTAGCTAATTAGAGTTGCTGGGTCAGTAGCTTCCCATTCATTTTAGATATGTCAAGACCAGATGGCAGGCCCCTTTCAATGTCCTAATGGGTTGATATCTTGTGTAACAATAAAAATAATATCTGTGTGAGCATGAGAGAGTTAGAAATACGAGGTGGATTTCCAGTGCTACCTTTGAAACAAATACTGTGCTTGCAGCATACAGGTAAACAGTAAACACCCTCACAATGAGCTCATGGTTTTGGACTATGGACCTACAGTTGAGCAATGGAGATAAGATGGGCACTCAGGATTTAAAGATATATCAAAGATAGATGGAAAGAAACACACACTAAAAAATCACACTTATTCCTCCAGCACACTTTTCCCTCAGACATGTATCTCCACCTGGATCATTGGAGATCCATAACTACTTCCTGAGACTTTCATCAGCATCTCAAGACTTGGCAAATTTCTGAGCACCTACAGTCATTCACATCAGTAAAAGCTCAGTGGATATGACAGAGCACTAGCCAACTATAACAGCATATGACATATCAGATATTATTATTTATCCCATGGGTCCAGAACACCTAACTGAAACCGAAATTCTTATGTCTTGACTCTTCTACCGGTAAGAACTCACCATGAAATATACGTTCATTATGGTGTACAGAAGTGGTCTAGATCAACGCAATCCAGTATAATATAAAAAAGTAGCTTACATGCATTGTAGACCTTCAATAACAAGATGGAAACATGACACATTTTAGTGTTAAAGGAGTGGCTCTTAAGCAATGGCTTGGACAAAAAGAAATAAAACGAAAAGGTGATGGATTTTAAATCTGAGGAACCGGTACTCTCCTTTCTTAATGAATGAGTGTACTTTATTGTGTACCAGAGATACAGTGTCTTCTAGTGTGGAGTCACCTCACTCCCTACAGACTGGGGTTCACGGTGTAACTCAAAGAGGAGGAGGGACTGCCTTTGGACAAGAAGGGATGTAATGAACTTGCTCTCATATATTGTATTCTTTTCCTTTCCTCTTTTGAAAAACTTTACCTTTTCATTTTTATTTGACAGACACCCAATTGTTGCCTTTTAAAATCTAAATTGCTTTCCTTTGGAATTGGATATGACTAGGGTAACTGCCGACCCTACAGTGTTTGGTGGTACACTAAGGCAGAAATAAAAGTTCAGAAAGATGGCAGGCCTGAGCACTGGGATGACAAAATCTGAATGAAATTTAACAGGGATAAGTGTTTTACACATTGCAGGAAAACAAGCAGACACGCAGTTACAAGATAGCGGATACAGTACTCTTTAAAAGGACAAAATTCACTGCTTAGTGCAACAATTGAGGAAGACACAAGTGACCTGATTAATAGGTGGTGCAGCACACTTTGGTGTCAACACATTTTGTTTTGTTTACTGGAGGATGTGCAAGACCCAATCTATCTCACACAGAGAGATATGGATGGACATTACACAGGTCAGGCATGCCCAAACTTCGGCCCTCCAGATGTTTTGGACCACAACTCCCACAGTCCTTTGTCATTGGCAATCTAAGCTTAGAATTCTGGCAGTTGTGGTCCAAAACATCAGGAGGGCTGAAGTTTGGACATGCCTGACATAGGTTTTAACTAGAACATGGCTTAAAGTAGTTGAGAACAACTTTATGTGTCTTTTTAATATGCCTAGAGCTAAATAATCCCTTTTGATTTATATATTCTGAATTTAAGATTTTTTTCAATAGTTTTACAAGAAGGCTTTTAAGGCCTTTTGTTTTTTAAATGATTGCACTATTTCCCCATGTATAATATTATATTTTTGTCTAAAATTGTTAGACTAAAATTGAGGACCGTCTTATACATGGAAGTAAGCCAAAGAGGGAACCATGTAGTTGTGAAACAGTAATTTTGGGTTGGAAAAGTGGGGGTCGTCTTATACGTCCCTATCTTATCGACGGAAAAATATGGTAGTAAGTTCAGAGATGTACTCCATTCCTTTATAGGCTATAAGTGCATGTATTTTTAAAAATGTAACTTCAAAGATTCTTCCTAATGTTTGTTTATATTTTGTTCATATATTTTGAAGAATTTGTTTATAACCTAAGTCCTGATATCTGCATCTTGTATCAAGTTGCAGGGATGGATATTGAGTTGTGTTTATGCAAGATGAAATAATTTGTGCCTGTGCCTTCCCCAATGTTACATATATGTAATAAGTTTGGAATTTATGTTATGCTTAAGGCATTTTGAAGCAATGTAGATAAAGTTTTTAAAAATGCAAGTTTTGGAATTTGTCTGGCATAATTGCAGCAAAGAAAATACTTATACTTAAGATACCCTGATGAATTTGAAAATGCTTGTCTGTGATTGTCTGCTTTCATTTTGACATTACAATATTCCTCTACTGGTTTATTATCAACCATGACGAAACCAGAAAACCTTTGTCAGCTATAAACAAAGTACAGGCTTCTTTGATTTACCCTGTAGGTCTACCTTTGATTTGCCCTGTATAGGTCTGCTTATAAGAGAGATTGCACAGAGTGGCTCCCAGTAATGTCCATATCTCTCAGGTGAATCTTCTTCTCCAACTTCTTATTTTGCAACCTTGTTTTTGTATGCCAGGAACTGCTTCTTATATCATAGATTTTTGGGGAATCATAGTGATGAGACCATTTCATTAACAGCATGGAGACATAGTTCCAAATGCCCCCTCGGACATAAGGCTACTGAGCGGTACTGGGCCAGTCAATAGTATTCAGGCTACCTAAATCTACCTCATGGGGTGGTGGCGCTGGCAAGACTTGTTTACACCTGGGCTTCTTAGAGAAAGATGTCTGTGAAGATTCTCAGTCATCCAGGTGAGTTTATCTAGAAGTTTAGTTATGGCAACTGGACTTCTTTCCTTGAGAGATTGAAACGTTTCGCTACTCATCCAAGCAGCTTTGTCAGTCAAATGCAACATATTGCAGTACTGGGACTCAGAGGATGAGTAGCAAAATGTTTCGCTCTCTCAAGAAAAGAAGTCCAGTTGCCATGACTCGAGTACCAGATTTTTAGAGAAAGCCATACTCTTGCTCTGTTTGGTTTTTATAACTTGATGAGCATTAATTAGGACACCTGTTACCCAATAATCCCTTAAACTGCCCAACAGAAACTTTGCAAAATTATGTAAGCAGTTATTTTTCCATATTTTCTTGTAATGACATACTTCTTGAATGGAACGGCTTTACCCTTTATGTCCTCCATTAACCATCCCAAAGGATAAATCTATCAGTTATAGCCTTAGTTATATTACACTAATAATTCATGCATAGCTTCGGTCCAGAATAATCTGTTCAGTGATGTATCACTGAGAAATCTTTCTCTTTTGTACTCAGTTCAGCTTCCCCTCAAATTTTCTTCAGCTTTCCAAGAATAGATTGTGCTTTGCTTTATATCCACTAAGCTCATGCCCTGAGATCCCCCCTTTAGGGAGTTCACCTTTTAATGCTGAGTGGAAATGGGCACGAACCACTGCTGTGATGGTTCATGATAGTTCCTGGTTTGTTGGTGTCCGCAAATCACAAATCACGCTGATATATATACAGGGGTACCCCGACTTAAGAGCAGCTCGACTTAAGAGCAATTTGACGTAAGAGTGGAAAACTGTTGGCCTTTTAACTGCCACCTTACAAATTTTAGATAATTTTTTAAAGTTTTTTTTTTCATTTTTAGATAGGTACCCCGACTTAACAGTAGTTCAACTTAAGATCATGCTGTGGTTGATTTGATTGAGGCCCATATCTGAATGAAGGGGGCTTTTCAGTGTAGCTCAGCTATATGGGTTCTTCACCTGTTACTCCCCATCATGGCCCCCAGCACCTACCATATTTACATCTGGTCTCCTTCTGCCCTCCACTGCTGATGCGCTGCCCAGCTGAGTCAGACAGTAGGTTGTTCAGGGCTTACATCCTTCCTCAGTGCACCCTGGAAGGTTTAGGGTACTCACTTGGTGGCAAAGCTACACTTTCCACAGTACCCTGGGCTTCCTAGGAATCACCCAGGCAGGAGTACTCCCAGATAGCCTACTGTCCTATTCAGCTTGGTGGGAGCAATGAAAGGAAGGTAGGTGCTGGGGCTCCTATTTTATTTTCATATTATATTTTGCTCTTATTTTAATTATATTGTTTGTTTATTGCATCTTCAATCTCTTTATTTATCATTTAGTCTTCTATCCTACAATTTGACGCTGTTGTTCTCAATTTATTTTATGCCATTTATTGGTTTCTTGGCTTGACTTACTGCATTTTAATTATTGAATACCCATCCACTCGCCGCCCCCGCACAACAATGCTAGTCCTTTGTTATTATGCCAATACCAATACTTGGCCATCAAAATGCACTGGAAACCAGATCATTTCTGAGCCTCATTTCGAACTGAGATTTTTATCCGTTAAGACCTACGTTGTTTGGGGTCAAATTGCCTGAAGCAGCATCTTGTCTACATACTGAGATTCAACTCCCTCTACCAAGTATACCTGCCTGATGTACACGGTCGACTTGTAGCCTAAGCCAAGGAGCACCTCACTCCACTATTCCAAGGTGAAGCATTCTCAGATGATGGGCCACCCCTACAAATCAGCTGAGGCAGGTAACTAAAAGATGGAATGTCTGTATAATGTCCCCTCGTGGCAAGACATATGCAACATCCCAACCATTTTAAATAACTTTTCTTAGTGCTTTTTCAGATCACACAATTTATCTCTTTTACTTTTGTTTCTATTTAGGTTCTAAAAAGGGAACAGGGCTGACAACTAGGAACACCCTATTCCATGTGATTTCAGGGCCAAAACCGGATTCCAGGAGTGCAGGCAAGGTTTAGGAAGTGGGCCTAGAACTGCTTCTAGTCCAGATAGAAATGGGAACTGGGGGAGAATATGAAGAAATGGGTTTAGTATCCAGGTAAACTTTTGTTAGTCAGATAACCCAGAAGGAGAGAAATGATTCTTTGGCCACAGTCCTACCAGCGTTTTCTGTGTAGTTTCCCGGTGGCGAACTGCGCAGTAAAATATCGCGTGCTAACCAGGAAGAGAAGTAAATTCTGGTCCTGGCCAACCACGCCCCTGGCACAGCAGTTTCAGCGAAGTTTCCTAAACCACCGCCAGGGGCTGGATTTAGAAACTTCGCTCAAAAATGCTTACTTATTTGCTTCTGAAACCACGACAGGACCCTGAAAATATGCAGTAAAATCAGTTGTTCCCCTTTAACACCATGGAGGCTTGGAACCTAGAGCCGGAAAGAAGGACAAAATACGAAGTAGACAGCTGGAGACCAAACCAGAATATGAAAATACGATGCAGAAGAGAGGACACTGACTGCACATTAAAAACCACGTGACCACCCGACAAAAAAAAATACACAGGGAATTTAAATATGAAGAAAACTCTGGTAAGACCGCAGCTTTTGTCAAGCAGCTGAGGAGGAAAAGAAAAGGAAAAGGAAAGGAAAAGGGGGGGGCAAGAGAAGAAGGAGGTGTCCAAGAACAGCAAAGGATATCTCTTCCCACACATTGTAACCATCAGAAACAATTAGAAACAGGGAGGATTTTTGTCCCTTTGCTGCTGCTCTGGTTTGTGTGCGTGTGTGTGTGTGTGTGTGTGTGTGTGTGTGTGTGTGTGTGTGTGTGTGTGTGTGTGTGTGTGTGTGTGTGTGTAGAATCACCACCAGCCTATGGGGCCTTGTGCCATTCCCCACAAGGGCTTGCGCAAGGCTCAAAAGTCATAGCAATAATGCTTCACCCAAATGTTTGCACCCGCTGCCTCTCTCCCCAATTTCCTCTCTGTGCTCCTGGCCTTTTCAGTGCATTAATTTTGTGCACATTGCAACACGCAAACATCTTGGTGCGAAGCCGGTCGGACTTGGTTCTAGTAAATTAAGCCATTGAGTAAACCTCACCAGGAAGCTCTGAAAAAAAATGAAATTATTTTTTCACAGTCTCTTCACATAACTATTATTTTACAGCAGAGGTTTATGTAATCTGGGGTGTATGCCAGCTGCACTCCAGGATTACCTCCCATATATATTCTCTGTAGTTATGAGCTAACACATGAAAATACATCATAATGACAAACTAGGGTGCATATTTTATATGCTCAAGATGAATGTGGCATCATTACTTGCAAGTAAAACAATGAAAACCTGTCCCAATTAGGTGCTGTAGCCTCTTCATTGTAAGACCATGTTTTTCTCTGCATGTATGGAAGCTTTGTGGCAAAAGCAGCCTTCTGCAGTTTGGTGTTGGGCTATAATTGACTAGAACATCAACAGTATGGATAATAGGAATGTTAGCCCAAAATACCAGAAGGGCACCAGGTAAGGAGAGCTACTATAAAGCCACAATTGCTTTCTACTCTTCGGAATCTCCCCAAAAGATCAAATGTCTTTTGGATTGATGCCACACAGGAATTGTCAGCCTCTGCTTGCAACATAAGGTAATGACTTGCCTTTGTGTATCACCCAGCACTCTGTTAGCACTTTAGCTCATGCTTTCTTCACAGCAATGTTTTAACTAAAATGGAACAATTTTTTCAGTATGGCCAGTCCTCTAATTAATGGGGTGGTCAGGAAACACTGAAGAATCAAGTAACACCACCCACCTTCATCATGTCAAGTCATCCATCACACCAATCCTTTCAGAAACTGATTTAATATATCCAATTTTATATCCCCATATCCACAGGATCAATCTCCACACTTTTACTTAGCCCCAGTACGAAAATACTAAAAAATATATTAAATATTTAAAAACCAGAAATACATATCTCCATGATGCAATTATCAGAACTGGACACTAGAGCTATGTAGAGGCCATGCTATTTAAAGGGCTCACTATTATCCATAATATTTGGCATCTGTGGCATGGTATGGAAATGATAACCAACTCCTGATGTACAGTATTATAAAACCGAACCATAGACTACATGTCCATCTTCTTAAATGCATTTCTTTCACACTGAATGTTAAAGGATCACATTTTCCAGTACTTTTTATTTACCGATATATAAACCTGTCATTTCCACCACCCCCCCTGACAGTTTCAAAGCATTTAATTTGTCAAGAAATCAGTATTGTACCTTTTAAAACAGCACATCTATACAACTGACGTAAAACGAGCAGTAAAGAAAAATAGTCTGACTCATCAAATTAAAATCACCATCCGGTTGTGCAAAGAAAGGAGGGGAAAAGAAGAAAAGAAAAGAAAAGAAAAGAAAGGCACTTAATGGTATAATGCAAACATGTTTCTGAAAAGTACAGGCAATGCTGTACACAAACTTCTTTTAATTTTGAAAAACATTACATATCTTTATAGCTTGGGGAATGGATGAATAGTGACCTCCATTAAAGAAACCAATGCCGCAGAATACTGTATAGTATTCTGTACAGTGTTCTGGCAAGATTCCTCCAAAGGGGTATAACACAACGATATAACTTATCTCTCCCCCCCCCAATCACCGTAATCTATCAAAGTTATTTATTCTGGCAATCTTTTTTCCAAAAACCTATTTTCTGCTTTATGACTTGGGGGTCAAGTATTATCTTCTGCAATTCAGGTGCTGCACTTAAAACATAGCAATGTTCTTTATTTATTCATCTGTAACAATGAAAAGAATTATTTGTTTGTGTAGCTCCAAGACTCCAAAGCCCTGATAACTGAATCTAGGTACAGGGGTTAGGGAGACCCTTAGGGTGTGCATCTCAGGGTTACTTTGTTTTCAAAATGGGTAACTTAACAGGGATGTTGGTAAGTCTTTCCATTTAAGTCAGGGTGGGGGGGGATTCTCAAGCTCCAAGTGTAAGTCTCAAGTCATTTTGCCACATCCCTGTTCCCTCCCCCTGCCACCATTATGCAGCCTCCTCTGCTGGACATCACCCCACCCACTGCAGCTAGACCTCCCTACCTGCTCCTATCACAGCCACCATCCTCAGAGGCAGCAGGCTGGACCTCCCTTCCAGGAGCCGGGTGCTACCTCCTCCAATGCAGCCGACACCCAGCTGATGTGCAGTGGGTAGAGGCAGCAGTAGGCTGCCTCTAAGGGAAGCCAGACTGCTGCCTCTGAGAACTGCAGAGCTGCCGCCATGCAGATAAAAAGGGGGCACATTGCACCTTCCCTGGCCTGCAGATCTCCATTAAAATAATAGGGACTCGAAAACTCCTGCATCTACTGTAGGTGTGCTTGTATGCATACCTGCATACATATATGGTCACAAACACATGCACATCTGGACCAAATGTAGTAACACTTGTTTGATAAATTCCACTGCAATTGACTATAATCTGTGAAGTCTTGTTAATCCAACAGATGGGATAGGAGCAGGTGGATGACACAGATCATGAGCTCCATTCCCTAGAGGATAAGAACATGTACAAGGCAGGCAATTACCATTCAGAAGAAAAAGAAGACCAGAATGGAATATGAATGCAAATCAGTTAGAAAGGTGGGGATCTCAGTATAAATATCAGACCTATCCAACAGTTCTGTTTTAAGACAGAAACATCTTCTTCTTCTTCTTCTTCAGCATTTGTCCTGTTAGATAGAGCCATTATTCTGATGCATTGCTTAGCCTACAGCACCTGGGATTTCCAAGCGGTCACCTATCCAAGTACTAACCAGGCCTGACCCTGCTTAGCTTCCAAAATCTGACACAGTTACCAATAGGAATGCCTTGAAAACCAATTAATCAATTCCAGATTATGGATTACATTGGTTTTTAAGGCATTCCTATGAGAAGGCTGTCCCAACCCCCCCAATCAACCTTCATTTTCTATACAGCCTGACAAACAGCTGATTTTGACAGCTTTAAAAATCAGCTGTCTGTGGAGGGCTGCGTGGAGCAGCCTTCCACTGCGGGTTGACTGAGGGGGTTTCAATCGAGTACTATACAATCAGGAAAGCCAGGATGGAAGACCAGGCATTTGAATTTCGCACACCCATAACCCCCTCAGTTTGTGGGTGCAAGAAATTCAAAAGCCTGGCCCATAAGATGAATTTTTCAAAAGACATCCAGTAGGCAACCCGTCGACTTGTGAAAAATGTCTGTTCCTGGAAATTTCATTTGTCTTATGAAGAATTCATCTTATGGGCCATTTGTCTTGTGAGGTATCACTGTATTCACCTATATTGGTACTTATCAAGTTATGGGACATCTGCAGTGAGTACTCTCATAAGATCCCTACATATCACAGTAGACATGGGCACGACTTGGCGAAATTCTTGTTTCCGTTTCCGTTTCCTCGTTTCCGTTACGTAACAGAAACGGTAACGACAATTACTCCGCCAGAACTCGAACTCGAACCGAAAAAAGAAAAATTGGGTCTGATTTGTCGTTGTCGTTCCTGGCATCGCAGCGATCGCGCGATGCCAAGCGGCACAGAAAAAAAGTTTAAAAAAAAAAAAAAAACCAGATTCCCGGCCAAAAAAGCAGGCGAAAATATGCCTGCCTGAGTGAGGGCACCTACCAGAGGGGTGGTTTCTGGGGGGAGGGTCCCCAGCCTCCCCCCCTCTCCTGTCCTGGGCTGCTCTGGTGGGGGGCATCCTCGTCATCTCGCCAACTCGCCATGCCATGCGGTGCGGGCGGGGGATCCAAAATGGGGCGACCACAATATTTATTTTGAAATCGTGGTCCAAAAACACACCAAAGCACCACAGAAACATGCGAAAATAGCTATTTTAAAACTGCCTGAATTTTTACATTAGCAGCAGTGGGTTTTTCTTGCAACAAAACATCTCCATTGATTTTATTTTATTTTATTTTTATTTTTATTTTTTTACACCTGCGCAATGATGGGCTGGCCATGGGAGTGGACCATGCAAATTTTTGGAGCAATTCAACCAATTGCATGGCCACTTGGCCAGGTTTTGACCGAGACTTCTGGGATGTGCCAGTCGGGCATAAAAAGCCCACTAACCCAAGCCCGAACCCGAACCCTAACCCTAACCCTAACCCATACGCCAGTACAATGTCCTTCTTAGTGGGTCAGAGAGGCACCCAGAGGTGCACCCCACTAACTCACCCTAACCTTACCCGTAACCCTAAGCCTAGCCCTTGCGCTAACCCTAAACCTAAGCCAGATCTGTGTACTCGCATTGCACTACACGCAAGTACGCTTCCCTTCTTAGTGTTCCTCCCCATCCCCAGCCCAAGTGCACCGTACACCAGTATGCCAGTAGTGAGTCACAGTAGAGGCACCCAAAAGAAAGAGAGGTGCCTCTGCCTGCCACTGCAACTTGGTATGCATATCCAATTGGCTATGCGTACCCTTTTGTAGCGGGCGAGAGGAGGCACCCACCCCAGAGAGGTGCCTCCAGGAGCCCGCTTTCTCTTCATAGCGGGCCAGAGGAGGCACCCACCCCAGGTGCCTCCAGGAGCCCGCTTTCCCTTTGTAGCGGGCCAGAGGAGGCACCCACCCCAGAGAGGTGCCTCCAGGAGCCCGCTACCCCCCCAAAAAAAACAGTACTAACGACAGACGAAAAAACGACAAACGAAACGACAAATTTTTGAGAAATTTCGCGACAAACGGAAACAAGCCGAAACGGGCTGGCTCCGACACACGACAACTCAAAACGTCATTTTTCCTGGTCGTGCCCATCTCTATACCACAGAGGTCTGTGAAATCTCCCAAGCATGTACTCTGCTGATATTTCAGGACTGCAAGTGTCATTATTACAGTGATGATTATTAATCATTACAAAGTGATTTCTGTGGCCACAATTCCATAAAGGGTGAATTCTGCTCTTGGGCTCTCTTGAAAATTGGACTCTCTTTTCTGAACAAAACCCAATATTTGAAAAAATACAGAGTCAGAGGAAATATATACAAAGAAGAGTAACATGAAATGACTGTACAGTACATGGCAAAAAGGTTTATTATAACAGCACAACAAATACAGAAAAGTTACTCTTTAAATGAAACCCATTAGATTCTGTATTTGTGATCTGGCACTGACTAGTCATCCAATCTGGCAAACAAGGAAATAATGCCACTGTATATAAACTCTTTCCAGACATAGTTTTATTTTTATAAGGGATGGCTATCCATAATACTAACGAATACATGGAAAAGGGGAGTTAGGGACCACAAATGTGGGGCTAGCCAATATTTTAGAACTAAAGAACTAATACTTCATTGGCGTTGTAACTATGAAGCTATCTTGAAGCTTACGGGTGAGTCCTGGTGAATATTGGAAGTTCTAAGATTGTCTAGGTTTCTAGTTCTTGCAACTAACAGGGTTTAAGTTTGCTGGAGAGACAGGTGTCCCTGTAAAGTGAGGAGCGCCACTTGCCCTCACCAGAATGTTAAATAAATTCACAGACACAGACAGAGATACTTGTTCTAATGGAATGTTTTAAATCCATGCTGTCCAACTTTGAACAGTTCCAGGTCTACATTTTTCGGCCCAAAGTGCCTGAGGGCTACTATATGAAAACTAAGGTTCAAAATACAGTGGAACCTTGACTTACGTTCCACTTGACTTGTGTCATATTTGACTTGCGTCCACTAGGGGGCTGTTTGACTTGCGACGCAGGCTCCGAGTTATGTCTCAGAGCCCTGGAACAAGGCCCCAGAATCGGGTGGCAGCTAGGACCCAGCATCTTAGATGCGGCCTCCAGACTGCTCCTGCCTTCTTTCTCTCTGCCTCTGGTGGCGGCTTCGGCGTGGAGGGGGACAGACAAGGCGCCACTTCTTTTGTTTGTCGGCTTGCATGTAGCTTTACAGGTGCTGAACTTTCTACTTGGATTGTGGCTCTTTCTCTCTCTCCCCCCTCCCCCTCACCTCCTCCACGCCGCGATACCATGCGTTAGTTGTTTTCTTAATCCCCCCTCCGCCCGCTTCCCGGTTCAGGCACTGTTGTGTTTGCTGGATCATCACTGCCAAGGTGTGTCACAGCAAAGCCAAGATACGGACTGCCAGAACATACAATGCTTACAAAGCCTCTCTCTCTCTCTCTCTCTCTCTCTCTCTCTCTCTCTCTCTCTCTCTCTCTCTCTCTCTGTGTGTGTGTGTGTGTGTGTGTGTGTGTGTGTGTGTCTCTCTCTCTGTGTGTGTGTGTGTGTGTTGGGGGGGGTGGGGGAAATTGAGGATCTTTGTATGAAGGGATCTGGGACCTTTTCAGGCGCCCATTTCTCCTTCCCCTTCCTGTTTCGCCTCTTGTTTTAAGGAAGGCTGCAGGGAGAAGTCAGCCGAGGGTTCCCTAACTCGTGTGTGTGTGTGTGTGTGTGTGTTGGGGGGCATATCCTGTGTGTGTGTGTGCTTGGGCTGCTGTGGGGCTCCTGTAGGTGTGGGCTTGGGCTGCTCCCTCCATCCCCACAACCCCTCTTGCTTGAGTGTCTGGGATGGGGGTGGTCACGAACCCGACACGCGTGAAGGAAGTCCTGGGCTCCAACCTCAGTATCCCGGAGGGGGGGAGAGGGAAGGGGAGGAGGAGGAGGAAGACAGACACGTTTGTCTGTCTGTCTCTGTACCTGTTCCTTCCCCCTTCTTCTCCCCCCCTTTGTGGCGTGCATGGAGAGGCTGAGGTTTTACCTTGTCTGGGGGGTGTTGGGACCCTGGACCCTGTCCTTGCCGTGTGCAGGGCCAGGCTAGATGACTCACTGGATCTCATTCTTCGACCAGGAAGAAGGCAGCCTTGCTGGTGGGTGGGTGGGTAGGGAGGCTCCTTTCTTTTCAGGAGCTGAGCATCTTCCTTTAATCCAATGGTTTTCAACCCGTGGGTCATTGGATGTTTCTGGATTGCAACTCTCAGCTTCATCACTAGCTGAGCTGGCCAGGATTTATGAGAGTTGCAGTCCAGTCCATGATTTCGGGGGTCTTTTTCATCATCCAGAACGGATTAATCCACTTTCCCATTACTTTCTATAGGAAAAGTTCGTTTGACTTAAGTCATGTTTGACTTATGTTTAGACCTCCAGAACGGATTAATGACGTAAGTCAAGGTTCCACTGTAGTTTCAAATTAAATTTTAACCCAATAAAGTTGGAGGATTCCCATTGGGGTCACCATCAGCTCTCTCTCTCTCTCTCTCTCTCTCTCTCTCTCTCTCTCTCTCTCTCTCTCTCTCTCTCTCTCTCTCTCTCTCTCTCTCTCAGCTCTCTCTCTTGCTCTCCTACTCAGACAGTTTGTTAAGCAGGGTGCAGCTGGGTAAGACAGTGGTGTGCGCTCTGAATACTGTGATAGCAGTGGGTCAAAGCATGTTGCAGGGCTGGGTGACGACCGCTTGGAGCTGCTGTGGCCACTGGAGCAACAGTGACACCACCTACAGGGCCCAGCGCCTCTTCCATGGCTCTTCCTTGCCCTGGTGCAGCGGGGAGGAGCCAGGTGGAGCTGCCCACAGCGAAGCCACCTCCTTCCCGCCCTTCTCAGAGCCTTTCCAAAGATGGGAGAGGTGGAAGAACCCAACCGTGCAGATCATCTGGCTGGCGGGAGTGAGGGAAGAAGCCAGGCTATTTTTTAACCCTTTGTGGGCTACTGGTAGCCTCTGGTTGAATTGTGCAGCCCTGTTTTAGATGCACAAATTATGTTAACATGCTACTAGGTAAATTCCCCCTTTCTAGAAAAATTCCTACACAGCTTCTGCAGCCAATAAATTACACATTTTAAATGTATATATATATATAATTGATATGCTTAACTAATTATGTCTTTTTTCTTAATCTCCCAAAAGGAAACTGCTTTTCTGTACTTGTTGAGCAGCTGCGCTCTGTCTTAGTTATTTTGTGGTAGAAGTACAGCTTTTCCTTTGGCACATGAGTATGCGTTGCTCTGCCTCCTAATTTGTATGAATACTGTACAACTGCTTAAAACATAGTTTATATTAAAAATGGCTTATTGTTTTTAATATGAGACTTCATAGCTATCAGTTGGAGACTCTGCTGTGGTTTGGTCATTTAACGGTTCTGTTTGCCATTTTTACAGTGACACAGAAAGCGTGTGCAAAGGCAACCTAGGAATAACGGCCTCTCCATCTGCTGTGGTTTGACATCTACCACCTTCACGGAAATGAGATGCTCTTTCCAATAATGCATGTAATTAGTTCAGTATTCAACGCCACCGCTGGGACTTAAACACCCTCTGACTTTATAGGCAACATCATTATTGGTCTTCTTGGGATGAACAGAAACAGACTGAGATCTTATTTCCAACAGGGGGAGTAACCCTTCTTTATTTGTAGCTAGCTTAGCTACCCTGGAAACATAAAGAGCCACAAAAACAATAGATGATCTTGTGGACCTACAGCTAACGACAACAACAATAATGAATGAGGGAGAGAATGGCACATGTGGCCAATAGGAAAGCAGCAGGCCATTTCAGCATCTGGGAATAAAAGGGGGCAAAGCATTAACTTTCCAATTGACTTGCTGTCTTGTGGTATTTCTTTTCTCCTTTCTCATGTTATATGAGCAAGCAGGGTTGAGTCAACTCAGTCCCTGGATATTAGAGTGGTGAGTAGAGCCCACTTCCCCCTTTGGAAAGAAAACAAACCCCACATTTATAGTCCTAAGACAATAAGATAGCTAGTCTTTATCAGTGAAATACACTGCAGTAGAAGAGATAATATTACTTAGAAGTAGATGCTTCGTGCATTGTACTAGGCGCAGCACCCCTGGTGTGGCTAAGGGCGATTTCCCACCCCCTCAGCCAACTGGGCCACTTTCCAGCCTCTGCACATGGCTTGGGTCCTTGTACAGTGGCAGAAACTCCAACGTGCGCAGGAGCCTAGATGGCCCTTTTCCACCTCATTGGCTGTGCTGGGAGATGCCCATCCTGACTCCTTGCCAGAGTGGTTGGCTCCTTGAGCAGGCAGGGAAGGGCTGGCCTGGCTCTCACCAAACAGGAGCACTGCCACTGCAGAAGGACCCCAGTGGTGTGCAGAATGGCCCAATTGGCCGGGGGGGGGGAGGAGGGAGGACTCACTCATACCTGGGGTGCCATGCTTCCTGCTCCATATACATAGCTGTTAATCAGAGATCTGGCTGTCCTCTATCCTGTTGATGCATACTTGCTTCACCATTCTTCTGAACTGTGGAGGCACATCAGATGCTCCCCACAGAGGATATATAGCTTCTACCCCTATGAATCCCTTTCCTATAAAACTTGTGGGTCTTTGGATTATTAAAACTGACTGTGATACCAAATAGTTGTCACTTGCCACCATATTGGCTAGAGCGTCATGCAGTGTCCAAACTGTAGTTTTGTAGACCACTTTTAGGGATTTGTTCTACTCCCCATGCTTGCTCTAACAACTTATTTATTTATAAGTTTATTTAGAGTATTTTTACCCCACCTTTCTCCTTGGAAAAGGAAAAGGAAAACTTAAGACTGACAGCTCTAGTAATAGATAACTTGGTTTTTACCAGACCGATTTTAGAGAAATGCCCCTGCACATTAAACATTTACAGCACACAGTTACTGAGAGTGATAAACTATTCAAAGCATTACTCAAGTATTCACAAATGCAACAGAGCAAATGATATGAATGAAACTGCTGATCTTTGGAATAGTTGCTAGAAGCTTCCTTTCACAGTGGTCAACCCAGAAAGGTTTAAATAATGAGTCTTCTGAGAACTGCCTTTTAAAAACAAATATATTAAGTGCATTTATTTATTAAATGGCTTGCATTTCTTTAAGTCCCTTTAAATGACAAAGGGCCTTTTTACACGACCCCTAAGATCCGCTGGTCCCTTAAATTCGGACCAGAGATCTTAGGGGTTTGTCGCTCTTCCTCTGTCCCCACCCCCCTCCGCACTTCCTGGTTGCTGGCTGCGTGAGGGAGGGAGAAAAAAGAAAGAAAAGAATGCCGGCTTACCTCCGTTCTGTTCGCGGCAGCATTCAGATCTCTTAAACGGGCGGGGCAGAAAAACAACAAACAGAAGCCAGGAGAGCCCCGCACTCACTATCCTTACACCGGATCAAATATTTTTCACATCCAAAAAGCAGGTACCTGAAAGCTGCGCTGGGACGCGCTAAAGTGGGCGGGGTCGCACTTAATTTCCTGTTAACTCCGGAGCTGGTGGGTAAACATTTTTAATCTCCGGAGCTGGGAGCCATTTGCCCCAGAGTTTAGGGGTCGTGTAAAAACGCCCAAAGTCTCCAAATGTTATACAGATAAAAACACAACACAGTCCATAAGCAACTAAAGGCACAGTATAATGCCCAAACAGCATAGTTTTTTTAAAAGCCCAGTCAGCATAATGTCTTCAAACATATTGCTAACTATAAAAAATAAAGAGACAGGAAGGGGAGTTAATATAAGGTAGCAGTCTTCTAGTTCTGTAAACTTGTCGGTATGATTTGTATATTCTGCAAAATAGGTAACCTAATCAGTTTACAATATTACATAATCTTGCATATTAATTGTTTTGTTTTTTACCAATATATTTCAGCCTTGCCCTCATTCATATAGTGATATGAGAGAGCCATTATATCCCATTTTATGGGTATTATAGGTTCCTAGTAGTGTAGAAATATCATTGTGCAGCATAGCAAACCTCAAGGCAATTCTAAAAATGAGGGCAGCCCCCCCTCAAAATTTATTACTTTGAAGCATTCCTTCAGATTAGCACCAAATTTGACACCAGTGTAGCAGACAGATTGCTCTTGCTCTTCACAAATTTTGGGAATTTTGTGCAAAGGATTTTTTTAGTTCTTCAATGTAAAAGTGCCCCCCTTGTGCAGAAATAAGTGGCCCTAAACATCCCCAAATTTTAAATAGCTCATACAAGTTGAAAAGACCAATCTTGCTTATCTGAAAGAGAATAGTTTGTCTCACCTACTACTTCATGGGCTGAAATATTGATCCTCAATAAAGGCCTCTCAAAAGGAAAAATAGGACTGAGAATCTGTGGAGCAGGCTTGCAACAAAGAGCATTCCAAAGTAGATACATGGTTTTAGTTTCGTGGCCCAGGAAAGGAAATGTTTGGAGGGCAATGGAAAGTCACAGAAACAGTAAAAGGACATAATTTATTTGAAAAGTTAAAACAAAGCAAAACAAAATAAGACTAACAAACAAACGAAACATAAACTTGCTTTAAATAAAGTAATGGAACAACAGTCTTCCAGAAAGGGACATTTTGCCATGTATCTCAAGAGAATAGCATACAATTCTGTAAAACATATTCAAAGTATTTCTGCATTATTAAAGCACAGACCAATGGTGTTTCTTTCAGCCCTAAGTGCTTTCAGTAAACACTCTGTCAGGATTTCTGAGACCAGGCTCCAGATACAAGTATTTCTAGGGGAAAATCAGCTCCAGATCTCCAGAGCAATCTAGATTTTTTTACCCTGTCAGTCAGGGCCCAGTTAGCAGACTCACAGGAGGAAAACCATCCTAGCCAAACAGGCATTACAATTTTTGGTTATAAATTTATTTTTAAAAGAATAGAGAACAAACACATGTTTAATCTGAGAAAGTACTGATTTTTTTTCTGTTGTTTTTTTCTGTGATGGTTTTACTTGATGTTAAAAAGACAGTAGCAAAAATCAGTTATGCTACTTTTAAAAACATATACTGGAAGGACATTTTTTTGATGGCTACAACTATCTGTAAGTTGAGTCGTGGCAACTGGACTTCTTTTCTTGAGAGACTGAAACACTTCGCTGCTATCCAAACAGCTTTGTCAGTGTGAGGAAGGCTAGTTGTGAGGCCTCCATTTTAGAGTTCACTTTTATAGTTCAATTTTTATAGTTCACAAGTGAACTCTAAAATGGAGGACTCGCAACTACCTTTCCTCAAACTGGCGAAGCTGTTTGAATGAGCAGCGAAACATTTCAGTCTCTCAAGAAAAGAAGTCCACTTGCCATGACTCAACTTTCAGATAAACTTACCTGGATGACTGAGAATCTTCACATACATAAGGCTACAACTCTGTTAAAAGTTTATGAAGAGTGAGGCCTTTCATATGGCAGAGAATGTATCTCAGAGTAATTATGTATCACAACTGCACTATAGAAGTTAAACAAGGGCGCTTTTACACGACCCCTAAGATCCGCTGGTCCCTTAAATTCGGACCAGAGATCTTAGGGGATTGTCGCTCTTCCTGTGTTCCCACCCTGGCTGCTGGCTGCGTGAGGGGAGGGAGAAAAAAAAGGAAGAAAGACCGTGGTTCACCTCCCGTTCTGCCTCTTGCTCTTGCCGGCTCTTGCCCGGGCAACATTCCAGTAGCTCTTAAGTAACTCTTAAGTAGCTCTTAAAGGGGCAGGAGCCAAAAAACAGCAAACAGAAGCGAGGAGAGCCCCACACTCACTATCATTGCACCGCATCAAAGAATTTTTCACCTCCAGAGAGAAGGTACAAGAAAAGTGCGCTGGGTCGCGCTAAAGTGGGCGGGGTCGCACTTAATTGCCTGTAAACTCCGGAGCTGGTGGGGAAACATTTTTAAGCTCCGGAGCTGGGAGTCCATTTGCGGCGGAGTTTAGGGGTTGTGTATAAACGCCCCAAGTGGGACATAAGACAATTGCATGAAATTGGAAGGCAAAGTAGGGTATGAGTACACATGGAACAGCCACACCTGTGTTTAGGGATGAGCCCATTTAAACTATACTATGCTGAAACCGATATTTACAAGCCCATTATGCAGTGTGAATTACTTTTTTAAAAAACTGCATATTGCATTAAACCACCATCATTTTCTCTGTTGTATGCCACATCAAGCTATGCTGTACTGAGCATAATACCCTTTATATTCTAATGTACAGTCATTTGTGGTTAGGCATTGTGAATGTCTCTGAATATATTTTTCACAGCATGCTAAAAATGAAGTAATGGTTAATCCAATATTATAGATTGCAGAAACTTTGCTTTTTCTATGCGATTAAAGCTGCAAAGCCAAAGACTTTTTGAACAATGCTCTGAGCAGCTACGAGACCTACCATCAAGGGAGTTTGAGTTTTCCTTTAATTCATGTTGAGACAAAAGTTAAACAAAATCCCCAATTCCCACCTCTTTCTTCACATCAAAACATCAGATAATTTCTTCAGTGCAAGTCCCTAGTGAAACCAACTACAGACAGAGAAGGAGTCTCTGTGGAGTCTAATATTGGGAACATGTACAGTGGCATGTAAATACTCCCCAATAATTGTCTCTAGAGGCTGGGAAACTGCCCAGAACGCATGTTAAGGCTGCCAGGGAGGGCTCTTGGGGTGAAGGAAGAAAGTTACAGATGTTCTGCCACCAGAAGACTGGCCTATGAGATTGTTCTTCCAACCTAAGAATGTAGTTGGTTTTATTGTTGCATCATTTTAAATAGAGATGGGCACAAAATGCTATAATAGCGTTTCAGTTTTCATTTGGTTTGGTTCAGTTCAGTTCAGTTTCAGTTGAAATGATTTTTTTTTAAAAAATGAAACAAAATGAAACAAAATGAAACAAAATGAAAAATGAAACAATTTTTTTTAAAAAATGTTTCATTTTTCATTTTATTTCATTTCTTTTTAGTGTACTCTGTGTGTGTGTGTGTGTGTGTGTGTGTGTGTGTGTGTGTGTGTGTGTGTGTGTGTGGTACTTGTATAACTTGATCTGGCATGGAAAATGTGGGATTTTAAAACATTTTTTGCCACCCCAAGCGCCGCTCAGCTGTAGCGTGGGCTTGGGGCAGAAAAAAAAAGAAGAAGATTTAAAACCCCTCCTTTCCGCTCACCCAATGGAGTGGGGGGGGGGAAGGAGGGATTTTTAAACATTTCTTTCTTTCTTTTTTGCCACCCCAAGCTGATTGGGGCCCCCACTGATTGGTGCTTGGATTACGGTTAGGGTTAGGTGGGATTTTAAAACATTTTCCTTTTTTTTTTTTGCTGTCCCAAGCACTGATCAGCTGCAGCTGCGGCTTGGGGCAGCAAAAAAAGTTGGGTGGGGGGAAAGAGGGTTTTTTATATATCCCCCCCCTTTTGCCACCTTAAGGACCAATCAGCTGTAGCTCAACGTGGGGCTGCAAAAATGTTTTAATGCCCCTCATTTTCCCCCACCCATTTTTTTTGCCACCCCAAGCCCCAGCTTCAGCTGATCGGCACTTGGGGCAGCAAAAAAAAGTTTAAAATATCCCAGTTTCCTGCGCCTGATACGTTGAGGAGAAACTGGGCTTTCCCCCATAGGAATGCATTGCTTCAAATCATTCCTATGGGAAAATGGGAAAAATGGAAAGGAACGGAACAGAAATTTCTGTTTTGTTTTGTTCTGTTTTTTTCTTTGAGGGGGCAGTTGTTATTTCATTTCATTACAGAACGAAACAAATAACGAATAACAAAATAAATAAAAAACTCATTTCGTGCCCAACTCTAGTTTTAAAAGGAAACTGATTACTTTTGGAGCAACTCTGCACGCTTTGCTTTCAAAGTGTGCAGCTACAAACTGCCTTAACAATCTGGCCAACCAATCAACCAACCAACCAATCATAATACTAGATAATGGCAACTGAAATAATAAATAGAGTAATCCCCCATTTATCACATGGATTAGGGACCAGACCCAACCCACAATAAAGGGAAATCCGTGTTATGCATATGCTGGGTCAGGTCGAGACTGGAGGGCCTGTTTGGAGGGCCCTGCACTTTCTCCAGGCCTGGTGCTGCCCCAAGCGGGCCCATTTGTGGCAGTGCCAAGCCCCAACCAGGCCCACAGGAGGCCCCAACCAGGCCCACAAAGCTTGACCCAGGAGCCCTTGCCTTCATATGCTTCGGTCCTGCAGTATACTGGAACTGCACTATATGAACCACAATATAGTGGGGGGGGGGGACTATAATCTCATTTTTTAACAAGTGAAGACATCCTTAGCTAGGGTGGCCTACCTCTTCACATTTCTTCAAAAAGAAACCTCTGTATGAAATACTATATATATTTTAGACAGTAATTGCTCATAGTAACAGTGTAAAGCACTTCTCTGTTGCTACTCCCAGACTTTGGAACTCCCTCCCACTGGAGGCCAAGACTGCACTATCATTGCTGTGTCTCTAGAAGCAGGCACAGACCTTCCTCTTCAGGCAAGATTTCCCTGAATGATGGACTACCTATTGTGTGACTTTTAGATGGATTGACTGATTTTGTAAGAACACCAGTGTTTTCCATGTTAGTTTCCATCCATCACAATGGAATTTCTTCTTCTTTTCACATGCTGTTTCCAGCTTTAATGTTACCTCTCAATGTTGTAAGAGGCCTCTTCTAATTCCCTGTTCTGCATCATTTGCATGAATTAACATTTTTATCTCAAAAAACAAATTTAAAATGCATTTTGATACTTTTTGGGGAGAGCATTGAGAGGTGAATGGAAAACACATGTAGAAGTGCAAAATCTGGAAGACAATTGCATTCAGGTCAGCATATTTCTCCAAGAGGTATAGATCAACAAAGTTATCTTTAAAACTCACAAAGATTAAATTTTTCCAAGGCCTGAAAGTGATGGAAGCATAAGTGAAAAACAACCTTCCTTACTGTCTTATGCTCATCCAGCTGTCAGCAATTGTCGCTCTCATACCTGCACATTTAATGCTTTATGTGACTTGCTGAATTGCTCAGCAGGTTAAGAAGTAATATCTTTTAATGTGGCTCAGGAAGCTATGTCAGCATGCCTGAAATGCTGTCGTTTATTGATGCTGCTCACACAGTCAGACTGTCAACACAAGTAATGCTTGTTTTTAACATGACGGGATCAAACTGGCATGCAGTCAGACTGCCTCCTGAGAAATGCATAAATAAACATATTTAAATGTGGTGGAGTTTCCCAGTCCATTTTTGCAGCAATATTAGCAGCAAGTCAGAGATTCATTGTTATCTGTTTGTGGAACACTTCCTTTTGCAGACACAATGGCATCATGCTGGACATATTTTGCCACCATATTGGACTGGTTATCCGAACATTTGAGGGTTAGTCATATTGACTTGGCTTTTGGTCTATATCGGTTTGTGAGTCCTATTTCAGTTTTGTTGTACAGTAACCCCCCCCCCCCCGCCGATCGTGGGGGTTAGGGACCCACCCCACCCGCAATGCATGAAAATCTGCGATATGCCTGAACCGCGAAATGGTGAGGGGTGACTATTGCTTTGTAGACGAAAGGATTTCAGTGGGTGAATTTCCAGCTGAACAAGGTCATTCAATGACAGATGCAGAAATCGTTTACGGGGGGCCTGGGGGTGGGGGGCGATCACACGCCTGTCTGTGAAGTCTTGGGGCAGCACACGGATCTGACCTCCCGCCACTGCCCGCCCGCGCAGACCGAGGCTTCTCAGAGGAGCGTGGGGGTGGCGCAGAGAGACCCAATCACCCCCCGAGGCTTCTCAGAGGAGCGTGGGGGCGGCGCAGAGCGACCCAATCACCCCCACCACCCCCCAAGGCTTCTCAGAGGAGTGCGGGGGGGCAGCACGGAGCAACCTGATCACCCCCCACCGCCTCTGCGCACCCCTGAGGCTTCTCAGAGGAGCGTGGGGGCAGTGTAGAGCGACCAGATCACCCCCCTGCCGCCCCCCACGCACCCCAGAGGTGCAGGTACTGTGATCCCACGATATAGTGGGACCGCATTACCTGAACCGCGAAATGGTGAGGGGTGACTATTGCTTTGTAGACGGGCTCTGATAATCCATCTCAGGATTTCAGTGGGTTATATACAAAATACCTGGAAGGGCCTGAGTTGTATCTTACTAACTCAATGTTGGCAAATCTATGGCATGGGTATCAAAGGTGGCATGTGGGGCCCTTTCTGTTGGCATGCGACATCACCCCCTCACAGCCACAGCACGCCCCCTCCGCTTGGAGCACGCCACTGTGCTCCATGCAGAGAGCCAGATGAAGGGGAGGCAGTGGCTTGTGGGTTCGTTTGAAGCCCCACTTTACTCTCTAGCCACGCCACTTTTGGATGCCCAGAGCGGCAAGGCTGAAGCGCAACTTGGGGCTAAGAATGAGCCCAAAAGCCGGCACCACTCCCTCTGGTTTTCCCGATGGTGCAGCACCCCATTCGCCTTTCTGTCCAGGGCAGAGAGGCAGATGGGGTGCTACCCTTTGGGAAAGCGAGGATCAAACAGCAGGTTTTTGAATTTTCTACAGCCACAGCACCCTCACTGTGGCCACGGGAAATTCAAAAGCCTGCTCTTAGATTCTTGCTTTCCCGAAGGGTAGCACTTGAAGCATTTGTAACCAGAGGTAAATTGCTGTGTTGGCACTTAGCAAAAAATAAGTGAGTTTTGAATCACAGTTTGGGCACTGGGTCTCTAAAAGGTTCACCATCACTGTACTAACCTTATGAAAAGATGTTATCTTGATGACAAGATTAAAAATGAACAGCTAAGTGATATTATCTTGCAAAGTGTTGGTTAGAGATCAAAGCATTTTGCTTAATGACAAGGGTGTCCAAAGGTTTTGCAAGAAGGGCCAGATTTGGTGAAGTGAAAATCTGTGGGGGCCGACCATTCAGCCGTATTTGGCCCATGGGCTGTACTTTGGACTAGGCTCCAGGACATGCAAAGAGGCAGGGAGGATACTACAGCAATGGAGCCGGGGGTGGGGGATAGGCTGGGCAGCTGGCTGAGGGAACGGATGGAGGCAGGGAGAGCAGGCAAACCATAAAACTGCAAGATGAACTCTCCATCCAGTGTGGGGAGGGGCTCAGCTGTGTGACAGGCTGAGCCGGTGGGGAAAAGAGGCTGCGGGCCACTTGACATTTGAAAATGGGCCACATTTGGCCCCCGGGCCTGACTTTGGACATGCCTGCTCTATGACCTCCACCTAGGTGCAGCACACTGGGACAAGCAACAGGGGCAGGCTGCTCCTATACCACTCCCTGTAATCACGGAGAGGAGGCTGGCTTGCTTACAACCATTGACAGGTGGGCTGACAGGCTTGGAGGACATTTCTGGCAGGTTAGTCAGGCAGGAACATAGATTTCAGACAGATTCACCTCATCAGTGGTCCATTTGTTCTTAAACAGTTTCAAAGTGTTTAAAGTCAATACAGTATGACCTGCTCAGTCCCAGCTGGGCTTTTGTCTTTTCCTTGCTGTCTCCATGACTGGATATAAAAATAGTGACACTGATATTGCTGCCCTTGCTGGGAGAGTTATATGCCTCACATCCATCAGGTGGATGCAAAAATAGTACAGATAAACACTGGTCTTTGGTTTGCCCTTGTCCATGAGATAGGAAATTGCCCATTTATTTATTTATTTATTTATTTTTGCTTTGAGGGGGGGGGAGAGAAAAAACATTTAAAAATTGGTTTCAGGAGAGATTTCTCACTTTTGGACTTTGGGTGCAATCCTAAAATAATAATTACTTAAAACAATAATACTGCAATGCTGTCTTTGTGTTGCATAGACTTTTGGAATACATAAACATTAGATGGTTGATCATGTCTTTCTGAGCGATTAGCCTGCCCTTTTCTGCTTGCTGAGTATGAATGTGATTAGTTTTAGAAAGAGAAAATATATTAGAAACACTTTGTATAGACTGACAGTGGAAAGACAGAAGTACTTGGAGTCTTCCTGTCACATGGGAGGCAAGAATTCCCATGCCGTTGGAGAATCCTAAACCATAAACAAAGACTTTGGTGATGCCTGTTCACCATCGCTTGGAGATAATGTCTTACCTAGATAAATGGTTGAAAATGGTGTGAGCCCTTTCATTTTAGAGAAAAATTAAAAAGACTAATTCTTCATCCACTACTCAGGATACTCATGTAGATTGATGTCATATGAGATGTGATCAGATTTTTTTTTCAAAAGCAGGTTACATGCTACGAAACCAGTTTCCTTGAGATGCCATGATATTCAAGTTTAGATCCATCCTTCTGAGGTTGGTAAAATGAGTAAAAGCAAAGCAAAGCAAAGTGTTCTGCTTATATACCGCCCCATACCACTTCAAGTAGTCTCTGGGTGGTTTACAGTTTATTTAAAGAATGCAGGCTACAAATTGCCCCCCCCCATCAAGCTGGGTACTCATTTTACCAATCTTGGAAGGATGGAAAGCTGAGTCAACCATGAGCCTGCTATCTGGGACTAAACCCCAGGTCGTGAGCACAGTTTTACCTGCAGTACTACAGGCATTTAACCACTGTGCCACGGGGCTCCTCAGTTACTCAGGTTGCTGGGTAGGGGGCAATGTGTAGCCTGCATAAATAAACTATAAACCACCCAGAGAGTGCTTTAAGCACTATGGGGCGGTATAGAAGCATAACTTTGCTTTTTGTTAGAAGTACTGATAGAGCAATACAACAGTGGAAATGATTGCCTCTGGAGGTGGTGAGCACTCCAACACTGGAGGCTTTCAAGAGAAAATCAGACAACCATCTGTCAGATAGACTTAGATTTGGATTCCTCCATTGAGCAGGAGGTTGGATGGCCTTATGAGCCCCTTCCAACTCAATTATTATATCATCCAATGATTCAAGCTGGCGAGTATCTTAGTGTTATTCACGACAGGGGGCCAGAGAGCAGATGGAAATGGAGACACTCCTCCTCTTCTTTCCCCTTCCCTGCTGTCATCCAGCGTGTTGTGAAATGAGTCAGCAGGCCAGAGGTAACAAGCTGGAGAAGTTAACAACAACTGGTGCAACTATGGTACAACATGAGCCGGAGATGTTCTTGCTTACTCTTTCATCTAAAACAGCTCAGACAAGTTCCACTGTCACTGTCTAATAAATACAGTTTATTTCCCAGTTCATTTGCTCTAACATCTAGCTTTTCAGACATGAGAAAGTCAGCTCACATTTTAAGAACTCTTAATGTTACCTTTCAAAAAAAAAGTCACTGCATTACTTATTACTTCTTGGAAGCCAGGTTGCCATTTTCTTTATCTTTGTTCCAGTCATACAAGCAAGTTTTTGTTTAGTCAATTATTTGCATGTTGCATTGTTGTAAACAATGGGGCAGGGGAAGGATACAGAGAAAATAATCTCCCAAACCAAGGGATACTTCTCCTGCCATTTATGATTGATAACAGAATGACTTAAAACTTGAAAAACTGCTGTCCAGCTGCCTCTAAAAATGCCTCAAAATGCTCTTCAAATGTAACTTCAGAAAAGTCTCTGGTAACAAGCTGGAGAAGTTAAGGTCCGGACCTTGCAGCCATTTGCGACGGAACTTAGGGGTCATGTATAAACACCCATTATTGGTAACCCAAGTATATCTGCAACTTAGGTAGCTTTCAAAACTTATTACTTCCTTCTGCATAAATATATAAAGAGAAATATGCTACATGGTAACACTGATATTTCATGCTAACACTTTATTAGCAGATTGCACTGTGTTTACTTAATAAACAAACAAATAAACAGATTCTCCAGCTGTAGAAAAATTATTTTCTTCTATCAAATACATAGTTTTCTACAGCACCTTAAACTTGGGCAGAGATTTTGAGGTCACTACTGACAGTTTCCATAGATGTTTGCACTGCTTTTTCTTGCTCTCAAAGGCATCAGTAGAAACTGAAAGAAGACCATCTCAGCCAGGGGAGAAAGTTAATGTAGTCATCTTCTTGGACTGCAACTCCCACTAATACTCCTAGCTATGCCGACAAGGAAGGTGGGAGCTGTCATCCCAGTCAAAAGCTTTGAAGGTCCAGTCTTCACTTCTGGCTTGTATAACACTGTGATGACATTGCATGACTAATGAAAGGTTGAGGATGATACAGCCATGAAGGGGAAAGAGGGTACCTATGCAGCAGTTGCTACATAAGGCAGTGCTGGTGAACAGGTATTAAATAAAACAAATACCATAGATGCATAATCATCCCATTTTAAGTGGGGAGGGGACACACCCACCTTACAATATCATTAAATATTTAGTTTCTAACCCTAAGTAGAGTTGCATCTGTGCTAACATTTCTATTGCATTGTCACTGAATTAACAGGGGGTGTTCCTTACTGATGCTCTAGGTCTGTGCTACTATAATATGGAATGTGGAATTTAACCCCTAGTTTGGGGTGAGATGGGGCTAATGCATTCTGGAGGCAGGTACTGCTGCATGTAGGTAATCCTGCTTTAAGGCAGGATGCTTTGATTCAGGGCGTGCATATTAGAGAACCAGTACGTGAGCATTTGCAGCAATACTGTAGAGTGATGTGTGTACATGATACAGCAACTTTCCCTGGACTCATAGTTGCACCATCACTATTGAAGTATGTGCTATAGGATGTTTTCATCAGCACCACCTGCCATTTTGTGTTCAATAACTTATGATGGATTGGGATGGCAATGAAGCCTGAATGTATCTTTGAATGGAATACCCGAGTCAGTCAGCCCTAAGCTAGATATTGTAAAACTGTCCCATGTTGTGCTTTTATGTATTTAACAAGGATCTACAGAGGACATGTCCTCATCAGTTTGACTTAGCTTTAATCTGCTGAATGGGCACAAATTTTCCTGCATTTTGAAATAAGCAGAAAGGTGCTCTGGCAGTAAGTCCTTGATTAGTAAAGGAACTGAAAAATATCTTGCTGACCAAGCTCTGTTTTATCTGATGCGGTTGGTGTGTTTTACTCCTATGCTATTTATATGAAAGTGATCAGTAGAACACCTTCTTATTCCAAGGCAATGCTCAAATTCTCTCTCTGATTAGAGCCCATTTTAATCTTTTCTTAGAGCTGGAAATTACATTTTGCGAAAATCATGCCATTTTGCAAATAAAGCACACTTATAGGTAAGCCACACTTAAAGTGTACTTCACATGATAGCAGTGGTTTTTAATACAGTCTGTAGCCTATAAATTGCCATTGTAGATAAAATGGCAGTACTTTGGTTCTATTTTCTAATTCAGCCCTGTGTCCTTTAATTCACCCCTTTTCCCTTCACTGAACTGTGACTCAAAGCACCACATTCCTCCCCAAGCCTTTGTCATGAGATACCAGGACATAAAAATTGCTG
Source organism: Phrynocephalus guinanensis (assembly GCA_037367245.1). Taxonomy (NCBI): domain Eukaryota; kingdom Metazoa; phylum Chordata; class Lepidosauria; order Squamata; family Agamidae; genus Phrynocephalus; species Phrynocephalus guinanensis. The sequence continues at coordinate 12,092,107 of CM074738.1, forward strand.
GATAAACACTTATCTGTGTGGGAAGACCACTGGTAAAGGGATCCGCATAAGAGATAAGCCAGACATCCATCGAAACATCGACATATCGCCAGAGCTGTCAAACACTCCCGGCTGCGAAAGCGCAGAGTTCCGAGAATTGCAAAACAGGTGGCGCCAAAGTACAAGATTAATAGTATCCCCTGTGTGTTTCCTTTGACAATTGATTTGTAACTAAGTGATAACCATGTATCCTTTGTAGTTTCTTTGTTGTTTCGCGGGCGATTTACGGCGTCCAGATGCATCCTTGTTTATTTTGACAAAGGAGGAGTACTGAGGGAATGTTTTCCTATAAAGTCTATAGAGTTTCTTTGCTTATTGCCCCAGTTTTCCGACTGAATTCGGCTGGGCGCCTCGCTGCAGCGAATTAAAGCTTTTTCTCCGTGCCTTTTGAACCTTGGCGTGTTCTTTCATCTCTCGGCTCCCGTAATAGCGGCAAGGTAGCCCGGGGTGTAGCTTTCACACACTTTGGGTAATTTTCTTCATGAGACCTCCCTGTCCTCTGACATAAATATGGAGTACAGATTATTAATATGGGTTGAGAGATTCACAAGGTTACTACAGCATTCACACGTCCTGCTTTCTCTTCTTCTATTCCCAGGCCAGCAAGGGCTGAGAATATGCTCTTGGTCTTTATCCCTTCCCCTGCCTCCATTTAGAACAGTGCTTCCTAATCTTGGGTAACCCAGGTTTTCTTGGGCTGCAGCTCTCAGAAACTCAAGCCAGCACACCTCTTGGTAAGGGCCTCTGGGATCTGAAGTCCAAGAAGACCAGGATAATATAAGGCTGAGTACCACTGATTTAGAACAGCCATTCTCAATCATCATCATCATCACCACCACCACCACCACCACCACCACCACCACCACCACCACCACCATCATCATCATCATCATCATCATCATCATCATCATCATCATCATCATCATCATCATCATCATCATCATCATCGTTGTTGTTGTTGTTGCTGTTGTTGTTGTTGTTGTTGCTGTTGTTGTTGTTGTTGTTGTTGCTGTTGTTGTTGTTGTTGTTGTTGGCCATGGGCATAAACACAGTATGAAATAAATGTAGACCAATCGGATTGTATAAGATGCACAACAAAACCATTATAAGATTGTGTGTGAGGAAATGTTTCCAGTCTGTGCCCCACTTCAGATGTCCAAGCCCCCCCCCCGAGGGGTCTATATGGCTCTCTTGAGGATGACTGATTTAGCTCTGCACCTTCTAGAGCTTTGGTTTGTACACTGAACTCTAAGTGCTGGGAAGGATGGGGGCCAGGATCGCCCCGCTGCTGCCTCCGCTTCCACCCGGTAAGGATGATGTGTTGATAATTGAAGATGATGACAAGGATGTGGATGATGAGGATGCAGCCAGTCCAGTTTGTGCAGTTTTTGTCAACGTCTGTGTGTTTTTTATTTTTTGAATGTTTTTTCCTGCCCGCACACTGTCAAATGGATTAAATCGCACAAAGCGGGGGGGAAATGAATAAGGAATCAATGAAACAACAAAACATTTTTTTAAAAAAATCATTAAAATGAAACAAAAAACCCCAAAAAAAAACAAAACAAAACAAAACAAATAACCATTTTTTTCTGTTTGTGCCCATCTCTAGTTGACAGTATAGTATCTACTTTCAGATCTTACATTAATTGGGAATAAAGAGGAGAGTCTTATTTGCAGCTTGTTTGCAGCAAGTGCAGTACAAGAGAACTACCTAATAAGCTGTATACAAGGGTTGTTATTAGAGATGGGTACCACTTGAAAAAAAAAATTTCGAGTTGTCGTTAGTCGGGCCGGTTCCGTTTTGGGTCGTTTCCGTTTTTTGCGAAAATTCACAAAAATTAGTTGGTTTGTTTTTTCGTTTTTTTCGTTTTCGTTAGTACTGGTTTTTTGGGGGGTAGCGGGCTCCTGGAGGCACCTCTGTAGGGTGGGTGCCTCCTCTGGCCCGCTATAAAGGGAAAGTGGGCTCCTGGAGGCACCCATGGCTGCCTCCTATCCTCACCCACTAGGAAGGGGAAGCAGGCTCCAAGAGACCCCTCAACATGGAGGTCTCCCCTCCTCACCTGCTGCTGCTGCAAAATGGTATGCAATAGCCATATGGATATTGCATATACCAGTTGCAGACAGTGAGACTAGTGGTGATGGCAGTGAACCCAGAGCCATAGGTGATGCCTAGGCTCTCGCACCACCATGTCTCACACAGAAGGGAATTGTACTTGCTGTGTGTAGTGCAATGCAAGCAAGTAGATCTGGCTTAGGGTTAAGGTGGGTTAGTGCAAGGGCTAGGGTTAGGCTAGTGACGGGTAAGGTTACGGTGGGCTAGTGGGTTGCACCTCTGGGTGCCTCTCTGACCCACTAAGAAGACAGTCTGTGACATATGGGTACGGAGTCAAGGGTTAGGGTTAGGGTTAGGGGGCTAGGGCAGGTTTTAGGGGGCTTTTTGGCACATCCCAGAAGTCATGGCCAAGTGGCCATGCGATTGGTGGGATGGCTCCAAAAATTTGCATGGTCTTCCACTCCCACATGGCTGGCCACTCGGCCAGCCCATCATTGTGCAGGTGTAAAATAAAATAAAATAAAATAAAATAAAATCAATGGAGGACAGAGGAGGAGAGGAGAGACATTTTGTTGCAAGAAAAAACCCACTGCTACTGTGAAAAATCTGGCAGTTTATAAATTTTCGCGTGTTTCTGTTGTGCTTGTGTGTTTTTGGACCACGATTTCAAAAACAATATTGCGTTCGCCACCCCATTTTGGATCCCCCGCCCGCACCGCATGGCATGGCGACTCGAGTCCGGCTGCCTAGGATGGGGGGGGGGGAGGCAGGACCCCCCCTCCAGAAACCACCCCTCCGGAAGGTGCCCTGCGCCCTTAGTCAAGCAGGCATTTTTCTGCCTGCTTTTTTGGCCCGGGAATGGGTGGGGGGAGAGTTTAAAAGTTTTTTCCTGTGCCGTCCGTGCCGCTTGCTTGCGCTTTAATTGCGGCGGCCGGCGGCGAGACTGGGCTTTTTGCTGGCTACGAGCCTGCGGCGAGTCCCACCAGAGCAGCCCAGGACGGGGGATGGGGGGGGAGGCCGGGGACCTCCAGAAACAACCCCTCTGGTAGGTGCCCTGAGGCACGGCAGGCATTTTTCCGCCTGCTTTTCGGCCGGGAACCAGGTTTTTTTAACTTTAAAAAACTTTTTTTCTGTGTCACGTGGCATCGCGCGATGCAAGGAATGAGCACGACAAATCAGACCAAAATTGTTTGTTCGTCGGTTCGAGCTCGAATTCTGGCAGAGTAATTCCCGTTACCGTTTCCGTAGAGTAACGGAAACGAGTAACGGAAACGGAAACGGGAATACCGCTAAGTCGTGCCCATCTCTAGTTGTTATATATCAGTGGCCTTCCTGCAGTTCTGAGGTGATCATATGCTGCTAAGTTGAACTAAAACCTTTCCAACTTCTGCAATTTTAGCAGGCACTGTATGTTGAGAAAGCTATTCTCACAATTAGAAGTGATTTTAAAGTTGATGTAAATTGGGATACCTGGCAGAATCATTTTGCTGCAATGGAATTTAATCTTAAATATAGTATATAAAGGATTTCACTCTTATGCCCTTGATATAACACTCTGCACTTGTTTTTCACATTCTTTATAATTTCTAGTCTAAACTCTCAGTTTTTGCAAGTCTGTCACTGTTGGAATTCACTGCTTGATTTAGTCTCACCATTTTAATTTTATACATGCTGTTGCCCATCAAGTAATATGGATTTTATTTTGTCTTGCAATATATAAACACCTATGGTCCGCCTCTCACCCACCAGCTTCTATGTGCTAAATACAGCAGTTTTCCTCCCAATAAAAGAAGTCAAAAGAAAGACATTCAAATGTCCTTCTTCAGTTTGAATAAGTAAAGTCTTTAGCCTAGGAGTTTTCAGTTTTTTAAACAGATAAGAATAAAGCTCAAGCCACAATTGCAAATCAATGCCATTTAAAGTACAAGAGTTTGAAGCAAAGCAGGAGGATTTTGTTTAATGTCAATTTTAATCGAGTAGGCAAGGCAGAAAATGACAACAGTCAAGGCTAAAAGCTACTTTTCTAAAACTGCAAGTGTTGATCCAGAATGAGACTAGATTATATTTGTCCTGCCTGCAGCTTAGTATGTGTGAGGAATATATCTGCAATCCTGAGTATACACAAAAGGTAAATTCTATTCAGTTTTATGGAACTTGAGTTTCACAAGGAGAAAAAAGGTTTAGGGTAAAATATACTTGTCCTTGTGGAGTTTCCTCTAAAAGTTCTCACAGCAGGGAAGACACCAAGGGATAAAAGAACATCTAAATGAACCCTTGAAAAGCAAGTTTGAAAAGGGGGGGGGAGGCCTGAGGGTCTTTTCTAATATAATATGTCAATTTAAAGATGGTAAGTTGTATGGCATGTTGCAAGTACTGTATGCAGTATGACCCCTGCATCCACTATCCATTATCCACTGATTCAGTTATCCATGGTTGGCAGAGGAAAAAATTAAATAAATAATTCAGCTGCTGCAAAGCAAGCAACTGCCACAAACAGCAGCTGTAAAGCAAGCTACTGTCACAAAACAACAGTTTGGAGGATTTTTTTGGCATACTCTCTTATCCACGGTTTTCATTATCCATGAGAAGGCCTGGAGCCAATCCCCAGTGGATACCGGGGTCCTACTGTCATATGAGATGCTGTATTAAATCACACATAACGTGCAGTCTGAATTTTCCCAGCAAAATATTTTTATTGCATCAAGACAGTTGGGGAAGAAAGAGAAGAGAGGAGGAGAAAATTGAAGCTCATTTTATGTGGACTGCATTCAAACTGAAGGGCACCATATTCTTCCCCATATCAAAATGTATCCCCAAGCTCTTTGCAACTTTATTTACTTTTAAGCTTTACCCCGCTTCCAGCCTCACTGCAATGCAAACCTCTGCAATCACCATAAGCTCTGGTGGGAAGTCGTGGTGTCCATGTGGATAACTGCAATGATTCATACACACAAACGTCAAGAAAGGTTCAGATGGAAAGAACTGCTGTTTGGTCCTGGGATATTTCTCACGCTTTTCCAATAGCCTTTCTGATTTATGATCCATATAACTATCAGGATTTTTTTTAAAAAATCTGATTTTGGAAAAACTGAGGGATCCCTCTCCCAAAGACAGTCAGTGGAGCTCTTTTTTGCACCCCACCATGCCGTGTATAGAACAAATGTAATGCACACAATTTTAATGCTATCTCTCTCCCTCTCTCCCAGCCTGTCTCCTAATAGTCTTGATTCAAAGACCTTGCTTGCTTCCCACCGACTTGATTTAAAGCAAGCTTTTGTACACTGAGGCTATATTCCGATGCCACGACAAGGTGGCACTCCTAGGAATTCCAACTGGGCAAAGATCAGCCAGCATACAGATGATTCTGACTAATTTCTTCTGCCTTGCAATGAAAAGCTGATCAACAAAGAATGAACTTCAGGATCATGTACTGTGGAAGCCCAGTAAGTTTCAGCTGTCTTGACTTATCCCTTCCTCAAGGATCCAGACAAATAACCCAGGATTTGGTTTAAGGTTAATTCTCTAGCTTGTAACGAGAGAAACAACAAAGATGGCTAATTCCCTGCCAGTTTTCCACATCAGAATAAACTAACCACAAATTGAAAATGCAGTTTGTTTAGCGTATCCTGCTGTAAGTGGGAGAGATTAATACAGCAGCATTGGCATATCGCTCATCCATGATAAGCCAGGGTTGCCGTGAATCGCTCACTCACTGTGACATGCAAACCAGGCAGGGAGCCAACTGTTTGGGTTGCTTGCCTTATAAGAAGCTAAACAAAATAACCTTAAATCAACCCCTGGGCTCTTGGTTGGATTTGCTGAGGAAAGGTCAAGCACACTGTCCAGCCTGCTTCGAAAAAAATGATTGATTGTGTCCCGCCAACAACAGGACAACTACAGTAAGATCTGATGTAGTATCATAGTAGCGTTGGATCAAGACCTTGCTTGCTTCCCACTGACGTGGTGTGGTGCAATGCTACACCCACTTACCTAAGTCTAATGAACTCAATGTGATTAACGTCTGAAGAGATGTGTATAATATCGACTAGAAGGTCTGTAGATTAAATGCCACATTTCATATTCACTCATGAGAGAGCACTAGACAACTACACTAGCTCCCATCCCTGCCTTTCACAACCTACAATGCCTATATTCTAATACTTTATATATTTGTTGGAAGGGTGATACCCGTAAAATGATCTGCATATTGTAAAAATGGCAAGCGTTATTAAGAATGCATGTTTTTAGTCTCTGCTTGACTTGCTTTCCTCCCAAACAAACTACTACCAATTAAGCTGCTGATGCACTGTTTTTCTTAGATCAATTATGATGTCTGAACAGTTCTCCTTGGACCCTGTGTGCTTCAGGCAGAAAACACATTTTTTTCAGCTCAGGGGGATGTTTCAATACAACTTTTCATGAATGGACATGGATTTTTTTTTATCTCCCTCTGCATCTTTTCTCCAATTCTCATCGCATCACAATATCAGCCTTAGTGCTACCCCATCCTTGCAACTGCAGAAGTCCCATGCATTTCTGAAGACTGGAGACATCGCAGGGAAAATTTCCGGAGGCCTCCATAATATCCATGGCAACGTGGCATGCTGTACTTGAATCCTCTGCCAACTACAATCTATGCAATCCTCCTCCCTCTCTGCTCTGGGGAGTTTTGGCTAAGAGAGAAAACAAAAATCCACCAAGGTCACATTCACACATTATCTTAGGAACCAGCAGTGCTCCATTGTGCTCTTCAGGAGATGACATAATGGGCTGCAAAATGTTAAGGAAAGGCAAGGAAATATACCAGGGGCAAGGACTTGGTGATGAAAGGGTAGAAATCCTAATTCTACCTTCAGAATAAAATAAGCATTGTGTAATTCCCATGTATTTACTTTGGACACTCTGAAAATCCTTTCAATATTTGGGCTCTCAAAGAGCAATTGGAGTTCAAGCAGAGAATTGCAGAGGCAAAGGAGAGAAGGGAGGTCATGCAGACTGAAAGCAGGTACATGTTAAAGGGCAAAATACAGAAGGACTGCCTTTGCTTCTCAGGCTCAAACTAAAATCAATTGAGTTTAGGAGTCAGCAAGAGATAATCCTGATGTATTTATGAAGCACACTAGAAGTGCCAATTCCATATTCGTCTTCACCATCTAGTAATCAGAAGCAATAATCAAGAGTAAATAATTACCAAAGGAAAGGCAAATTAACAGGAAATCACTGCCTCACTAGAGGTAGAAAAGTAAATTCCTAGCACTGGGGATTGGATGTGTCATACTGCAGTTCCTTGTGTGTGGTCCTTGCTCTGTGATGGCATCCAAGTTGAGTCCTTGCTTAGAAACTCCACTTTAGAGCTTGTGATAGAAAAAAAATATCTGAATCCTGGTCATGAGCCACAGCCCAAATCTTCATTCAGAGCCTTTGTTTCTCTTTTTGAATTAGTGAAACAAGCTAGACTAATAAGGCCTTGCCCACTATCCTTACGCTGTGAACAATCTCTGTTTTGGAATCCCTAACAAGCTGACCAAACATTTTGGGAAATATAGTTGAAGAAAAGTAACACTTCATTCTTGGATTTGCCTTCTTCCTCTGTGTGCCCTCCATGTTCCTCTGCTGGTTTCTCCAATCTTCATTTGGGCTGGCCAGCCTTCTAGACTGCCTGCCTATACACAGGAATCCTATCCTTGCTCTGCCTGTCACGATTTGATCTCCATTTCACCTTCTAGATCAGTGGTTCTCCAGATGTTCCTGGATTGCAACTCCCAGAAGCCTCCACCACTCACTGTACTGGAAGGGATTTCTGGGAGTTGCAGTCCAGGAACATCTGGGGACCCACAGGTTGAGAACCACTGTTCTAGATCTAAAAGCCCACAAGCAAACCCTGACCGACAGAGGCCCTTTGTTTTATCTCAGAGAGTTCACCCATGCACCATCCCGCATATTTCCATCACCTTTCCCAGAACTGCAGCAATCACAGGAGCTTCCTGTGACAAAGCACACAAATTGGGGCTCCAGCAAGCAGAATGGATCATTAGAATTGCCTCATTAAAAACTGTTGACTCACAGTTGCATTACAAATGGCAGGGCTAACCAAAGGCAAGTTCAACAGGCTCTGCTAGGATTTCATTCTTTTGGGGGTTTTGTGCTCTTTAAAGGAATTTGGTACTGCCTGTTTATGCACCATTTGTCCTTAATGAAGCAACAGGGATGCAAATGAGAGGACAATTGGGCCCAGTACCTCCTGCTAGAAAGACAGACCACTTGTTGTTTCTGTACAAGAGGGCATCTTGGTACATTTTTAAAATGCCTCATACGGCAGTTTTTTCCCCTTCGGTGCATTTCAATTTATTTGTTTTCCTCCCCACATGCCTCTTTTTTCTTTTTCTTTTTCTTTTTTTAGCAGACACTGTGTTGCAGTCCTCATATGCACAGGTCTCCGCAAAGTCAATTTGCTTTTCCAGTGATAAATGGAACCCAGAACATTATTAACCTACATTAAAATCTTCTGTGCATTGACTGAGAAGAGACAATGTTGTTTTCTCTTTCAGAGAGCTGAGCAGGGATGCTGCATGGTGGTTTGCCTGGAGTCTGCCTTCCCATTGTATCTCTTCTAAGAAATATGCACAAGTGAGTTTAAGGGTAAAATGGGAATGTACACTCTTTGAGGATAAAATGGGAGTGCATACTCTGTCCTTCCCAGGAAGAACACTAAGGTAGATGCCACAGGAGGCAGATTTGGGTAGTAAAGAAGGGATGGCAGATGGTTAATTATACAATTATAAGTTGTTTGATTTCTTATTATTGTATCTTCCTCTCCCAGTCAGGTAGGGAAAGCAGATGAGTTGCATTGGTATTTTTCTCAGTGAATTAATTGGGACAGTTTTGAAATTAAACATGTACTAAAGACGCTCTTCTTCAAGATTTGATGCTCCAGGACTTTAGAGATGTTATTAAGAAAACACACAAGGATGTTAACTAAGATACTGAAGATTTGAAGTGCAAACGTCCTAGTAGCTAACCAGGAATTATCATGCTTACAAACATAACTTGGTAATGAATAGAGAGGCTAATGCTAAGGACCCAGAAATACAGAGGATTAAGGGTACAATGAGATGGATATTTCTCCTGCAGTTTAGGCTCATTCACTTCTTTTCCTGGTAACTATGGGCCTTTTCACACGACCCCTAAGATCCGCTGGTCCCTTAAATTCGGACCAGAGATCTTGGGGGTTCATTTCTGTTCCTGCATCCCCACCCCTCAGCACTTCCTGCTCCTGTCGGCGTGAGGGGGGGGGGAGGGAAAAAAAGGACAAAAGAAGCCTTTGCTAACCTGCCGGTGCGGTCGAACTTGCCACGAGCCCCTTTACTTCCTGGTTCCGTCTCAAGGAGCTCTTAAAGGGGCGGGAGGCAAAAAAACAACAGACAAACCAGGAGAGCCCGGCACTCTTATCCGCATCAAAAAATTTTCACCTCCAAAGAGAAGGTACAAGAAAAGTGCGCTGGGTCGCGCTAAAGTGGGCGGGGTCGCACTTAATTGTCTCCAAACTCCAGAGCTGGTGGGAAAACATTTCTAAGCTCCGGAGCTGGGAGCCATTTGCAGCGCAGCTTAGGGGTCGTGTATAAACGCCCTATGTGGTATACATGCCATCATAAACCAAGCAACCCCGGACAGATGCCTACCTACACCTCTTTGGGTCTTTACCATTGAGCACTCTTCTTCCTTCCTTCCTTCCTTCCTTCCTTCCTTCCTTCCTTCCTTCCTTCCTTCCTTCCTTCCTTTCTGGTGCAAGTGCAATCACTCTGTTTTGGTTCAGTTCCAGTGTGTGTGACTGCTGGAATAAAACCAAAGCAGCTGGCTGGCTGCCCCTCTACGGAAGCTGCTTAATGATCTTGGGAAATGGGAAGCTTACATGCTGCTCACCTGCAAAAAGAAAGGGGGAGGAAGTTTTCCATTTCCTTTTAACTGTTGCTAAAAAAAACCAGTGATACTTTCAAAGTATTAAGATGTACTACTATGTCGGTTTACCAAAATTAAAAAGAAATGCAAAACAAGAGTGCCCCAAATTACATACCACACTTGAAAGTGACTCTGTTTAGCATGTTCTAGGCGAGTATGTTCCAACCTAGGAGTCATGACTCCTCCTCCTAGGAGGTTGCAAAATGCTTTCTGGAGGTCACAGGTTGCCTTATAGCTGTAGTTCTTGTTAAAAAAAAATTCTTTCACCTTTCACAGTGGGATATTAACATTAGCATGTATGTGTACACATAAGAAACAGGCCATTTTTGAAAGGCGATTTGATGCTATCCCGTCCAGTTCTTCTAATGTTTAAGCCAGCAAAAGTAAGGATGTCTTTATACTATAAACTTCTATTATTTCCTTAGCAAATGGATAGAATGTTATCATTGAGGATATCAATATAATCTGACTTGCAATTTGTAAAACTTCTGCAAATATCTCTTCTGACAGCTTTTTAACCACTTGGGACTTCCACCACATGTGGATTATATTTCCAACCCATCACATTTTCTCTGGCAATTCTTTGTTAGATTTCTATGGATATAGCTGACTATGAATAGTGCCATACAATTTTTTTCACAGCCTCTTAAAATTGAATAAATGTTGGAAGCCATCCCTTTTCATAATCCAGCAATATGAATTGGTAGCAGCAACTCCAAAGGTGATAATGGCCTCTCTATTTGGCTCAGTACTTCTGACATAGCAATAAAATAGATAATCTGGTGCAATTGCATCTTGGTATATTTTATTTCCTAAATGTTCCTTTAATTGTTAAAAACATTTCAGGATTCAGGCTGGAGATGTACAATTTCTAGAAATTTTGAAGCCATGGGGAAACCAAAGTGGGGTGGTGGTGGTGGAATAATCGGGAAGGCGGAAGATTTCTTCCCGTGTTCCATTCCCCACCCCCAAAGTTGCCGGAAATTTTACAGACTTCAGACTTAGGTCTCAGTCTCTTATGCTCTAACCCCCTGGTTTCCTGATGGCTTAGCTGGTTACCTTTATAGTCGGGGAGGGGAAAACAACAACACAGGATGATAAAAGAGAGGGCCTCACTGGTCATGGCCCTATTTATAAATGCTTTGACTATTGTTTTCCACACTGACACAGATCCTCTTTTTCTTTAGCGTTTGTCCCAAGGTGGCGGGGTCCGCTAGAGAGATCCATTGTTTTGATGTGACTTTTTGGGGGAAGTTTGGCCAGCCTGTTGCAGGGCCTGTTGCCTAGCCTACAGCACCTGACATTCCCATGCAGTCACCCATCCAAGTACTAACCGGGCTTGACCCTGCTTAGCTTCCTGATTCATTGGTTTTCAACACATTACTATGGGAAATCATATTTTGAGATACAAAAAATTCAAGATATGAAAATTCCCATAGAATGGATTAATTTCATATCTTGAGGCAGCACTGAAGTATAAAGTCATGCACAAGGACCCACAAGTTCTTTGGAACCTTAATTGTAGGTTTCATGCCTGTACTGCAGCTAAAACTATCCTCATGATCTGAGGTTCAATCCCATGTACCTGGCTCATGGATGACTCAGCCTTCTATCCTTCTGAGGTCAGTAAAATGAGTACCCAGCCTGCTGGTGTTGGGGGGGGCAATGTGTAGCCTGCATAATTAAATTGTAAACCACCCAGAGAGTGCTTGAAATGCTATGGGGTGGTATATAAGCAGAACACTTTGCTTTGCTTTCCAAGATCTGATGAGATCGGGCTTCAGGGTGACACTGATGTTTTTTAAAAAACAAATTCTTCATGTTAAATTTGCTTGGTGTATCAGAGGTCAACCGGGTCCAGACCCACGAGACTTGTGCAGGCGCGCTCGCTGAGGGTGGCCACACCCAGAGAGGCGTGGAAATCGCGTACGCGAGACCGCGCCTTCTCTGTGGTGGGCCCTATGCTTTGGAATCATCTCCCCAGCGAGCTGCGCCTGACAGAGTCCCTGCCCGCCTTCAAGAAGGCCCTGAAGACCCATCTTTTCAGGGAGGCGTTTGGCGACCTTCTTAGTTAGTTTGGTTCTTTCCCCCCCTTGCTTTATTATGCATGGGTCTTGCCACCATCTTGCCCCCCTGCATTAATTATGCCTGGTCTTGCTTCTTTGCTTGCCTCTTTGTTTGTGTTTTTATTACCTGTTTTTATTGTTGTAAGCCACCCAGAGTTCCCAGTGGGAAGATGGGTGGGATACAAGATAAATAAATAAATAAATAAATAAATAAATAAATAAATAAATAAATAAATAAATAAATATGACCAGAATGGGAAACTCTTTGTTGATCCATTGGTATTTCTAAATTGAACTGGCCACAGAGGAATTTGAATTAAAACCCAGTGACCACATGACATAAAGCTCAATGTGGGGAGGTCCATGGTGGGACTGTCTCTTTTCTGCAGGGAACTCTCTTTTGATGTTCTGCCAGCAGAGGTGGTTTAAATTTGTTCTAATGAAGTTAACATTGCTTTTCTCTACTTTCGGATAACTGTGATAGCCCAGCCCAATGAAAAGGGGCACTTGCGGAATTGTTGGTTCATGGAGGGTGGACAGAGGGTGCCCCTTGTTTCCAAACAATTTCTTCTCCTTGATTTTCAGGTTTCAAATCAGTGCTGAAACACACAATTACGAGACCACTTAGGAATGCTTTATTTTATTTTTTAATAAGAGAGAGGTGAAATTTGACAGTTAGCACCTTGTTAGCACCTGAAAGATGTTCTGCTGTTAGAGCTCTGTCAAGGGAGTTTTCCACTTGCTGACTCTTGGTAATTGTTGTCCGGACATCTACAATGAATTCAGCCATGGAAACCCAATTTCCACAGCTGCGAATCACAGCAGATCAAACTATATTCTCCTCACTCTGTAGTCATAGCCTTGTAATTAACTGATAAGCATCAAAGCAACATTGTGAATTTTTTATACCCACACCCTTAAAATTAAGAGTGTCTGTTCAGTACTTTTTGCATTACATTTTGGTTTGTTCCTGCTTGGAATAACAGCTGCAAATATGCTCAGTCATTTTCTTCCTATATGTTTCCGAAAGTGAGGCTGGTAAAACCTGAAACAGGTGACCTTGTTTTATTTCAAGGGTAAATCTGAATCCTGTGAAAGATGTATGGCTACTGTCAAAATCACTGCACCCACATTGCCTTTCTCCCCCTCCCTTTTTTGCAACATCTGATAATATGAAACGCGTAGCATAACATCATTGTGCTTCATGTTCCCCCCTGCAAACAGTAGCCAATGAAGAACAATGAAGGCATTCTCCATTGTGTCTGATTTCAACCTAAGACAGATGTTTACCAAAAGCAAGACAGCTGTTTTATTATTGCAGGAATATATATCACTTTCTTCACGTTGCCATTTTTCTTCCTGCTTGGTTAAACATAGTAGCATACAATCATTACTTGTCCTTCTTCTGCACTGGTGGAAGAGCTTATAAAACCATGGGCACTGGAATTCTGTGTAAAATATTTCCTAATTTTTGCAGTCACACAAAACTCAAAACAATGCAGGTATAGAAACTCAAGAGATATACATGCAGGGTTGTTAGTGTTGTTTTTAAATGTATTTTTTTTTAGAATTTTAACACTTTTTTGGAACTCTGCTTTGCATTTATGTGTTGGAATTTTAGAATGAAATTAAGAGAGATGTGAGAGTCTTGGAGGCAGGATGCTGGTTGCAAATGAAGGGGAGAAAAATATGGGAGGTCAAAGATATGGCTTTGCTCCAGGATACCTTCGTGCATTTCAGTCAATTATACCAAGACACCTTCTGGTTTCAAATGGAATTTTTAATTTACTCTTACTACCTTGATAGCTGTAAGTTTTGCTTTTTACATGGAAATAAATTAAATTATGAACACTGAGGTGTGGGCTGTGGCAGCCTTGAAAGGTACAACGTTATCTGGTATTAGTAAGGTATATTGTTGTTCAGCTGTTCAGTCGTGTCCGACTTCATGACTCCATGGACCAGAGCTTGCCAAGCCCTTCTGTCTTCCACTGCCTCCCAGAGTCTGGTCAAATCCATGTGGGTTGCATCGATAACACCATCCAACCATCTCATTCTCTGCCGTCCCCTTTTCCTTTTGCCTTTAAACTGCATCACTAATGGGGTTTTCAAGGTTAGTGAGATATTTAAGGAGTTTTTTTTTCTATTGACTCCTCAAGTTTCCATGGCCAAGAAGGGATTTTAACCCACTTTGATATTCTCTCCACAATACCCCACTGGGTATCTCTCAGTTTTGATTACATTGCATTTCTGTGAATCTTACCTCTTTTTACTCTGTCCTTATTTTGCATCATGTTCTGAGACTCCACACTGAAGTTTTAAAGTGTGCAAATTGTTTCATGTCCATGTAATTTCTCCAAAGCATTCTGTAATCATTGCACACATACAAAGTCTTGAGGCAAGATTCACAATGAATCTTGAGTGGAGATGGAATTGAACTAGAAAAATGTTGATTCATTTTGATTCATGATTCATCACAGTTGACTAATCATGAATTTATGAATTCATCTATTAGATTTTCACTTTAAAGGCTTTGAAAATGGACCCAAAGGACCTCAAGACACCAAAGTTGCAGGAAACTTCTCTACAAGTTCTGTAAGTATTATGAAGTTTGGGTTTTGGATATCGAAATTATGCAAGCCTCTATGAGGGTCTCACAACTTGGACTTCCAAAACCCAATCTGAAACAAACTTGGAAGGTTTTGGATCATAGAATCATAGAATCATAGAATCATAATGCTGGAAGTGACCTCAAGGGCCATCCAGTCCAACTCCTTGCCATGCAGGATTCCCCATCAAAGTTCCCTGACAGTTGACCATCCAGCTTCTGATGTCCAAGGAGAGTCAGAGGATTCTCTGCAATTTTGGTATTTCTAGGTGCCATGGGGGGCATTTGAATCAATGAATCAGAAATTACTAAAAATTGCCAATTCATATTCATTGGTGGTTATCCAGTTGTACAAATGAAAACTGATTTGCAAACTGAAATGCTAATTAGTGATTTTGAACAACTTTTTGCAATTTGGTCTCAAGTTTGTGCTCATCTATGTGGTGGGGCCCAGACTCATAGAGTGAAAACCCCAAGTCTTTCTGAGCAGCACAGATTGTCATATTATCTTCCCTGCCTGCCTGAGGATTCCCTTTCTCCTTTGATTTTAGCTGCAATCTTCACAGGAGGTGGAAGAGAAACAGATTTTCCTAAGAGAAATATAATTTTATAAGCTTTCACAGTCATGATGTGCAGTATTTGAGAGTAGAGTGGTCTTGAATGGACAATTGAAAGCTAATAGGTTTACAAAAGATTAGTTCTTCAATTTATTCTCAAAGGCTTTCACGGCCAAGATCTGATTGTTGTTGTGAGTTTTTCGGGCTGTTTTGCCATGTTCTGGAAGTTTTTCTTCTGACGTTTTGCCAGACTCGGTGGCTGGCATCTTCATAGGGCAAGGATCTCAGGGAATTTGGAGTTCTCTCTGTCCTCTGGGTTATAAAGTACAGTATATACTCGAATATAAGCCTAGTTTTTCAGCCCTAATTTGGGGCTGAAAAAAGGGGTCCTCGGCTTATATTTGGGTCAATACTTTCAGTCACTCAGGCAAGTGCTTGGGTCGGTGGCTAAAAGTCATTTTAAACATTGTGCGCCACTTCTCCTGAACCCCATGTTTAAAACGACTTTTTAAAAAGTCATTTTAAAACAATGTTTAAAATGACTTTTAGCCACCAACTCAAGCACTTGCCTCGGTGGCTAAAAGTCATTTTAAACACCACACACACACCCAGCTCACAAAGGAGGAGTTGCCAGGCCCTGCTGCATTTCCCACCCTAGGCTTATACTTGAGTCAATAAATTTTCCCAGTTTTGCGGTTTTAATTAGGGCCCCCGACTTATACTCGGGTCGACTTATACTCGAGTATATACGGTAAGTGAGACTGGGGTTTTTAAGCTGTGGGAAAGAGGAAACTTCTCCTAGGCAAGAAAATAGGTGTTAATCATTGTATTGTGATGGATGGATTAAGAAGTTTCAGTGTAATCAGGGGTAACAACGAACCTAATATATAGTTGACGGATGTTGTTAGTTGTTCTATTGTGTGAACTAATCACCTTTGCTTGTGGCTGGATGGGAATCATTGAGCTTTGACCTTTTTGCACTCTGCAGTTTTTAGTCCTGCAGTTTTCAGGACAACAGGTGTATTGTATTGTGACGGAGGGATTAAGAAGTTTTAATGTAATTGGGGGTAGCAACAATCCTAATATATAGTTGTCATATTGTCCTGCATAGGACGAGCTTCCTCTTTCCCACAACTTTAAGAACCCCAGTTTCGTTCACTCTGTACCTCAGAGCACAGAGTAAAACTCCTAGTTCCCTGAGCTCCTTGCCCTCTGAAGATGCCAGCCTCAGAGTCTGGCAAAACATCAGGAAGAAAAACTTCCAGAACACAGCCAAAAAGCCTGAAAAACTCACAACAATTAGTTCCTCAATTGCTTACATGAATAGATATAGTTGCCCAAAATGCTGAACCTTCCTTTTTGAGGGAATGGCTATGAGGAATGTCCTTACTTCCAAATTTATAATAGTACTACTGGTCTTGAATGATAACAAAAAGGCTGCTTTCATTAGGACTGTCCCGGGCGGTTGACACGATTGCACCTAAGCGTCCTCTCCCCTTACGCAGAGCCCAGACAGCTCCTTGGTATACATCTGAGCTGCAAGCAATGAAGCAGGAGGGGAGACGGCTGGAGCGCAAGTGGAGAAAATATCACTGTGAGTCCGATCGAACACGGCTTAGAGCCCATTATCGGGCCTATTCCGTGGCGATACGGTTTGCGAAAAGGCAATATTTCACAAACCGTATTGCTTCTTCAGAGTGCCGTCCAGCAGAGCTGTTTCGGGTGGTCCGGGACCTTCTTCAACCGAGAAATACGATGGAGGTTCTGGACCACTCAGCAGCCCGCTGTGACGATTTTGCTGTCCACTTTGAGGAAAAAATCGCTCAGATTCGCAGGGAATTGGACTCCACTATTGGTGCAGAATCAAGGGATGTGTCCAGTGTGCCGTGCTTAGGTCCAGTATTATTGGATGAGTTTCAATTATTGAGACCTGAGGATGTGGACAGGGTGCTTGGATCTGTCTGTGCTACCACTACGCCACTCGACCCTTGCCCTTCTTGGCTAATTGAAAGATCTGCCAGGGGAGTTCGCACCTGGGTCCAGGAAGCTGTAAACGCCTCATTAAGAGAGGGAGTGGTCCCTGCTGCCTTAAAAGAGGCAGTAATTAGGCCACTCCTTAAAAAACCTAACCTGGATCCAGAGCTGGTGGTTAACTACCGTCCAGTAGCGAACCTCCCTTATTTGGGCAAGGTGTTGGAGCGGGTGGTGGCCGGGCAACTCCAGGCACTGCTGGATGAAACGGATTTTCTGGATCCATTTCAATCTGGTTTCAGGCCGGGTTTTGGTACAGAGACTGCCTTGGTCGCCCTGTATGATGACCTCTGCCGGGAGAGAGACAGGGGGAGTGCAACCCTGTTGATACTCCTGGACCTCTCAGCGGCTTTCGACACCATCGACCATGGTGTCCTTCTGGATAGGCTGGCCAGGTTGGGAGTCGGAGGCACCGCTTTGCGGTGGTTCCATTCCTTCCTGGCTGACCGTGTCCAGAAGGTGGTGCTGGGGGACAGTTGCTCTGCCCCGTGGCATTTATGTCATGGGGTTCCTCAGGGCTCTATACTGTCTCCCATGCTGTTCAACATCTACATGGAACCACTGGGAGATGTCATCAGGAGGTTTGGGCTGAGGACACAGCAATATGCTGATGATACTCAGCTCTACCTCTCATTTTCCACCAATCCAGGTGAGGCGGTTTCTGTGCTGAACTCGTGTCTGGGCCAGATAATGGACTGGATGAGGGTTAACAAATTGAAACTCAATCCAGACAAGACGGAAGTGCTGTTAGTGGGTGCTTCGCCAGACAGGTTAGAGGGCCACTTCCCTGTTCTGGATGGGGTTGCACTCCCCCTAAGGGACAGGGTCCGCAGCTTGGGGGTGCTCCTGGAGCCCGGTCTAACTCTGGAAGCCCAGGTGGATTCGGTGGCCAGGGGTGCCTTTCTCCAGCTGCGGAAAATATATCAGCTACGCCCCTACCTGGATGAACGGAGCCTCATAACAGTTACGCATGCACTGGTAACATCCCGTATTGATTACTGCAATGCACTCTACATGGGGCTGCCTTTGAAGACGGTTCGGCGATTACAACTGGTTCAGAATCGTGCAGCGCGGCTAGTAAGTGGTGGGGCTGCTAGGGATCACATCACGCCGATTCTACGTAGCCTACATTGGTTACCAGTTGCTGCCCGAGCCCAATTCAAAGTGCTTGTTTTGACATATAAAGCCCTAAATGGCTTAGGACCTGGATACCTGAAGGACCGCCTCCTTCCATATGAACCTACCCGGCAATTAAGATCAAGCCAGGGGGCCCTCTTGAAAGAGCCATCCCTCAAGGAGGTAAGAGGGATGGCTTGCAGACACAGGGCCTTCTTGGCAGCTGCCCCCAAGCTATGGAATGCCCTCCCAAGTGAGATCCGCCTGGCGCCAACACTGATGACATTTCGGCGCCAGGTAAAAACCTTCCTGTTCCAGAAGTTTTTTAATTGATGCAATTTAGATTGTGGGTCTTCTGATGGCAATTTTAGTGTGATGTTTTAGTATAAGGTTTTTATTGTTTTAATTATTTATTGTTGTTTGATGTTTTTAACTGTTTTAATTCCTTGATTGTAAGCCGCCCAGAGACCTTTGGGTAGTGGGTGGCATATAAGTTGTAAAAATAAATAAATAATAAATAAAATTCAATGAAATTATTTTGATTCCACTGCTGGAAGTGCAGTAATGTAAGAGAACTAGATAGCATCCTGCAATCAAAGGGAAGCTGATAATTATACTACAGTTCAATTTATCTTTGTGCTGGAAGCACAAAACACACAGAGTATGAGTGGGAAGCTGACTGGGTGGCTCAGTGGTTTAGGTACTGGGAATTCAATTCTCCACTGTGCTTTATGGGAGAAGAGCTGCCAGTCTGTATAGTCATGGGCATATTGTACAGTATCCAGACTCCCCCAGCATAGAAAGTTATTCCCCAAGGGCAATTTACAATGTGCAAAGGATAGCTATAATGAGTACTAGCAATGGCTATTACAGTAGGACCCTGGTATCCACTGGGGATTGGTTCCAGGCCTTCCCATGGATAATGAAAACCATGGATAGGAGAGAACGCCTGCCCACCCCACCCCCAAACTGCTGTTTCCCGATAGTAGCTTGCTTTATGCCTGCTGTTTTCAGACAGTAGCTTGCATTATGTCCACTGTTTGTGACAGTAGCTTGCTTTACAGCTTGCTTTGTGGCTGCTGAAGTAATTTTTTTCCTCTGCCAAAAGTGGATAATTGAGTCAGTGGATAATGAATCAGTGGATACAGGAGTCCTAATGTATATTTAATTTGAGTCTTAAACACTGAAAGGGATTTCAGGATTAAAACAATAACTGGCCCCTAAATTGTTGGGCAAGGTCAAGCAACGTGTGTACATGCAGCTCCAGAAACTATTTTTGCAATCCACACTCTTTCCCAGAGCTCTGTTTACAGGGAAGAAATATGAATTGCTTCTATGGAACCTTTCAAAAGTGGCAGCTCCCCTTTTTTATTAGGAGATCTCCATCCCCTGCAGTATTTATCACCAAAAAATTATAAACTTTTCAGTATTGGACGCAGACTTTGAACTTCTTGTACTTTTTTTTTTTACTGTTTGGGATCTTTGGTGATCTGTATGGGGGGGAGGGTTTCGGGGCTGAAAAATGACTTCCTAGACTCAAAAAAGGTCTATCCCAGGATCCATGTAGATCTTGCACAGACCTTTACAAATCTAAGAAAATAAAAGAAAAATGAAATGGCAATTGACTAGAAGTCTACTTCTGTCACAAATCTGTATCTGGGTTTTTTTTTTTTAAAATTGGCATTTGGGGTAGGGTTCTTAAATTGTGAATCCCCATTTTTGTGACCCTTTTAAAAATAAAACTGCCAAATCTGAAACTTCTGAAAACCCCAGTTCCTTGTTTTATACAGGAAGAAAGACTGATACTTCACGTTCATCTCATTGCTGTTTCCGGTCCCGCTTGGGATCGGTACAAAGTAATCTAACCGCACGTCCATTGCGGGATGAGGGGAGTTCATCCTGACCATGCCCCCTGAACTGCGATTTAAGCGGGATGAGAGATTCCCCTCCCTGGCCTCAGGAATCTGCTCATCACACTTCTTGTTCTGAGATGAGTCGCCATGAGGTAAGGCTCCACACGCAACATGCCATTCTTGATCTAGTGGCAGGAGTGAGAAGTGCCATTCGCCAGTACATTCCCTATGGAGTCAGCAATGCAGTGCCGAGAGATTAAAAGACAAATGCCTCCAACTTAGCTCCGTAACGCACTGAAGGCAAGGCTTCGGAGAATCAAAACATCGAAAAACAGAAGGTTGGGGCCAAAAAAAAAATATGGAGAACAAAGGCATGGAATTTCACATCTCATCACGGAACGAGGATGTGCAGTAACAATCATGCCGGTATCATCCATCACGGTCGTGCATACACGGGAACAGGGACAGAACCCGGAAGAAGACCACGTGACCATGACCGACATCAACATGCAACGAACTTCCTACCGGGACGAGAATGGACATGAAGTAACCGTCAGAGAGAAACCAGGAGGAGGTCTGGGAATCAGACAAAAGAGCCTTGAAGTGAATTAAAGAAGTAGTAAAACAAAACCAGCTAAATCTATATCAAATGACAGATGTAGAAGTGTACTACCCCTGACTTCAGGTGGGGGGGGGACCCTCACCCAACACCTAAATCAGGCAAATTATTCAGTAACATCTAAAAACTGGAATGATTCACCAATAGCAGCTGATGGCACTTGTTTGCCCTGGCAGGCTTTCCTCTCTCCTAGTTATATGCAACTCCAATTCTGTCATGTTTTGATCTACAGAGGCAAGCCTTTCAACTGCTGTATCATTCCTTGAGGTCAACTACACATCCTTTAGTAGAGAGCAACCAATTGTAGCAGTGTGGATGTTCTTATTTCAGGGATGCATTTCTGTTTACTTTTGTGCCTCCTTTTATCAACAGCTATTACCAAGCTGAAGGATCTAAAAGGATCTTGTTCTGCACATTTTTTTTTTAAAAAAAGAGTGTTTGGGGAAATGGTAACTCAAGTCTAATTGGCTTTAAAAGAAAAAAGGAAACTGTCCCCACATTTTGTTTGATAAACTAACCTACAGCTACAGTACTTTTTCTTTTTGTTAGCCTGTTACAAATCCTCTCATTAAAATTTGACCCTCCCCTGAAAAGAGTAAAAGAAAAGAATACTGGGTGAGTTTACACTGAATAAAAACTCATGCTATCCCCTTATATATATAAGTATGCATTTTATGAACCATATGGATGATGTAGAAATAGCAACTGGGGAAATCTTCAGTTATATTTTCTCATAATACAAGTACTAGGGGACAGATAAGGAAATTGATAGGCAGTAGAATAAAAACAAATAAAAATACCTATACTTGTTCACCTGCAGAATTCATTACAATGAAATGCAGTGAAGCAGGGCCCAAGCAGATGTTTAATCTCTCAGACAAAGCAACCCCTAAGCCTTCCTCTCCTGTTGTTGCCTGCCAAAAGGCTAAAAAAATGTTCCAGTGTATATTGGGGAAATAATGGGGTTGGGATTTGGGGGAAGGGTGGAGTGTATCAATAGCCATTCAGAAATTCAGGCACAAGACAGCAGTCCAGGTTCTAGTGAATCTCCTATACTGTATTTGAAGGAAAGAAATAACAGCCACAAATTCCACTACTTTGCCCAAGTGAATTGAGTATGCATGGAAATACACCAACTAAACCGATACATCAAATGTTGCCATTTGGTAGTCCCAAGTAAAAGTTGTTCAGAACTGACTTCCACCAAAACCAAAGAAGAAATTACAAATGATTAAAATTGTTAGCATTGTTTTCCATGCGATTACATAAAAATGTCAGATACGCTTAAAATATGGTATTGATGGGTCAACCTATAAAATATCTTGCACATGCTGCATATATGGTTTTCATACTTTGGTGTGATTTGTGAGCACTCAGCAGAGGTGGAATATAACGGAGGCCATTTTGCAACATGTGGATCTTGGGATCCTCCTGGCAGATTGCACTTCCAAAGAAAGGCTTTAAACCAGGCATATCCAAACTTTGGCTCTACAGATGTTTTGGACCGCAACTCCCAGAATTCTAAGCCTATATTTCCAATGGCAAAGAACTATGAGAGTTGTGGTCCAAAACATCTGGAGGGCCAAAGTTTGGACATGCCTGCTTTAAACCCTCTCCTGGCATCTCAGCAAACCCACCTTGGGCTGCTCCTGCTGCCGTTTCATTTCATTTTTTGTTTCTCCCCCGTTGCATTTCATTTATTACAAAATGAAATTTTAGCAAGTTTTTTTAATTTTTAATTTTTCTTATCTCGTGCTGACTAGCTGGCCTGTGGGCCGGGCCAGTGCATTTGTATTATTTATTTATTTTTTATTGCATCGGCTAGCTGGCTGGGTTGGTGCTTAAAAAAAAAAATCTCCTGCCAACCAGCTGGCCCGCGGGCCATCGGCTCTTTCTTTCTTTTTTAACCCGTGGCAGCGAGACACGTTTTACAGAGGACATGAAACAGTTCATTTTAACATAATAATAATAATAATAATAATAATAATTTTATATATATATATATATATATATATATATATATATATATATATATATATATATATATATATATATATATATATATATATATATATATATATATATATATATATATGTTTTCAGATTTTCACGGGTATAGGTATGCATGTTAGGGTGGATTCGGGTTTCTTCCCGTGTAGAAATCTGGTTGTTTTGGCGACGTTTCGACGAGGTCTCACTCGTCATCTTCAGGCTGGTGTTCTGGCTTATTTCTTCTTGAAGCAAAGCGTGATCTCAGTTGAAGTCCTTCTATAAATACTGCTGGGGGTCTGTGGTTTGCTTGCTCTGTTGCTGATTGTAGGTTCGTTTGTTCTTTTGTGATCTGCTGTGTGGCTGAGGCGATCGTTAAGGGATTAACTGCTGGTGGGTTAGATGGCTGTTTAGAGACATCCTGTGTGGGTGAGGTGCTGGATGTGTGTCTATTAGCCTTTTGTTTCTTAACGACCTTGGTGATGGGCGTTCTGGCAGCATCCTGGGCTTTGATGGAGTGGGGTCCTGTGTCTTGTGAATTCATTTTGGTCTGGCTGCGTGTCTGTGGTCTCCCAATGTTTTTTTTGGCGTGTGTGAGTGTGCTCCATGTGGTGGCTGGAGTGGGGAGTAGCGGTAGATGGTGCAGTCGTGGTTTTGTTATTGGATGGTGGTTTCGTTTCATCTGTGGGAAGGGTCTGGGTTTGTGTTTGGTGTGGATGGAAGGTGGTGGCATCTTGTGTCCTTTTGGACCTGGTGTCAGTCTTTGTGACAGAGGCTTGTCTGTTGACCAGGGCTAGTTTCCAGATGTCAGGCAAGCGGGAGGTGTCATCACGTTTATTCATGTTGTTTGGGTGTTTCTCTATTTCAATGGCTTCCATGATTATTCGACTGTTGAAGTGTTCAGTTTTGGAGATGAGTTTGGTTCTTTTAAAATCAATTTCATGACCTGTTGTTTTTATGTGCTGGAAGAGAGAGGAAGATTTTTCTTCTTTTTTGACTGCGTTCTTGTGTTCTGCGATGCGTGCGCTTATTCTCCTGTTTGTCTGTCCGATGTATGTGGCTGGGCAGACTTTGCATGGTATTTCGTAGACTCCTTGGTTTTCTAGCTCAATCTTGTCTTTGGGGTTTCTTAAAATGTTGGCTATTTTTTGTTCGGTGCAAAAGGCTGTCTTGATATTGTGTTTGTGGAGAATTTTGCTGATTTTGTCTGTGGTGCCTTTGATGTAAGGGAGGAGGGCAGTGCCGTTGTTCTCTTCTGTTTCTTGGTTCTTGGGGGGTGTTTCTTTTTGGATTAGTTTGGTGATGGTGTTTTTTTGGAATCCGTTCGCATTAAAGCATTCGAGAGAGTGTGTAATTCAGTTTTTAGGTGGTCTTTGTCAGCGAGGCGTTTGGTTCTGGAGATGAGGGTTTTTGCTACGGAGTTGATCTGTGCAGGGTGGTGGTGTGATTGTGCATTTAAGTAGCGGTTTGTATGTGTTTTTTTCCGGTAGATGGTATGTCCTAAGGAGCCGTCGGGTTTTTTGTAGATTAGGACGTCCAGGAAGGGAAGTTGGTTGTTGGCTTCTATTTCCATAGTGAATTGTATTTTGGGGTGTAGGCTGTTGAGATGTGTGAGGAAGTTGTTCAGTTTGTCTTTCCCGTGTGGCCAGATAACAAAGGTGTCGTCAACATATCTGAGCCAGAGTTTGGGTTTATGTTCGGCCTTCTGTAACGCGTTGGTTTCAAAGTGTTCCATATATAGGTTTGCGATGACCGGTGAGAGGGGTGATCCCATGGGTGCTCCTTCTATCTGTTTGTATCTTTGTCCATTGTGGATGAAGTATGTGTTGGTTAGGCAGTGGTTGGTCAGATCTAGGATGTGCTTGGGGGGGTTGTATTTGTTGTGGATAGCTGTCAAGGCTTCTTGAATGGGCACTTGTGTGAAGAGCGAAACAACATCGAAGCTCACGAGTAGGTCATTGGGTTGTAGGTCTTGTTTCTTTATAATTTCTATGAAGTGGAACGAGTTTTGTACGTATGAAGTGATGGATTCTGCATAGGGCTGGAGTTGTTTGGCAAGAAATTTGGCGAGGTTTTGTAGGGGTGAGCCTATGGAGCTGACTATGGGTCTGAGAGGTGTTCCTTCTTTGTGAATCTTGGGGAGGCCGTAGAGCTTGGGGCATCTAGATGATTTCTCTCTGGGGATGATGCTTGGCTTGATTTCTTCACTTAAGGGAGAGGCTTTTATTTTGGCTTTGGTGGTTTTTTCCAGGTAGGTGGTGGGGTCTGTGTTCAAAGGTATGTAAGCAGGGTCTTGTAGTAGGCTTGGTAGTCAGATGTGTTCATCACCACTGTGGCATTGCCTTTGTCTCCTGGGAGGATGATTATGTTGTTGTCTTTCCTCAGGTTGGTGAGGGCTTTTTGTTCTTCTTTGTGTAAATTGCTTCTGGGTGGTTTGCTGGAGCAGAGGACATTGGTGACTTCGAGTCTGATTTTGTTGGCTTCATCTGGGTTGATTTTGGTTAGGCTGGCTTCCACTCCGCATATGATGCTTTGCTTCAAGAAGAAAGAAGCCAGAACACCAGCCTAAAGATGACGAGTGAGACCTCATCGAAACGTCGCCAAAACAACCAGATTTCTACACGGGAAGAAACCCGAATCCACCCTAACATGCATACCTATACCCGTGAAAATCTACGAAAACAAATATATATATATATATATATATATATATATATATATATATATATATATATATATATATATATATATATATATATATAACAACAACAAATGCTGCTTCACCTTTTGTTTCATTTTGTTTCATTATGTAATGAAATGACAAAACAGCAATTTGTTTTTCGTTTTGTGCCCATCCCTATTTATTTGTAACTGTAAGTTACAAATGGAGTACCGATATCCTGAATTGTTTACTAGTTTATGTGGAACAGAAAAACCTATTCACACAATAGAACAGCTAACGACACACATCAAGGATAGTTGCTACCCCTGATTGCATTGAAACTCCTTCATCCCTTCATCACAATACAATGACTAACACCTATTTTCCTTCATAGGACAA
This sequence comes from Phrynocephalus guinanensis, assembly GCA_037367245.1. Classification (NCBI taxonomy): domain Eukaryota; kingdom Metazoa; phylum Chordata; class Lepidosauria; order Squamata; family Agamidae; genus Phrynocephalus; species Phrynocephalus guinanensis. Next base: position 12,118,052 of record CM074738.1, read on the forward strand.
GTTTCCTCTTTCCCACAACTTTAAAACCCCCAGTCTCGCTCCCTTTATAACCCAGAGCACAGACAGAACTCCTAGTGCCCTGAGCAACTTGCCCTCTGAAGATGCCAGCCACAGAGTCTGGCGAAACATCAGGAAGAAAAACTTCCAGAACATGGTCAAACAGCCTGAAAAACTCACAACAACGATCAGATCCCGGCTGTGAAAGACTTTGAGAATACATCAAACCTCTACAACATTTAAAAATCCAGAATTTACAATTATTCGCCACAGTATTAAATAAAAATAAAATAAAAACCTCCTTATCATAAAAAGAATTGAAGAGGGGGAAATGTATAGAAGGGAGTGAGACTAAGTTTCAATGGATGTGCATGAAATTTAAATAGAATCATTTTTGTTGCTCTGTATTTTCTTCCATTGCTTTGAGGCCTAGTAAAGAGGACAGAGCAGAACCCAACATACCCACCCCCATGCAAAACCAAAAGTGAAAGCTTTTTCTTTTTCTCGTGACTATAGCAGAACTTCTTAAGGAAGAAATGCATCTTGTTCTTGCATTGTAGGGTTCAGTTTGTAACCTAGGACTTGCTTGTCCTCAGTGCACAGAAATCAGAATAATCTTGACAGTATGCATATTTTAGAAATTATTTGGAAAATATTAGAACACCATGTCTTAAAATATTTTATTTATCATGTTAAAATAAAACATTCCATAATCTTTTTTCTTTTTTTTTTTTCAATTTTTTTCCAATTCTTTGGATTAAAAACAAAAAGGCTTCAGGGGGAAAATGAAAAAAAAAACATTTTTCCCAAATGTTTCTGTTTTTTTATGGGCCTTCACATCTCTACAGGGGACTACTGTACACCCATTGTTGATTACCATTGTACTGTTGAACTACTAATGTGGGCAACTAACAACAATTAAAAGCACATACCCACCAACCAATGATTATAAATATCAGAACAACAATAACAACAACAAAACGAAATAGGCAACAGAAAACAAACTTCAAATTCAAGCACATGGAGAGAGACTGAGAATATTATAGTGGCTACATATTGTTAAAAAAACCTGCTTGAAAAGCTCAGATTTCATACACTTCTTAAATACCAGCAGGGAAGGAACCTGGCGGAACCAGGCAAGATGTTCTAGCAGTGTTGGCGAACCTCTGGCACTCCAGATGTTTCGGATCACAAGTCCCAAAATTCCTAGCCTAGACTTCCAATGACAAAGGACTGTGGAAGTTGGGGTCCAAAACATCTGGAGTGCTGAAGGTACACAACCACTGTATTGTATAGTATAACGGTCACTTGTCAAGAAAGCTCAATTCTTGGTGGCAGTTATGAATTCTTCTTTTGGGGTGACTGTCCATAACTCTGAAGCTTGTTGGATAGAATGGGTGACCCGGGTCGATGATCTTAGAGAGATTGGGAAGATATGATCATATATCCATTTTCTCAACAATAACCCTGGCCAAAATTCAGCCCTAAATTGATACAATTTAGATTGTGGGTCTTCTGATGGCAATTTTAGTGTGATGATTTTAGTATAAGTTTTTTATTATTGTTTTAATTATTTATTGTCGTTTGATGTTTTTAACTGCTTTAATTCTTTGATTGGAAGCCGCCCAGAGACCTTTGGGTAGTGGGCGGCATATAAGTTGTAAAAATAAATAAATAAATAAATAAGTAAATCAGCCACTCACCATGTGAGCTTCATGCACCTCCTCAACTGATCTTCCAGTGTCTCTCCATATGCTTGCCCTGCCCTCTTGGTGGATGTCCCCCTTGGACAAAAGGGCAGGGCAGAGACGTCTGTGCTCTTGCTCATGACTGGGTGATTAGCTGAGGAGGTGCGGGGGGGGGGGGAGCCAGCACACGGAGTCTGGTGAGTGGCTGATTGGCTGAGGAAGCAGTGTTTGAGATCAGCAGTGTCTGTGCTGCCACCCTGACAAACAGACATTAACTGGGAAGAACCAATTCATGCCCATATCTAGTGCCAATGCATTCCATGATGGGATATTCGCCAAAGTGCCTTTTAGGCATTCAGAACATATGTTAAGCCCAGAATGTCCTCCTTGTCTCTGCCAAGGGAATTCCAGACTCCTGGATCATTACATTAAACATATGGAGATGGTAGATTTAGCTGGAAGGCTTTTAAGAGCTTTCCTATAAACAGGAAACTTCATAACACAATATTCTCACTAGTACTAAACTTTCTAAGTATGTTACTTCACATATATGAAGCTCCTCCCAAAAAAGAAGGGATAATGCATGGAACTAATGCCTCTTCCCATATTCACTTTGGATGCCTCAGAAGAACCAGAACCAAGGTTTACAGCATCACTCTATCTGAACAGACATTTTCAGCAAAGAAAAAATATTTCCAACACTAAAAGCTTGGAATAGTCTAGGAATGTGCACAGAAACTCAACTTTTAATGGAAAGCTTCTCTAGGCTCCCTTTTGTGTTCTTGTTCTTGCAGGATCAAATCTCTGGAACAGTTTGATTAGCAACAGCCATGACATCATCTGCTACCCTTACCCTTCTCTTCAGTCCTCACAGTAGCTGGATGAGAAATGGATTTTGTATCCAATTAACAAAAGGAAAAAATGTTCGAATAGTTATTAATGGTTCATCTATTCCTGTTCTTGGTATTCAATTAATTGCTTTGAATTCGGAAACAGATAAATAACATTTTATTTAAAATTTCAGTTGCATTGAGTGCTGGGCAGCAGCAATGGGTGTAGAGACTCACATGCTACGGAAATGTGTACACTCCATTGGATACTGGGAATCTCCTTACTCAGCCACATCAGACAGCCACATCTGACAGCAACTAGGTGTGATATTTGTTACAGAGAAGAGATAGAGGGCTTTATTGGTAAGGACCTGTCCTCAGAGTGATACTTTCCACTGTTGCCCAAACACTTACCACTTAAAAAACTGATGGCCGATAGCCACATGGACAACTTTAATGTATACTAATGTGTTTCCATTCAGCCATTCATTCCACATCTGTAAATTGCTACAAATAAAACTGATATACTTTCCAAAAACCAGGCGTCTGAATATGTGTAAGTACCTTCCCAATATACTTTACTTTATTAACCTGTCCCATGCTCCTTCAATTTAATATTTTAGTCATCCCCCCAATGGCTATAGTGCAATTAAATATTATTCTAAAGAAAGAAAGAAAAAGGGAGAGAGGTAGTGGGAAAGAGAAATAGTATTGGAAAATTGTTCACACTGCGGGGAAATAAAAGAAAAACAATAGACACAGGTAGATCTACTAAGAGTTCAGTATCTATGCATAAATTCCTTATAAACAGCTGAACAGCTGTGAGCTGGATGTGCCACCTATGGTGTATGAAATGACATGTGATAAATTCATGAATGGAGACAGCAGTGAGGTCTTCTGTCCAGCCATGAATTGGTGGAGCAGTTTATTTCTTCCCACATGGTAATACAAGTCTGTTCACAATCAAAAAAGCCCAAATAACCCGTTAACTCTGACCTTGCAATAAGTCCCATATTACTGGCACATATTAAAATGTGTAAACATGTCTCCAGCAACTAAAATTGGATTGGATTTGTGAGTTTGGGAAGAGTGGTGGTTGAAGAATAGAAATAAGTTATTCAAATACAGTGGTACCTTGGTTTACTAGCATAATCCATTCTGGAAACATGCTCATAAACCAAAATACTCGTAAATCAAAGCAAACTTCCCCATAGGAAATAAAGGAAACTTAAATGATCCATTCTGGACTCCCAGTTTCCATGATTTCCTTCTGGGAAATTTGCATTGGTCAGGAGCCACAGTGGCCTCCAGAATTTGTCCTGGGCCCAGCACTGGCCAAGGTGTGCTACTGGGTCACAGCCAGACACCACCAGCCCAGTGGGCACTCTGGAGGCCGTGGCCGGGCAGTGCCAAGCCTGAGGCGAGCTCCGGAGGCCCAGCATAGGCCCATTATGTTGGCTAGAAGTGACTTCCAATCACTTCCAATAACAATCAAGATGTTTAAGAATTAAGCTTTCAAAGTTCTAGCAGTTGCAGCAGTTAATTATGAAATGGATTGCATAGCTGCCTTCTTTCTACACAAGATCTTAGGTGTCCGAATGTGATCAGACTTGCAACATTATTAAGTGAACTTGATCTTCATTTTGCAATTACCCTTGCTTGGCTATCTACTATTAAATTCTGGCTTTGCTTATACTTTCAAATATCCCCCCCAATCTCTGCTGAGTGCTGACTGATCTATTAAGAGATTCTTACACTGCCGCTTGGAGCTCCCTTGTGTGTGTGTGTGGCGTCATTACAGTCGCAACCGATTCTTCGTGACCCCATGTCCATGGAGTTTTTTTTTTTTTTTTTTTTTTTGCAGGAATACTGGAGTGGCTTTCCAGTTCCTACTCCAGGCGCCTACAGCACCTGGTATTCTCTGGTGGTCTCCCATCCAAGTACTAACCAGGGCCAACCCTGCTTAGCTTCCGAAATCAGGCAAGATCGGATGTGCTTAGGGCACCGAGGCATTAGCGCCAAATGTTCTTCAATTGGTATTAAACTGGATTCTCTGACTAATTGTGGAGAAATTGGTGTAATCTGATTGGGCTTATTTTATATTATCAGGAATTTGTATGTTTAATGTAATGCCAGTAAAGGTTTGATTGATTGATTGTAAATCCCAGACGTTGGTGGACAAAACTGTCCGTTTTTCTTTTCTTCACATTTTAATTTCACATTATAAACTCAGGCAGAGACTCACCCACTCAAAAGACCAGACACCTACAGAAACTATCCTGTTCTGGCTGTTGTTTTGAACCTGCAATATGAGAGTGAATAACTGGCATTCCTAATGGGTTAATGCTAAGTATTGCTACTTCCTTTTCTCCCTCCCTGCCACGTTTAGAGAGTTCTTCATATCCCAATGAGATAGAAATCATGTTGAACACTGATTGATTTCTCTGATTTCTCATAGGCTTGTTTTCATTGCTTTATGCCAATATTACAAGGTTATAGCAAAGGTGGTTTAAGTAGATTGATTGATGTTTAAGCACTTACGATGATCAGAGTAAATGGTCCCTTGATTTGTTTGTTTTGGTAATGAGACCCTAACTTGGCAGGATAGGAAACTACATGATGCCTTTGAGTCTTTGCCAGCAACCTATTACCACTGTCACATGCTTGTTCCTTGAAGCCAAAGAGAAAAGGAGGGACATTACAATGAACCTTAAATTCAGCAAGGAAGGAAACTACTCAAACGTTTTGATAAAATTCCTCAGTCCGTATGGAATCAATTTCCTTCGCTATAACTATAAAACCATCGAAGGCAGCAGATTTTAGAATTTATTTTAATATGTTGGTGTTAACATTCAGAAAGGTGAAAACAACTCTGAATCCTTTTACAAGCTGGTCTGTCTATAAATCAATGTCCACAAATGAGGCATATAGCATTGTACCTGCAACCATCAAGCCACTGTGAATCTTAAGGAAGTATTCCACATTATGTTAACAGCTATTTCTATGAATATTTATTCATTTATATTGTTTATATATGTTGCCCTTCATCCCATAGGCCCAAGGCAGCTCACAACAATTGAAATTATACAAATTTTAAATTTTAAATAATATCATTAAAACTATGTTGAAAAATGAGACATTTGTCAACATTAAAAATAATTTTTAAAACAGTTTTGGAAGCCCTTTAAAAAGTGTTAAATGTCCAAACTGAATAAACATAACTTAGCTGCTTTTCTCACATCTATGTACTAGATACAGTTTGCAAAACTCATTTAACTATTTAATGACTGAAGGCTCAAATCCTGTAATCCCTTTCCTGGTGGACTATATTTGAACTCACTTGGGTTGACTTCTAAGAACATGTGTGTAAAACTACATGTCAGGCTGCAATTCTGCAATACAATTATTGAAGTTATTACCACTGAAATACTGTATATACTCGAATATGTCTAGTTTTTCAGCCCTAATTTTGGGCTGAAAAAAAAGGGGCCCTCGGCTTATATTCGAGTCAATACTTTTAGCTACTGAGGCAAGTGCTTGGGTCGGTGGCTAAAAGTCATTTTAAACATCGCACACTGCTTCTCCTGACTCCCCTCTACATTACGGGGAACGGGTGCACCACAGAGACCCCCCCACACCTTATCAGAGGAGAAAAGAAAGTTAAAAGAAACAGGAATATATATACTGTCTTTCCTACACTTCACAGCATGGCTGCAGTTGAGCCAAGTGCTTGCCTCAGTGGCTAAAAGTCATTTTAAACATCACACACCACTCCCCGAGCTCACAAAGAAGGAGCTGCCAGGCCCTGCTACATTTCCCAGCCTAGACTTATACTCGAGTCAATAAGTTTCCCCAGTTTTGGGGGGTTAAATTAGGGGCCTCGACTTATACTCGGGTCGACTTATACTCAAGTATATATGGTATGTTATTTCTGAACAGAGATGTATAAGAACGTGATAAAATTACTATAATTACAGTAATGTGCTAGAATTACTAATGCTTTAATAACTGAATATTCTGGACTGGATTCAAATAATTCAGTTTATTGCAAAGGTCTTAAATTAAGCTAATAAATATTTATCTCTACCACTACTGGTTGAACCACTGACTCTTCTGTATGTCCAGAAATGTTGCAGACATAACCAATTGCAATAAAATGCTCCTGTAATCTGTGAACTGATCTCTATCTCCATCTAGGAAATGCCACAAAAAACCTTTGGAAGTCTCCTATATTTTGCAAATAGTTTGCCATGTAGCACGGAGATAGGTCAATCTTACATGGCCTGGCACTGAAGGAACTATTTATTAATGATTTTATGGATCCTAGCTTATACCGACAAGACGACAGTCATACTGCTTAAACCTTACTCATATTCATGTGGTTTATTATTCTGCAATGCATAGTAAAAAAAATTCCCAAATGCTGACTGCCCTTGCAAGGGTTTACCATTCAAAGCACCACAAAACAAAACAATATCCAAAGGTGAACCAGACAGTCATCTCAATAATGTTCTGAATCAGACCTGGAAGGACAGGAGACGTCTTGTTTAGTATTGCTGAACAAGCCTTACTACTCTTGGCCATGCTAAAAATTCAGCATCTATGAAGCCAAAACCATCATAATGCTTGTCACCAGTAGAGTTTATGGACCACTTAATCTAGGACAACAAGCATCTGTCAGAATGGATAAGCAGGACCCAGATGCTATTTTATTCTTAAGCTTCCTTTGTTATTACGCTAAAGAGAATTTAAGAGATATTTTCTTGACATAACAAGAGCAATGTTTCCATATGTGTTATACTCCCAGATAATCTGCTATTTGATACATGCTGTTCTATTCACAGAAGATTCCAAAAATTCTAAGATGCACATATGTAAGGACATGTGAGTTTAGGATTATGGGTGTTTTTTAGAGGAATACCCAAATGTTTAGAATAAATAGTGTCTAGACATAGTTGCTCTAGCTGCCTAGATGCCCTAAGCACATCTGATATCACCTGATCTCGGAAGCTAAGCAGGGTTGGCCCTGGTTAGTACTTAAGATGGGAGACCACTGGGGAATACCAGGTGCTGTAGGCGTCTGGAGTAGGAACTGGAAAATCACTCCAGTATTCCTGCCAAGAAAACTCCATGGACATGGAGTCACAAAGAGTCATTCAGGACTGTAACAACACAACACAACACAACACAACACAACACAACACAACACACACACACACACACACACACACGTGTGCACATGCACGCACGCACACACACGCATGTGCGCGTGCACGCACGCCTACATACACACACACACACACACACACACACACACACACACACACACACACACACACACACACACAGAGAGAGTTCCTGCATGCCAATATTAGTTGAACAATGAGCAATATTAACTGGCCAGAGCCAGACAATTTTGGGACAGAGTTATTATTGAAGCATTCTTAATACAACTTGAGCCACATCCCAAAAACAGATATTGGTGCTGCTTTTAGTGTTTGATGGAAGGAAGCCTCTGTTTATTTTAAACAGAATAGTCTTGGTGGGTTATCTTTATGTAACTTTGGTCATTGTGGAATTAGCTTACTTGAGCTTGGTCTGAATGTTTGCCCAGCAGGTTTTGATCAAACCTCGTTGTATTTTAGGTTGCCTTTGTTCTAGTGGAGTGGTGGTGAACTGTCATCACTCCAGATGTCTTTGCTTTTTCAGAATGAAGACCCATTGAAACTGAGTGGGACTGAGTCTCAGGTATTCACATATAGCATTATAGCCTCAGAATGTTGGAAAACTCTAAGGCAGTAGTTGCCAACCTGGGTCTGCAGATGCTCTTGGTCTAAAACTCCCAGAAAATGATAATGGTGTGTGTGTGTGTGTGTGTGTGTGTGTGTGTGTGTGTGTGTGTGTGTGTGTGTGTGTGTGTGTGTGAAGGTTTAGATAGACTGGGTAGCCTAAGGCTACCTTCTGAGTTCATGGCCAAATTAAGATTCACAAAAGGGAATTCACCATTTCGTAGACACTAGTAATACAGTTCTACATTTCTGATGAGTCCCTGACAGATGCATTGAGGACACGAGCCCTCTATTCATGTTTTTTTTTTCACTCAGATATATTTGTCATCCTGCCTATATTCTTTAATGTGTGACACCCTAAATATCAGGAAATGGTCTAGTATTCACAAAAGAACTAAAATAGTAACATTTGTTTGTTCCTGGTTCCTGTTCTGAGACAAGGGACCATGTGGTAACAACTGTCACACAACAACCAGTGTTCACCTAGTGGTCAGGATCTGTAGTGGCATTCGACATTAATTTCCTTATGGGAAACACCATGCAGCACAAATGTTTATTAAAGAAAGTACTAAAAAATTCGTAGCATAAATCCTGGAAGACCAGAAAATCAAAATATTGAAAAAGTTTTATTTACAATATTTTAAAAAACAGTTAAGAAAGCAAGACAAATTCAGAATTTGTCACGGAACAAGGCTGTGAAGTAACTGTTGTCATGAGACAAGTTATAATGACCATGAGAAAATGGAAACAGGGACAAAACAGGGACAAAACATGTAATCGTGATCAACGCTGTCATGGTACAAAACGAGTCGCGGAACAAGGAAGGACGTGAAATAACCGTCTAAGTATCAACATACATAAAGGCCAACAAAGACAGAATAAGAAACTAAACACAGAGTGACTCAATAACATATCTCTATTGCTTCCCTGATTAATATTATGCTCACACAAAGCCATAATCAAAAGGAAGCTGATAAGCCACAGAATTATAAAGTGGACCAGCACAAGCTTTACTGCCAGTATCTCTGTAGTGCAGTCTCTCTCTCTCTCTCTCTCTCTCTCTCTCTCTCTCTCTCTCTCTCTCTCTCTCTCTCTCTCTCTCTCTCTCTCTCTCTCTCTCTCTCTCTCTCTCTCTCTCTCTCTCTCTGCTCTCATAACTGGCCTCTCAGTTTTAATATGAGATAAACAGGACCACAGTCAAACCTGGTCTGTGTATAGCCCATGGATTTATAGAAGCACCAGAAAGCCATGATATTCGGCCGTTGTGGAGAATTTCATAAAAAAAAGAATACAGCTCTTACAGTAGTGAAAATAATCTTTAAAGCAGATGGGCAAATCATGACAAAATCAATGAAGCCTAATGGAGACTACATGCCATTCAAAATGGTCCAAGACAGGAAGTTCAATATCTCATGGTTTCAAGTTACCAATTTTATTTTTGTGCACACAACCCTGAGTAAATAAGGAAACTGCACCGGTAGTTCTTTAGTGCAGATGGGCTGCTTCTGAATTAAGCACTGCATGCTACTCCCAGCTGAATCAATTTCTACTTTTCTCAGAAAGACTTCAGTGATCTTCTGATTTCGTTCACTTAACAACCGGGCAATTATCTGTGTTTATTATCATTGCAATGTCCTTTAAAAATGCAACAAGAACATCCTATTATACTGAACACTGAGGAAATCACATTTTTTTCTCCTACAACAGTGCCTCATCACCAAGAAATGTTTTGCATTCCTTTATGACATTATAAATTCTACTCACTTCCCTGGAGTCGCAAACTTTCAAAAAGATACACTTGCCTTCCAGCTCAGTTTTGAAACCAGCTGTATCCCCATACAGTATTTAATCTAGAAAACAATTACAATTAAACAAAATGGAGAAGAAAAGTAACATGTCATCATATGCTCAGAGATTAGTTTAATTCCCTTTGTCATGATCTCTGTCCCCCTCCCCCACCTTTTTAAATGCCATTGTACCTTCAGGTTTGTTTGCAATAATTATGGTAGAACTTTATTGCTTTCAATGTATGGTAAAATCTACCCCTCAGGGCCCATTAGATGAAATGACTTTGTTAGCGATGATTGTTTCCACAGCTGTTAAAAGCTTTATTGCCATGTTTCTGTCAGAAAACAATACAGATAAACTAAGCATAGGGATATATGTTGTCTAAGCTGGTTGTTTTGAATAATATACATTTTCAAATGCTTCATAATGTTTCCATGGGTTAAATGGCCCCACTTTAGTGCTTTTACTCTTTATCAGTCGGGTTGATCTTTCTCTCCTTTCATCCTTGACCTAATTTCGGACTGCATAAACTTTGCATGAATTCGGAATCTGAGTCACCCCCTTCTCTTCTGCCATTCTCCCCTTCTTCTCCCCCAACCCCTGGCTTGGTCTTTCTTTCCATCCAAACTCATCCTAATCCTTCCCATATTTCACTGTCCTCTATGCTCTTGTGAGAAATAAGGAGGCTCTTATATTGTCTCAGGACTGCTGCATATTATGCAAACTACTTCCATGTTATGCATGTTATATGGCAGGTCATAAACAGCTGACAAGCACATTGTACACTTACTTTTTTCAGCGTTGCTTTTTAAAATACGAAAGAGGAAGCTGGGCTTTCTTATATTATTATCAAATAATTCAAGCATGCAAACCTGCAGCCCAAGGTATTCTGTTCACCCTTATGACTAGAGACGGGCACAAATCGGAAAAATGCCCATTTGTTTTGATATGCCATTTGTCAAGGTCAACAAATGAATAATGAATTTACAATTTTATATACGAAGAGACATGCCTTTTTATTCCCCTTAGGTCCTCATGGCAATGATGGGTTTGCTTAGGTCACAGGGAAGCTGTAGTTCATGTCGACGCAACAACAGGAAGGCAATTTTGCCCTACATCCATAGTTCCCAACCCCGGTCTGTAGCCTGTTAGGAACTGGTCTGCACCAGAGCCTAAGTGGCCAGTGGGTTGCTTCTAAGGTACACACCCAAGCAGGAGCACATGTTTCTCCCCCTTTGTGTGGACTTATTCTCCTCCACATCCCCTTTGCGACCATTTTTATTTAGGGTGCAACAGAACCAACACAGGAGGGCTGTTGTGTGCATGCATGTGTTTGTCTCCTGCATGGGGGGGTTTGCATGTGCACACATGCACAGTACTGACTAGCAACAAAATTTGGGGACTGCTGTCCTAACTGAAGCTGCCACCACCATCTTTAAAAAGGGCAGCCTGCTTAGGCCCTATGGAAACTAGGGATCTTTTGCAAGATGGTGGTGGTAGACTGGACACTGGGGGCCACTGCAACAAAGGTAGGGATGTGACAAAGGCTGCTTTGGAGGGGGTGAGGATACTCTGGAGGAGGCGGGGGGGTTGTATGCTTTAGAGAGCCATGATTTGTCAGTTTGTCAGGGCGTTTATACACGACCCCTAAGCTCCGCCGCAAATGGCTGCAAGCTCCGGACTTTAAAAATGTTTACCCACCAGCTCCGGAGTTTGCAGACAATTAAGTGCGACCCCGCCCACTTTAGCGCGACCAAACAGCAGTTTTCTTGTACCTGCTTTTTGGATGTGACAAATATTTGATCCGGTGTAAGGACAGTGAGTGTGGGGCTCTCCTGGCTTCTGTTTGTTCTTTTTTTGCGCCCCGCCCCTTTAAGAGATCTGAATGCTGCCCGGAACAAAACGGAGGTAAACTGGCATTCTTTTCTTTCTTTTTTCTCCCTCCCTCAGGCAGCCAGCAACCAGGAAGTGCGGAGGGGGGTGGGGACAGAGAAAGAGCGACGAACCCCTAAGATCTCTGGTCCGAATTTAAGTGGCCAGCGGATCTTAGGGGTCGTGTAAAAAGGCCCTCAGTTCACGGGTGCAGAATTCATGGTTTGTACTGCATCAATCCTGATGAACCATAAACCACAATGAAGTGCCATTTTGGTGGCTCATCCCCATCTATATTCATTAATAATGACGTAGAATACCAGTAGCAAATATAGAATTAAATAAAGTAAATGCCAAAAGTAAATACTTCAATAGGGATTTCTCTCTTTCTTTCAATCTCTGGCACACAGGGGCTTGAACATCACTCCTCCCTGCTTCTGATGGAGAGGAAATGCCCTCAAAAATGCAAAATGATGCTGCCAATTGAAGCAAAAAATTGCAGGAAATAGTCTTCCCTTATTTATTTATTTATTTATTTATTGTTTTGGGGAATTTTTACCCCACCTTTCAACTTGAAAAGGACTCAAGGAGTCTTACAGCAATGAGGAATAATATACAGCCCAGTACAATTCAGACATATTCAAGTATTGAGAACAGGGAACTGAGGGACATCCTATAGCAGACATGTCCAAAGTCAGGCCCGGGTGCCAAATGTGGCCCATTTTCAAATTTCAAGTGGCCCGCAGCCTCTTCTCCGCACCGGCTCAGACTCTCACGCATCCCTGCCAGCTGGCCCCTCCCCATACTGGGTGGAGACATCAGCTTACAGTTTTAGTTTGCCTGCCCTCCCTGCCTCCATCCGTCCTCCCCAGCCACCTACCCAGCCTACCCACCCCCCCTAGCCCCGTTGCTGCAGCTTTCTCCCCACCTCCTAAAGGCTTGTCCAAAGTCTGGCCTAGGGGACAAATGTGGCTGAATATTCGGCCCCCCACACATTTTCACCTCACCAAATCTGGCCCTCCTTGCAAAAAGTTTGGACACCCCTGTCCTACAGCATCAAAAGACAACATTACAATTAAAGCTACCAGAGAACACGAGCAATTAAAAAGAGAGTAAAATTCCATGTAAAGTTATGAGTGAGGGAAACTAACATTGAAAACTTAGTGTCAATGCAATTACAAAGTCTATAAACACAAAGTCTATGTGTTCATGTATGATAGATTCATATAAAAGTCACATAAAAGGTAGTCCATCATTCTGGGAATGCTTGCCTAAAGAGAAAGGTCTTTGCCTGTTTCTGGAAAGACATAAGAGATGGGGCAGTCCTGGCCTCTAGTGGGAGGGAGTTCCAGAGTCTGGACACAGCAGCCAAGAAGGCCCTTTCATGTGTTCCCACAAGACGTATCTGAGAGGGTGGCGGGATGGATAGAAGGGCCTCTCCTGATGACCTTAACACCCGAGCCAGTTCATACTGTGAGATTTGATCTTTAAGGTAGCTAGGAGCCAGGTCGTATATTGCTTTGTAGGTCAAGGTCAGCACCTTGAATTGTGCCTGATGTAATGTGATCTCTGTACACCAGCCCAGTCAGCATTTTCGACCTGATGGAGTTTCCTGAGACTTTTTATTAATAGACCCAGATACAGCGCATTACAGTTGTCTAGCTAGGATGTCACTAGGGCATGTGTCACTGTGGTCAGAGCTGGTTTCTCAAGAAATGGGTGTAACTTGTGTACTAGCCTTAATTGTGCAAAAGTGTTCCTGACCACAGCTGTAACCTAGGCATCTAAGCTCAACTCTTAAGTAGCAATACCACTGTCTGGGCATCATGGGTACATATCTACATCTGCACAGGGCAGACAATTAATGGGTCACTATGCCCTAAGCACATCCGGTCTCGCCTGATTTTGGAAGCAAAGCAGGGTCGGCCCTGGTTAGTACTTGGATGGGAGACCACCAGGGAATACCAGGTGCTGTAGGCGCCTGGAGTAGGAACTGGCAAACCACTCCATTATTCCTGCCAAGAAAACTCCATGGACATGGGGTCATGAAGAGTCGGTCACGACTAGAGATGGGCACGACTTGGCGGAATTCCCGTTTCCGTTTCCGTTCCTCGTTTCCGTTATGGAACGGAAACAGTAATGGGAATAAACTCCGCCAGAACTCGAACTTGAACTGACTAAAGTTTTTAAAAAAAACCGATTCCCGGCCAAAAAGCAGGCGGAAATATGCCTGCCTGAGTGAGGGCTCAGGGCACCTACCAGAGGGGTGGTTGACCCCCCCTCTCCTGTCCTGGGCTGCTCTGGTGGTGGGGGTGGGGGAAATCCTCGTCCTAGTCGCTCGCAACAAGCACCGGACTCACCGCCGGCCGCCGCAATTCAAGCGGAAGCGGCACAGAAAAAAGTTTTAAACTCCTCCCCCCATTCCCGGGCCAAAAAGCAGGCGAAAATATGCCTGCAGTGCAGAGTGCACCTACCAGAGGGGTGGTTTCTGGGGGGGGGGGTCCCGGCCTCCCCCCTCCCCTCTCCTGGGCAGCCGGACTCGAGTCGCCATGCCATGCGGTGCGGGCGGGGGATCCAAAATGGGGCGGCGACCGCAATTTTTTTTTTTGAGGCCTGACTGATGCAGGGAAGGCACCCCAAAAAGAGGGGTGCCTCTGCCAGTCTGCTGTGTCTCTGCATGCAACTGGGTATGCAATCATAGCCATATGGCAATGCATGCATGCCCTTTTGCAGCAGGTGAGGAGAGGAGACCCCCATGTATGAGGGGTCTCCAGGAGCGGGTGAGGATAGGAGGCACCCACCCCCCAAAAAGAGGTGCCTCCAGGAGCCCGCTACCCCCCAAACCAGTTTAACGACAGACGAAAAAACAAAAAACGAAACGACAAATTTTTGCGAAGTTTCGCGAAAAACGGAAACGAGCCAACACAGGCCGCCTCCGACAACACGACAACTCGAAAACGTCATTTTCCCTAGTCGTGCCCATCTCTAGTCACGACTGTAATGACACAACACACACACACACACACATACAATTCATTCCATGATTTTAAATAGTAAAATATATAAAAATAGTAAACAGTAGAAATTATAAAATGTAAAAATATACTTTCCCTCAATTTCTCCAGAGCTTTCTATATTAGAATTTTCCAACTTGAATTCAGTCTTAGTCTTTTACCATGACTAGTGTTTAAATGAATAAAGACCAGTACTACTAACATAAAAATGAACCTGGAAGTTTGTCAAAAATTTCTGTTTCATTTATTTGGTTTGGCTTGGATTTGTCCAAACCAAAGAACCCGAATTTCTGTGGAGCAACAGAGTTTTCCCCAATTTTATAAACTTTGTAGTCCCCCCCAATCACACACACACAGTCTGCCCCCTTCCCATTTTCCCTGTTGCCTCTCTACCCTGCCCTGTCATCTATACTGCACTCATCTATAGAGACAGAGACTCAGTTACTCTTCCTGGAGTATTCAGCTCAGAGGTGGGCACATGCACATGTTTTTTTTTTTTTTTAGCCAGTTGTATCGTCATCATCACCATCCTGATTTGTGGTTCATGGATTCCATCTCTATACATGAATGAAAACTGGTCGGTCAATTGGATGTTTCTGTTTTACGTTGTCATCTGAAGAACTGCTCTGGCTTGCAATCCTTGTGGAAGAGCAGATACAGCTCAAGTCTTGTGATTGAAGATCATAATAATGTTAAATTGCACACTATCTTAAGACATACACAGGCAGAAATGCAGAATATAAATGTGCACCAAACGCGTCTACTCAAATGTTCCAAGACAACAAAAGCTTTTATGTCACCTTTGACATGCAGTTACCAAGCAAACCCAATTTTTTTTCTCTGCAAGTGTAGGGATGACATTCATTGCCTCTGAAGATGGAGACATATAGCAGGAACACTGTCCCCTGGTTAAACTCACCAAAGGGAGATATTATACTTGCCAGGTAAGGAGAATGATTGATCCTGCAGGTATGTCAAAAATGTTCTCTGTTCTTCTATTTCAGCTTGAAGTTAAAGCTGCAGAGTTAAAGCACATGCCATGCTGGCTCACATGCAGGTAGAAGCAATCTATGATGCTTACACTTTTAACAGCAGTGGTTTTGTAAGCTGTGTTTTTTGTTTTGTATTTTAGGATGGGGTGTGCCACCTGCAGAAATAATGATACAGCTTGGAGGGTTTATTAAGGTTGGAAGCCAAAGTGGCCAGAGGTTATGGAAAGAGAAAGACATCAGAGAAAATGGCACACCCTTGAAAAATGTTTTACTGAAAACTTCAGTTATTTTTGCTTATTGGAAGTAAAAATAGGAAGCAATAAACTGTATATGACACCAGTGTTTGCTGCCTGTGTTCTACCAGCAAGTAGCTAGACATTTCCTTTTACCATCTCTTGTCTCCCACTCTTCCTCTCGATAGCATAATGCTGCAATCAGGGACTTACAGTTCTTTTGTTTTTATAGAAAACCTGTGAAATATATGTCACTAGAATGATAGTTACTTCTGTAAGGTTCCAATAATCTTCATGGGTCTCCCTGATCTAATATTTTATCCATTGCATTGCATTGGCTACTAAATAAGTCAAATTACTGCAAAGGAATCCTATAAAAGTAATGTCTTTCCACGATTAAAGATCCTGCCAATATGGCATGAAAGAATCGTGACAGAAAATTATTTAGATGGGAAATAAAACTGAGCCACAGTCAGTGCTGTAGAAGAAAAAGGTTAAAATTAGAGCTTGCCTTTAAGCTAATCAGAGATTTAATTTCTCTTCTCTTTTGTTTCTTTGAAAATGAAGAGCTCTGGAAATTGCATATACTTCAGCAGTTTAGCATATATTAAGAGCAGTTAGCATATATTAAAAGCCAAATTTATTTATACTGTGTATAAAAGAAAGTATATAATGAAAACTGCATTAAGGACCCCAGTATTTGTTTTTTGTGCACAGTACTATTGCTCAGAAATTAACAACAGTTCTATTAAATTCAGCATGATGTAGCTTTGCTAACTTCCATACATACACACCTCTCCACAACCACCCCATTATTTTGAAATGTTATTTACAGTTTAAATGAAATAACAAAGACTACTCGGTTCTGAATGCAACAAACTTTTAAATGCAAAACACAGGCACAGTTCAATGCTAGATAAGTTAATTTAGATGTAGACACTACTGAGTCAATGGGATGCATGTCTAATAGGCATGCTTAAAGTTAAAACCTTCCCTGAAAAACAAATATATTATCTATTAATGGGGCGGACTGATAGGTTTATATAAATATAAGGGGGTGGTACATAAATATAAGCCTAGATGCCCTAAGCACATCCTATCTCGCCTTATTTCGGAAGCTAAGCAGGGGCGGCCCTGGTTAGTACTTGGATGGGAGACCACCAGGAAATACCAGGTGCTGTAGGCGTCTGGAGTAGGAACTGGCAAGCCACTCCATTATTCCTGCCAAGAAAGCTCCATTGACATGGGGGTCACGGTCAATCACTACTGTAACGACACAACACACGCACATAAATATAAAAATAAATAAATAAATAAATTTTATGCTTAAATGTAAAATATATATTGGTCTGGTTCTTGTTTATAATAAGGTTCTTATATGCCAGGTTATGTCACACACGATTGATTGTTCTGTTCACACTGAATATGTTTATTTTCCCATGAGAAGGGTCAAGAAGATGGATTTTTGGATTGCTGGCTTACCCACAATAAGCACATCTGATCTCGCCTGATTTCAGAAGCTAAGCAGGGTCGGCCATGGTTAGTACTTGGATGGGAGACCACCAGGGGATACCATATGCTGTAGGTGCCTGGAGTAGGAACTGGAAAACCACTCCAGTACTCCTGCCAAGAAAACTCCATGGACATTGGGGTCACAAAGAGTTGGTCAAGACTGTAACGACACCACACACACAAGGTTTACCCACTTTACTCATGAGTACGTTGGTGGTGTGGGAAGCTCACATGGGCAATACAAGTGCAAAAGGGTAATGTGAAGGTTAAGGAGACAGAGATTCAACTTGCAGCTCCCCCCACCCCCATAGCTGGGAGTCAACTTGTGGCTTGACCCATTTTTTACAAAGTTGCATTGTCAAATCTCAATTGTTTTTTTTTCACATTGGATCAAAATTATAATTTTCTTTTAGTAATTATGGCTAGATTTATGACAAAGTATGAAAAAAATTATGTTGGTAGTGGAACTGCAAGATTTAGGCAAGTGAGATGAAGCATAAATTTATGTTCAAAAAACCAATTATCCTTTTAATAATCATCCCAATTTAGACAAAACTAGACACTATCCTCTGTAACTGACTTTATACATTTTAATGGAATATTTCTAATTGTGTGTGTGTGTGTGTGTGTGTGTGTGTGTGTGTGTGAGAGAGAGAGAGAGAGAGAGAGAGAGAGAGAGAGAGAGAGAGAGAGCATAACATAAGGCATACTGTCTTTGAAATTCGTTTCAGCATAGCATCAAAAGACATAACCCAGTATGGTGTAGTGCATAGAGTGACAGACTCAGTCTCATAGAACAGGCCTCAAATCCCTGATTGCCCATGAAGACTTCATCGAGCTGACATTGGTAAAACCATGTGTTAAATGCCTCACACACCTTGAAATCCCATTAGGGCTGCTACACATTGGATGAAACCTGATGGCACAAAACACATATTTAGTGATTTTATCATTTATCTATTTTGGTTTATTGGTTTGGTACTTCATTGTTGGTCAAGCTCTTGATTTAGAACATCTTAGCATTCTGTGATAAATCTACATTTCAAATGCTTCTGTCTTTTTATAGCAGACTGTGTTAAAGTTAATGTTCAGAATCCTATTGGTTTGTTTTGGTGGCACAGAGAGCAGCAGCAAATTGTCACTTATTAACAAGTTACCACTTGTATTCCTTATTATTTATATTTAGGTTCTGTAGCTTTTGGACTAGATGGCCATTTGATCTGTGCAAGTATTGACAATGCTCTGTGGTGTGAAAAGCTTTCCACACAAATTCATCCATACATATTAAGCTATTGTTAGCAGTTCAAGGACATTAAAAAGGGAACCCCCCCCCGTGCGCATAAGTGTGCTAGTTGTGTCTGACTCTAGGGGCAGTGCACATCTCCATATTCAAGCCGAAAGACCCAGTGTTGTACAACTCCATGGCCACGTGGCTGGCATGGCTACAAGGAAACCCTGTTTTACCTTCCCGCTTTTTACGGCGGTACCTATTTATCTACTTGCATTTACATGCTTTCAAACTGCTAGGTTGGCAGGAGCTGGGGTCATCAGTGGGAGCTCACTCCACTCAAACCGCCAAGCTGCCGACTTTGCAACCAACAGTTTTCAGAAGCCTTAGTCCACTGAGTCACCATGTCCTTAATCCTAATTAAGGACATTACCACTACCCCTAATCCCAAAGATAGTCATTTAGTAACCCTAAAAGCACAACAGTTCTACCATATGGAATGGAATCACAGGTCAGAATTCTGTGAGTTAATTAGGAATAGGAATAGGAATAGGAATAGGAATAGGAATGCAATTTATTGTCATTGTATAAATACAACGAGATTAAAAGTGCCATCCAGTCAGTCATTCACACAACCCAGCATAAAAATCCAAGACGTAAAATCTACAATTTAAAAACAAACCATCCATACACATACTCCAACATTCACATGCCAAAACATCACTTACACTCATTTAAAACTGACATAAAAACCAAACACACCCACATCCCTACACTCTTTCACCTAGCAACATTCCTACACAATCCATAAAAACTACAATTTAAAAAACAACAACAGCCATACACCCCTACGATATATATGTAACACATTCAACACCAATATTACCCGTCAACTTAATTTTTAACAGAATTTAGCATGGATAATGCTATTGGTAAAAACTATTTTTGAATCTTTCCGTCCTTGTTCTAATAGATCTATACCTTCTGCCTGATAGTAGTGGTACAAACAGAGAGTGACCAGGATGAGAAATATCTCCTACAATATTCTGAGCTTTCTTAAGACAGCGGGAGCTGTGTAATTCCTCCAATGTGAGGAGTGGGCATCCAATGATCTTCTGTGCCATATTGATAACCCGCTGGAGTGATTTCCTCTGAGCCACCGTGCAACTGGCATACCACACACATATGCAGTATGTCAGTACACTTTCTATTACACAATGATAAAAAGACACCAATAGTCTCTGAGTGATGTTATTCTTTCTGAGCACTCTCAGAAAGTACAGTCTCTGTTGGGCCTTTTTCAGCAGCTCAGAGGTGTTTACACTCCAGGTTAAATTCTCCTCAATATGGACTCCCAACAAACGGAAGTCGGTCACCCTTTCTACACAGTCCCCACTGATGACTAGTGGTTGAAGATCTGTTTTCTTCTTCCTGTAGTCTATTATGAGCTCCTTAGTTTTTAATGTGTTCAGAAGCAAGTTATTCTCTCTGCACCACTCAATCAACCGCTCCACCTCATCCCTATAAGCAGACTCATCTCCTGCTGAGATAAGCCCCACTACTGTGGTGTCATCCGCAAACTTAACTATAATGTTGTTATGATAGGTGGGAATGCAATTGTAAGTATAAAGAGTAAAGAGCAGTGGACTCAGCACACAGCCCTGTGGAGAGCCAGTACTAAGACTCAGATCTGTAGATGTACATTGACCTACTCTAACCCTCTGACTACGTCCGGACACAAAAAACTATTTATCCACATACATATAGAATGTGGAAATCCCAAATCCCTAATTTAACCACCAGTCTGTGAGGGAGGATGGTATTAAATGCTGAGCTGAAGTCCACGAAAAGCAGTCTTGCATAGCTTCCCCGCTGTTCCAGATGTGATGTGACAGTGCAGCATGAAGGACTGTAGCTACAGCATCCTCTGCAGATTTATTTGCTCGATATGCAAACTGGTGGGGATCAAAACTCTGGGGGAGAAGTGAGGTGATGTAATTCCGGACCAGTTTTTCAAAACATTTCATCACCACTGGAGTAAGTGCAACTGGTCGATAATCATTAAGACTGGAGATATAAGATTTTTTAGGTACAGGAACTATGGTGGAGGACTTCAAACAGGATGGAACCCTAGATTGAGCCAGAGACTGATTAAAGATCTTGGTAAAGACTCCAGCTAGTTGATCTGCACAGTCTTTCAACACACATCCAGGGATTCCATCGGGTCCAGCAGCCTTCCTCGGGTTGATCGTCCGCAGCATACGCCTCACCTCATACTCCTCTACTTTAAGGATAAAGCTGCTGTGGACTGGGGACTGTAGTGCAGCTTCCTTTGGTGCTTCCACCTCAAAACGACCAAAAAAGATGTTTAACTCTTCTGCCAATGCTGCAGTATAAATGCAATGTCACAAATTGCTTTTAGCTAAGGGATCACAGATTCTAATCCCAATTGTGTGCTGGGTCATGTAATTGCAGTGTGATGAGGAATACAAGTGGTGACTTGTTAACCAGTGGCAATTTGGAAGTACTAAAGCAAAAAAATAAAAAACAGAGAAATCATGAAACATTAATAAGTGTGAAAACAAGAATACTTTAGCCACATTATGTAAAATGAAAAAATACAGCTAGTGATTCAAGGTAAAATAAAAGGGACAAGAAGTGCAGGAAAGAAATGAATTTATTGGATGAAGAACCTGAGAGATTAGTTTGGATTTCACATATTTAGAGTGCTTTAATTGAAAGTCAAAATAGCCAGGATGATACAGTATTTAACCACCAATCAGAGAGAAGCGGGACAAAGAATGGCAGAAGGCATGCAGGGAAGAATGTGTATCATTGCTGTAAAGCTCACCAAAAGTTGCAAAGTATTTCTTAGGCCCCGTTTATCATTCAGCAACAGAAAATATTCTGGACTTTCAAGGTGTTATATAATCAGTCAAAAAGATTACAATTACTGCACTTAAAATAGTAAACAGTTAAAATACTTAAAAGAGAGCCAACCATTCAGTACATCAGACCCAAGAACAATATATAAACCATTACAAATTCTAGAATGTTTAAAATAGGCAGTACAGTAACCCCCCGCCGATCGCGGGGGTTAGGGACCCACCGCACCCGCGATCCATGAAAATCCACAATATGTAGAAGCAGGTGGGGGTGCTGGGGGGCGCTGGGGGGGCAGGGGCGATCGCGCGCCTGTCGGAGACGTCTTGGGGCGGCGCGCGGCGGCAGCAGCAGGGGGATCTGATCTCCCGCCGCCGCCCACCTGCACCACCCGAGACTTCTCCTCCAGGGCTGTCTCCATTGAAAAGCATTCCCAATGCATTTCAATGGAGAAAATTTTCCCGATTTGAAAACATTGGCTCAATGCTTTCCAATGGGGAAAATTTCTCCATTGAAATGCATTGGGAATGCATTTCAATGGAGATTGTGGCCCCGCCCCCGCTGGCCCTGCACAGCTCCGTGAAGCCTCGGAGGGGGCGGGGAGGAGCCATGTGATGGCTCCCCGCAACCCTCCCAGGCGGCTCCAAAACTTCCTGGAGGGGCCCAGGGGGGTGGCCGGGAGCCATACAATGGCTCCCCGTGACCCTCCTGGTGGCTCCGTAAAGCCTTGGGGGGTGGGTGGCGGGGAGCGACCTGATCGCCCCCGCCCCACCCCAGCGGTGCAGGTACTGCGATCCCGCGATGTAGCGGGACCACGGTACCTGAACCACGAAATGGTGGGGGGTGACTGTATATATATTTTAAAAATCTGTTAGTATTACCAACATTGTGCTTTCATCCATGTAACAAAACATTAAAACTTGCCTTAAAACAGATTGCCAGTTAGTTATCTAGCACCATAAGATAAATGTTGGAAGAAGAATCTTTATAATAAAGGAGTTGGGGTGGTGAATAATCTAAGATACTGTATACTTATTGTTGTTTATCTCCATATTCTATGTTGATTTCAGTGGGTATTAAACTGTAGTACTCATTCCCCCCCCAAACACCAACTTAGTAGATGATAGCTGAAAGACATAACAAGAACTAAGGTTTTGCAGCAGCTGGTATCTACTCTGCAATTCATGTGCTGCTATGACCTCTCCGTGTTGCTCTTTGCAAGCATGAATGATGCTGCTGGACAGATCGTGACTGGTGTTTTCTACCAAAAGAGGCCATCTGGAAATGCAATTGGAACCCACAACCTCAGGGGATTACTGAGCTCAGCAGACCATGATTGAAAGGCATTGTGTCTACCACTATTTGGCTGGTATCGTGACCTTAGCTCCATGCAGCAATTACTTTGATCCTTTAATAAAACTATGTCAAATACAGTCACAATCACAGGCGCCGGTTCTCTCTGCCACCCTCTCAGAAAGGCAAGGCACAGCATGTTGGCAGATGCCTTTCTACTGTACAGCATTAAAGCATTCAGAAAAAAAAAAACGTCCTCTGTCAATAAATGGTTAGTGTATTAATTAGCTGCAAGATCTCTTATTAAATTGATTTGACCTGAAATACAGCCCCCTCAATACTTTGGCCCATGTAAAAAGAAAGGGAGAGAATATATTTGTGCTTTAAGTGTTAGTTGTCTTATTTATAGTGGGCTGCTTATATGATTTCTTATAAATATCCATCCATCCATCCATCTATCCATCCATCCATCCATATACATTTACACCATTCAAAAAGAAGTATGCAATTTATTCCATGTAATTAATGTGATTTATTTTACATAGAATTTGTGAGTATGCTTTTTCTGCATAACTTTGAGACACTCATATTTTTGTGTCACATATGTTCTGTTTTCACTATCTGTTCTTCTTAATGCTATTTGTTTATTGTTATTTGTGTTAATTTCATTCACATTGCTATTTGGATTAAGTAAAGTAGTTTGCACTTGCCCTTTTTTAGATGTTTGCAACTTAAGCAATTGTTTTTGTGGGGGAGGGAGTGCTTCAAAGAGCCATCCAAGGGATGTTATTGCACTCACACATAACTTTAAAAAGTTAGCAATAACGCTAATTTGTTAACATGAACAATAATCCAGATCTTGATTTGTTCGTAACTTAATAATTGATAATACATTGGTAAGTTTTTTCAAGATCCACTTATAATTACTAAGTGTCCATAACTCCAAAATAACAAATCCAAAGAAAATTAAAATATTGTGAAACAGCGATCCATATTCAACCTCTCAGTATCATAAGTCTTTAAAACTCTGATCACAATTTTAACAAAGAAGATATAGCAATTTTTAAAACTTAATTTTAGTCGCTGGTCAAATGTTTGCTATCTAGCAAGTGAACTCGCCTTTTCTATGCAAATTTGATTTAGAAACATGCATCTCCTTTTCTTTACAGTATTCATTAAAGCTTCATATTGTATCATACATTGCTCTTCTTCAAGTGAATTTTGTAGTTTCTCTCCTCATGACTAATCTTGACTGAGGCAGCTAATTTGTACATAAATTACTTGTCAAAAGAAAATTACTTTAATTTGGTCTAAAAACAACCCAATGGTAGGTGATTTGTCTGGAAACAAGAGACAGCAGCTATATAAGCTTGATCTGTTACCTTACATAAGCCAAGTCAGGAATATTGATGGAATAAAACAAACCAATTAGCACAAATAAATAACAGTAATTCTTTTAATGTGGTGCAAAATGATACCTAGCTAGCTAGATATCTCAAGTTACACAATTTAGCATTAATATGTCAGGTAGTATTTATGTATAATATCTGTTTTGCATCTATCATTATAATAAAACAAACTAAGGGTTGCAATTCGTATTATGCCATTTTAAAATACATATAGTCAATTACTAATGAAAATTAAGGTTATACAAAGCCATGTACAATAGCAACCAAAATGGTCGGTAATCTATTGATGAAAACCAAAGTGGGTGAGTGTTGCTGACTTTAATGGCTGCTCTGCAGGAAGAAGTAGGAATGAATGGACCTGACAACTTGATAGGTGTGGTCCCCTGTGTGTTTTTTCCTTCCTATGTGCCTTGGTTGTGCCACATCTGTGCAAGCTGTGTTTAAAGGAATATACTCTGGCCAGCATATGCGTGGCATATTTCTGTGCATGCACACATTCCAAATTGTATTTATTGTTTGAATGGCTATTTTCTATTTGTGCATTTTCCCAAATGCACATTTTAGCTATATTAAATTTAATGAACTTGCTTCCAAACCTGTCCCTTCTGCAAATTTCTGAACAACAGTTGTGCCTGGTTCATAAGTACTTCAAGGTGCAACATGTTAGGCTATGCCATAAAAAGTATCCAACAAAGAGAAATCCTCACACATCTGTATGAAATACTATGTCTGCTGACGTATGGTTAATACAATATGTTATGTCATGGCTATGGACTTCCAACAGTGCTAACAATTTCATTTGGCAGGCACCAACAATCCCTATTGTGCCAACTAAGAAGCTATGAAAGGCTGTAGAACAAATCATCGAACTAAGAAGCTAGGAAAGTCTGTAGAACAAATTATCAATGACCTTTATCCTGTTCAACATTTATGTCTGCATTAGAGATGAGCGCGAACTACCGAACTGGTACTGTTTTGTTTTTCCTAGTCTAATTTATTTTGGGCCCATCTCTATTTTTCAGTGCTTCCCTCCCCTGCCCCCTTCAGGTGCTGCTTCTTAATGAGTGCCTGCTGAAGGAGGTGAGGCTCAGAAGCACCAAACATTTGTTTGATTGAAAAACAAACCAGTACCAGTTCAGCAGTTCATGCCCATCTTTAGTTTCTATACCTATCTCACTAGATTGTCCCAGCAGCTTCCACAGTTAGCTGTGCATGCAAATACGTTCATGTAACTATGAAACAAGATCCTGACTAATATCTTCTCTAAATCAGATCATCATCTTCTGCTGAAATGGCAATAGCTGGAATGTTTTCAGATCTGGTGCAAGCCCCCTTTACTACAATCAAGGAGAGTATGCCAGTAGATGACCCAAGATATAGTGATAAAGTTTTACATTGGTATCCCACTGTGAAATAAGGCACTCTACTAGTTGAGCAGTTAAACAATATTAGGAGAAGATGTTTAAATCCTAAGCATCCTCATATCCCAGTGATGGCGAACCTATGGCATGGGTGCCGAAGGTGGCACTCGGAGCCCTTTTTGTGGGCACCCAACATCGCCCCTTCATAGCCACCTGTATACAGGTTAAATTACTGTATTGGCGCTTTGCAAAAAAAAAAATTAGTGGGTTTTGCAGTTTGGGCACTCGGTCTCTAAAAGGTTCACCATCACTGTCATATCCCATTCTTATCTCCCAAGCTGATCTCTTATTACATGAGGTATTATTGTAAATAAAAACACTTCCACTGAGATCATTAAAGAAACCAAATACAATATATTGTGCTGCACTTTCTCCCACATCACTGTGACTGAGTATGGAACCCTAACTGTGCACTAGCTCCTCAACAGAAGGCCCATAATTCTGATAAACAGGACATGGATCATGCAGCAATATTGCTTTTCTGAGTCCTTTGTTAGGCTAGGTAACTAAGAAATTCAACCTTCCATTCTGAATTTGCATTGATTTAATGTATTATTGGTCATCTGTACTTAAAACCAAGGTTTTTTTTTTAAAAATGAGCCCTCATTAAAGAGGGGCAGTCTTAAACTTGTGACACATTTTCAGACAGAACTTTTAAAGATATCGTGAGAAAGCCAACTATTTAATATGTGATTCTGATATATTTCTTAAATGAATGTAACTTTAGAAATACTGTAGTACTATCTGCCCTTCCTGTGCGGGACGTTTTGCTGTGAGAACCTGCATGGTAACCATAACAGAAAGATACTTGTATTGTCTCTACTGTCACTCTTCACCTTCGTAGGAATCTAGGGATATTTATGAGATGTAACTTGGCAAGAGGGGCACCAAGACTTCTCTCCCCAGCAACAGTTGTTAGATCAACAAAGAACACTATATTACTTCTGGGTATTGCTGAACTGACTGTTCTGTGTGTACAACTTTAGCCTGGGAATACTTAATTAAAAATTAATGAAGCATTGTCCTGTTTTATTAAATTTTTCAGCAATGCACTGAAACAAGTCTCTTAAAATGCCATACAGTATGTCCACCATTTCTCGTTTTGTTACCTTGTTACAGTCATATACAGCAGTTCTGGGCAAAGTTATAAAGTTTCACAAATTCAATAAAATTATCAATGAATTAACTAACAAGTTTGGTTTTTAAGGGACTAACATCAGCGGATCAAGCTTTCTTTAATGACTTGCAGTTCTAATGCTCATGTTTACAAAGTCTACATCTCTATCTTAAACCATTACCGTGGTGGACAATTGCCTGTGTTTGTCTCGAGATGGTTCTGTACTAGCTTGCTCTGTGGGAAATACAGGTTACTTTTCCATACAAAAGAGGAGATAGATAAATCACCTTCTTCCTTGAATACATTAGCACTCCAAGCCTGAATCCTGGATCAAATTGATCAGTCAAAGTGCCTTCATGGGATTTTAGTAGTAAACATATAAATAATTATTCATGGCTACTTGCATTTCTTAACATTATTCACACTGCCTAATCTCAGTTATATTCAGTGGGTTCCTATTAGACATGAGCACGACTCAGCGAAATTGTCGTTTCCGTTTTCGGTTATCGTTTCCGTTACGTAATGGAAACGGTAACGATAACTAAGCCTTCAGAACTTGAACTGGAACCGAAAAAAGAAAAAATTGGTCGGGTTTTTCGTTTCCATTTGTGGCATCCCGGCGATCGCGCCATGCGAAGCACAGAAAAAGTTTTTAAAAGTTTTTTTTAAAAAACCGGCTCCCGGCCAAAAAAGCAGGTGAAAATATGCCTATCTGAGGCTTTGCCACCTACCAGAGGGGTGGTTTCTGGGGGGTCCCCGGCCTTCCCCCCCTTCTTCTGTCCTGGGCTGCTTGCACCAGGCTGTGGGAGGGTCATCGTCGTCGTCTGTCTCTCGCTGCATGCCATGCGGTGGGGGGGGGGATCCAAAATGGCGACCACAATTTTTCTTTTGAAATCATGGTAAAAAAACACACACCAAATCACCACAGAAACATGTGAAATTTATTTATTTTAAATGCCTGAATTTTTATAGTAGCAGCAGTGGGTTTTTTATAGCAATAAAACGTCATATTTATTTTATTTTATTTTATTTTATTTTTTATTTTTTTTAGACCTGCCCATTTGGGCTGGGCATGAGATGGGACCATGCAAATTTTTTGAACCATTCCACCAATGGCATTGCCAGGTTTTTGACTGACACTTCTGGGTGTCTCGGAGGGCATAAAAAGCCAAGGCACCTTCCAGAAATCGCAGTCGGGTCAGTGTATGGATGTGGTTGAGGGAGGAGGGCTGGCTGCTGGTGCTGGTGTGATCCGATCGAGATTGAGGAGGGAGGCTGGAGGCGTTAGGATTTAAGTTAGGCAGGCAGGGAGGGAACTGAATTTAGAAAATAATTTCTTTGATTCCCTGCAGCTTTGTCTGCTGAAGGGAATAGCAGTTTATTCTTTATTTCTTCTCTGGCAGTTTGAGGATTTTTTTCTGATATTGGATAAAGGGGGAGGTTCGACTGGGAGTGGGTGGTGTGGATTTATTTTAAATATATATTATATACTACCATTTATTTTTTATGTTCCCAACTTCAATTTGCTTGTACACACACACATTTGGGGTGCAGGCCAAGAACAAAACCTCTATCCTAAGTGATATCCTAACTGCCCACTCGCCCATCCGCCCGTGCCGCCACCCGCCTGCGGCCCGCGCCACTGCCCGCCCACTCACCCGCTCGAGGCCACTGCCCGCCCATGGCCCCCCACCACCGCCGCCCTCCTGCACCTCCCCCCGCCTCCCCCCCGCCCCGCCCGCCACCTAGGGTGCAAAAACACCTAGCACCGGCCCTGATTGCAGGACGCCCCTATGCTCTGGGAAGTCAATCGCGCTAAATCGTAGTGGAAACGACAAACGACAAACAGAAATGAAAATTTTTTGAAAAATTTCGCGAAAAATGGAAACTACCCGAAATGGACCCGTTCCGACAAACGAAAACTCGAAACATAATTTTTTTTTTTTGTCGTGCCCATGTCTAGTTCCTATAAAGACCTTCTGATTAAGAGCTAGGGTAATTTGTTAACTCCACTGTTTTCTGAAGACTTTCAGTGATATTTTGTATATCTGTAAAAATTTTATTATTGCTTCTTGAAAAGTGTTCCCTACTTCTCCTTCTTCAGGTGATCTATCATGATGCCACTTTAGAAATCATGACTAGGGCTGCTATCTCACCTGGGGGAAGATCCGGATATACTGAAAGTCTGCCTTTTCTTCTTTCTTGCTCACATGACTGAAGATGTGGGATCTCCGTTCCCACCTACAAAGATTTATTTTTTTAAAAAAAGCACCATTCAGCCCCATGGTCAGCAGGTGGTGCTAGGGAAAAATGAAAAATAAATGCCAGCTGATCAGCGCTGGGGGGAAGAGAATTTTTTTTAAAAAAATAAAAACACGCTGACCAGCCCCAGGAGCCAGTGAGGCTAGGGGGGAAATGAAAACAGACAAACAAACAAAAACAAGCAGCACTGACAACCTGAAGGCCAGCTGATCAGCACTGGGGGGGGGAGAGAAATTAAAAAAAAAGCACTGACCAGCCACAGGATGAGCTGGTCGGGGCTAGGGAAAAAAAGAACAAGAAAACTGGATCATGTGCGAGCTCCCATGGACTTCTGGCTTGCATTTTTTACCAGAGCAAAACATTCCCAAATTTTCCAGTAGGTCATGGAAAATTTGCTAAAGGGAGCATAGCTAGGTTTTTTTACAAGCCTGGTGGCCGTGGGGACAATATTTTTGGAAACGCTTTATCTTGAAATTTAATCAGCATTTTAAAGGATGTATGATAGAGCCCTAGGATACAAACCATACTCAGGCACTTCTATGGAAGATGAAGGAGAAGATAAGCATGGGTTGTCACATATATTAGGGAGAAAAGGTTGCAACATTACTTTTTAAAAGTAACATTTTACATTTCTAAGTCCCAAAAGACATTAGTTGCTGTTATATTTACAGTCCCCAAAGGATAACAAAGTTTTGAATTTTCAGCCAAAAGTTATAACTGAAGCTCTACAGCAACAAAGCACAAAAACTCCTGTGCCTTCCATACTCAAAACATGGGCACACTGGCACAACCTTATTCTATGTTAACTTCTGTCCCAAGTAAGCACAAGAGATGACCTCTACTCTTTGATCCCCTGCAAGAGAAAAACCTCTGCTTAAACATAATACTACCTTGTTGACCGAAATACAGATCAGTTGGACTGAACAATTAAAGGTCATATAACCATACATGCATGTGGCTGTGCTGCAAACCTGATGTTTGCAGATTCTAACACGATCATAGGCTTAGTTTAGCTTTACCTTTTCTACACCTTCAGTGTTGAGGATATAGGGAGTAATTAGGAATTATGTTTCCTTACAGAGGAAGTTAGACTACCTACAAAAAGACTGCATCAACATTTTTTTTTTAAAAAAAATCCTGACATCTGAATTTCTTTTCTTGGAAGTTATAATTTCAGTTACAGTACAACTTTAAACAAAAGTGGTGTTTCCCCCCTCTTTAGACAACTTTTTTTCTTTAATATGTTGGAACACAGACCTCGATGTCTCTTAAAAAAAAAACACAACCTGAAGTAGGTCTATGAAGATTCTCGGTCATTCAAGTGAGGTTATTTCCCATCAGGAAGGCCACGGCGAACAACCCATACTTAATGGATATTGGGAAGGGTTCAATAGGTGGGGCTTTCACATACCCCAGGTCACTGTCTGTCTAATGAGCCTATTCAGACCAGGATGGTGTGAAACCAAGGTAAACTATGTATCAGAAGATTTACACCAACTTTCCTTAGACTGACAAAGCTATTTGGATGAGTAGTAAATAGAGATGGGCACGACTCATCGAAATTTTCATTTTCATTTTCGTTTTTTCGTTTCGTTTCGCAACAAAAATGAAAACAAAAAAATTTTCAGAAGCAAAATGACAACGGAAACAAAACGAAAAATTTTGCTGTGTTTTTCGTTTTCGTTACGGCAGACACGTTGCATTGAAAAGAATGCTAACGAAACGAAAAATTTTCATTTTCGTTTGTTTTTTTGTTTCGTTTCGTACAAAAACGAAAATGAAAAATGTGCAAGAAAAACCCTGAAAAACAAAAATGAACCGAAACGGACCCCCTAAATGAAAAACGAAAAATTATTTTTTTGAGTCGTGCCCATCTCTAGTAGTAAAACGTTTCAATCGCACAAGAAGCCCACTTGCCATGACTCAACCTCTGAACATGAAGTTTTTAAAAGTACTGTATATATGTACTGTATTTAAAAAAAAGAGTAAACAAAAAACATAACCTTTTGGAACTGCATACAAACCTGACCAACTTCTTCCAACCAGTTCCAGCTTTATCACTAAGGAAACCATGCCTACCTTCAAAGAACAGGGAGTTGCCAATTTCCTGTTTGTTAAAATAAAATAAAAAGCATAAGATTATAGTATCTGTTACTCCTAAATTTAATTTCTGTGGCATGCGAGAGTGCTGCTCATTTTTTTCCTCCTAGGAGACATACAATATAGGATCAGATATGTTCCAACAAAAGCTAGTCGTGAATATGCAGGAGGGATTAGAAAAATAATTATCACTCCATAATTGCCCACTTGAGTAGAAAGCAAAAAGCAAACTTTCAAACTTTTAGAAGGAGTCAAACTAAGAGACAGAAATGCAGCATAAATAAATAATAGTTGTAATAGAAAAGGTTGCCAAAAAGAAGGGAACAACCAACTTTCCATTTCTTTGAGGAAGATAACATTAACTGCAATTGTGGGGTGGCTAGAACCACTGTATAATTTTTAAGAAGAACCCTTCTTTTTAAGAAAGACTGTTTTTCTTATAAAACAATAATTATGTTAGTTGCATAATCAGAAGAATGCTATGAGCCATAGGCCTTTGGTATGAAACACACTTAAGAAGAGAGACAACACACCCCTGTAACTGCTGGCAAGCCCTGATCTCAGTGCAAGGGCTCCTCATCACTGCATCACTTCCAAGTGACCTATACATGGACCACCCCCCCGGAGCTATAAAAGCAATTAAGCATATATAGCTATATTTCAAAAGGGGACAAAGTTATTGCTTGTTCTGCCATTCAAAGCTAATGCAACTTAGTAAAGCCCTGCTGTCAAAATTATTGGTAAAACCATGTGGAAATTACACAACCAAATAATTATGCAGGATCTTTATTCACTTATAACAGCAATACAATATCTCCTTCTCTCACAGTGTATTGGATCAGGGCCAGATTTATAGATAGGCTAAGTAGGCTGAAGCCTAGGGCAGTGTTGGTGAACCTATGACACGGGTGCCAAAGGTGGCACTTGGAGCCTTTTCTGTGGGCACCCAACATCACCCTTTAAAGTGCTGTATTGGCACGTTGCGAAAAATTGAATCGCAGTTTGGGCACTCTGTCTCTAAAAGGTTCACCATCACTGGCCTAGTGCATCAAAATCGGGGTGGTGGTGGTGTTCCACAGCCTTGCAACCCCAAGCAGGCAGTTTCCACTTTCCCCAAATTGCAAACCCAAGACTTTATGTGATGGCAGGGCAACTCAGGCCCAGCAATTACGAGACTCAGGACAGTTGGCAACATGCTCATAAACCAAAATACTCTTATATCAAAAAAAATTTCATCATAAGAACAAATGGAAACATACCCAATCCATCCTGGGGCCATTTCGACACCAGTGTCACTCCCTTGCCACATCGGCTACCAGTGCTGATGTGAGTGCCAGAGACCTCTGTGGCCAGATCTGGAGGCCTCTGCAGCTGGCGCCTCCACCGAGGCTGCAGTGAGGGCAGAAGTGAGGAGGAAGAGGAGAGCCAGGCCATGAGGGAGGGAGGGATGCCCTTGGCATACACTGCCATAACCTCCTTGCCGCCACTGTCATCCCCTTGTTGGCACGATGGCCACAACCCCAGCAAAACAGCTGGTGCTCATTTTGAAAGACATTGCTCATACAGCGGAGCAAAATTTTATGAAAAATTATGAAAATATTTGCTCCTCTTGCAAAATGCTCATATACCAAGATACTTGCAAACTGAGATATTACTGTAATTAATTATTAATTAATGTTTTTGCATCATTTTCCAGCCTCCTATCTATCTATCTATCTATCTATCTATCTATCTATCTATCTATCTATCTATCTATCTATCTATCTATCTATCTATCTATCTATCTATCTATCTATTTATTGTGCTTATATACCGCCCATCTTCCCGGGGGAACTCCGGGCGGTTCACAGCAAAGACAGTATGAACAATAACACATAATTAAATAAAACAATTGAAACAGGTAACAAACTAATCAATTAAAAATAGCAACTAACAATAGCAGATGGCGGGGGAGGGAAAAAAAACCTGTTTAATCACCAAACGCCTCCCAGAAAAGGAGAGTTTTTAATGCCTTCCAGAAGGCTGGCAGGGACTCTGCTAGGCGCACTTCGGTGGGGAGATGGTTCCACATAGTGGGGCCAGCCACAGAGAAGGCTCAGACGCGGGTGGATGTTCTCCGAGCCCCCCTGGGCGTGGCCACCCGCAGCATGTGCGCCCGTGACAGCCTAGTCGGTCAGGCCGATGTTGATCGCTGGTCGATCCGCTCTGCCAGGTAGTCAGGTCCTAGGCCATGGAGGGTTTTATAAATTAAAACCAAGACCTTGAATCTGATTCGGGGCGCAATGGGCAGTCAATGCAGGCGAGCCAGAACTGGGGTGATGTGGTCAAACCGATGCACACCCGTCACCAGTCTGGCTGCCGCATTTTGAACCCGCTGCAGTCGCCGAACAAGAGTCAAGGGCAACCCCATGTAGAGGGCGTTGCAGTACTCTATTCCAGAGGCCTGGTATCAAGCTATGCAGCATCCCTGTTTTCAAATTTATCCACAATATAACCACATGTAGCAAACAAAACAAAAGTTGTGCTGTATCTTGTTCCCAGTGAGCCCCTCTTTCAACCACGTACCCGGCCTTTGCTGGAACACCAACTTTCCCCCCTCTCTATTTAAACCTGGCATATCACTCCCTTCCTGTTTAAAACCTATCTCTAGGGGCTGTGTCTTGCTTGCTGGTTCATTCCACCATCTGGCAGGCTTTGGGAATACTGTAAATACAATTCAGAAAACAGAGGTTTGCTCCAACCTACAAAAATCCCCCAGAAACCAGAAAACTGAATCTCCCACATTGTACTTTTCCTTTCTCTTGCTCTAAAGTTCCTCTGGTAATTTTCTTGATGTCTATGTCAAGGTTGATTTGTCACCTTGTCGCCAGAGTTACACAAGAAACTTAAATAGACTTTCCCATCAGCATTTTTGGGATGAGGTAAAATAACTTGTCAAGTGGCAGGACCTACCCTCTATATCTGTAAATAAACACTGGCTCGTAACATGAAAATCCAAGTTCTAATCATAACCATGAGAATGGTCATGAGACAATTTCTCTTTTGCGTATACAGTATTCTAATCAGTATTTGATACACTCTACTTCCTTTACATCTAAGATCATCCTACTGGCAAAGCACATCTCGTCATGTTTGAAGTTTTGGTACTTGCTTTGAATAAGCTGAATTCATCCACAAAAGGATGCAATGACTCATTATTATTTTTTAATTAGTGGTCTATAAAGTTATTACCTACAGCCTTCTCTGGCACCTTCTAGGATCAGTATCTCATTAGTGATCCTTCCTGTCCAGCAGAAGAAGGGTTGCCAGTTCTTAGGGCATCCGCTGTATTTTTGGGTGTTGCTATGTTTTTCTAGAGTCCCAGGCAGAGAGACAAAACTTAGGGTGAGCAGTGCTAAGGGAAGAGAAAAGCATTTTTAATGTACTAATGGCTTTAATGTCCAGGCATGTATCTCCCTCTCACTCTCTAATGGTGCCAATGCCTCACTAGTTCAGCACAAAGATGTCTATGGGCCATACACATAATTAATTAATTAAGAGGTAATACAAGACATCTATGTTGCCTGTTTTACTGTGTCATGTCTACAAAGATTTTCAGTCACCCAGGTGAGGTTATCTGGGAGTTGAGTCATAGCGACATTTTCACTTTGGTGAACTATAAATTGGAAGCCTCCAATCAATCTTCCTCAGACTGCAGAAGCTACGTACTTGGATAAGTAGTGAAATGTTTTGACCCCACAGGAAAAGAAGTCCAGGTCCCATGACTCAACTCCCAGATTTTATTGTGGCATGTGCATATTCAGATATACTCTTTTTGGGTCTTGCTGCCTCCTGTGACATTACAAAGGCCACTGCCTGAAAAGCATTCAGCCAAAACATTGGGCTTGAATGGATTTCTCACTGACTATTTTATGGTGTTCTATTTGTGAAGGTTTTATAGGCAAGTTGTTTATAATTTGACCATGTTATTATTTCATGGCAACAAATTGCCATAAATTCACTTAATGAAAAATAAATCAGAACATTAAGTAAATAAAATAGATAAGAAACATGCTTAAATTGAGTCAGACCATTAGCCCTTCTAGCCTGATACAGTATATAACCAGGCTAGTAGCTAGCTGTAATTTCTTGTTGCTTTCTATGTTTTCAGGCTGGCGGGGGTGTGGTGGGACTCCTAGCCTGCTTACCTTGATTTTTTTAAGTGGAGGAGGTGGGAATTGAACCTGGGAGCTCCCACATGTAGATGTGGAACATGCCAATAGACCATATGAATGCTGAAAAGGAATTGATTCATATTCTGGGACAATGTGAACATATCAGTGTGGAGGAAGGTACAATATGTTATTAAAGAGACTGCTGAGCAAATACTGAAACAGTTAAAGGAAACCTTACACCAGGCACATCCAAACTTAGGCCCTCCAGATGTTTTGGACAGCAACTCCCACAGACCTTTGCCATTGGCAATCTAAGCTTAGAATTCTGGGAGTTGTGGTCCAAAACATCAGGAGGTCTGAAGTTTGGACATACCTGCCTTACACCCTTTCTGCTCCTCATGAACAGGAGAAACCCTGGAATCAAAAGTTTTGCAGCACCTCCGGGATCTAGCTCCATGCCAAGACTCATGGTGACAAAAATGCCTGCCCTTACACCCTCTTTGGTACCCTATCAGTAGGACCACCTGCTCATTAACTGACGATCGTTTTTCAGGCATAATGCAAAATGCTGGTTTTAAGCTATAAAAGCCCAAAATGTCCAGTGTCCAAATTATCTCAAGGACCATATTTTCCATTATGAGTTTGCACAGGTGTTAAGATCATCAGGAGAGACCTTTCTCTTGGTTCTGTCACCTTCAGAGGTGCATCTGATGAGGACTCAGAAGACGGCCTTCTCTGTTGTTGCTCCCAGACTTTGGCATTCCCTCCCACAAGAGTCCAAACTTGCCCCATCTTTCTTGTCCTTTCGCAAGCAGCCAAGTCCTTTCTCTTTAAGCAAGCCTTCCCTCCATAATGAGGTAGCTGTTATGTGATTTTTAGATAGATTGTTATGTATTACTGCTTGGGCTGGATGTGTAGTACTATCTGTGTTCCCCATTTTTCTGCTTTCCATCTCTCAGGGTGTTGTTATTTTCTGTATTTGTTTACTTATTGTTCATAGATTTAATATTGCCTTTTTATGATGTAAGATGCTTCTTCACACTCATTGGTCTTGGCTTTGAACATTGTTTTTAATGTTGTTAACAACCATTGTATACTTATTGTCTTCAACTTTAAATAAAGTGATACCTCGCTTTATGAATTTAATGTATTATCTGGGATGTTTTGTATTGCAAAAAATTCTTAAACCAAAAACAGACTCCACCATGCATGGGGGCAGCACTAAAAACCTCTAAAAAAATTGTAAACTGAGGGACTGCGGAAACAAATTGTAAATTGAGGCATTATTTTCATTTTTTTTAGTTGTAAACCAAAAATTATGTTAATCAAGGCATTTGTAAACCAAGGTACCATTGCATTGTTCTTTAGTGTTGAAAGCTGCCTTGTGTCCTTTTAATAGAAGTTAATAGAAGGAAGCTCTGTTCCCTCTCTACATAACACCAGAATCAAGGGTCATCCACTCACACTGAGGGTTAGGGGAGTGAGAACAGACAAAAGAAAATTTCTGGAGGAAAAGACCATCACAGGTTACAAGCCACGGTGGGAATACCTGTTATCTCCAGGCATCAAAGAATGGTACCTCAAAGTGCCAGACACATGGGAGTGGTATCAGGAGACAGTATCTAGGTGTCTGATGTGCTCCCAGAGGCATCTGTTGGGGCCTCTGTGAGATACAGAAAGTGGACTAGGTGGGCTCTTGGCCTGATCCAATAGGGTTCTTCTTGTGTTCTTACATTCTTATCCCTGTGCAGCCAAATTCTCAGATGTTTACATATCACTAACTGGCAAAATGACATCAGCATATGATACCAAAGGATTAAAGGAGTGGGCAAGAAAGCATAAGCAATGGCTGGAACTGTGCACCCCTTAAACTTCTCAGCCCAAAACATCCAGAGCAGTGGTTCCTCCCAACCTTGAGTCACCCAGGTGCTCGTGGACGGCAACTCCAAGAAACCACAGACAACACAGCTTGTCTTCTGGAAATTGGAATCCAAGAACATCTGAGTTATCCAAGATGAGGGATCAGTGATTGATCTCAAGTCCCCAATTATTACTTTACTAAGTGACACCCCTCCCCCCCATCACATTGCTTTCTGCCATTTTCCAGCAACAGTTGCCTTTCCCAGGTAACCTCTAGTAACCATTGTAGGAGCAAGTTAAGCACTGGCTACAGGGAGGCATTTTGCTGTTCATCACACTAGATCTCTTTGCCATGGCAAATATCTTCTGTATGGGCACAAGATCATTTCAGAGCCCCTTGGCCATATAAATATTTCCTTAAAGAAAAACTGTGCCAGCTAAAATGGCTCAGGGTGGGGGTGGGGAATGGGACATTAGATTTATCTCAGTGTATTTGCAGATGTGTCATTATGAAAAATGTGAGATGCATATAATTCAGTAAAGCCCAAATACACAGGCTTTGTATATTCCTGATTAAAAACAGAAACCTAAAAAATAGGAATTGATTTGCTTGCCTTTCTTTGTCTCTTTAAAAAATTCTTGAGGTCAAAAGCTGACACTGATTCTGTTTGAAAAATCATGTCATTTTCAATTTTAAAAATTGACTCTCTTTCTAAATTATTGATTTTCATTTGCGTAACCTTTGGCTGTATTGTAATCTAATCCATTCCAATTGTATTCTGCCATTGCTGCGTTGACCTGGAAATCACTCTTCAACTGGAAAAAAAGAGGGGGGAAATTGCCCTTCCAAATTAATGGAGCGTGCCAGGTTAGTGCTTTTAAAATATTCACTTTATTATTCTACTTGAGTAAAATAGTATCACTGCTGGGAGACAAATAGTTCAGAGTTGGGAGAACTATACATTATGAGTGTTTGTTAAAATGCATGATATGGTTAAATGGTGATTATTTGAGTATCACTGATCTGTTGTTTTAGATTGCCTGTGCAATAAAAGCAAAATAAACCCTTAGAGATACTTCTTTCTGAAGATTTGAAAAGTCTCTTTTTGTTAGAGTCATTTGTACTCTTTACAAACTTGTAAAGAACATCTATGAACATGCTGAATATGGTGAATTTGCACATTGCTTACACATTGCTAATTGCGATTCTAAATAAGTAATTATTAAACACACACACACACACACACACACACACACACAGACACAGAGAGAGAGAGAGAGAGAGAGAGAGAGAGAGAGAGAGAGAGAGAGAGAGAGAGAGAATAGGACTGAGCTCTTCAGAAAGCTAGAGTGATGACAAAGCAATCTCAGGTAATCAAAATCCAGAATCAGGAAGCAAAGA
Organism: Phrynocephalus guinanensis; assembly: GCA_037367245.1. NCBI lineage: Eukaryota > Metazoa > Chordata > Lepidosauria > Squamata > Agamidae > Phrynocephalus > Phrynocephalus guinanensis. Next base: position 12,156,896 of record CM074738.1, read on the forward strand.
TGAATTGGGAATAACTTGGGAAAGGTAAGCTCTATGTCACAAAATATTAGAAGTAGTTGTAGCAGCTGTTTTTCACAAAGGCACATTCATCCATGTCTTAGCAGGACGTGTGTGAAAGAATGACCAGAAATAGTCATTTACCCATTTTAAAAGAGCATTGCAGTGAAAGAGCTCTCTTAGGATGGCTACACATCCTGATTTACAAAATATCCTCTTCATGCTATGCAATCAGAGGTAGGCTTCTGTTTGAAATAGTATCCCCTTTTAAGAAGTAACCAGTCCAAAACTGGTTTGTAAGACAAAGGGAAGTAAGAGTTAGAGTCTGGGCAGGTGAATAAACAGACACACAGATTACCTGGTCACTGCAACCCTCGTGATGGTATGATGTATAGTGTTTCTATTTATATTATAGCTATTATTTATAAATGTGTGCCTCAGCAAATAGAAAAGAATATGTATGCATTATGCACAGCACAGTCTGGCTTCACGCATCTTTTCAGCAATTGGTGCAATGTTGTATTTTGCTTGGGTGTCATCATTGCGCACATGATCCTTTTGCATGAGGCTGCAGCCTCTTTGTTTAAAAAATCCCATTTTTACTTTGTTTAAAATCTTTGTTTAAAATCCCATTTTCAAATTAAGCTATATTATGAATTTCCTTATCAGTTTCCTACCATATTAAAATAAAATAAATATAGCATATCTGAAATGTAATCTCCACAAAGATCCACAGGTTTTATGCGACATGCTCTCTTGATTACCTAAACACCTTAATCATGTTTCAGAGCTTAAACAGGAAATAATTTGTTAGCCAACTGAGTAACACAGGATGGTCAGCTAGTACCCAAAATGATGCAAAAAATAAAACGTGATCCTGCAAATGTTGCAGAACTAATAGACCAACAATCCAAATAGTTATTGGATGCAGCCAGCAGAATTCCTAATAGGAAGAAAAATCCAAACACTAATTTCAACTCTAGAGGGAGAAAAATTCATTCCTAAGTGCTGTGATTCAGATCATCATTCTCTCCAGCTGAGGTGTCTAGGCACTTTTAAGATTCAGAGATGAGTAAACTGGTTACTTGAAGTACTAGATGGTTCAGCATAATAGTTGTTTCTTTTTCTTTTTTTTAATCCAAAGAAGAGAGGGATATGTTTCATTTTTAGCACTTAGTGGTACAGAACATACAGTCACCCCCGGCCATTTCGCAGGATCGCAGGACCTGCGGGGGGGGGGGGAAACGATCGCATCGCTCCCCCTGCCCCCTTCTGGGAGGCTTCGGAGCCGGGCGGGGGGGTCACCGGGAGCGATCCAATCACTCTCCGCCGCCCCCAGGCCCCTCTGGGAGGCTGCGATCCGATCGCTCTCCGTGGCCCCCCGCCCCTTCTGGGAGACCTCAGAGCCGGGCAGGGGGGCCGCCGGGAGCGATCCGATCGCTGTCCGCGGCCCCCTGCCCCTGCCCCCCTCTGATCGCCCCCCCGCCCCGCTTCCACATATCGCGGATTTTCACATATCGCGGGTCGGGTGGATCCCTAACCCCTGCAATAGGCGAGGGGTTACTGTAGCTTGATATAGAGTGGTCTTACAGTATTCCTATAGGAAAGGAAAGGTCTTGTCCAGCTGTAGTCTCTAAAGCCCCACAAGACTCTTGCCATGCACCTTTCCAACCTGTAAATCCTTATACAGAAGAGTCCAGCAAATGATACATGTGCTGAGAAATATCCAATATCCAAATATCATCTTTTCTAATAAGGGGGGCTAAACCCTTAGGGAAGAAATGCAGTCTAATCCAATAGGTAAGAATAGCCACCGAAGCTCTAGCCTCCACTTTCATGAGGCCTAACTCTAATCGGAGAGTAACATTTGGGACACATTTGGGAACTTGTAAGGCCGATCTTACAAATTTAGATTGTACCTGTTCCAATGGAGCGTAATTGGAAAGGGGACCTAATTGGGCACCATATAGAAGTTGGGAAATTGACTTGGCTTGGAATAATTTAAGTGCTGCAGGAATATATTGGCCGCCAGCTGTCTTGAGATATTTAAGAATGGCTAGAGAACTTCTTTGAGCAATGTTGGCAACATAATCTCCATGGGCTTTTCTGCTACCATTAGCCTGAAGAACTACTCCCAAATATTTAAAGGAGGAAACCTGCTCAATTTTGTGCCCATTGATGCTCCAAGAGTGAATCTTGGGTCTTTTAGCAAAGGCCACAATTTTAGTTTTCTGATAATTGAGCTACTATAATTCGTTCAGAATGAATTACTATTACAGAATCTTCTGCCCACATAACTGGCCAGATATGATCTACTAATTTCTCTTCTTCATTCTGATTTTATTGTTTTCAGCACATATGGATGACAAATTAAAATAATCAAAAATTCCTGTCAATACAGCAAAAACAGCCTTTCATGTGTACATTGTTTTTAATGATGTCACTTCCTCCTGAACTTTAATATTAAAATACACACGAATCCTCTTTATGCAAAGCTTTAACATTCTAATCAACTAATAACACAGCACTTTTTAATTCTGCTCACTAATGTTATTGGTGTATTCTCCCCCCCCCCTTTTTTAAAAAGATGGGAATGATTTATAATCTTTTCTATCATGATGACATCATTGAATGCCAAACGAATAGGATTTGATACATAAAAAATATCCTTAATATGTTTTTGAGCGGGTATGTTTTGTTTCCAGTTATATTGCTCCCAGAATACTGTTTTCAAATACAGCAAAAGAGCAACAGATTCCCCAGGGTACAATATTTTTATTCTTATGTTCTTATATTCACAAAAACAGAAAAAAAGGAAGAAAGGCACAAGGAAGTAAAGGTTTAAGTGAATTATGTTATTCTGTTATAATGCTATGTGCTCTGAATCAAATTTATTTACTTATCCTTAGTACAGCACTGTCCTTTACTATTGATTAAATATTCCATCTTGTTCAAAGTCTTTGACTTAGAAAGTATAACATTTTTGGAATCAATCTTCCTTTTATTTTATGGATGTTTCTTTCCGTACGTTGGCAGGCAGCATATTTTCATGACAATTGCAGTAGTAAAGCAAAAAAGCAAAGTGTTCTGTAAACTGCCCCATACAATTTCAAGTAGTCTCTGGGCAGTTTACAGTTTAATTACAGCATGCAGGCTACACATTGCACCCCCAGCAAGCGGGGTACTCAATTTACCGACCTTGGAAGGATGGAAGGCTGAGTCAACCATGAGCCTGCTACTGGGGATTGAACCCCAGGTGGTGAGCACAGTTTTACCTGCAGTACAGGCATTTAACCACTGCACCACGAGGCTCTTCAAGGTTCCTCAAGTATGAGGTCCTTGTGCTGCAAGTAAAGACTAATTGTGCATATGCTTGTTTGCATATTAGAACCTGTATTTGACTGGATTACACAGTGTGTCCTACATCCAAAAACACAGCCATGGCAGATAAGCACACCACATGCACTTCAGTAGCAGCACTTAGCTTAAGCATATAACCTTCTGCCTCTTATCAAATACACTTATTTTGCAAATTCAGCAATATTACGAACCCTTTGTTTGGAGAAAGGTAGTCTATAAACAAAGAAATAAAGCAATTAACCCTTGTGAAATATCAACTGTTTGGAAATTCAATTTTAGGTGCATTCAGAAGATAATGTCACTTTAAGCTTCATTTATCGTGCCTGAAATATTGGGGTTCACATCACATTTTTTCAGCTTCCATTTTATCACTGAGCACCTACAAACAAGTCTAGGGAGATAATCCAGAGGCAAACAGTACTGTGGTCATGGGAAGCCAGTTCTTAATATAGCATCAAGGGAAGCTGGCAACTAAATTTAAACAGTAGATTTAAGGACTTTCTAAAAACCATGGAGAAAGTTATATAGCAAGCCACCAAATGTAATTAAACAAGAGCTTTGGTTTACAGCATGAATCGTTAGAACATAATTATGAGATTGACCCATTTTAAGGAGCGACCCTGCCATTGGGCACAATCAGCCGACTGCCTCAGGTACTGATGCTCTCAGGGGTACAAATATGCTAGTCCTTCAATTCCCCACGACTGCCAGCAAACCAGTCTGCTGGGACACTCCACAATGAAAAAGCACCCATCACTGGAAGTAGCAGCACATTTCTGTTCACGTTGCTATTGGGAAAGGCAGGAACAAGAAGAGCAACAGATAGTTATCAAGCCATACACACACAGAGGCAACAAACACACCTGACCCTGGAAGGTCTTTTTCGGTAGCCAGAAATGATGGGAACAATGGCCAGAGAAATCCCCTGACATCACTCAGTTTTTCTGACTATCCTCTCCTTGCATCTTGATGACCCCTTGGAATCAGATGTCTGATGCACACACACACACCCTGCCAAAAGTCAGCTGCAGTGATGGTTTTTCTCTAGTGCAAACGCTCAACACTCAAATCCCATCCACGTTCCTATGTGTGAGACTACCATAATTTGTAGCCATTTCATCTCCAGAAAACAATAAAAAGCTTTATTAAATCTGTCTTGTCTTTCAGTCAATGATTTTTTTTACCAGAATCATCTCTTCTTACAAACAGATGAATTAATGTATTACCTAGAAATCTATGAACGATCTGCATTCCTGAAACATTGGCCTTTCATTCCCATCAAGGGAGTCCCTCGCGTAGATTCCCAACAATAGAAGGTATATGTTATGAAACTAAAAAATTAGAGACATTTTCTCTGAAGGCAGACAGAAAACTTTACCCTGAGGCAGTTTCTCATAAACAAGGAGGATATGACCTTTTGTACATGTAACTCTATGGTCTCAAAGAAATGTATGTCAAAACACAGTTCATGAGTGTAGCTCTGATGCACTGGATGCAAGTGAATTACTGCATGGGGGATGCAATGGCTATACACTCTTACGTCTGAGGTTGGGAAAATACAGATGCAATATTCTATATATGAACTATTTTGGCTTTGGTTTGGTTTGTTTTTTAAGTGGGGATGGCATACAATGCACATGGACGTAATGAGTTATTTGGCTCATGGCCATGTACTTTGACTCCTTCCAGTTTTCAGGAAGAGAGAACAGGCTAGCCTGTTCAGAGAACAACAGGGACAGCCATTACTGGTTGTTACAGTCCAAAAAGATCCCTAAAAGTTTCCTTCTGCACAGAGGGTTGCATCTTATCTCAGAATAACAAATAATGTTAATGGAATGGAACTGTTCTGGCCGCTGCTGCACTGCATCCCCCTTGTGCCCACAGATCTGCTCTGGGTTAAGGTAGGTACATTAAACATACAGGAGAAACTCAAAAATTTAGAATATCATGCAAATTTCATTTATTTCAGTAATGCTACTTTAAAGGTGAAAACAATATATATGATATAGACTCATTACATGCAAAGCGAGATAGTTCAAGCCTTAAACTTATAATTGTGATGATTATGGTTTACAGCTTATGAAAATCCCAAATTCACAATCTCAGACAATTAGAATATTGCATAAAAGCAATAAAACAAGGATTGTTAATAGAACAATATTGGACCTCTGAAGAGTATAAGCATGCATATGTACTCAGTACTTGGTTTGGGCCCCTTTTGCATCAATTACTGCCTTAATTTGGTGTGACATGGATGCTATCAAACTGTGGCACTTGTGAGGTGTTATGGAAGACCAGGATGCTTCAATAGTGGCCTTCAGCTCTCATCTTTCTCTTGGCAATGCCCCATATATTCTCTGTGGGGTTCAGGTCTGGCGAGTTTGCTGGCCAATCAAGCACAATAATCCCATGGTCATTGAACCAGGTTTTGGTACTTTTGGCAGTGTGGGAAGGTGCCAAGTCCTGCTGGACAATTAAGTCAGCAGTCCTATAAAGCTTGTCTGTGGAAGGAAGCATGAAGTGCTCCAAAATCTCCTGGTGGATGGCTGTGTTGACCCTGGACTTAACGAAGCAAAGTGCACCAAAACCAGCAGATGACATGGCTCCCCAAATCAACACTGGACTTCAAGCATCAAGCATTATGTGGCTCTCCATTTTTCCTCCAGACTCTGGGTTCTTGGTTCCCAAATGAGATGCAAAAGTTGCTCTCATCAGAAAAGAGGACTTTGGAGCACTGAGCAACAGACCAGTTCCTTTTTCTCTAGCCCAGGTAAGACACTTCTAATGTTGTTTGTTGTTCAGGAGTGGCTTGACGAGAGGAATATAACATTTGAAGCCCGTGTCCATGACCCGTTAGTGTGTGGTGGCTCTTGATGCACTAACTCCAGCCTCCATCCCCTCCTTGTGAAAGTCCCCAACACTTTTTAATGGCTTTTCCCTGACAATCCTCTCCAGGCTGCAGTCATCCTGGCTGCTTGTGCACTTTTTTCTTCCACACTTTTCGCTTTCACATAACTTTCAATTAATGTGCTTTGATACAGCACTTTGGGACCATCCCACTTTTTTAGCAATTACCTTTTGGGGCATTCCTTCCTTATGGAGGGTGTCAATGATGGTTTTCTGCACAATTGTCAGGTCAGCAGTCTTTCCCATGATTGTGATTCCTACTGAACCTGACTGAGAGACCATTTAAAGACTCAAGAACCCTTTGCAGGTGTTGTTGATTAATTAGCTGAATAGAGTGGGACACTTTGAGCCTAGACTATTGAACCTTTTCACAATATTCTAATTGTCTGAGATTGTGAGTTTGGGGTATTCATAAGATGTAAGCCATAATCATCACAATTATAACAAATAAAGGCTTGAACTATCTCACTTTGCATGTAATCAGTCTATATCATATATATTATTTTCACCTTTAAAGTTGCATTATTGAAATAAACGAACTTTTACACGATGTTCTAACTTTTTTTATTTTCACCTGTAATGGGGAAGGTAGGAAAGGAGAGGAAAGGAAAATCCCAATGGATGACTAAGATTCTGCTTGGATGATAAGCAATGGAACTCTGAAAAGCTATATTTTCTCGTATGATCCCATGGCCCTGCCTTGTGGTATCTCAAATAATTGGTCCAGCTATTCTGAGTAGCACCTTCATGTCAGGTCTCTTTCTACCTCCTGCAACCTAAGATTGTCAAAACTTAAGGGTGCCAAAGACTTCCATACAAGAATCTATCTTCTCCAACACGGAGTCACAACACTTTGTGTCAGCTTGCAATAAGCAAGAAATGAAAAGGTTCAGGCTTAAATAGCCAATTTCACATCGCCCTAACTCATAACACACTCGCAACTCAGAAGCAAGTCCTAGTCAATGAAGTACTGAAATCAAGTTGTCTTAGGCACTGCATTCTGTCTAGCTTCCGTCACTGATAATGGTCCTTGTTTGCATCCTTTATTCTTTGTTTTCTTCAGATTCCAAAACACAGCCTACTTTATGTTCTGCAAAGCAATCTTCTGAATACATTCAATGATCAAGTTTAAATCATCTGTGCTTTTGAAAAGAATTATGAGTAGGAGGAACAGTCCTCTGGTCCTAAGTTCTTGTCTTATTTTAATTTGGGTATGACAAGGAAACAGAGCAATCTTATTTCCTGAAGTAATTTACTTTCTACAGCAATTTTAGAGGGACCTCGTTATCTGAATGTGTTTGAATGTTATTGTGGCTTTTTGATAGTGACTAATTTCCTGGCTGTGTAACTCACTTTGGATGCAGTTTGAAACAGGGTGTTAATAACTGGGTGTGTCAAATCTCACCCAAATATAGATTAAAAAACATTTTTCTTTGATTCTAGAAATTGTCATTTATGAACAATTTGACTGCACAAGAAGAGCTCACAAATAAAAAGGCAACCTGAACTTTCATTGACCTTTGGATAAAGGTTTGAATAAATCCCAGATATGGTATTTATTTATCCCCAGGAGAAATACCAGAGCAAAACATCAACACTGAAAACTGTTTTTATATCTTACTTGATGCCTTTGAATATATATAAAAATGTCCTTTCATCTTGTCCTTTGCTCTGCAAGACATTTTAGCTATTACACACTTATGAAGACTAGATTGTAAGGTTTAAAGTTGAACTAAATGAAAAATCATGAATGATGAATATTTAACCAGGTTTTGAAGGAAGGAAGGAAGGAAGGAAGGAAGGAAGGAAGGAAGGAGTGATATCTCAAGAGAAAGAAGTCCAGTAGCCATGACTCAACTTCCAGATAAACTCACCTGGATGACTGAGAATCTTCACAGACTTTATGCTGAGTTTATGCCAAGTAAGGTGGTATTTCTTAGTAGGTTTTGTTTTTCAGCACTTTTCTTTTAAAAATGCAGTAGGACCACAGGATTCACCAGATAAGCACCTGTGGTTTCACTTTCCCACTGCTTCTTCCTTCTTCCAACAAGTACACCCTGATCTATATTCCTCTAATTAAAATGGCCACTCATATTTGGTGCCCTTGCTTCAATGGCACACATTTACTGGATGACAGGGAAATGGATTACACCAGCTTTTGTGTGTAATATCTGGTAATGTAATGTTTTGCAGCCAATTTATTTGAAATACTGTATTAGGTGGTGTGACCCCAGAAAGGCTACAGTCTTTTGCACAGTTATGTCAGGCTAAGCCCTTGGTGGAAGGTTTTCCTCCAGAAAAGCATCCATGTGAAAATATTGCAATGCCTCAATAGCATTTCTCTGTATATAATGAGTCGTCAGCTCCACATCAGTATTAAGCCAGGTGAGGAGGATGGTGTATTGAACAAGTGTGTTTTGATAGCATTCTGACCAATGAGACAGAACTTAATGCCAAGTCTGAGACTGCAAATATCTCTAGCAAACACATTTCACACCTCATAACATTATAAGCCTACCCTATAAGGTACCTATATAATGAATGTTATTATGTGAATTGCACTGAATTACTTATGTATTCCCATCAGAGTCTATAATATGCATCCTTAAGGAATATCCAGTGCTACAGAACTGTAAGGCATCAGTGGGTTCATGTGGAAAATCTAATCTATTTAATATAAAGATGTAATCAGTGCAAGGTTATTTTATCTCCTGGAATAAAGAACTATCCTCTCTGTCTCCTAGGCAGTTTAAAATGGTATAGGCCAGTAATAAAATCAGACTTCTGGGTTAAAAAAAGAAAAGAAAAAAGAAAGGAAAGGAAAGGGGGGGTTAAAAAATGACTTTACCAGTTATTAAATCCCCTTTGTATTTGGCTGGAGAGGGGGAAACTGTAAATCACAAACAGCAATTAATCACATCTCTTTATCAAATGCTTAGGAGTACTTTTCCTAAGTAATCACTTTGCATTTAAACGCCCTCTTATATGTGAAAGGTTTGGGTAGTGTTATTACTTTGATTGCAAAGAATGTGAGCTTAAAAAAAAGTAGAGTCAGATCTTTTCACCACTTTTCTCCCCATAGGACACACAAGGCAGCTCACAACAATTGCTACCATACAATAACAATACATTACACTACTATACAAAATTATTTATCACAAATAATTTAACATTCATCATGATTAAAAATGATTTAAAAACATTTTAAGACACTGACATTCATAGAAAAGGAGTGTTACATAGGCTCTCAATGCTGAAAAGTTGCCCAAAAGGTTTTTCCCTACAGAATGACAAGAGGGAGAGGGCCAATGTGTGTATTTCAAAGACTGGGAGCAGCCACCAAATGGCCCTGTCTTGTTTTCCCACCCAATGACCTTGGGAGAGAAAAGGCTTCCCCAGAAGATATTTAAAGTCAGGTAAGTTCATATGAGGTGATAGGATCCATCAGATAGCCAGGACCCAAGCTGTAATAACCAGTACTATGCTACAAATCAGAGATGGACACAAAAGAAAAGAAATCCAAAACCCTGTTTTTTCATTTCATTATGCAACAAAATGGTAGAGCGTGTTTCATTATGAAATAAAACAAAATGCCATTTTTGTCTAGGAACGAAACGATTCATCCTAGAGGAAATAGCAGGGGAGCTTCCTCAAGCACTTCCCTGTAAGCCCCTGAAATTTGGAGAGGTTTGGGGGTCAGGGGGCTGAGTTATAGGGTTTCAAAGAGGGTGGGCGAGCAATTAGTGGCTTGAATCTTGATTCAATTAGAAAGATTTTTTTCCTAGGGGCATCCCCTTTAGAGATTAATAATTCAGCCCCCTGACCCCCAAACCTCTCCAAATTTCAGAGGCTTACAAGGAAGAGCTTGAGGAAGCACCTCAGCCATTTTGGTGCCTCTAGGACCCAGGAGAGCATAGTGTTTCATTTCATTTCATTATGAAACTACTTTAAAAGGTCGTTAGTAACAAAATGAAAGAAAACGAAACTACTAAAGAAATGAAACGAAACACTGTATTTCCATTTTGTGCCCATCTCTACTTCAAATTGAGCGTGGAAGATTGGCAGCCAGTGAAAGTGGTGTATAAGTTACATGTTCACTGCAACAACTCCCAATCAGGAGTCTGGCTGCAGCATCTTCAACTGGTTGAAGTTTCTGAATGCTCTTCAGTGGCAGACTCACATAAAACATGTTGTGGCTAAGGCATCTGTCACCATGGTCCATGCAAAGGCATTCCTGGCCACTGCTGAAACTTGTCCATTCAAGCTCAGGTTTGAGTCCCAGAGCATATTCAAGCTGTGGACCTGACTTTTCAGGGTGAGTTGCTTACCCCATCTGTCTGGACCCTTATCCCCGGATTTGTCTTGTGATTGACCAGGAGCACCAATGTCTTTTCTGGGTTAATGTTTCAGAGCCTTTTCACACGACCCCTAAACTCCGCGGCAAATGGCTCCCAGCTCCGGAGCTTAAAATTGTTTGGAGTTTACAGAAAATTAAGTGCGACCACGCCCACTTAAGGGCGTCCCAGCGCACTTTTCAGGTACCTGCTCTCCGGGAGTGAAAAATCCCTGACGCGGATCTAACGTAGTGGGTGCCGGGCTCTCCTCACTTCTGTTTGTTGTTGTTTTGCCCCCTGCCCCTTTAAGAGATCTGAATGCTGCCGGGAACAGAGCAAGACCGGCAGAACGCAGGTAAGCTGGCATTCTTTTCTTTCTTTCTTTTCTCCCTCCCCTCACGCAGACAGGAACCAGGAGTGCGGAGGGGGTGGGAACACAGGAACAGCGAAAAAACCCCAAGATCTCTGGTCCGAATTTAAGTGGCCAGCGAATCTTAGGGGTCGTGTGAAAAGGCTCTCAGTTTCTTAGCCCAGTTCATTACTAACAACATGCACCAGTTTAGGCACAGAGGGGAATCCTTAGAATCAGGTAGAGAGAAATATTGCTGTTCATCTTTCTTCTCTTGTGGCCATCTGTGCTACAGGCACTTGACCACCTGGAAAAGCTCCACTGGACAGCTCCATGCAGATGCAATGTTGCAGAGAAGTATTGTTTCTTTGCTGACCTCACTGCCCTGGAGTAGGCTTTCCAATGAGATCTAGCCTGCATTCAATCAACTGGGAGTCATGGCAACTGGACTTCTTTTTCATGAGAGATAGAAATGTTTTGCTGCTCATCCAAACAGCTTCATCAGTCTGAATAAAGCTAGTGTGAGTCCTCCATGTTGTACTCTGCTTTGACTTCTTGTCACCCTTGTTAGTTGGTTTTCAATGCATTCCTAAGGGAAGCCTGCCCAGACCCAACAAACCAGGGGAAAAGCTTCCCCCTTTGCTGGGTTGGGGAGAAAGCCCCTAATCAACTGGCAGCAGAAGGTTACTCCGGCACCCAGCTGATATTGACAGCTGTCAAAAACACCTGGCTGTTGTTCTGGGAGGAGCAGCCTTTGGGTGCTGGTTGATTGCGGAGCTTTCTCCCTAACACAGCAAAGTGGGGCAGCTTTCTCCCTCCTTTGCTGGATTGGGGCAGGTTTGTGTGTGTGTTTGTTTGGGTTACCCCACCTTCTGTTCTGGCAGGTGCACAAAAGGAGAAAGGCCTTTCCTGCACCAGCCACAACAGAAGGTGGGGTTATCCAAAGAGCCTTCTGCTGTGGCAGCCCACACATGAGCACACATGCGCACACACTACTCCTCCTGGCTCTGCAGTGCATGTGCGTGTGTGTGTGTGTGTGTGTGTGTGTGTGTGTGTGTGTGTGTGTGTGTGTGTGTGTGTGTGTGTGTGTGTGTGTTTGTGCATATGCATCTGTGGGCTGCCTGCCACAGCAGAAGGCTCTTTGAGTTACCCCACCTTCTGTTGTAGCGGGTGCATGAAAGGGGAAAGACAGCAGGGCTTACAGCGCGCATGAAAGTCCTGCTGTCTTTCCCCTTTACTTTGCCTGATACAGGAGAAGGTGGGGTAACCCTGATGCACAACCCCCACACACACTGCAGAGGGAGGAGGAGGAGGAGGTGGAGGAGGAGGAGGAGGAGAGAGGGGGGCTGCCACCAGCCTCCCAGCTGGTTTTCTTTGACAGCCCAACCTGTAAAGAAAAAAAAATAGCTGAGAGGCATGGGGCAAGGCAGAACCAAGCCAGCAGCCCTATTTGAATTTTCCCGCTGCTTGCTCCGTTTTGCCTTGCCCCACGCCTTTCAGCTGTTTTTAAATGGATTTCCTTTTGTAACCTGAGTTTTTTAGGAACTCCATTTCCAATTATTTCCTCCATAAATTGAATTTTTTGGAAGTTGAGTCATTCATAAATTGAGGTACCACCATATGTATTGCTTATTCTCTACATTTTATGAGATTTAATACAGGAAGGAGTATTTTCAAGGCATATAAGATATGTTTTCAGATTAGACAGGTTAACACCCATTCATTCCATTCCAGTTTGTCTCACTCATTTTCCCAGGGATTTAGAGAAGTCTAAACTGTTCTGTGTCCCAATTCACCATTGCATCTCCATCCCTTAATTGGGAGAAAGACAGCATAAGTGAAAACAAACGAACAAGCAATCTTAAAATATAGCTGCCTTGAAAACTGAACTAGAAGAATTAATGAAAGAAAGATCTATCAACACCACTCAATCAACACAATTCTTAAAGATGCAATTTCACAAAGTCTCTAGGCCTTTGTTTTGATCCATTAGTAAGAGTCTGTCATTCTTCTAATGTATTTGACACCCATAGCAGTAATCATTTTCGGAGGCAATAAATTAGATATTCTTTATACATCACCACTCCATTTCAGCTCACAGTTTACACATTTGGGGGGATATGATATGGAAGTAATTGGTTATGTAACTTGTTCCAAAGACTCCTCTAAAGAGTAACTTGTTACTATTAATCCTACAGGGATGGGGAGTAGTAACTTCATCTGAAAGCAGCCTCATGGCATGTCCTCCTAATCCCAGACATAATGTGATTGCATGACCTTGTTCCTAGGGTATTCTTTGGTATAAAAGATTGCCCATTCCAATATGTCAATTCTTTCGGCACCATAACACTGAAAACAATATAGCATGCAGTCTAGCACTAATCTAAGTGGATTCCTTTCGAGTCCCTACATCTGTTACCTTCCACCAAGTGCAGAAGAGCACCTAACACAGATTATGACTAAGTGCTTGGTCTCCTTGCCAGCCAGAAAAAAGAACAGAACAAGCTAAATAACTAGGGTACTGTCACCCACAAGCCAGAGAAGGAACAGCTACAAAGACACCTTTGCTTTGCTAGAAGACTCAAGGGCTGCCACTGAGTAGTGATGTCAAGAATCCTGCAACTTCTTCATCCTTGTCAATTTGGGCAGTCTTGACTCAACAAGGCATGCCTGCAGATATGCAATTTTCAAGCCCCATAGAATAATTCTTGTCTCTAGCTGGGGTATAAAAAGTGCTGCTATTTTTTTTCTTGTGTATGTCTCAGTCAATTGTGCAAACTGCTCCTCTTATGAAACTTCCATCTGTTCCCTTTCAGAACGGAGGTCTGCAGAATTATTGGGTGATTGTAAAAAAAAAAAAAAAGTCGAATAAATTTCTCATACTTTTAATCTTCCCCAGTCCATACAACAAAAAGTAACCACAATGACCATTTGTTTTTGCAATGTGTTATTTGCACAATTCTGCTTATAAAATGGACCCTCGTATAACAAACAATTTGTATAACGTAAAATCTGTACAATAAAAAAAAAATTCCAGAGATAAGGGAAATTTGCTTAACAGAATCGCCTATGGGGCAAATCCGTACAACATAAAAATGGTCGTGATTAGGGATTACCCTGTTTTCAATGCATTCCTATGGGAAATTTGCATAAGAGAAAATTTGCCTAACATAATTTCATTTGGAACTAATTAATTCCTTTATACAAGGTACCACTGTAATTGTTGCCATTCACTTTCTCTTCTCTTGCAGACATCAACACAAAACATCTCCCTGTGCTCCTAGAGTAGGGTAATTATTTTGCTTTTCCTCCTCTTTGAATACGATGATAAGAGAAATAAGGATTTATTGTTGATTTAGTGATAGAATCTTCATCCAAAATTGTCAGCAAGGAGGGACCAACCACTGGCCCCAATCACGTATCAGTTACCTCTTTACAAAGGTTTGGAAAATTATTTTCTGGGCTACAATGTCCAGTGTTATGGCAGCAGTAGTGTAAAAGAAGAAATATGCCATGTTCTCCCCCTTTAAAAGTCAGCATATCATTTCAGCAATTTCAAACCAATCTCCCTCCTCTCATTCCCCCCCCAGCCCCCTGCACACATCCCTGCAACCCTTCTAAGATCACCCTTCTTTTCTTTTCTGTGCTTTGTTTTTAAAGATTTGTTAGCCTAAAGGCAAACCTTCCATCTCATTACTTTATTGACGTGAGCTGCTTGGAAGACAATATTTGTCGGAAAAAGCAGGATGGCAGTACTGTAAATAATTAATACTGCATCGTGTGCAGTTGTGTGCTAAAATGTATGGTAACAAAGGTTGGTTGCCTGAGCTCTATTTTAAAAACAACAACAACGCAATTTCTTATATGAAAGAACACTAAACTCATATGTGCATGTAAGGTGTAATGCATATATAAAACTACAAAGAAATCCCTTGCATATTTATAGTGAAATGTTGAACAGGAATATCAGTCAGGACTGGAGTACTAAATGGCATTTTCATTTAAAGTAACGCCATGCAAGGGCAATGGTTGGCTTTTTTTGGCCTGATGCTACTTTTATACCGTTTCCTATAACTGAGCTAATTTAGGTACACAGGCAATCAGCAGGTTATTTTGCCTGAAGGCACACAGCAACTGAATCATTCTAGCCATGGAAACATTTTAAGACTTTTTTATATATTTTTTGAAAAACTTCTCTAGCTAGAAAATTTGATTTTTCTACTTGGGAAAATAAATAACTTGCCTTTGAGAAATGTGTAACAGTTTACAATCTACAAATCATTTATTCCTCACCTGCTTTAAAATCCCACAAAGCCTTTTACTCAAGATGGTTCTTGGCAGAAAACCCTGTGTACAGCATATGTTATAATTATGACACTTAACACTAGAGATGGGCACGACCAGAAAAAATGACATTTTGATTTTTCGTTTGTCGGAACGGGTCCATTTCGTTCCGCTTCTGTTTGTCATGAAATTTTTCAAAAAAAATTTGGTTCGACGTTTCGTTTGTCGTTTGTCGTTTCTACCGCGATTTAGCGCGATTTGACTTCCCAGAGCATGGGGGCGTCCCGCAATGACCCAGAGCAGGCGGAAAACACTTTAAACTGGGTGATGAATAATATATTTAATAAATATATCATAGCATAAGACTGCATCCTATGCAATGATGCAAAGTGGGCAGAATGCAATATTCTTTTTTTCTCTTGGTCAACGCTGACTGAACCGGCCACCCTACTTGGTCTGGTTGCCTGTTATACTTTTTTTTTGAAGCCTTTAATCCATCCCATTTCCCATCCACCTCTCAGAGGCAGCAGGAGACACAGTATTCCGTTCCTCCCCCAAATCTGGATGAGGGTCTACTCCTCTCAATGTCCCCTCCCCATGACACTCCTTGTAAAGCCAAGCAAATGCCACCCTGGGATTGTTTCAGCTGCCTACATTGGAGGCCACTAGGCCAGAGTTCTGCCTACCCAGTGGAGGAGACACAGTCCACGCAGGAAATCCACGAAGCCAGAGCACCAGGGAATTTTTCTTGGGGAAGGAATCTTTCAGCCGCCTACTTTGGAGGCCACAGTTCTGCCTACCCTGGAGACCCAGTTCCACCAAACCAGTGGAGACACAGTCCACGCACGCAGCACAGCCACGAAGCCAGAGTGCCAGGAAAGTTTAGGGAGGGATTGTTTCAGCTGCCTACTTTGGAGGCTACAGTTTTTCCTAGCCCTGAGACCAGTTCCACCAACTCAGAGGAGGAGACACAGTCCACGCAGGAAATCCAGAGTGCCAGGAATTAGTTTCCTATCCTCCTCATAGAGGATAGGGTACTTGAAATAGAAATAGAAATGGAAATAGAAATACAAATAGAAAGATAAATAGAAATAGGGTACTAGAAAGAGAAACAGAAATTTGGAGGATACTAGGGTACTATAGGATAGATAGGGTAATAGAGGATAGGGTACTTGAAATTGAAATAGAAATGGAAATAGAAATACAAATAGAAATGTAAATAGAAATAGGGTACTAGAAAGAGAAAGAGAAATTTGGAGGATACTAGGGTACTATAGGATAGATAGGGTAATAGAGGATAGGGTACTACTTGAGGCTGCTAAATCCGGCAGGGGCAAGCTGCTGCAGCGGATGCCATGGGGTGACAAGCTGTATCGTATTGGTATCCCACAGCAAGGGATTTCCTAACCTGGACTGTAACCGGCGGGAGTGACTTTTCCCCACCCCCCATGTCGGAGGACAGAGTCCCCCAATTCCAAATAGTTGGTGTCCCTATTAAAGTTGTTCTCCTCAAGTGATTTGCCGCCTCTTACCGCCCAGAGGCACTGGAGGTGGCGGCAGCTGAGGTTGCTGCCTCGGCAAGTCAAGGAGACTGGCCGACAGGACGCATATCGGCTCGGAGACTTAACCTGAACCACTAACCGCTGATAGGCTGAAGGAGAAGGACCTGGAAGGCCTCCTCAAAGCCGTGGAGTACAGGGAGCCTGACAGGCAGGCAGGTAGGAAGGGAAGCAGTAAGTCTTGATTGCAGGTAGGAAGGCAGGCTTACAGGGTACCCACTCAGGCTAGGGAAGGCACAAAGCCAAAGTGCCAGAAGGGAGGATTGTTTCTGCCTTGGGAGGCAGAGTTTCTTCACCCAAGGAGACCGAGTTTCATCAACCCAGGACACAGAGTGGATGCAGGAGAACAGGGTAATTTCTTTAAGGGAGGGATTGTTTCAGCCGCCTACTTCGGAGGCCACAGTTTTGCCTACCCAGGAGACCGGGTTGCGTTCCCTGTGAGCGGTTTTATAATAATAATAATGTTGGTTGCGTTGTTGGTGGCAGCCAGACACAACCTTGAAAGAAAAGAAAGATTTCTGTGAATCCCTGGTTAGTTCCAGGTAGTTGATGTCCCTGATGAAGTTTGCCTCCCTTGGCCATTCATTCCGTCAGCCGGAGACAGAGTGGATGCATGCAGGGAGGGTGGAGTGCAAGGAAGGATTCTCCCCTCCTTGTCCTAGGGATTTTCAGCCTGTTAGAGGCAGGAGTGCGTTTACACCCCAGGAGACCGAGTTTCGTCAACCCAGGAGACAGGGTGGATGCTGGAGAACGGCTATTTCTTTAATGCTGTAAGGAGAGCTAGGCCCCTGCTAATCAGACTTTGAGGTAGGTTGTTGTAAAGTGCATCTCAGCCACTTTGTAAGCAGAGTGGCTCCAAAACCCCAGGGAAGGGAGGAATGCATTGAGGAAGGCAGGTATTAGGGTGTACTACACTGAGACCAGCCCCGGCCAACGGGGAAATATTGGGCCTACACTGACCCTAGAAAAAAATCTTCCTGGTCTGCTATAAAGACCAGGGAAGCCCTATAAAACTGGGCTAAATATGTAGCCCTTATTAGATCCATGCATGCAGCGGAATTACAGGCAGTCAGGCAGACAAGGGTGGAAGGCAGGCAGGCAGGTGAAGCATTCAGGCATTCAGGGAGGCAGTCATACAGACAGAGCAGACAGCCAGGCATAACTGCGTTGCACTGGTGCGGAATGTTAGAATGGGAGGCATACAGGCATTGGTTCGATGGGGATCGGGAGGGTTAGGGAAAGTTGCACGGCTGCAACCCAAACAGTGTTATCTGGTCCCATATTATAAACATTTATTGGTCCTCCCTGGTTTGGAGCCAGGCAAGGGCTAGAAAAATTGGGCCTACAGAATCAGACTCCCTTCAAATGACACTTTGAATGGTCCTCCCTGGTTTGGAGCCAGGCAAGGGCTAGGAAACTTGGGCCTACAGAATCAGACTCCATTCAAATGATACTTTGAGTGGTCCTCCCTGGTTTGGAGCCAGGCAAGGGCTAGAAAAATTGGGCCTACAGAATCAGACTCCCTTCAAATGGCACTTTGAGTGGTCCTCCCTGGTTTGGAGCCAGGCAAGGGCTAGAAAAATTGGGCCTACAGAATCAGACTCCCTTCAAATGGCACTTTGAGTGGTCCTCCCTGGTTTGGAGCCAGGCAAAGGCTAGAAAAATTGGGCCTACAGAATCAGACTCCATTCAAATGATACTTTGAGTGGTCCTCCCTGGTTTGGAGCCAGGCAAGGGCTAGAAAAATTGGGCCTACAGAATCAGACTCCCTTCAAATGACACTTTGAGTGGTCCTCCATGGTTTGGAGCCAGGCAAGGGCTAGAAAAATTGGGCCTATAGAATCAGACTCCCTTCAAATGACACTTTGAGTGGTCCTCCCTGGTTTGGAGCCAGGCAAGGGCTAGAAAAATTGGGCCTACAGAATCAGACTCCCTTCAAATGACACTTTGAGTGGTCCTCCCTGGTTTGGAGCCAGGCAAGGGCTAGAAAAATTGGGCCTATAGAATCAGACTCCCTTCAAATGACACTTTGAGTGGTCCTCCCTGGTTTGGAGCCAGGCAAGGGCTAGAAAAATTGGGCCTACAGAATCAGACTCCCTTCAAATGACACTTTGAGTGGTCCTCCCTGGTTTGGAGCCAGGCAAGGGCTAGAAAAATTGGGCCTACAGAATCAGACTCCCTTCAAATGACACTTTGAGTGGTCCTCCCTGGTTTGGAGCCAGGCAAGGGCTAGAAAAATTGGTTATGAATCAGACTCCCTTCAAATGACACTTTGAGTGGTCCTCCCTGGTTTGGAGCCAGGCAGGGCTAGAAAAATTGGGCCTACAGAATCAGACTCCCTTCAAATGACACTTTGAGTGGTCCTCCCTGGTTTGGAGCCAGGCAAGGGCTAGAAAAATTGGGCCTACAGAATCAGACTCCCTTCAAATGACACTTTGAGTGGTCCTCCCTGGTTTGGAGCCAGGCAAGGGCTAGAAAAATTGGGCAATAATCGAACCCCTCAAATTGAGTGGGAATGCAGGAAGGAAGGCAGGCAGGCAGGCAGGCAGGTAGGCACAGGGCCAGGCAGGCAGGTAGGCTGGTAGGCAGGCAGGCAGGCTGGCAGGAAGTCGGGCTTGCAGGGAGGAAGCCTAGCTGGGAGGCAGGCATAATTGCTGGCAGGCATAAGTGTTGCTCTGGTAGGGCATGTTAGAGCAAGGGAGGCCTGATTGGAAGGAACCGGTGGAGGAACGACTGTGGACCTAGGTCTTGGAGTGTTGGGGTAGTCCCAACGTGGAAAGGTTGAAGCGGATGAAAGTCAACCTTTCCATGGTCTACGGGTCCAGACGAGAGCGGCGCGGCCTCAAGACATCTCCCATGTGGGAGAAGACACGCTCATGCTGGACACTGGTGGGTGGGATGGACAAGAGGTCCAACGTCAGAGTCGAAAGAGTGGGCCAGATGTCTGCCTTTCTGGCCCAGTAGTGGAGTGGGTCCAAGGTGAGGGGTTGGAGGGGCTCGGCCATGTACTCCCTCACCATGGTCAGAGCGGGGTCCGGTTCTTCTTCCTCCCTTGCCTCCACTGAGGAGGAGACTGCCATGGCTAGGGCAGAGGCCAGGTAGTTGGCTGCTGGTACGGAACCTGGTCTCTGGGTGTACACTCCTGCAGTAGAGGAGGAAGAGGATCCTTGCGAGGATTCCTCTTCTGGATCGCTCTGGCTTCCGTGCGCCCTCGGGAATGCCTGGGCCTGATTTGAAGCAGCCATGAGGACTTGACAGCACAGCTCCGTCTTCCAGGAGTTCAGGTCGGCAGGGCTCCCTGCCAAGGAACCCTTGACGCGAGGGTTGCACAGGCATGCCATCTGGTACACCTTTTCCCTCCTCAGTAGGCTAAGGCGGGTATCCACGCCGGTCAACAGCCTGTCTGCCAAGGCCCTGCTCTTTGGGAGAAGATCAGCTTCTTCCCGGATACTGGCCTCTAGGCATTGGCGAAGGGCATGTATCAGGGGGAGTACGTGGCCCAGGCTGGTGTTGTAGTTGCTGAGGACGTGGGTGGTCTCCTCAAAAGGCTGCAGGATACCCACCATCTAGGAGAGGGCAAGCCACTCGGTAGCACCAATGTCCAACACCCTTCCCTCAGGCAGGACGGGAGTGGTTGACGTATTCCACCACTTGCCTCTGCTCCACCAGGTGCTTGACCATTTCGTAGGTGGAGTTCCACCGGGTGGTCACGTCCTGGATCAGGACGTGCTCTGGTCGGCCCATCTCCGCCTGCTTCTCACGCATCATCCTGGATGCCTTGAGGCTGTGTGAGAAGTGCCCAACTATTTTCCTGCACTTGTCCAGCAAGGCCTTGGTCTCCAGGGTCCCCTCACACCAGGAGTCCTTCGGTGCACCCAGCCCAATGGCATCGCCCACCACTAGATGCAGTTTGTGTGCTGCGCACACGATGCCCTGGAACCCTGCCCTTCCAACCGCGTTGATCATGTTACAGCCTGTGTCAGTGACCATGAATCTGCAATTGACCTGCCCCTCGGGTCCCCATCCCCACTCTCGCAGTGCCTTCTTGAGGACCTCAGGAATGTGGATGCCTTTGGCACTGTCCTCCATGCTTTGTGCCTGGAGAAGCACCACCCTGTACCCTCTTGGGGGTGCTCCCTTGTGGCTCCCCCTGCAGCTGTTCTAGTGTCAAGGACCTCCTTGGGTTGCCACCAATGAGCCGTCAGAGAGAGGTATCCGTGGTGCCCACCAGTCCAGAGGTCGGAAGTGAAGTGGATCTTCCTTCCTCTGGCCGCCTGCAGCAGGGCCCGGACCATGTCCCTGACGGACTCAAAAAGGGAGGGAATCACCCATCTGCTGAAGGTACGCTCGTACCATGGAGCCACGTGCTTCATCAGGTGCCTGAAGCCCGATGACTCCACAAAGGAGAGGGGCAACCCGTTCATGGCCACCATTTCACCAACCACACGAGTGGTGGTCTCCTGTGCCTTGGCCCTATTACGTTGGCTGACAAAACTCCCACACAGCGGCACCACTTCCTGCAGAGTGGCCTGCCTCTTCCCACTCTCAGTGGAGCTGTCTCTGGATGAGTCCTCCTTCCCCATTCCTGCTTCCCCCCTCTTTCTCCCTAAGGAACCAGGGCCTGACAGTGTTCCAGGCAGAGTCCCAGGGTGCCTTCGCATGAGGTGGCTACGCAAGGCACTTGAGGAGAGGTGTTTGGGGTCATTCCCCTGTGCACGACCACCCCACATTTCTTGCACACCGCAAGCCTTGAGTCTTCACGGCTGTTCTCAAAATGCTCCCAGAGAGAGCCTTGAGGCTTATGGAAAGTACTGCCCCATCTGTTACTGCCTGCCGCTGCTGTGCTGGTGGTGGTGTGGCTTGTACCCTGCTGGGACAATTGACTGCTGCTGTCACTGGTGGTACTCTGGTCCTGGGTGGAAGGAGGGCTGCTCCTTCCATCACTGCCTGAAGCCTGCCTTTCATCTGTTCCTGCCAACAGGTCCTCAGAATCTGGCATATTCAGATGCAAAGACCCTGTTTCTGATTCCGAGTACTCGTCTTCCTCCCGACACAAGGGGGGGTGTCAATGTCAAAGCATGGTGGAGATGGGGATCGCATGCAGTCATCCAAGCTTCCCTCAGTGACAGAAGATGGTCCGGTGGTGGTTGTGCAGCTGCTGCTCGGAGAGGGAGTGGCAGCAATATCACTATCTGCACTGCTTCCTGTGCCTTCCTTCAGAAACGTGGCCCTATTTATTTTAGTGGGGGTCCCCTTTCCCTTCCCTCTGGCTCTGCCACCCTTCCTCATTTTTTTTATTTCTCAAAGATGTAGAAAATTAGAGATATATTTTCTTATGAAATATATTTTCTTATATTTGTGTTTAGTAAACAAATAAACTTATCCTTTTGGCCCACAAGCTTATTCTCACACTGTGTTCTTTTTGACAAGCTTTCAATGTTGCCCTGCTGGCCCTTGATATAATTTTCTGAATTCTAAAATCAAATTGATCCACTGAATTGGAGTGTGGATGTGTTCAGTGCACGCAACAACACAACACAAAAGTAGATGCCTCCAAAAACTATATTGTATTGGGTAAATAAAATATGGTTCAGTTGTACATCAACTGTATAGTGCAGCAGCTAAATGAATTTGAAAGTCTCTCTCTTATTTTCTCTCAGGTAGGAAAACGTTGAAAAAAACAAATGGTACTATGAAACTAAATCCAGAAGTCCCTTTTAATCCAATATATAATATATTAATCAGGCTGCCTTATTAATCAGCCCCCCAGTAAATGAACTTGTGATTTGTCAGAGGTAGGGTGAATGCCCCCCCACACACAGATTAGGCTGATGAATCAATTAAAATAATTAAATGTAATTGCCTGGGCTGGCAGCAGCACCAGTTGCAACGGGTCTCCTGTTCTGGAAGGGTGGCTTGCCAGCCACACCCCAAAAGTAACCCTGAATAGAGAGTAGTAGCCTAGTAGGAGTACTAGTATGCCTCCAAAAATATATTGTATTGGGTAAATAAAATATGGTTCAGTTGTACATCAACTGTGTAGTGCAGCAGCTAAATGAATTTGAAAGTCTCTCTCTTATTTTCTCTCAGGTAGGAAAACGTTGAAAAAAACAAATGTTACTATGAAACTAAATCCAGAAGAAGTCCCTTTTAATCCAATATATAATATATTAATCAGAAAAGCAGAGAACTTCTTGTTGACTGTTCTGTTCTTGCACCCCAAATTGTGTGTGGGTGTGCAAGCAAATTGAACTTGGAAAAAGTAGGAAATAAATGGTATATTTTAAGACAAAGCTGCAGGGAATCAAAACCAATACTTTTCCCTTCTAAATACTTTTCTAAATTCAATTCCCTCCCTGCCTGCCTAACTGAAAGCCTACAGCCACCCAGGCCTCCCTCCTCCAATATTCGTCTCAATCGGATTGCACCAGCAGCCAAGCCACAGCCCTCCTCCCTCAACCACCACACACCGACTGCGATTTCTGGAAGTTGCCTCGGGTTTTTATACCCTCTGGCACATCCAGAAGTGTCAGTCAAAACCTGGCCATACCATTGGTGGAATGGAGCAAAAAGTTTGCATGGTCCCATCCCATGCCCAGCCCATTAATGGGCAGGTCTAAAAAATAAATAAAAATAAAAATAAAATAAAATAAAATCAATGCGATGTTTTATTGCAATAAAAAACCCACTGCCTGCTACTGTTAAAATTCAGGCATTAGAATAAATAAATTTCAACATGTTTGTGTTGTGCTTTGGTGTTTTTTGGACCACGATTTAAAAGAAAAATTGCGGTCGCCATTTTGGATTCCCCCCCCCACCGCATGGCATGGCGAGACGACGAGGATGATCCCCCCCAGCCTGGTGCAAGCAGCCCAGGACAGGAGAGGAGGGGGGGAAGGCCAGGAACCCCCCCCAAAAAAAACCACCCCTCTGGTAGGTGGCAAAGCCTCAGAAAAGCATATTTTCACCTTCTTTTTCAGCCGGGAATCGGTTTTTTAAAAGCTTTTTTAAAAATGTTTTTCCTGGGCTTCGCATCGCGCAATGCCACAAACGGAAATGAAAAATCCGACCAAATTTTTCTTTTGTCGGTTCGGGTTCGAGCGGGGCTGGCTTAATTACTGTTACCATTTCCGTTACCTAACGAAACAAAAAAAATGGAAACAGAAACAGAAATTTCGGCATTCCGTGCCCATGTCTACTTAACACAGAACCTACATTTGCCCTACTTGAAATTTAGGCATGTGTATGGATTGCTAAATTCAGTTTGGTGGCTCAGTGGACCAAAGCTCCTTAAACCGTTGGCTGCAAAGTCGGCAGCTCGGCGGTTCGAATCCCGGGTGCCACGCAGTGGAGCGAGCTCCCGCTGATAACCCCAGCTCCAGCCAACCTAGCAGTTCGAAAGCATATAAATGCAAGTAGATAAATAGGTACTGCTAAAAAAGTGGGAAGTTAAAACAGTGTTTCCTTGCAGCCATTCCGGCCACGTGGCCATGAATTTGCACAACACTGGCTTTTCGGCTCGAATACGGAGATGAGCACCATCCCTAGAGTAGGACACGACTAGCATGCATGTGTGTGGGGAACCTTTACCTTTACCTTTATGGTTTGCTAAGGTGTTGCTCTAAAAAGTGATAGGAAAATGCAAGGAAATGTGCCACAAAGCCAAGATGATGCTTCTTTCTTTCACCTCCTTTCCTTATACTTCTCATTAAGCAACACCTGTGGTATTAATTTTTTTCTCTCAGAGCATTTTAGCCCAAGCCCAGTTTACAATTCCCACTATAGCAGACTCACTGTATCAATGGGATTTAAAAAATATATATTAACTCACCATTTGACAACTGATGTAAAGGAACACACACACACACACACACACACACACACACACACACACACACACACACACAGGTTGGAATGGTAGTCAAGTTTCTGCTAACAACTAACAAGTCAACTCTGCAAAATATTTTTCAGCACTAAGGAAAAAAAACATTATTCTGTTAATTTCAGAAACGACATTGCACAAATCTTGCTCTTCCCCCTGTTTTCCTTTTCACAGTCATCACCTAAGAAACATTAGTTGTAGGTGGCATATAATATCAAGGACCACACAGTAGTGCAACTAAAATACGAGGTTAGCCAAAATATAGACTTCAGTGGTTGTTAGCAATGATAATTTCAGAGATAAATGGGAAATACTCAGCAAAACAAAGTAGAGTAGCAAATCCTTATCTAATGGATCAATACTGCTGATTCTGTGGTGTGAAAATATTAAATATATGGAATCTGGAAGTTGAGTCATGGCAACTGGACTTCTTTTCTTGAGATATTGAAATGTTTTGCTACTAGCTTTCATCAGACTGATGAAGATGTTTGGATGAGCACGTGAAACATTTCCATCTCTCAAGAAAAGAAGTCCAGTTGCCATGACTCAACTTCCAGATAAACTCACCTGGATGACTAAAAATCTTCACAGATCAATATATGGAAAGAAATATCCCATAAATATATTTTTATTACAAAGTTGCCAGAATTGCTAGAGGGAGCAAGAGACAATGCTATGTATAGCGTTAGCTAGAGAAATATATTTCCATGATGTCATTTCCAGAACTGACTATGAGAGGAAACCAGAGAACACACTCTATAACAGACCTGCACAAGAGGTCAACCGCGGGTCACTGGTCGATTGCGAAGGTTTAAAAAGTAGCCTGCCTTCTTCCCTTCTCTCATCTAGCTCTCACCGGCGGCTTCCTGCTCCTTGTCCCCAAAGCCCAGCAGCCAATCGGGTGCTGGGGGCGACCTTGGTCTCCTTCCACCTCAACCCCTCCATAGCAATGGGAGTCCTACTGTATTTCCACAAATGATCAAAAGTGAAGTTTGGGAGCTTTAGTTCAGTGTATCTGATGAAAATTAGAGAAACAGTTCTAAAGCAGACTATTTATATGTGATATTTAATTCATTTTACATGATCAATATAAGTTCCTTGTAGTCCCCAAATATTTATATTTATTTATTTGTATTTGTACTTATTAACTGCCCAACGTCCCTCAGGAACTCTGGGCGGTGAACAGCAAATTATAAAACAAAACAGCTTGCCCCCCCAAAAAAACAACAACAACCCACAAACACAATAAATCAAAGGACAAAATACCACAATAACATCCATAAATACTTCAGAATAAAGACCCTTTCCCTCTCAGCAGCATTGTCAAGCTTTCTCCATATCTTTACTCAACTGCCACGGTGCTCCCTTGTTTACAGTTGCATTTCCTTATTTCCACTTCCTCACTAGCACTGATGACTGTAATAAACCTAGGTAATTGGGAAGTTAAGCTGGGAAGTTAAGACACTTTACCTCCTGACCACAATACATATTCTGAGGCCAGAATCCTGTAGTTCAGTGTAGTAAATTTCACCAGATTAGGCCTATTGAATCAACAGGGCCCACTCCAATTTCATGGGTCAGTTTTTCATAGGTTCAATAGATTCAAATGGGGACTAGTATAAATGCAATATCCTATGCTAAAGTAAGTGACAGTTGTAAAATTTATAGAGA
Organism: Phrynocephalus guinanensis; assembly: GCA_037367245.1. Taxonomy (NCBI): domain Eukaryota; kingdom Metazoa; phylum Chordata; class Lepidosauria; order Squamata; family Agamidae; genus Phrynocephalus; species Phrynocephalus guinanensis. Next base: position 12,183,239 of record CM074738.1, read on the forward strand.
AGCTGGTTTTCCAAATGCCCATTGATATAGGGGGTCTAATCCAGTGTGATTTGCTACGCTAAGATTTTGGCCTAAGAAAGTTGTTGAAGCAGGCACTTAATATTGATTTAGCTTTCATCATCATTTAATATTTAAAACTCAGGATGTAAGAGACACAAAGAAACCCTTCTCAGAGCACAGACCTTCACTGATAACTGCAGTCACGTCTGTGTAGTTCTCCTAGTAATACATTTTAAAGTTAAGAGAGTACTTTATTTTGCTACATGAAGAGAAAAGAAGCCTCCACGACCTAACTTCAAAGAATACAGCTGGAAAGGGCACTTTCATTAATGCAAGACTTTCAATTCACTGGAATTCAATTTAGTATTAAATTGAAGTATTATTAAAATTTGTTATAGAAAAAAATCGAGTGACTTATGAATGCAATATTGCCAGATCCTTTATATTAAAATAGCTGTCATAGACCAGTGTTGGTGAACCTATGGCATGGGTGCCAAAGGTTGCACTCGGAGCCCTTTCTGTGGACACCCGACATCGCCCCTTCACAGCCACCTGTATTCAGGTTAAATTGCTGCATTGGCACTTTGCAGAAAATTCATGGGTTTTGAATCGCAGTTTGGGCACTCAGTCTCTAAAAGGTTCGCCATCACTGTCAGAGACTCATAGAATAATAAGAGTTCAGAGGGGCTTATAAGGACACTGAGTCCAAGCCTCTGCTGAAGAATCCAAGTTAACACATAGGAAATAGATACTGTACCCCTCTAACTTTTTCTTGAAGGTCCCCAGTTTTGGTATGCTGTCTACCTTCTGAGGTAAATGGTTCCAGTGTCATACTGCTTTTCCAATATTCAGCCCAATTCTGGCTTCCTGTAGCTTAAGCCCATTATTACATGTCCTACACACTAGAATGATTATAAACAGGTCCTGCAGCTACTCTCTATACAGTGATGGCGAACATTTTAGAGACGGAGTGCCCAAACTGTGATTCAAAACCCACTAATATTTTTTTTGCAAACTGCCAATACAGAAATATAAGCTGAATTAAGGTGGCTGTGAAGTGGGAGATGTTGGGTGCCCACAGAAAGGGCGCGAAGTGCCACCTTTGGCACCTGTGCCATAGGTTTGCCAACACTGCTCTATGACAACATTTTCAAGTATTTGAAAAGTGGCATCATATATCTCTTCAGTCTTATATTCTCAAGTCTAAGCAGGCCCAGTTCTTTCAGTCTTTTCTCATAAGGCTTGGTTTCCAGCCCATCGGATCATCCTTGCTACACTCCTCAAATTTGTCCCAGTTTGTCAACTTTCTTTCTTAAAGTGCAGTGTCCGGAACTGGACACAGTACTCAAGATGAGGCCTAATCAGTGCTGATTTGGAAATTGTACTTCTGTTAATGCAGGCCTAAACAGTGCCATATTTATTTATTTATATTTCTATACCACCCCCTTAGTGGAAACCGCACTACCTGGGGTGGTTATATAGAGAGGAAATACTACTTCATACTTTTCAGGACTATATTTTTGTTATTGCAACTTAAATTAGCATTTGCCTTTTTGTAGCCACATTCCTCTGTTGGCTCCTATTCAACCTGTGATCTACAACAATACCAAGATTCTTCTACTTTATAGTATTATTGAGCAATGCATTCCCCATCTTGTAACTGTGCATTATTTCTTTTTCTGAGATGCAGAACTTTGATTTTACAAGTTAAATTTCATTCTGTTATTTTCAGCCCAGTGCTTCAGGCTATAAAGATCTTTCTGAATTTTGTTTCTATCTTCCTGGGTATTAGCTATTCTACCCAATTTGTATCATCTGCAAATTTGATAAGCATTCTCTGCACGTCTTCATCCAAGTCATTAATAAGAATGCTAAATAGCACCGGGTCCAGTACTGAGCCTTGTGATAACCCCTTGTTCCCTTCCCTCCTAAGGCTGTGGTCACACCTGGGTTTCGATCCTGATCTTCTGAAGGTCCAGCTTTTCCTCTTCATCCCATCACATGATTTAAATGTGGGAGAAGAGTTCTCACGTCAAAAGCTGTTTTTTTTTTTTAAAGTGCAGTTCAGCCCCCTTGGCCAGCAGGTGGCGCTAGCATTTGAAAAAAAAAAAGGGATGACTTTGCTGGGGAAAATTAATGCTTGTCTGACCGGATAGAGTTTCCTGTTACTCCAATATGCAGGCAAATTAAAAAAAAAACAGCACCGATCGGCCCCAGGAACAGCCGGTCGGTGCTATGCAAAAAGAAAGAAAACGAAACCCGGATAATCAGTGTGGTCCCACGGCATCTGCCTCCTTAAAAGCTGGATTTTCAAAGTGAGGCAAAAATTCCCCAACCTTGTAGGTGAGTCACAGAAACCTCGCTTAAGGGAGCATTACCGGGTTTTCTTTTTTCTTTTCTTTTTCAAAAAGCCCAGTGGCCGTGGGGACGGCATTCTGGGGCACGATTTATTTAGTAATTTAAACTGTTTTTAAAGGGACATGGGACCGAGCCCCTAGTTTGAGAAGGAGCTGATAAACACTCTCTTAGTAGGATTCTGTAACTAAATGTATCTACCTGATAGTTGTTCTATCCACCCCAAGGCCGCATAGCTTGCTAATTTGAATTGGGGCACTTTGTCAAAACCCTTACTAAAATCAAGATATGTTACTTCTAAAACATTCCCACAATCTACCAGCAAGGTTACCCAATTTAAAAAATGAGAAAATATTAGTCTTGTGGGATTTGTTCTTACATTTGTGTTGGCTTCTAGTTATCACTGCATTATTTTAAATTCAAAAAGCATGCATTGTCATGGAACCCCCCACCACCACCCCAGGTTAAAAGTATTGTTGCTGAATGCCAGGTCAATGAAAGGGATGTCAGATGAAAGAAATGTTTTGCTGTTTAACATACATGAAACAACTGGGAGAGGTTGTTCCAGGTTTGGGGGTTCAATATCCTCAGTATGCCGAGGACCCCCAACTCTATCTCTCCTTTCCATCGAATTCCAGGGAAGTTGTCTCAGTTCTATACCAGTGCCTGGTGTCAGTAATAGCTTGGATAAGGGAAACACACTGCAACTAAATTCAAATGAAACAGAGGTGACCATTCAGAAGGCAGATGATGGAACAGACATGGCAATCTGTGATGGACCAGGTTACTCACTCCCTGAATACCCAGGTCCACAGCTTGGGTGTCTTCCTGTTTTTTTTTTTCCTTAGCCTGGATGCACAGGTTTGGCACTGGCCAGGATTTCACTTGCACAGTCGAAACTGGTGCATCAGCTCTGCCTGTTCCTTGTGACATCTTATTTGGCTACAGTAGCACTTATCTTAGCTTAATATTAGCCTGCTTGGATTTCTGTCATGTGCTCTATATATGGGGCTGCCTTTGGAAGAGGCTTGGAAACTTCAGCTGGTTCAAAATACAGCAGCCAGACTCCTGACTACAGCCAGTTATAGGCAGGACATGATGACATCCCTGCTACAACAACGGCACTGACTGCCGGTCCATTTTCAGGCATAATTAAAAGTGCCTCTTATTATTTCTAAAACCCTAAATGATTTGGGTACATGTTATCAGAAGTATCATATCTCCCCATGTTGCCTTTTCCGTGGCTGCTTTCAGGTAGTGCAATGCTTTCCCTCCAGAGGCTAGGTAGCTCCCACTGTTTTATTCTAGTTGAAGACCTATCTCTTCAGGCAGGCTCCTAATAACCATTCATTACTGAGTCGCTGAATGCTGTTTTTCTTTTTTTAAGCTGAGCCAGTTTGTTTTTAAAGTTTTAAATGCTTTTAATCATTCAATGCATTTTAATCGCTATTATAGTTTTAAGTGTTTTTAATGTATAATTTATTGTGTTTTAACACAGTGAGCTGCTTTGAATCCTCCCATTAAGAGAAAGATGGCCCAGTAAATGTGACAACAAGCAAATAAATAAAATAATGAATTACGGCTGTAGCAAAGTTCTGAAAATAAAGGGTGATGGTGAGATTCATTTAACATTTTTCAATGTATACTGCCGTATGCAGTGGTACCATATAAAGGAATTAATTCTTTCCAAATGAAATTATGTTAAGCAAATTTTCCTTTATACAAATTCTCATAGGAATGCATTGAAAACAGAGTGATCCCATTTTTATGTTGTCCCTTATCTCCAGAATTTTTTTATGTTGTACAAATTTTATGTTATACAAGCTGTTTGTTATACAGGGGTCCACTGTATGTTGAAAAAATGCTCTGTTCTTCACAGGATGTGTTAATTTATATCACATATACAGCCGCATCATGAGTGCCATGAGACTGCTCCATCTTTTCTTCCTGCTTGTTTAACAGAAATATTTAAGAGGCTTCTGACTCCTGAGGTCTTCAGAGTTTTTGCTGATTCAGAACGTAGTTATATCACAGGCAAGAAGGTTTACTTTTTTACTGATTTGTTATTTTATTAAAAGAGCATATTGTTTACACTAAAGGTCAAACACCTAGAATGAAAACATAAATGAAAACATAAACAATAGCAGTAACAATGCTCACCATTATATCTGTTTTGAACTCCTGTAGTGATACAAGTGTTCTGCTGTTCTACAGTGTTTTGTGTGTTACGTTCTCTCAAATCACATCTGACTTTTAGCAGCCCTTACCAAGATATGTAAAGGGTGGTTTTACCAGTGTTTTACCAGTTTACATGGCCAAGTGGGGATCTTAACCTAGGACTCCTGAACACTACTCCAACACTTTATCTGCTACACTACATTGCTATTGTATATTTATGAGGAGTAAAGATCAAACCTCACCAGAGGATACAATATTTTGTGGTTTTTGCATAAATCCCTGTCCTGAGAATGCCTCCTGAGATAAGGTGGGCAAATCCATAACAAATTCTCATGCAGAGACCAAACGGACAGTTTCTTTTGATGGAAAGCATTGCTGTGTAGGGATGTGAAGGAATTTCACTGATGTCTCATTTATGATTAAGCTGATCAAGCTCCCATGGGAAATCTCACATCCAACGTGAAAAGAGATGATCATGATCCTCGTTAATTTAATAAGAATAGAATACATTTGGTGTGTTGGGAGGTGCTCCATTGTCCACCTGCTCATGATGTGACACTTTGGGGAAGGGGAAGGGTGGTCAGAGGTGACTGCCCAGAGCCAGAATGACCCACGGAAGGCAGGTTAGCTGGTCACATGACCAGCAGTCAGAGACCCCTCTTAAGGGGCTTACACAGAGGGTCCAGCCTCTTTAGCATTACAGTTGGCAGCTCTTGACCTTTTCCAGTAAATATGTTATGATATATGACAGATCATAATGATTTATGATTCTGCCCCAATACGATTTACAAGGGCTACCCCCCCCCCGATGTGAAGCCAAAGCCACTTGCACTTGTAGGTCCTCTTGGAATTAGAGTAGGTTCAATAGCGTGGATTAAGATCAATAAAACCGTGGCCCTATTTTAAATCCCACAAACTTGTCTCGTCTCTTATTTCTGGGCTGGGGTGGACAATGTGAAACCGAGACAAGTACCGTCCCCAATCTTGCTTTGCACAATTTTACAGAAGATATATATTTCATTAATTACACACATAGACACACAGACACACAGACACACAGACACAGACACACACAGAGACACACAGACACACACACACACACACACACACACACACACACAGAGAGACACAGAGAGAGAGAGAGAGAGAGAGAGAGAGAGAGAGAGAGAGAGAGAGAACAAAATCAAAAAGACTGACTGTTAAGAAAAATGCAAACTCCTATAGAGTTACAGCACTGAATAATCCATTCCAAGCCAGAAGCCTTTTTAAAAAAAAAAAGAATTCTGTGCATTTAGAGAAATGTACAAGAATTGGTTTCGAAAAAGGAACAAATTATCTCTGAAACCAACTAGAAAACATCTTGACATTTTTGTTGTGGTGAAAACAATTCTTGCAATTTCTTGTCACGCAGGTGAAGATGAACTGCAAATGCTCTTACTGCAAAACTGGGCCCAGAATTATTCTCTAACGAGCCTCAGCTATCATGAGCAGGTGTTTGGTGCTCACAGGAGACCATCCACTCACCACCACCCACTGTTTCGTTACACTCTAGCAGTTCTCTGGCAACATACTGGTGTGCTTTAGTGCACCATTTGGGAAATCACTGTTGTATTAGAGAGGAAGCTGAGAAATGTAAGAAGGCAGCATTATACAATTCTGTATAGCAAAATATCTGTACCTTTTCCTTCTTTTTCGTTTAATTAATGTCTTGTGAAATTGTAATAGTTGAGATTACTACTATTGTGAAATTCCTAAAATAATGATGATGGTGTAGGATGGATCGGTCATCTGCCTCAGAGGAAAGACAAATAAAATTATTAAAAGGTGGTGAATGTGTTGGATGTCTATTTTCCACCATATTATTTCTATGTGTAGAAAGCTGAAAGAAAAGCAAAAGTGTTCTGCTTATATACCGCCCCATACCACTTCAAGTAGTCTCTGGGAGGTTTGCAGTTTTAACTACAGTATGCAGGCTACATATCCCCACCCCACCCCCACACACAGCAAGCTGGGTACTCATTTTACCGACCTTGGAAGGATGGAAGGCTGAGTCAACCATGAGCCTGCTACCTGAGATTGAACCCCAGGTTGTGAACACAGTTTTAGCTGCTGTACAGGCATTTAACCACTGCGCCATGAGGCTTTCCCCCTGGATTTCCTATTCACTCAGCATGGCCCAATATGCAGAACAATGAAGAAGCAAGATGCAAAAACACTCCCAACATTCCACATTGGGTTCATGTTAAGTGCTATTTCTCTGGGGGGGGTAATTAAACTGGCATTTGTTCCACTGTTTGGTCTACTGTAGGGGTGGCCTGGTTCATTCCTTTTGGTCACCAGATGATGTATGTGCCACTACAACCCAGCCTGTCTCCAGAATGTTCCTGCCTACACTGTCAGACCTTGCTGGAAGTTGCTCTCTCTGTTTTCCCTTAAGGACAGACCTATAGGGCAAATCACAGAAGCCTATGGTTCACCATACCTGTTATTATCCCAGGATGAAATGAGACAATCATTGACAAGCATTTCAAAATCCATCACCATGTCTCAGTAGTATAAGTATTTTCTTTGTTGCACTGATTCTAGGCAACTCTAAAGCTTGTCATATTTTTAAGATTTATTCATCTACATTACTTCTATATTTTACATTTCAAAGATACAGTAGCAAGTCCAAAATATATTAAAGACAGTAGAGAAGCACTTCATGCTGAATCAACCGTAAGGCACCTAGGCCATGCTTAACTGCCCCCCCCCAACCCAGGGCACTGCCAGCCAGGGTCCTCCCTCAGTGGTGGGATGCCATTTGGGGAAGGCACTCAGCCTACCCCTCCCTACCTCCTCAGGCAGCCACACAAAGAGGCAGGAGGGAGAGAATATCTGCACAGCTGTTGACTGGCTAGCTGTTTAAGGAGGTGGTCAAGGACAGGCCAAGAACCTTCCCTGACTGGTGCACCACTGGCCATGGAGGACCCCAGCATCCTGCCAAAGGCAAGTGGGTCTCCAGGGTGAGGGGGATATTAAGTATGACACATGTGGTACCACATAGTTGATTCAGCATAAAGTGCTTCATAGTGTTTTGTTGTTTTGTGTGCATCCCTATAAGAGATAGAGCACAGTTTTATATAGTGTTGTGCAAGTCCATGGCCACGTGGCCAGCATGGCTGCAAGGAAACACAGTTTTACCTTCTCGCTTTTTATGGCGGTACAGTGGTACTACTACTTTGTATAAAGGAATTAATTCGTTCCAAATGAAATTATGTTTTCCTTTATACAAATTCCCATAGGAATGCATTGAAAATGGAGTAATCCCATTTTTATGTTGTATGGATTTTCCCCATAGTCAATTCTGTTAAGCAAATTTCCCCTATCTCCGGATTTTTTATGTTGTACAGATTTTATGTTATACAAGCTGTTTGCTGTACAAGGGTCCACTGTACTTATTTATCTATTTGCATTTACATGCTTTCAAATGGCTAGGTTGGTGGAGCTGGGGTTATCAGCGGGAGCTCACTCCACTGTGTGGCACCCGGGATTCTAACTGCCGAGCTGCTGACTTTGCAGTCAACAGTTTTGGAACCTTAGTCTGCTGAGCTGCCACAACGATATATTCTCAGTTTCTCAGTATATCTATAAACTGAACTTAATCTTTAGGCAAATACCTGTACATGGGTCAGAAAATACAGGAACAAGAACACAAGAAATACTGACATAATTTTTAAGTTAAATTCTTTAAAACATAGTTTATATACCATATAAATGCAGAGAATACATATCTAGAATACATCATAGTCCTTAAGAACAAAATTGTAGGAGGCAGAAGGCATTACAGCAATAAAAATATAAAGACATTTAGAAAAAATATTTTTAAACAGCTCACCCATGCTAGCTATTCTAAGTGAGGTCTACTGTTTACTATCTGGAGCTGCTTCCTTATCTATCTCCTTGGATAAGTTGTCTCTTAACACCTACTGCTGCTTCTGATTCTTCATGTTGGAATGTGAGAAACAAAGGCTATTTAATTAGTGTTTATTTAGCTAATGACAAAGCAATGAATAGTCCCACCAGTTAGTGATGGTTGTTTACTTTCCCTGCTAAATAGAATCTGTGGCAGCTAGCAAGTAAAGATGTAAAGAATCATACATTACACATCTGAGTACAAGCAGTTAATTACAGTATCTGTACTGACGCCAATTGACCATTAGTTTTCAGTATTTATTATTCCCATCTCTGATATCTGTACACTAGATAGCTGAACAAAACAGGTGGTTACCAAAGAAATTGTATTCTCTCAATGACCTTGTTTGCCATACTGGATCATTGTTTAAAAAACACTTGTAGTAAACAATATATTTGTGCCACAAGTTTAAATGAATTATACTTTTAGAGCAGTTTAAGGGCAATTTTCTATACCTCCCATGCTTTTCATAATACTTGTAAATAGACAAAGTATCAAACATTGTCAGCACCTTCTGAGGTCCGTATCATGGCTTCCATTTTTAAGTACTGGTAGGATATCTCTCTTTCGGTTCTTTTCCAACATGTGCAATTACTGGGATTAAACCAAAACAGAGATTACATTTTAAAATTTCTCTTCTGCTTTGAATTACTTGATATCATTAAGTGGCTTAAGAAAGCAGCCTAGCTACTTTACAATGCTAGGAAATTTAAAAATAACTTCCTTTACTCCTCCATGGACAGGCAAAGGGAGGAAGTAGTTTTTTTTTTAAATGTATTAGGACTGATATAATAGGCCACTCGGAAACATTTTTTTAAAAAAATTGAAAGCTTCCTCCTAGAAGAAGAGAGGAGGGATCAAGTATCAGGATTTTATTTTATTTTTGTTTGTTTCTATTTCTTCTTTTTTCTTTAGGGAGGTGGGCTAAATAGGGTTGCTTGAGATGCATATGCCATGTGGATGCAATGTGTGTGTGTGTTGTGTCGTTAGAGTCATGACCGACTCTACGTGACTCCATGTCCATGGAGTTTTCTTGGCAGGAATACTGGAGTGGCTTGCCAGTTCCTACTCCAGGCGTCTACAGCACCTGATATCCCCTGGTGGTCGCCCATCCAAGTACTAACCGAAATCAAGCAAGATCGGATGTGCTTAGGGCATCTAGGCTTATGTGGATGCAAAGATCACAACAAATGGCATCTCAGACCTTTCTGCTTCCTTAAGCAGCCTTATTCAGACCATTGCAATTCAGCCATGTAGTCGGGCCCTCTGTGTACTTTGCGGTCTGATCTGCACTGCTGCTGGATAACTCAATGAAGAAGCCTTTGATGGTTCACTCCTCATTTCAATTTGTTCTGCTTTTATCTCACTGACAGCTTCTGAATATTGCAGGAGGGTAGTTGTACTTTTAGTGGCTGTAACATTAATTGTACTGTATTTGTCTCACAAAATCAAAGAAGCTCAAGAGGGGAAAATGTTAGTACCTGTATTATTAGAGAAATCAAAATATAGAAAAAGATATCATCTACAGTGACATAAAACGTTTCATGCATAGATTTCACTTCCCCTCCCCCCCCCATATAAACTTTTAGACACCTAACATTCCTATAGGTTCCTCATTACTGCAAGCTGCCTTTTCAAGTAGAAACACCTTGGGTCCTTTTCAAGGAGAAAGGTGGGGTAAAAATACCCTAAATAAATAAATAGGTCACTTTTAATCCCTTGAGTACATAATTCTTGTTTGAAACTTTTGACACTAAAGGTTATCTCATTAAGCATTAAAATTTTGACACACTAAAACGTACCTCTTCTATCAGAGTATCTGGTCCATATGGATGAAAAGATGCTTATGGTCGACAATCTCAAGACTGAGAGAAAATTCTCCGTATGAGTAATTTTTGTGAACATCCATCTCTATTCCTTCTCAGAAAGCACTGGAACTCACTGGCTCGGCACAAAGACATTTGCTTGTGTGTGTTGTCCTTGTGTGATAGGAAGAAACATGAAAGCCAGGAGGGGAAGGTGCAGAAAGAAAGGGAAGAGTAAGAGAGAGAGAGAGAGACAGACAGAGAGAGAGAGAGAGAGAGAGAGAGAGAGTTGGCATTTAGCTTGGGCCCACTGTGGCTTTAGGGCAGGCATGTCCAAACTTCGGCCCTCCTGATGTTTTGGACCACAACTCCCAGAATTCCAAGCCTGTATTTCCAATGGCAAATTACTGTGGGAGTTGTGGCCCAAAACATCTGGAGGGCTGAAGTTTGGACATGCCTGCTTTAGGGACAGGGCAGAAGTGGAATCCCAGTGTCAGAAGTCCTTTTCTGCTCACAGAAGCTGTCTTTGTGGGGCATCACAATGATTTGCTTAAGTTTGGGACTGGCAATGTCAGGGACTTAAAAACTACTTATCTGGAAAACCTCTATCCACAAGTCTAGCTTGTGGGCTTCCCATAGGCAGCTGGATGGTCACTACTATTGGAAATGAATCATAGGCCAGCTCAATCTCTGTGTTTCATTCCACCTGGTGTCTCTTATCCATTACCAGCATTGTTTCATAACAAGGATATCATGCATCATCCTGTATCAAGGGTGCATCTATAGAGTAACAATTCCTTCTCCTCTTGGAGGGGTGCATTTCCATACCTTCTTTCACTAACAGGTCTCATCCTGCTGTTACACAATTCACTTCCTAATGCAGACAGCAGCTGGGTTATTTCAATAGGGATCACATTGACGTGCCAACTTGCTTCTCTGCTGCAGAAGTGTTTCACGCTGTGTTACCATCTGGCTTTGCTACAGTGATCTCAGAGCCAACTCACAACTATTCCCAGAGACAAATACCATACAGAAGTATACAACGGGGTATACAAGCCCTTCAGTTTGCAGCAGGCTTTGCAAGCTGGAGCAACACAGACATTATACAATGACAGCTAGAGATCAGGGATAAGAATGGGCCCATTGATATGTAAATCATCATACACACACGCGCGCAGACACACACCCCTATTTGTACTACCTGTTGAGACTACACAAGTAGATGGTTGTCAATACCCGTATAACCCACTATATACTGTTGCATCTGGCAGACCAAATAGCATGCAGACATCTTTTGTATACATTAGAAAGGTTGTTACCACTTGGCTTTCTTAAACCACACTAGCCCAGTTTTAAGGTATCTTTGCACACACGTTTGGAATTTAGCTCCAAATTGATCTAAATCCACATCATTCAATATGTTCACGTCTACCTTGGAGACTACCAAGCGTACCTACAGTGGAAAGAATCACTTTCCAGGCTGTAGTTTAAGGGGTCCAATGCACATTTTGACAGAAGTGGTTATGAGATACAGGAGGCGAACAGCTGAGGAGAGATATAAGAACAAAACATTTAAGAAGAAGAGCACTCCTATCAAAACTAAATATTTGCTGATACAGTCTTAAAAATGTATGAAATACTAAATATTTCATGTACTGTTACTAGAAAGAACAAATTTGTTCTTCGGCAATGACAGACCTCAGGATGTTAATAAATAAAGCACCTATAGTTTTTGTTTTGGATCCAATGTTTGTGTTTAAACCTGCTTTTTATAAAATGTTCTCTAAGAATGGCCTCTAACAAGAGATAGAGATGGGTACTTTGTATTTATAAATCAGAGATACAAATACGACCTGTGGCACCACAGGGGCTGTGGTGACCCAGTTCTCACCCACCCCCAGGACTGGCTAGTCCACTTACTAGACTCCAGTTGGCACTGGGGGTCCTTTATCATCAGCAGCACACCAATCTAGGTAGGAGCCCAGCCACCCCTTCCCTGTCCCCCCAGGCAGCTGACTCCTCATCCTGCCTCCTGCCAGAGAAGTGGAGAAAGGTCAGACAGGCATATTGAGTTGGTAGAAATGAAGAACCTTATCAACCTTTCATTTATCTGGAGATCAGCAAATGTGTTCAGCTGAACAGAATCAGATTTCCTTTGCAAACTTTTGGAGGCAACTTGGAGAACTCAAACTAGGAACTTCAGGCACGGAGGGAACAGAGATGGAGTACGTGTTGCCTAATCGTTTTCCACAGTTGTTGGCTGTAACACTTGAACAGAGCAACTGTGAGCAGCTGCACCATTGAAGAGTTCAAGCGGGGGCTCTCAATCTTAAGGCGAGCACAGTGGAAGAATGGGTCAAGGAAAGGAAGGAATGGATCTTGTTCTGTAAATACATTTTGCCCTGCTTTATTGGGAGTTATAGTGTAAACAGTTGCTGGTGGGAGAGAGAATGAGATGAGGATAAAAGCCTCTTTTCCAGAGTTACTTTGTTTTCCAAGCTACAGCCAACCTTAAAGCCACTTAACTGACTCAGGTGTGATTAAACTAATTAAAACTGACTGAACTAATGACATTTCATTGTTAATGTTTTTTTTAAAGGAAAGCCAGTTTATGTGGTGAAACATCATCAGCACTTGTACTGAGACATCTGGTCCTTGGGTTTGTTCTTGAATATAAAAGCCTGTTGCCTCCTCAGAGTTTTATTCTGCATCTGTTGTCCTTACATGGTAGAGTATTGGTAATAAAAATGATGCTTAATATTTCAAAAGGATTTTTGAGCACTCAAAGCTCCTACAAATCAGAATTCTAGTCCCAAATTAACCTTTCTAAGTGTTGGAAATCAGCAAGCACATCGGGACTGAACAGGCCTTTTACAAACTGCCACTTGATCTGCGTATTATATTGGCCTTTTAGCCTAGTTGGACAGGATACAAATTAAATAAATAAATAAATAAATAAATAAATAAATAAATAAATAAATAAATAAATTTACATAACATGTAAACATTGGCACCTTGATTTAGGCAACTAGAATATCATAATCCTAAGAGGAAACAGGAGGAAAAGCATATGGTGCCACCTAAGCTAAAACTATTCCTGCCAAGAAAACTCCATGGACATAGGGTCATGAAGAGCCAGTCATGACTGTAACAACACAACACACAAGCCAAAAGTGAAAAATAGTGTAGGAAAGGCTTGAACGATGGAGAGAAAGACAAAAAAAAGACCCTTTTCTTTTGCTGATACCCCTGCATTATGGGGCATGTGTGTATGTGCTCTTTTAAAATAAACATTCTTGTTTTGTTTGTCTCTCATCATTTATTTTGTGGATCAACACCATTCACAGAATGCTCCTGAACTGTTCATATTAACTAGGAATTGGGCTCATATATTTAAGAATTTGCTGACTTCTTTTTTGATAGGGATTTTTCTCCTTGGACTTGCACAATTGGCTTTTATATATTTTACCAATAAAATATTAAATTGCTATAATTGTAATTTTGCCTTCTTTGTAACAATTATTTGTAGTAGAATAAGTAGCATCTGGGTATTAAGGATACTATAGCATCTTACAGACCAATAGAACTATGGCAAACTAAGCTTTCACAGCCTACAGCCCCCGTTCTTTGGTACATGATAACCATTCTGAGCTGACCCAGTAGAAGGGCATGAACATGAACTACAGAAATTTCTATACAATCACAGTAAAGGACCAAGAAAAGCAAGAGGGCAGCAACAGCCCTCTCATTTTTGCACAAAGGTCCAACATTTGTAGTAAAACAAAGCAAATATGAGATTTCTTTATCAAACCCAAAAGAGTCTCAAGGGCAGGAGCTTATTGGGTTTATTCACCCCTGTTCAGCGCAGCAGCTCTGACATTATGTTCTTTTTAAAAACTGTGGATGTTTATTTGCTGATGACTGTTCTCATTATCTATGAAATGTGCAATGCCAACCACATTAAATAGTTCAGCAATGAGCATACAGAGGTACAATTGCACATGATTAATATTTATAGACTCTAGCAAAGAATAAATCTTCCTCCTTCCAAAGCTTTGAAATATGGAGTTACAAAGCCTAGATAAAGGGGGGAAAGAAGGAAGAACAGAGAGCTTTGGAGGTGACAAAATCAACACCAGGGACAAAATAAAGGAAATAAAATATAAAATTTGAGAGAGAAAAAGAATTTAGTTGAATCTGCCTGAAAATGCATTATGACAACAACTTTGAAAAAAAACATGTAATTTTTCTTGCATTGTAAATATTACATTGTTTCAAATATGAGTCTGCAAGATAACATAATGTCTGCTATGGGTAGCAATGATAAAGAGGATTATTTCTGAACAATAATAGGTTTGCTGCATGAAGCCAAATAGTTGGCAGTTTCTGGATATATTGCAAGAGCTCTGGGTAATACTGCCACGGCCACCCCAGTCCTCTGACATACGTGTTTAGAATCTAAGGGTAAACTATAGATAGCCTGTGGTAGGGATGGCACTGACAACCAAGCTCTAGAGATCACAAGACATTACATGTTCTCCCCCCCCAAAAAACCCCCAAAGAACAAAAAACATGGCCACAAGACCCAACCACCTTAATTCTTGTGCTATGGTGGCAGTTTGCCAGAAAAGGTGGCTGTTTGCACCTTAAACCATTTACTCTGCTGGTCTTAAGAGCTGCCCATACAGCTGGTTAGGAAGAGGTGTGATTAATAATAAAGTACAAATGAGGATCTTTGATTTGACTGAAGAATGCCACTAAGAAGGTATGAGAACCACAGTGGAGATGATGGAAAAGGGTTGGATCTGTCAGGAAGCAGAAGGTTGCTACTGCATATGCAGTTTGGCACGAACTATGATGAATGACCATGAGAATGTAAGAAAGGGTGCAGTAAACAAGTTACACCTCAATGCACTATAAGGAAGTCAATTGTGCAGCACCAGAACCTGGAACTGAACAACAAACTATATAGGTCTAGAGATTTCTGAGGTCCAATTACATCAGATTCGTCAGTGCTGCAATCTGGACCCCCGCAACCTATGCCCTATAGAGGCAGTGGGGACATTCTGCCATGTTTTGAAGCCCCTCAGGAACCGATTATTATTTTAATTTTTTAAATGGCCACTACAGAGTGAAATTGAGTTTTTAAAGATGTCCTCCATTTTTGGTGAGAGGTTTTTTTTTGGGGGGGGGGGTAGAGACAGGGCCTGAAACATGCCTTTCCCAATGAAGCTGACTTGACAAACAGTGTTTCAGGGTTTAAAAATTCACTCTTTATAAATAATACAGTAGTATACTTACAAGTGTAATATGTTCTGAATGCATGCTCATAGGAACTCTAGGAAGAGCAGCTGTATGTTCAAAAATTGAAAAAATACAATTAATTTTTTTTAAAAAAATGTTACAGCAGAGCGCATCTAAAATTTGTAAGGCAGCAGTTAAAACAGCAATGGTTTTCTGCTCTTAAGTCGAATTGCTCGTAGGTAGAGCCGCTCATAAGTAGAGTTACCTCTGTACTGCCTCTTGTCATAGTGTCAGTCTGTTCTCATGGTACAAAGAGAAGTAAATCCAGAGAGTGAGAAAATGAGCAAAGCAGCAGACCAGAGAGGAAATTATCATTCGATGTTATGTCTTTGGTTTGAAATGTCCTTCATCCAGAAAAGAAAGACACCTACCAACCATTTGCAAAATGAGTTATTATTTTTAGTATTGAGGCCAAAAAGTTTCTGGAAAACTAAATCCATTAAATATGCATAAGAAATAATACTGCACAAATATTGACTTGAAATATATGTAATTTGCATTTTTTATTTCTAATAATATGTCTAGCATCAAATAATTTTGCCTAGAAAACTCTGCCTGCTCACATTATAAATTAGCTCTATCTTTGACTTCTTGCAAACAGTATGAACAAAGAAAAATACAGAACAATAGCACAGCAAATGGGACAGGATCGATTTGCAGAGAACGGTATGCACTGAATGAGCTTTGTCTGCAATCAGCATGATATCACAAACACGAAATACACCATTTTCTAAAGAAATATAATCTTGCAATCATCAAATGCACTTCAGAAAAGGCATAAATATGATGATCTTAGTCTTGTGTAAGTGTTTGCCAGTAGATAGACAGGACTACAAATAGCTACCTTTATTACAATGAGCTTTTTCAATACTTTACATCAGTAAGGCAGTGGAGATTGAATCAGGAACATAAAATCAGGACAACAAAAGTATTCCCTGGAACATGCCTGAATGCTTTTATAGCAGTAAATTATGAAGTGTGTCATGTTTCAAAAGCATATCAGACTTATCTGTAGAGAGTCCAGGAAGTGTTATGTGACACTTCTTGAATGAAAGTTGCAATTTCTAAGTTTTTTGACAGAGCCAACAATTACCAACATCCAATTGCTTTCAGGGTCCCTTTCCCCTTATCTTTATAAATCCTACCTATGTATTCTCCTGAAATACACAGAGAGATGAAGTGGGAGCAGCATGTATCTAAACATGCAAATTTTGCCTCAAAATGCAAATTTCATATACAGTGGACCCTGTATACAAACAGCTTGTATAACATAAAATCTGTACAACATAAAAATTCTGGAGATAGGGGAAATTTGCTTAACATAATTGCCTATGGGGAGAATCCGTACAACATAAAAATGGGATTACTCCATTCTCAATGCTTTCCTATGGTAATTTGTATAAAGGAAATTTTGCTTTTTATAATTTCATTTGGAATGAATTAATTCCTTTATACAGTGTCTGACCGTATTTCAAGTACAGTGGACCCTTGTATAAGAAACGGTTTTTATAACCTAAAATCAGCACAACATAAAAAAATTCCGGAGATAGGGGAAAATTGCTTAACAGAATCGCCTATGGGGCGAATCCATACAACATAAAAATGGTTGCAATTAGGCATTACTCTGTTTTCAATGCATTCCTATGGGAAATTTGTATAAAGGCAAAATTGCTTAACATAATTTCATTTGGAATGAATTAATTCCTTTATACAAAGTACCACAGTACATATTTGCTTTATATTATTTCTAATACATATTTAATGAATTTAGCATTTAGAAATTTGTTGTAGAAATGCAGTCTGCAGGTAGCATTTTGTTACTCACTCAGTAAACATGGGCAGAAGGGCTGTAAGGGTTCCATGGCCCCCATGGAAGCCCAAGATCCTTTGTGTGCACTGCAAAGATCTTGAAACAGCAGAGATAAGGAAATGTCTGGATGACTCAGACTGCAACTCCCACAATTTTTATGCTAAATGTGACTGAAAGTGTTACAGCTCCAAAGATGCTGAAAGCCAAAGGTGTTCAAATCCTGGTTAGAGATGTAAAATTTCTGGAAATGTTGAAGCTCGGGAAAAAACCCAATTTTTCCTAGTTTTTTTTTAAAAAGAAAAAATGGAAATTTTTTTAAATTTTTTTTTAAAAAATGCTACATTAGCACACACACCCTTTACAGCGTGGGGTGTGGTGGCTCAGCAGGCTAGAGCACTGAAAAACTGTCAGCTACAAAGTTGGCAGCTCAGCGGTTTGAATCCCGGGTGCCATGCAGCAGAGTGAACTCCCACTCCAGCTCCTGCCAACCTAGCAATTTGAAAGCATGTAAATGCAAGTAGATAAATAGGTACTGCCATTAAAAAGCAGGAAGGTTAAAAAAACGTTTCCTTGCAGCCACAGACTTGCACAACACTGGCTCTTTGGCTTGAATATGGACTTGCTTATCTTCAGTGCACAGAAATTAGAGTAATCTGGTACTATGCTTCTTTTTAGAAATGATTTGGAAAATATTTGAACACCCTGTCTTAAAATATTTTATTCATCATATTAAAATTAAACATTCCATAATCATTTTTTTCTTTTTTTCAATTTTTCCAATTTTTCAGAAAAAGACCAAAAATGCTGCAGGAAAAAAAGTGAATTCCCCCCCTCCCCCCCCATGGGCCTTCACATCTCTACTCCTGGTACAGAGCAGCACTGGTTCATCAAGTAGGCTTGCTGGACTCAACAAAATTTGGTAGAGGCACTCTACTACCTTTGGGGTGAAGATGTGCTGATATTTCTGATAAGGAGGAGCCTTGCACCACCAAGAGGATGACTCCATTTCAAAATAGACATAAGACCAAGAGTCAAAGAAAGAAACACATACATACTAAAATGAGCTTGCCTGGTTGTTAAGATTACCGGGGAGCCCTTTCTCTCTGTCCCACGTCTTTCACAGGTGTGCTTATTGGGGACACAGGAGAGGGCCTTATCTGTCACTCCCTCCTGGACTCTGGAACTCCTTCCCAGAGGAAGACAGGCTGGCTTGCATTCATTGCTTTCTTTCTGCAAGCAGATAAAGACTATTCTCTTCAGACACGTATAAGGCATTACTGTACTAGTATCACATAGATGGACTGTTGTTGGTGTAGTGTGGTGTGCTAAGTGGATGGGTTTCAAACCATTGAAACCCCTCTGGGGACTCATCCGCTGCCCTGCCGCCTGGCCTGCCCATCGGTGCTTCCCGACCTGCGATCTATACTGGGAACTCTTCAGCCCATCAGGGTTTGGGATGAGGTAGCTGGGGTGGGGGTGGGGTTTGCTGTGATCCTGGTGGGGTGTGTGTGAATGCAAGGCTTCCCCTCAGTTCTCCCGTTGTCTCCCGTCTTGACTGAATTGACAGCTCAGCTGTTTTACCATACGAGGCTCCTTCCTTCGCCCCCCTCCAACATTTACCAACTGTCCCCCTGCCTTGGCCCGCTATTATATCATACTTCTGTTGTAGTTTTATTTTATTCTCATTTTGTTATTTATTTAATCTAGTTCTGTATTATTGTTACCCACTTGATTGTAATTGTTGGATTTGTTTGATTTGCTGTTTGTTTGTTTGTTTTAGGTCACCATGGCAGCAGGCGCTCCCATACCAACTGTGTTGGGCCGTGGACGGTACGCTTGGAGTCAGAGGGTTAGTCAGATAAGAAGAACTCGGGTCAGGCATCTCGCGCCTGTCCCACGTTCTGACCCCTCGACTCACTGCCACGTGTCCCAGAGCCATCCCACCAGTGCCTCCAACGTGTCCTGTCTCCTTATGAATGCCAGGTCGGTCCATAATAAGATCCCCGTCATTTATGACACCATCAGTGATGGGAGGGCCGACCTGGCCTGTATCACGGAGATTTGGGTGGGCGCAGACGGGGGAGCCTCGCTCACCCAGCTGTGCCCGCCTGGGTTTCTGGTTCAGGGAGTGGGTAGGTTGGAGGGTCAGAAGGGGAAGGGGTTGCCATTGTCTACAGGGACTCTCTTTATGTGACCAGAGCCTCGACATTGGTTAGTCCGGGGTTAGAATGCCTTCACCTGTTGGTAGGTCAGTGGGATAGATTTGGCATTGTGCTGGGCTACCATGCTCCCCGCAACCCAGCACAATCCCTTCCAGAGCTCTCGGAGTTCATCGCGGTGGCGCTGTTGAAGTCCCCATGGCTTCTGGTCATCGGGGACTTCAGTGTGCATGCCGGCGGTGAACTGTCTGGTGCGGCTCTGGAATTCATGGAGTCCATGGCCTCCAAAAGCAAAGCAAAGCAAAGTGTTCTGCTTATATACCGCCCCATACCACTACAAGTAGTCTCTGGGCGGTTTACAATTTTGATTACAGTGTGCAGGCTACACATTGCCCCCCCAGCGAGCTGGGTACTCATTTTACCGACCTCGGAAGGATGGAAGGCTGAGTGAACCTTGAGCCTGCTACCGGGGATTGAACCCAGGTCGTGAGCACAGTTTTACCTGCAGTACAGGCATTTAACCACTGCGCCACGAGGCTCCATGAGCCTATCCCAGCATATTTCTTGCCCTACCCACAGGTCTGGGCATACCCTTGACCTGGTATTTACCTCCATGTCGGGGGAGTCTCATCTGGAGGTGGGGGATATAATCTTTCTACCTGTGTCATGGTCAGATCATCACCTGTTGTCCTTCTCCCTGTCAATTGCACCCCCCCGCGGGGACCATCGACCCCTTGTATGGGCCCGCCCCCGAAGGCTTCTGGACCCTGCTCGGTTCCGTGTTGCTGTCGGGGAGCTTCCTGATGGGTTGGCTGACGATCCAGCCAAGGCTGCGGCCAACCAATGGTTTTAAACAGCGTCCCGTGCCATTGACCGAATCGCCCCCAAGCGCCTCCTACACGGCAGAGCTCGACCTTCGTCGTGGTTCACGGCGGAATTGAGAGCGATGAAGCAGGAGCGGAGAAGGCTGGAGAGCAGCTGGAGACGAAGACGGACGGTTACCAATAAGACTGCAGTCATCATCCAGACTAGGCGCTACTCCAGGGCGATCAGGGAGGCTAAAACATCTTATTACTCCCTGAGAATTGGTGAGGCCTCGAACCGCCAGGCGGAACTTTTCCCAGTGGTCCAAGGCCTCACCAATCCTAGTCTGGCCAGGCCTCCTCCTACTGATTTCAGTAGTGAGAATTTCGCAGTCTGTTTTAGATCAAAAAGAGAGGCCATCTGGGCCGGCTTCGAACCCCCCTCGATCTCCTCGACTGGTTGAGTTTGGGCCTGTTTCCTCTTCAGAGGCCTCCAGGGCAATTGCCCATTGCTGACCCGCGACCACCCCCTTTGACCCTTGCCCATCATGGCTCATAAAAGCTGCCGGTGGGAGGATGGCCGAATGGGCTTCTGTCATCGCCACTGCCTCCTTCAGCAAGGGGTTTTTTCCCTCTCGCCTGAAGGAGACAGTGATAAAGCCCATTCTCAAAAGACCGGGCATGGCGTCGGACCAATTGGCGAACTATCGTCCGATTGCCAACGTCCCCTTCATGGGCAAGGTAATTGAGAGGGTGGCCGCGATTCGGATTCAGTCCTTTCTGGAGGAACAGCGGTGCCTTGATACTTGCCAGTCTGGTTTCAGGCCTGCCCGGGGGACCGAGACAGCTCTGGTCGCGCTGCAAGATGACCTAATCTGGGCGGCCGACAGGGGTTGCTCTACCCTGTTGGTCCTCCTGGATTTGTCAGTGGCCTTCAATACCGTCGACCACGGTATCCTACTGGACCAGCTCTCTGAGGTAGGTATCGGAGGCACTGTTCGCAGTTGGCTCCGGTCCTTCTTGGAGGGTCGGCTCCAGTATGTGCAGCATGGTGGAGAGTTGTCGGCCCCGTGGAGACTCCCATGTGGGGTTCCGCAGGGCTCGTCTCTCTCCCCCATGCTGTTCAACATCTACGTAAGACCGCTGGCTGGGGTCATTTGGAGATTTGGAGTCTGCTGTCATCAGTATGCTGATGACATGCAGCTCTATCTCTCCTTTTCCACCTCTGCAGTGGAAGCTGTCCAGACCCTCGACCAGTGCCTGGAGGCAGTCATGGCTTGGACCAGGGCGAACAGGCTCAAACTCAACCCCGAGAAGACCGAGGTTATGTTATTTTGGAGCTATCCGTCTGGATACGGAGGCCCTCTCCCCAGTTTGGAGGGTGTTTCTCTCCAGCTGGCGGGCAGGGTTCGGAATCTGGGCGTGGTTCTGGATCCGGCGCTATCCTTGGAGGCCCAGATAGCTGCCATGACCCAAACCGCCTTTTACCACCTTCGCCAAATAGCTCAGATCCGCCCGTACCTAGACGGCAACTCTCTGAGAACAGTAGTGCTAGCATTGGTGATCTCGAGGTTGGACTACTGCAATGCCCTCTACATGGGGTTGCCCTTGACTCTCCTCCAGCGCTTGCAGCGGGTACAAAATGCGGCGGCCAGACTGGTGGTGGGTGCACGTCGCTATGACATCACCCCAGTCTTGGCCCGCCTGCATTGGTTGCCTATTGCATCCCGGATCAGATTCAAGGTCCTGGTTTTAGTTTATAAAACCCTCCATGGCTTGGGCCTGGACAACCTGGCAGAGCGGATCGCCCAGCGATCAACTTTGGCCCAACCAGTTCGGCAGTCGTGAGCGCACTTGCTTCGGGTTGTTACCCCCCGAGAGGCCCGAAAAACTTCGACCCATAACCGGGCCTTCTTGGTGGCTGCTCCTTCATTGTGGAACAGCCTCCCCAGCGATGTGCACTCTGCAGAGTCCCTGTTGGCCTTTCGCAGAGCACTGAAAACCATTCTGTTCCGCGAGGCCTTTGGTGACCAAGTCTAGTTTTTTTTTTACACAACTTCTCCCCGCCATCTGCTAGCTATCCTAATTATGATGCTTGCTCATTTGAGCAACAAATGCTTTTATGACAAGGGTGCTATTGAACTGTTTTTAACTTTTTAAATTGTTTTAATTATTATTGGTTGTCTTGTGTCTGTTGTTTGTAAATTTGCTGACTAGCTCAGCCTACTGTAAGCTGCCCAGAGTTCCCTTGGGAAGATGGGTGGGGTATAAATTCAACAATAAATAAATAAATAAATAAATAAATAAATAAATAAATAAATAAATAAATAAATAAATAAATAAGCTCACCATGTGCTTGAATGCCAAAGGTGAAAGTTAAACAGATTTGTTAGTTCAGTGCCACTATATTACACTAATACTCCATCATACTGTCCTAAAATGTGCTCAAATTAACTTCAAGGCTACTAGAAGTCCCTTCACATCGTTGTTTCCTAAAGGCTAATGTTAGGGGAAAGGTTGGCTGCATAAAAATCAGAACGGAAAAACCAATGGGGGAAAATTTCACAGTGAAATTTCTGTTCACATGATCTTCCACCTCAAGAGTCCCATGGGAAATCCCATCAGATTTCGATGAAGCGTAATGATCATTATTTTTTTCCAAGAGAAACATCAAGTGGTGCAGGACTATTTTAACTCCTATGAAAAATAGCATTTTTCTGTGTAGAAATCACTAGAAAAAGCATCAATGTGTCAGATTTTGGTGATTTCCAACATAGAATAATGGGGTGGGGGCTAGAAACTGGGTAACAAGACCAGGGGTTTTGCAGGAATCCAAGAAATCTCACTGACTCAGTAAGAAGTCTATATGTGGCAAGACTTAGAAAATAACCAGGAATAATTTGTTGCTGTTTTCAAAAAATATTTGTCCGCTCCTTAATCCATAAAGCCCTAATATCAAGCAAAACCTTATTTTACTGATGCTGAGACTGTGTCATCTGCTAGAACAACAACAGAGTACAACATAAATATACTGAGAGGAAGCAATGGATTTATTTTTATTGCTGAATTGTTCTTCCTCCAAGGGCTCCTAATATTTGATATCAAGAGGCCATATTCACTCCACTCCCCTCTTCTACCAGCCCACCATTTGCCACAGCTGTAACCGTGCAGAGGTTCCTCCCAAAAGCTGACGGCGTACAGCCAACCCCTTCTGATGCTTCACATGTTGCCTTTCACCAAAAGGAGATGTATGTCAACTCAGGATGTGTAACATTACAGCAAGGGAATGTAACGTTCTGTCATGCCAAGGAAAGATCTGGGGGTAGAGAACCTGTGCTGTTGTTATGTTTGTAACGGGTCTTCTCAGACATCCAACTCATGAACAAATCTTACAAAGAAAAGTAGCATATCAGCGGCCAAATGCTTCTTAATTTTCAGCACTCCGTGTGCAATTCTGCGACATCCACTGGTAAAATTTTTACAGAACATATGAAATGGCAGGTCATAGTCTGCAAAATGAAACATAATTATGAAATCATATAGTGTTATACAGTGTGGTAGTTAACCAGTCAAGCTCAGTCAAGTCAGAAGGACTTATTCCCAGTCAAGCATTTGTAGGACTAACAAATACATCTTAAATTGGTCTGCTATGGGCATCAGGAGTCAGAGAAGTGTGCTCAGTCCCTGTAGGTAGGATGGATTACTTTCCAGTATAGAATTTAATAAATGCAACCCTATTGTAGTAAAATTCAGATGCTGCCTTTTACAGATCCACGTTACCCAAAGGACTCATAATTTTCAATATGAAATGGTACTAGATCACCATTCTATGTAAGCCAATCAG
This sequence comes from Phrynocephalus guinanensis, assembly GCA_037367245.1. Taxonomy (NCBI): domain Eukaryota; kingdom Metazoa; phylum Chordata; class Lepidosauria; order Squamata; family Agamidae; genus Phrynocephalus; species Phrynocephalus guinanensis. Next base: position 12,207,452 of record CM074738.1, read on the forward strand.
AGGAATTTTATATCTTCACTCTGAAACAGATATTTATGTATATTTTATTACACTATTTACATACATATTTCTTAGACACAGCACTCCAGAGTCAACAGAGCTCACCATACTACAGCCATAAATTGCCATGTTGGATAATATAACTGTTTTAAATCTGAACAGTAATGAATGAGGGGGAAATATACTACTGTATGTTGTGTTGTACTGGAAAATCAATGATAAAAGTTCTATTTGCTTATTAAAATGAAATATTATGAAAATAATATTCTTATCAAATATACAACTTGCAGTAACACAATACAGAACAGAAAATGTATAGGTAATTCTTCCAGGCAGCAATGACTTAATTGTTTTAATACAGTTTGAAATAGAGATAAAGAGATCTCAGTTTCCCAGCCAGCCTGACCATACTGAGTAGGAACATAGAATAAAAACAGCAATTGCTTGTTAAAATATGAACAGAACTGGTTTTAATGTGATGTTTACCCAGTGTGTGGTACCCTAACTAGTGTGGTAATCACACTCTTGGTGGAAAAAGCCAACAGCATATTAAAATGGATGGAAATTACTGCCTTCAATAACAACATAAGCACCCATCCACATATACCAGTGACTAAATGCAACAACACACCAGAGTTCTGTGCAGAACTGGACAAACTGAGGACTCCTTTTGTGTCAAAATGTATGAAACAGCTCTACATGAATACATGATAGTGTAAAAAAAGAAAAATGAAAGCATTGCAACTATGTAGGAGCTGATTCATGTCAAAAATGTGTGAAAAGTTGTTTATCACACAGTCAAATAATTCATCAAAAAAACTGCAACCCTAGTGTATTTATGACGTTCCAACATCCAAACATGACAATGGATACAAGCGTTTAAAGTCAGAAAACCCAGAAACGATATTCAGAAAGATTATAAATACCAGCTGTGAGGCTCCTTTTGCTATGAATGTGACTAAACCTCCCCAATTGTAAGAAAAAAGGAAATCCATTAAGCATAACGAATGTTGACTCTAATTTGACTTGACATTCAGTCCATTTCCCATCTTCCGAGCCATGGTTTTAATCTTGCACACATACAAAAAGAAAAAAGAAAAGAAAAAGAAAAAGAAAAAGAGAAGAAAATCCAAATTAATTCTTCCAATAGGTGTATGAGAACTTCTTGGTGGGTTGAAACATAACTTCTTCATTCTGACAAAGGGAATCTCAAGATTTCTCCATCTGGGAGAGAAATCAGGGGGGTGGGGGGAGTTTTCTTCTTGCAGTGTGATTTCTCTTGCCCAAGATTCTTCCCCACCCTAAAAAATTTCATGGGAAATGTGAGTCTTCTCACAAGTTTCATGGTCTCTTTCCCCCTCCCTCTTCTCGACTCTTACCATTGTGGCATAAAGTTGCACATTTTCAACACCGCATTGACCTCAAAAGGGCAGAAGAAAGACCAAGAAAGGTAGAATTACTCAATTCCTTCAAATTAGCAATGTTCATCTGCAGGATTGAGTGAGAAAGGTCAAAATAAGGCAAACGAGGATATCCTATTTGCCTTATTCTTTTAATGGAGGTCAGGGCTGTGCATTTTGCATTTATTTTTACTACAAATTACACAGGTCTTCTTTCTATGAACCCCATCTGCACAATGCTTTGAAGCTTCTTTTCCAAACAGGAAGCTAGACCTATCCAAGGCATAAAACCTGCCAGCTGGACCTTCATTCCAAGTGGGCACAATCTATGTGTCAGTAGGATCAGGGTCCTGCAGGTGAGAATTCTCCAAGAAAAGGGAATTCTGAGATTCATCGTTTTAAAAAAAAGGCCAAGATGCACATTTTACAAGCATACACAGCCAGAGCTAGGAAGATTGGCCAAGAAGACCATCAATCTCCAGACAGAGCCAGGAAAAAAATCCTTCCTGAAACCTGAATGAGCTGCTTGCTGCATCAACAATGCAGTAAGGCCCCCATATCTTTGGGGGATTGGTTCCGAGTTACCCTGAGGAGGATGCTGAAACTAGCCACTAGAGGGAGCCAGAGTACACATGATGTAGTTCAATAACAAGAATACTTAGCATGTTCTCTGGCTCCCTCTAGTGGACCTGTTCTGGTACATACATCATGAAAATGAATTTCTCAAGTTTTTTTTCCTTTTAATATTTTTTAGCTTTTTCAGCTTGCAGATAAGTGAGACTGCTCATACTGATCCTAAGGGTACAGAAGTCCTACTATACTAGTTTAGATGAATCGACAGTTTGAGTCAGTATCTATCAGCTTCCTATGATGCTACAAATGATCAGCCTTCTCAATTAACTTGCCCACTAGGAGCAGAAAGAAAAAGATAGATGCATCCTTGCTCTCACTCAGTATAGAACTCTATGCGAAGAGAGGCATTTATTTATTTATTTATTTATTTATTTATTTATTTATTTATTTATTTTAGAGATTTTACCCCACCTTTCTTCTTGGAAAAAGGACCCAAGGCAGCTTACAGAATGAGGGATAATATACAGTCCAGTACCATTAAGACATGTTCAAGTATTTGAGAACAAGGAATTGAGGGACATCTTACAGCATTAACAGACATTACATTAAAGCTGTAAGTTAAAGGGGGAGTAAACTTCCATGTAAAGTTATGAGTGATAGAAACTAACATTGAAAACATAGTGTCAATGTAAAATCATAAGGATATAATTAGTTATAAACACAAAGTCTATGTGATCCTGTAGATTTGAATAAAAGACACATAATAGGTAGACCATCGTTCAGGGAAAGCTTGCCTGAAAAGAAAGGTCTTTGCCTGTTTCCGGAAGTTAATGCAGTATTATTTTAAAATAGCTACACTCTTACGCATGGCTTTGTAGGCTTGATACATCCTTTCCTTTGAAGCCCTCTGATTGCTGATTATGTCTTTGACTTTCTACAGCAGAATAAATAATAAAGGATTTTGAACCCATCGTGTATCCCAAGCAATATTTTCATTACATGTACCCTCTAGTAAAAACACAGAATGTGATTCCATTTGCCAATTACAGCCTTTCTTAAAAAAAAAAAACTAAATCCCATTTTCACTCCAGAACAGAAATGATCTTTATGGCTACTGTCTTCAGATATTACAGCTTTGTTCTGGTTCATCTAGAAACATCCAGCCTCAGGTAAATTATGAAAAGGAATGGAATATTAGTGCCTGCTCTGATATGAAATATAGATTGAAAATGTTGGAAAGAATAGTTTAAAATGTTTAGAAGGAGAAAACATCTGGTTGGAAAGATTGTAGCAAGAGTTCTAAATGGTCTCTTTTAGCATACACTATAATTAACTACTGAAGAGAGATGTCTTTTTAAGTTTTCATTAACGTCACAGCTCTCTCTTACACTTACATTCCAGTTTTTTTGTTGACATGGCTTTTAATAAATCATTCATTAGGGCTGGTTTTAACAAAGCTGTTTCTGCTGGTGCCTGAGAAATTAAGACTTGTGCTAATGCAGCCTTCAATATGTGTAGTAACATTTCCAGCCTATTCAAATGTCACAAACTGCACAAACTATACACTAAATAAAAACAAATCTAGGCCTGATGTAGACCAAGATCGGCAAAGTTTTTAAAAAGTGCTGTTTGGTTCAAAGGAAGAATTTTGTGTGTGCAGAGACATTGTGAATCAAAGTTCAATAAACAGTTTTGCAAAGTTTCTAGGATATGCCTATACTTGGGGTTCAGAGATATTCCAAAGAAATCAGGATTGTGTAATATTTTAGAGTTTTAATATTTTAATTAAAGTGCATAGCTGTACTTTTAAGTACTGCTAAACTCCTCTTTAGCTATAGCCCAGAAATAAATGTTTTTTCCAGAGGTTGACGCAGATATTATTTTAAACTCAATAATAATAATAACATCCACTTAATACATTGGCAGTCCATCAGTGGAATGTCACATATCAGGAATCAGATCAGGAAGGTACCTGTCTGATTGCTGATCAGCTGGGATATGTGTCATTGGAGCGGCAGTAGGAAGGACCATAGCATTACTTATGGCAGTAGATTGGATGCTACAATTTCCACCACGCTCAAGCTGTGGTAGACTGAGTGTCCCAATTTTCAGTACATCCCAGAGATGATAGATTGGCAGGTTCAATCTTCAGCTCACTCAAGTTCATTGGCAGGAGCTCCAGCTGATCCAAGCCCAATTAAGCTGGAGGTTTCAGCCAATTAGCTTAGAGGTTACCAGCAGCTATTTCCTGGGGAGTTTTACATTTGGTTTTAGAATTGCATTTGTTAGAAAAAGAGAAGTATGTTGTGCCAACCATTTGAAATCTGTTAAGGGTATAGAGGACATGTTTCAGGTCAAGATCAACAAAGGACGCAGAGAAGGCAGGGTGTTGGGCCCGTTTAATTCCCCACCCTCCATGTCCAAACCAAAGGTGCACCAGGAGAATTCAGCTTCATGCATCATTTGTCCTATCCTGATTGGGATAATGCTATACCTCTAGAACTTTGTAATGTGCAGAACACAGTATTTGATGCAACAGTGTGTGTGGTGCAAAATAGGCATCTATGTCTAATATAAGGCATCTTTTAGTTTTCCAGCTCCAATATGAGACATGGGGCATAATCCTTTGAGGAATCATTAAGTGTATGTCCTGTGGCTGTAGCATTCCGTGTGGTATCTATAGCTAAATCTAAAAAGTTTCTTCCTGCAATACCCGGGGTTTCAATAATAAACCTCTCTTCAAAGTTACTGTGGAACTGTGACCCAATGTCCTTTTATTTGAACCACTGTTGTAGGGTAAGATGCTGCTCATAATCTGTTTCCATTTGTGGTGCTAAGTAGATTGAACTCCAGTGAGTGAAATCTTCTTGATGGAGTTATGCCATGTGATACTGATAACATCATCAGCTGAGATGTGTTTTATTTAAAAAGAAACAAAACATTTCCAATTTATTTGTCCCGAGAGTTCCCAACTCACAAAGCTTCTGAAAAATCTGTTTTGTTACAGCGATGTCATTCCAGCTGCAGAAATTTTTCTGAAATTAAAGATTCGCCCTTTCCAGTGAATTTAATTATCATTTTATTTTTCACTTAAGTTGGTACTGTTTTAAATAGTCCTCTAAATTGTTTTTTATTCCCAGTGCTTGGAGAAAGGCAGTATATGCATGAAATGGATGAATGAATAGCACTTGAATTATAGTCAAATTAGGTATATATAGGTGTATATTGGCATTTATGATTGCCTTGCAATTGGATAGAAAATAATAATCGCTTTGAAAAGAACTTCAGAAAAAGAAATTTCAGAGAAGTTCTCACAGAGATGGTTTAAAATTCTGGTACTTCCTTTACTTTTCAGATGGCTGAGAGACGTGGGTATGTTTGGTTTATCATTGCATAGTCATCTCTTTAAGATCAGACAGGTGACTCCTTCCATGAGCTTTTTCCTGATGAGGAAATGACGCTGTCCAGGCAAAATGCAGAGTGATGGAGAGCTGTGTAATGAAAAGAAGGAAAAACAGCAGCACATTTGGCCACTTTGCAGCCTTAAAGTAAGCTAAAGAAAGGAAAAAGGAAAGAAAAATGCAACCAAAAGCAGTTCTAAAGAGCCCTAAGAACGAAGCAGAAAAATTGAAGGCTCTTTCATGGAGAAAAAAAAAAGACCTTTTGGGAAACTGGATGCCCAAATGGCACCACATTAGTGTCTCAACCTCTTCCTGGAACAGGACATTACACTGCCTTCCCTTACTCATGCCACAGGACACGTAGGGAAGGTCCTGTATTACAGAGACATAATAGACCTAGAATGATCACTCCAAAGAAGCCATTTGGAAGGTCTGGGAAAAGAGATGAATACTCAAGAATGGAAAGTATGGAGCCAACATTTATAGAATAATTCTTTTTTTTCCTGACAGATGTTCTGAGGTTTTTCTTTTCCTTACTCTCCTAAAAATAGGGTGTTCTTTTGAATAATTCCTTCCAAAATTTATCCCCCATTTTGGGCAGGAGCAGCCTCCCACCATTGGCAATAAGGGGACAGTATAGAAATATAAATAAAATAAAATAAAATAAAATAAATAAGATGCCCCACAATAATAGTAGGTCCAGTTGGACTATTTGTATCCCTGTCCCCAAGTATACTAATACGAATATGGGTACCACAAGGCCTGATATGGCCCAGTATCCTATCCGCTCCCACAGAGCGGACCGGCCACTGCCGTTTTCACCGTGCCAATCATGATAGCTCTTCCCCACCTTCCTGTGCAGCAAACCACTCATTGGCTGAGCAAAAAAAAATGCTCTGTCTCATCCCCACAACAAAGCTGTCAGCTGCACAGGGAGACGGGGAGGAGACAACTGGGCTGCCGTTGCGACTGGTGTAGTGAGAATGTAGTGAGGTCCACACATACCACATGGCAACCCACAAGTGGCTGGTCCTGTTTTGAGGCGGGGAGAGTACTGGGCTGTACTGGCATCTGTGGTGCCGATATACATATTCATTCCCAGGGATACGAATCCAAATGGACCAAGGCCCAAGGCACTGCGGAGGAAGCAAAATGATGGCCTGACTGCGAACACAACCATTGTCACAACTTGTAGGACAGTTCCCCTTGTAGGACAGATCATGAAAAAATGGTTTAGATGGGGGAGGGGCCACACAGTTTTGCGACAACCACTTCTAACAGTGATCCTTGAGAAACTGTTGAATTTTAGTTCTTCTTAAGAAATTTAGTGAATATTTTTCATGCAATTTCTCTGTCCACTAAGGTGGTAGTTGTTGTTCCATGGCATCAGGCTGCCTCTGACTTATGTTACACTTAGGAATGAGTGACCTCCACGTTGTTCTACTGTGAACTGCCCTAGCTCATCATTTGCAAACTCAAGGCCAACAAATAAGATGGAGAATTTCAGTAGGCCCATTTCTGCACACCTATAGGTTGTACCATATTGATACATTTGAATCAATATGATATAAATATTGCCATTCTCTATTCATGGTTGCCCCATAATTATTGTGGACTCTAGTTCCTAGAATTCTTAGTTTTACGGGAATTAGTTTAATACTTGTGGAGGACAGCAGGACCTCCACAGCAAGACACATGGCTCCAGATTATACGGCCACCTGCCAGCTTGCCTAAACCCCAAAATATCTTCTCTTGACTCCTTTAGCAACCATGGAGAATAAAGTGTAACACCACAGCTGTGACAGCATAGTCATCGGCTGTATGTTGGCTGACATGTCCACTAGCAACACAATGCAGTTAGTGCATTATTATGTTACATGGTTCCCAGGGCAAAGCCACCCATGTATGACAATTTGCGATAATTAGGTGGTCCTGTAAGAAGCAATGTTACCATTCTGTTAATAGGACCTAATAGGACCTAGGTTGCTATTCATCCCTCACAATGGATTTTTCTTTGTTTCTTGTGTGCATTTTATAGCTCTAATATTACCTTTTAATGTTCTAAGATGCCTCTTCAAATTCCCTGTTCTTAACTTGAATATGTCTTAAATGTTCTGGACTGTATATTGTCTCTCATTATTGTAAGCCACCTTGGATCCTTTTCCAAGGAGAAAGGTGGGGGTAAAATACTCAAAATAAAATAATAATAAAATAAAATAATTGATGCAGAATGCAGATATGCATGCTTACAGAATAGTCCCGCAAATTCCTTCTGATGCATACTATTTCAACACAATTAAGTCACCTTGTTATCCAAATAAGCTGTGGTCCAAGACATCTGAAGGGCTGAAGTTTGGACATGCCTGACCTAAACCATGATGGCAAGCTGCATTTAATAGAGGAAAAAAATATGGCTACAAGTCATCTTGTATGTCTGATTTCATGATAGTCATTCAACTATGCATATACCCAGCACCTTGTTAATTAGCTGCAGTTCACTGTCATGGCATTTGCCATTTCACTTTCTCCACAGTAAAATCTCACTAGGATTCTGGCCATCAATAACAAAGAAAGAAAGTGTAATTTTTAAATATGGCTCTTTGGAGGGTTGTAGCATTTATCACATGCAGATAGATAGATAGATAGATAGATAGATAGATAGATAGATAGATAGATAGATAGATAGATAGATAGCAATAACACCCTGGCAAGATGTCAGAATAGAACCACAGCTGCTGATGGATTCACTTCAGAAATTTGCAGCCTTGTATCTCTTATTTTGCTCTTTCCCCTCTTAGAAGAGAACAAGTGGACTACAGTATCAATATGCACAAAGCCCAGAAAATTGAAGGGAAAAATTGGCAATATTTGGACATTAGTTTGGTTACATTAATGCTGAATGACACATGCATGCAGCAAAAAACTAGCAGTCAGGCCAAGAAGCATGCGCCTCCTAGAGGAATTTGACAATTCCAATAAATGATGATAAATGGTGATGTTGAATAGGAGTAAGTCCCTAAGCTGCTACTGCTTCTTTCAAAGGCATGCATTTTAAGAACAATTTTCCCTGTGCTTCATACTTGAAGAGATATTTTGACTGAGTGCCATTCTTTGCATGCCTAGATATATTGATGTTACCTCATTAAAAGTTGGAATTGAAATGCTTTCAGCTTTAAAGCAAAATATATCTCCCTAGTGGCTTTTTCCTCCCCATGTAACTGCACTCTTTCAATTCAGGAAGTGTTTGCAATAAGGGAAGCAGGAAGATTTTATTCATCTTTTTATTGCTACATTACACACAAACATGACTGTGTGCTGTTCCAAGACGAACAACTGTATAATTAGTAAGGCATGCTAAAAACCTAGTTATGGAGTGATGGGGAATTACAGAAGCTAGTATAACAATTTAGGGGGGTGACAGGGATGATCTCAGAGGACAGAATGAAAGCTGATAGGCATTTTCTCAACCCTTAAAAAAAGCAAAAAAAGCAAAGCAAAGTGTTCTGCTTATATACCGCCCCATACCACTACAAGTAGTCTCTGGGCGGTTTACAATTTTGATTACAGTGTGCAGGCTACACATTGCCCCCCCCCAGCAAGCTGGGTACTCATTTTACCGACCTCGGAAGGATGGAAGGCTGAGTGAACCTTGAGCCTGCTACCGGGGATTGAACCCAGGTCGTGAGCACAGTTTTACCTGCAGTACAGGCATTTAACCACTGCGCCACGAGGCTCTGTAGTTATTAGCCAGGAGCCAATTAAAAAAACAATAATGTAAAATGTATTGATCTTTCTTAATCAGTGTTGTGGCAACATCAACAGATCTTAGAAAAACATTTGCCCTACTCCAAAGACCTGCTGAAGGCTGAACCTATTTTTAGAAATCCATATTTTCCCCACAAAACACGAACTGGCTGGAACTTCACTTGGCCAAAGAAATCTGGTTCACATCTACATTCCAGTTCCCTAAATCTGCTCTAGCCACTATTCCAATGAATGATAGGAATAGTGCTTCAGAGTAAATCACCAAAGCATCTTTCAGGGGGAAAGGACCCCATGAGCCTCTGTGGATAGTTTAGGCCCATCTTTTTTCATCAGTTGCTACATGAAGGCCAAGTAAGCCTCTGTCACAGACCCAGGTATTATACTGATGCCTGGGCAACTCTCAACAAAAAGATTCAGGCAATCATTAGTGTCTAAAAACCTATTCATCATGCATTTTCTTTGGTGCTCTGACAGGCTAAAATGGACACAGAAATGCAAACTGGAATATTTATCAGCCTTGCTTTTTTGCCACTCAAATATCTTTTTCAAAAAGGGGGTGAGGGAGAAAAGTTGGATTTTTCTACACTCTTTTAATACCTTGGCAGAAAAAGGAATGGCATCTTGTAAGGATCTATAGCATAACTCTTTTCCATTCAAATTTAAGAAACAACATGAAGACAGAAATTTCACATATATCCTGAAATTTCCATACAGAAATATTATTTTAAAAATACTACTATTTGCGCTGTATTGTCTTTAAACAAATACATACCGTTTTGAAGTAAAAAAAAAAAACACACACACACACATACACACATATTTAAAAACATTAAATTCTTTTATTTTTATTTTTAGACTTTACTTCAAAAAACTCTGATTGATGATAATGAAATTTCTTATAGCTGAAATATCTCACTATGGAATAGGGATAATGAATTCTGCATTAGGAGAGAATGACTGGAATTATTTTGCACAGTTCCACAAATTGAGCAACTTTTAGATGTGAAGGGCCATAAATTAAGATTTCTCCACAGGCATTAAGCCAGATAATATGACTCAGTCCGCAACAGATAATGACCACGGAGATTTCTTAATTTATGACAATTCACTTTCAAATATTAAAACATATGCAACATGATTTCAGCTTCTCTATTCACACAGTCTTGTTAAAAAGGTTTTATAAATATATTTTCTAAATATAAACAATTATTGGACTTGGGCTACAATTTTATTGAATTCTATAGGGTTTAACATACATTATTCAGTGTATTCTTTCTGTATCCCTGGAATAGTAGATATCATAGTAAACACCTGCAGTTCCCAAACAGGGGTTTTGTCTTTCTAGATACATGCTTGTTGATTGCAACATACAGTATGGAAAGGAGTAATGGCAGAACTCATCATCATCCGTATTCTCCTGCATTGGCTGACATTGTTGCTAGAGCTCCCCAATCCTTGACTCCCGGCTGCTATATATTTTGGGGGAAATTGGAAGCCTTGCCTTCAATGACATCCCGAGAAATGTTGGCAATGTTCAAGGGGCAAACACATCTATTATCTTTCTGCAAGTTGCTGCAGACCAAGTCAAGCCTTGAATCACTCTCTCTTCAACCGCCTGACCATTTTCAAACTATTTAGTACTTTGGAGATCCATTCATCCTTGGTTTTGCTTCAGACTGATTCAGGAATGGACAAACACCCACACTTCAGTTTGAATTCTGAATAATGTCCAAACTAGAAGCATGTGTGTGTGTGTGTGTGTGTGTGTGTGTGTGTGTGTGTGTGTGTGTGTGTGTGTGTGTGTGTGTGTGTGTGTTGTGTCGTTACAGTCGTGACCGACTCTTCGTGACCCCATGACCATGGAGTTTTCTTGGCAGGAATACTGGAGTGGTTTGCCAGTTCCTACTCCAGGCACCTACAGCACCTGTTATTCCCTGATGGTCTCCCATCCAAGTACTAACCAGGGCCAACCCTGCTTAGCTTCCAAAATCAGGTGAGATTGGATGTGCTTAGGGCATCTAGGCAGCTTTCATTTCTAATAGTAAATAAAAAAAAAACCCTCAAAAATACCTAGACGCATATATTTCCATGGTGCATTTATCAGACCTGGCCACTAGAGGGAGCCAGAGACCATGCAACAGATAGTGTTTGATACTTCTATTTTTTTTTGGCACCTGCAGAGGATACTCCTGGTATAAAGCAAAGCAAAAGCATAGTGTTCTGCTTATATACCACCCCCATATTGCTTAAAGCACTCTCTGAGTGGTTTACAATTTATTTATGCAGCCTACACATTCCCCCGCCCCCCGCCCCAGCAAGCCAGGTAACAGAGAAGCAAAACCCTATGCAATAATAGAAATATGCTTTTTAGAGCCCCCTTGTCCTTCTGTCATCAGGTAAAGGCCTTGCTCTTCAGTCACGACTTCCAGCAGTAATTTATCTCAGGAATGCTGGTTTTCAACTTACAGGTTTCAAATGTTTTTTTAAATTGCTTAGATACTTGATTATTTTATTCTTAATGTGCATTCAAAGGTTTGTTTAAAAAAATAATTAGATACAGTGGTACCTTGTATAAAGGAATTAATTCGTTCCAAATGAAATTATGTTAAGCAAATTTTCCTTTATACAAATTTCCCATAGGAATGCATTGAAAACAGAGTGATCCCATTTTTATGTTGTACAGATTCACCCCATAGGCAATTATGTTAAGCAAATTTCCCCTATCTCCGGAATTTTTTATGTCGTACAATTTTTATGTTATACAAACCGTTTGTTATACAAGGGTCCACGGTATTTATGTAGGGCTTTTTAAAATGTCTTATTTAATTTGTTGTGAGTCGCTTTGGGTCCCCTATGAGGGGAAAGGAGGCAAATAAATAATTTATATAAATTAAACAAATTTTGTGACAGGGCAAGATGTCTCCTCAGAGTGCATCTTGTATTATGGGAAATATGCCAGCACAGTATATCATCCCTTGCCCAAGTATGGTTTGTTTGTTTTTTCCCCCCATGTTTTATTATTTGTGATACAGACGAATTGGGGAAAGGGTACAGGGAAACATAAAAGGGGGGGTACAAAATACAGAGAGGTGTGAGTTGGTAGTCACCTATATCTAATTGCCACTAGTTTAAATCATTCTACACATCTAAACTGACTCATGTTTATCATGAAGTATGTACAATAATGCTTTTTTCTTAGTTCTCTAGCTTTTGTTATTATTTTCTCTCTTCTTCATCCATACATATTATTTTTCCCAGACTTTATGGTGATTATTCTTCCTGGAAACATCTAAGCATTCCGATAATTTATCCATCTCTATTGTTTCTAAAATTTTAAACATTAATTCCTGTTCAGATGGTATTCCAGGTTCCTTCCAGTATCTGGCAAAGACTAATCTTGCTGCGGTTATCATATGAATGGCCACATATGTTTTTCCTTGTTCTAGTGATTCAGGCAACATATTCAATGAGAAAATCTCTGGTTTAAATTCAAGACTTATCTCTAGAACACCTTCTACCATTTGTTTAACTAACACCCAAAATAATCTCGTTATTTTACATAACCACCACATATGATAAAATGAGCCCTCCTTCTGTTTACATTTCCAACATAAATTTGAGATTTGAACATTCATTTTTGCCAACTTGACCGGGGTCATATACCACCTATAAAATAATTTATATATATTTTCCTTGAAGGTAACCGACTTGGTTAACTTCAGGTTTCTTTTCCATATTTTTCCCATTTTTCAAAACTCAATATTGTGACCTATAATTTGTGCCCATTTCACTGTCTCTTCCTGAGTATCAAAGTTGAGTAAAAAATTATATAAGCATTTAATATGTTTTTCTTTTGTTTCTATATAAGAATTCTGTCGAAGGGTGTATTTTCTAAATTAAAACCTTGTTGATTATCTTTTGCATATCTAGATATTAACTGAGATCTCGTCCACCAGTTTATCTCCACTCCCTACATCTCCAATTCTTGTTGTGATTTTAAAGTTCCGTCCAATTTTAAAAGATCTCGATACCTCAAAATATTCTTGTCATCTCTGAAAGGTGGAAGAGTAAATGCTTCTATTGGGGTCACCCACCAGGGGATTTTCATATACATCTGTTTCTTTATTTTACTCCATGACCATAACAAAGCTTTCCTTATTATGTGGTTATTGAATTGTTTAAACTCCTCTACTCTGTTATACCATAAGAAACCATGCCATCCCCATTTCAGATCATGTCCTTCTAATTTTAACAATCTTTTATTTTCAAGGGTAATCCACTCTTGTAAAGATTTCCGCTTTATCCTCGGTCTCTTGCCCTGCCATATAAACTTGGAGATGCATTTCTCTAAATCCTGGAATATTGATTGTTTTAGTACTATTGGAATTGTTTGGAACAGGAATAATAATTTAGGGAGAATGTTCATTTTACTTGTTGCTATTCTTCCTAGCAGTGATAACTGAAGATGTTTCCACTTTTCCAAATCCTTTTAATCTCTTCCTTTACTTTTAAATAATTGTCTTTCATCAAATTACTAGTCTTTTTTGATATAATTATGCCTAAGTATTTTACTTTTTTCGCTTCTTGGAACTTTGTAATCTCTAATAGCTCTCCAATCTCCTTTTCTCTCATATTTTTAGTTAGTATCATAGTTTTTTTCTGATTAACTTTTAAACCAGCTACTTCTCCAAATTCTTTAAGTTCCTTCATCAAACTTTCTGAAGAAATTAGTGGGTTTTCTACAACTATAAGCAGGTCATCCGCAAACGCTTGAATCTTGTATGTTTCTCCTCTTACACTAAGACCTTTAATTTCCTCTGAAATCCTCACTTGATGAATCAGCAATTCTATTACCATCAAGAAGAGAAGCAGGGAAAGTGGACACCCTTGCCTTGTGCCTTTTTGAATATCAATATTGGATATGCACTCTCCATTGATTTTAATTTTTGCTGTTTGTCCTACATATATAGCTTTGACTGTTTCTACAAACCTCTGCCCCATCTCCATCTTTTCCATCTGTGCTATTAAAAGACCAGTTCACGTTATCAAAAGCTTTTTCTGCATCTATAAAAATTAAAGCCACTTGTCTTCCTGGATGTGCTTCATAATACTCTAAATGGTTAATAATATTACTTACATTAGAGTGTAGATATCTCTTTGGAAGAAAACCCGTTTTATCTTTATGGATCACCTCTGCCAAAACTCTCTTCAATCTCGTTGCTAAAATTGTTGCAAAAATTTTATAATCGGTATTCAGAAGAGAAATTGGTCTATAATTTTGTATATCTTCTGGGTCTGTCCCTTCTTTATGATAATTGTGATTAATGCCTCCTTCCATGAATTTGGGATTTTTTTTCTCTTCATGAATTTCATTCATCAGTTTTTCTTCTGTATATAATCTCTTTGCTTTTCTTGAGCTACATCCACTTCTTTATATAACCTCACATAAAATTCCTCAGCAATTTTCTTTATCTCCTCCAATTTTGTGGCAGTCTCTCCATTTTGTCTTTTCAAACTCACTATTATGTTCTTGTCTTTCTCCCTTTTCAATTTGTGCACCAACCACTTTCCTACTTTATTTGCATTTTCAAAATATGATTGTTTAACAAATCTCAATTTATTTGCCATATCTTCTGCCACTAGTATATTTATTTTGTATAAGTTGAAATTCTTGTTTCAACTGTTCAGTTGTAACATTTTGTTTTAATTGAGACTCTGTCCTCTTTAATTCTGTTTCTAAGTCTTTTATTTCTTCTCCTTTCTATTGCTGATATTTTAATAGCTAGCCCTCGAAAATAAGATTTCCCTGCTTCCCATACACTTTGATTTGATACATCTTGTGTGTGATTCCTTTGAAAAAACTCTTTCATTTCTTGTCTTATAAGTCGTATATCTTCTGTTTTTTTAAGAATGTTACCATTCATTCTCCATTGTGTAGGAGGCTTAAATATTTGTAATTCCATAATAACCATACAGTGGTCTGACATTAGTCGTGGTAGAATCTGTACCTCTTGTATATCTTTCATCCATATTCTAGGGACCCAACATGCATCAATCCTTGACCAAGATTGGTGTCTATCTGAAAAAAAGGTGTAGTCTCTTGTATATGGATATCTAGTCCTCCATGCATCCACTAATGCCAATTCCTTTGCCAGCATGAGAAATGCTCTTGGAATTAAAGTACATGCATTTGTTTTTGTTTTGTTTTTACTTGAATCTAACTCTCTGTCTAATACTGCATTAAAATCTCCCACCATGCAGCACTCCTTGTACTGTCTAATCCTTGGATCTTTGTATAATTTTCCATAAAAATCACTCTGATTACAATTAGGGGCATAAATGTTAACTATCAAGACTCTTTGTCTTCCTTTATTTACCTCTACCATCAATATCCTTCCATCTTCGGAAGCAAATATTAATTTAGGTTGTAAATTTTCTTGGACATAAATAGCTACTTTCCTTTTTTTTCTTTAGCAGATACTGCAAACAGGGTTCCCAGTTTCTTATTTTCTATTAATTTCTCATCTGCCTTTTTCAAATGCGCTTCTTGAATACAAATTATTTCTGGGTTTAATTTCCTCAAATGATAAAACATATTTTTGCGCTTCTGGGGTGAGTTAAGGCCATTTATGTTTATTGACGAGATTTTGAAATTTGTATTACACATATTTAAATTTTTACTATTTTTATTTTTAATTCTTCCTTCCTTAATTAAGACATTGAGGAGAAAGGATATATCTTACAGATGGCTTTCCCCAGAAGGAATTACATTTGAATTTGCAGCTCAGAGGCATTATGTAACCTCCACAATGAAAGCAGAACAGATATTGAAGAGATTATTTGAGGATGAGGACCAGGAAGAAGATGAGGAGGATGAGAAGGATGAGGAGAAGTTACAGAGAGAGGAATCAGGAGAGGAAGAAGAACAAGGGGCAGAAACTTTCAAAACTAAAGGAATCCCTGGACAGGGAAGAAAGAAAGTATGGTTTGTTTCATATGTAATTTATTCCACTCCTTTGAAGACTGAGGCACACCTAGTCTTTGCATCATCATCATCATCATCATCATCATCATCATCATCATCATCATCATCATCATCATCATCATCATCATCATGTGTTGATTCCAACTTATGACAACCATTTCCAGGGTTCTCTAGGCAGAGAATAATTAGAGGTGGTTGACTATTCCCTTCTTCCAGGAGTTCTCTGGAACTGTGCAGCTTGCCATTCATCACACAGGCTGTCTCTGCTTCTGGGAGGCAGAATGGGGAATTGAACACCTACTCTCTGGCTTCTCAGCCAATTACCTAAACCAGACAATTATCCAGCTAGCTAGACCTTGCATAGCACTTTATCTATTTTTCTAAACTTTTCTACAGTACTTACATCATCCATTCTATTAGTGCCTCTTCATGCTTTCATTTTGTTTTGTTAATTTGTCTGCCACATTTAGACAGTAAGCTAAAGTGCACCTTCTAGACCAGTGGTGGTGAACCTTCAGCACTCCAGATGTTTTGGACCATAACTCCCACAATCCGTTGCCATTGGAAATACAGGCTTGGTATTCTGGGAGTTGTGGTCCAAAACATCTGGAGTGCCAAAGGTTTGCCACCACTGGTCTAGACAGTATATTCCAGTGAACTTAGTGGAACTAACTTTTCAATACACAAACTTCATTAATGGCTGTTCATGTTTACTTTTTCTGTTTGGGAATTGGACTATTATTGGGATAACAACAACCAAGCATTTAAGAAAGTACCGTGGATGTGAGCTATGTCAGGACACAAAATAAACTGTAGTTTATTAAACATTTAAAAACATTTATAAACCATATCTTAAAACAAACACCCCTGTGAGGCAGATACCAAAAAGCAAAAGCAAAACAAAGGGTGCTGCTTATATACTGCCCCAGCAAGCTGGGCACTCATTTTACCAACATCAGAAGGATGGATGGCTGAGTGAACCTTAAGCCTGCTCCCTGGAATTGAACCCCAGGTCGTGAGCACAGTTATAGCTGCAGTATATCAGTTTAACCATCGCACCACGGGGCTTTTGCATAACAGACAATACAATACAAATCAGTCTTCCCCAGCCTAGTAGTATCAGAAGGTACTGGAATACAGCTCTTATCATCACCTACCAACCTGCCACAGTTCAGCACATTCAAATAATGTCAGATAGAAAAAGACTGATATAGTTAATCAAACAAACATCAATAACATGAACACCTGATAACTACAAAACAGGCATCGCTGTAAAAATAACAGCATCAGATAAGGATGACCTTTAAAGCCAGCACACACAAAAAGCACTTTATGTAGTTTCTATACCAGTTTACTCCAACATCACAGTCATACTTTCTTAAGAAAAATCTGTCTGAAATAAATGGATCTTTACAGCAGCCTGAAGGTGTGAAATGAATACAAAAATATAGCATCAGCTTCAGGTAAACAGAAAGAAAAGAAAGTGTTCTGCTTAGTGTTCTGCTTATATACCGCCCCATACCACTACAAGCAGTCTCTGGGCGGTTTACAATTTTTAATTACAGTGTGCAGGCTACACTGTGTTAATAGAAGGTGTTAATAGTTACAGATCAGTGGTAAAAAAAAGGAAGATGTGAAAAAGAAGTGCATTATAAGATTATACTTAATATATCAACTAGAAAATAGACCTGCATGTGTCAAAATGTTTTAATACCCTGGCTGTGCTTCAGTTATTGAGACTGAACAATGGATGAAGAACAGATATGTACAAACATACAATGGCAACTATTCCAAATCAGTTGAAGTAGGCATAACCCTAATTATATCAAAATAATGCAAAGTGGGAACCTGTGATGCTATTTCAATTGTGGAAATTATTTGAAGATACTGAAAAATCCCCAACTGGTGGAGGAAAAAATAGAAGCTGGAGAACAAGATGTGCATAAATAAGGAGAAACGGATAGAAAAGAGACATGTGCTTTCACGATTAGCAATGACCTAGTTCAAACAGTGGTGAAATCAATATACAACTGTCTAGCTAGGATTCTATGCAAAATGTCATTCAAATGTTAGATTATCAGAAGAGTTTCTGGGAGCTCATAAGAAAAGGAATCCATATTTTCCAAATGTAAATGCCTGAAAGGTTTCTAATTTGAAATTCAAGCAAGCAATGTAAGCAAAAGATATCCTACCATTTAAAGCTGACGTCCTCTCCACTGATGAATCTTTGTAATCATCATCATCCAAAAAGTTACATGTCACCACCAGCAATATCAACAGAGATTTATAATCAATTTGTTTTGGCCTGGCTCATAATGTGCAGGTATATTTTGTATCTATGCTTTCAGACATTCTTTGATTCTAAAAAGTAAAAAAGTGTGCTGCTTACATACCACCCCATAGTGCTAACTAAAGCATTGTGTGGGTGATTTACAACACAGTTATGCACTATAAACCTTGCCTTCCCTCGACTCCAGCAAGCTGGGTACTCAGTATGCTGACTTGGAAGGATGAAAGGCTGAGTCAGGCTCAAGCCACCTACCTGAATCCTTCACGACTGAACTTGGGTCGTGAGCAGATTGCAGGCTGCTGTATTGTAGTTTAATCACTGTGCTGCATGGGCTCACTGATTCTAGCCCAGTGATGGTGAACCTTTTAGAGACTGAGTGCCCAAGCTGCAATTCAAAACCCACTAATTTTTCACAAAGTGCCAATACAGCCATTTAACCTGAATACAGGTGGCTATGAAGGGGTGATGTTGAGTGCCCACAGAAAGGGCTCTGGGTGCCACCTTTGGCACCCATGCCATAGGTTTGCCAACATTGTTCTAGCCTATTAGTCTTGATTAATTATTGGATTAGTATAAGCCAAGGGTGGGTAATCTCTGAGGAATATGAAGGCCAATGGAAGTTTTGGCCAACAACTCTCCTTTATTCCCAAAAGCCAAATTTTAAAAAATAAAAAAATAAAAAATGACTATGGTGCCCATCACTGAAAACCAGCAGCACATTTTCCCAGTTAATGTTCCTACATTAGCCCCTTTAAACATCTTGAAACTTATTTAGGAATTAAACATGGTTTGCTGGTTTCATTTTTGTTTACAGCTACTATCCCATGCTTGAGTCATGGTCCTTTGGTTCCATCTTCACTGGCAACTCATTATCAAGAATATATATCTCATATATCTCATTAAATGAAGAAAAACATATATTGGTGCATTCCCTGTTGCATTAAAATGCTGTGGAAGATGGTGCGTGTTCCATCATCTCCTGGATTTAGCCAGCTACCCCTTGCATGTGTATTTCTGAACTGCTTAAATGACTGGGTACATGATAGATGCTCTGCCAGAGTGTGAAAATGCTTAGATGATTGCCTTGTTCTCTGAACAGGAGACTAACCATGATGATATCTAACTGTTAATCTAGTAACATATTAAAACTATCACCTATATCTTGCAACGAATTTTGAATGTTAGTTTGTCTCTTCTCAAAGCTCTCCAAAATGGTAATGGCTAGAAACATAGAATTTTCCATGAACACAACTGAGTTCCTAACATACCTAAAAGAATGAAGTATAATACACAATCAGAGAATCATAGAGTTGGAAGAGGCCTCAAGGGCCATCCTGTCCAACCCCCTGCCATGCAGGAACCCCCATCACAGTGCTTCTGACAGATGGCCATCTAGCCTCTGCTTAAAAACCTCCAAAGAAGGAGACTCCACCACCCTCTGTGGCAGCATATGTCACTGCTGAACAGCTCTAACCATTAGGAAGTTCTTCCTGACATTCAAATGGAATCTCTCCTGGAATTTGAAACCATTGCTCCGAGTCCTAGTCTCTAAGCCATGGAAAACAATCCTGATGGCTATCATATCACCTCTCAACCTTATTTTTGTAAGCCTAAATATTCCCATCTCCCTAAGCCACTCCTCACATAAGACATTTCTTCCAGACCTTTAGCGATCCTGGTTGCCCTCCTCTGGACTTGTTTGATTTGAGGTGTGCAGAACTGGATACAGTACTCCAGGTGGGATCTGACCAGAGCAGAATAGAGTGGTACTATAACTTCCCTTCATGCTTCTGTTGATATAACCAAGAATTGCATTGGCTTTCTTGGCTGCTGCATCATACTGCTGACTCATGTTCAATGTGTGGCCCACCCAGACACCCAGATCCCAGATCCCTTTCACAGGTACTATTCCCCAGCCAAGTGTCTCCCATCCTATATCTATGCAATTCATTTTTCTACCTAGATGCAGGACTCTACATTTCTCTTTGTTGAAACTCATTCCATTAGCTTTGGCCCAGCACCTGAATCTGTCAAGGTCATTTTGGATTTTTATTCTATCCTCTAGGGAATGAGCCCCTTGAAGACACAACAGAGCCCCTTGTCATTAGCATTTAGGAGCACTGGGTCATAGACATTTGGTGAATGTTTCTGTTTAGTGTGTTATATCATAGGCATCTAATGAATGCACTTGTGAAATTTCAGTCCCCTAACTTCTTCATAAGGACTCTATTTCTTTGTGAGTGGGAGTGAGGATTGAGTTGAATACTGGGGAGGAGAGAGAGAGAGAGAGAGAGGGGGGGGGCGTTTATACACGACCCCTAAGCTCCGCTGCAAATGGCTCCCAGCTCCGGAGCTTAAAAATGTTTCCCCACCAGCTCCGGAGCTAACAGAAAATTAAGTGCGACCCCGCCCACCTAAGCGCGGCCCAGCGCACCTTTCAAGTACCTGCTCTGGGAGAGTGAAAAATTTTGATGCAGAGAGTGCCGGGCTCTCCTCGCTTCTTTTTGTTGCTGTTTTTTTTTTGCCTCCCGCCCCTTTAAGAGGAACCAGGAAGTGATGGGGGGTCGGAGCAATTTCCACCGGCACTCCAGAGGTAAGAGTGCATTCTTTTCTCCCTTTT
The DNA here is from genome assembly GCA_037367245.1 of Phrynocephalus guinanensis. Lineage (NCBI taxonomy): Eukaryota > Metazoa > Chordata > Lepidosauria > Squamata > Agamidae > Phrynocephalus > Phrynocephalus guinanensis. Next base: position 12,228,486 of record CM074738.1, read on the forward strand.
TTTCTCCCTCCCCTCACGCAGACAGAACAAGGAAGTGCGGAGGGGGTGGGAATGCAGGGAGAGCGACAAACCCTCAAGATCTCTGGTCCGAATTTAAGGGACCAGCGGATCTTAGGGGTCGTGTAAAAAGGCCCAGAGAGAGAGAGAGAGAGAGAGAGAGAGAGAGAGAGAGAGAGAGAGAGAAGTGAGCACTGGGATAAAAGGTAGAACTAACATATTTCTAACTTGTATGAAACCAGGTGCACATAAACATGGCAACTATTTTTCCAGTGTTTTACTTATGCATGGCTAGAATGTTTAACCTGAAAGAACAAACAGCCCCAAGAAATAGGGGCTGTGCTTAATAGGTCCCCACTGAAAATGGCAGAGAGAAAATGATTAAAGAAAAAGACCTTAGATCCATGGACAAGCCTTGTATGTAACAACTTCCATTTCAACCCAAAAATGGCATAAAGTGACACGAATGAGATGTACTGTTTTGCCTGATGATTAACATCAGTTACTAGATGAAAGATCTCCTTTGAGATTAGTAATGGAAAAAGTCTCAGACTCAACCATAGAGTTGGGGAGAGACCACAGCAGACAGAGCAGGTAACAATGGGCAGGATAGAGCAGAGGTATGACACACTGAACCCCCTTCATATGTTTTTACAGATAGAAGATTGTGTAAATTGGGGTTGTGTAACTCCCTCTCTAGCAGTCTCTTCCCCTTAATTAATAACATTAGAGAGCTTGGCTAATTATTGTTGTAGCTCACATTCAGGTGTTTAGTGAGGCTTTGAATTTTAAAAGCCTCCCTTGCAACAAAACAAACATATTTCCCAAAAAGTATACACACTGTGTTTAATAAAATATCTAGTGAGCATTTTTATGCTTGGGTACTCTGTAATTACACAACATGCTGCAAATAATTACCTGTCTGTGAACCTCAGAGCTGTTTTCTGTCATTTTTTTTGCTTTGTGAAAGAAGCAACAGTTGTCACCTGTATTGATGGATCAAGAATAGTCACAGTATCTCCAGATTCATACACAAGATAATTTTGTTCAGATTTGTTAACGCTTCACATATTTTAACAATCCTTTTGTACACCTAATCAGAATTGTTTCGAAGTGGTAAAATAATTAATGTGAACGATTTGCCCAGAAGCTATGCATGAAAGAAGAAATGGGTCCAAGCCTTATATTAAAATAGCAATAAAGAAATAGTACTAGATGTTGAAACTCCAGACTGTCACAACACTAAGTCTTTAAAATCACTTTCATAGCCCCCTCCTGTTGCCTTTCTTCCCAAAACCTCATTCTCTTTGCATGATTTTGTCACTTCACTATCTTCTTCCATTTGCTGCCATTGGTCCTGGGCTTCCTTTTCTTAAGAAGGTTATTAATGCTGCTAGGATGTCCTGGCAAGGCAGCACCAAGGCAGCTTAATTTGCAGGTCCCTTGCAGGTCCCTTCTGGCTTCTCCTCCCATGCAGTACCACTATTGCAAATTACAGGAGAGTAATATCAAAACCCAACACAGATCAGAGATCAGGGAGCACATGCAGCTAATAGAGTCTTCCAGGATGTTATAAAGGCCTACTGCTCTGGTGCAGATTGAGCTCTTTGCTTCTGATTCTCACATTTGTTTTGCTCTGATTACTGCAGTAATCAGTAATTTCCCTACCCTATTTAGTTTACACATGTCAAGCTGAAAACCTGTGGGCACTCTGAGGGCATCTGCTTCCCACAGATGGTCACATGTTATCATCAAACAGAATAATCTGTCACCCAGAATGAAAATATTATTGCAAGCTGCAAATAGTGAAACTCGTCTAGGTATCTGAGAGGACCATTCATGATTAAAACAGGACATGAGCAAGACGGGTTTGGCCTAGTTCTTTCTTTCTTTCTTTCTTTCTTTCTTTCTTTCTTTCTTTCTTTCTTTCTTTCTTTCTTTCTTTCTTTCTTTCTTTCTTTCTTTCTTTCTTTGCAGAAATGTAGAAATAAAGCTTGTGGAATGTAGAAATAAAGTTTGTAGAATTAAACAAGCTTTCTGAAATTCTTACAGCCATTAAAAGATTTGTACCTTAATACTCAAATTAATTTTAATATCAATTATTGTTTGGTTTCATTCTGGAATTAACTCTCTTTTTTGGGATAAATGCCAGCTGTTATGAACGCACTGGTTTCTGATTTTTCCCTTGAGGTTTATAAACTTCTATAGGTCTCTTAGGGACATGTACCCAAAGGTCTCTGGGTGGCTTACAACAATTAAAAAGAACAATTAAAAACATTAATTCATTCTTCATTATTATCTGCTCTCTGTATTCTGCCTCCCAACTTTTTTCAGGCACATCCCATTAAAAATCTCCTGTGCCTCCTGAGCAAATATTATTGCTGAAGAAATAAAATCAGAAATTACAAGCCGTGTTGTAATTAAGGAAAATAAAATGAACAGACACATTCACTTTGCTGGCCGTAGGGATGGGGGTGGGGGTGGGGAGAAGATGAATCAAACTCCCCAGCTGTTTCTATAGCAACCCTTAAGACTGATCCAAACACACCCATTCATCACTTGAGGGTGACCTGTATTGGTGACATCATAGAGCAGGCACTGTAGGCATAACTGCAGATACTGTTTTCCAGCATCTCTCGCGCTGTGCTTTTCAGCCGCATGATTTCACGTGTATGAACTTGCCTACTAGTCATGTAAGAGTTAGTAATCTGGGCCTGGCATATTCTCTGCCAGTAATAAAGTACTAAGCAGCTTGTGTTAATGACTACCCATTTATTTACCATGCCACAGATAAAATGTTCATTTTACTAGTGTGCTTTTCGTTGGAACCAATAACATCTAAGAATGTTTTCAAGCATTAAATGAATGCAAAGGAGAGAGCTCAACCACTGCACGTTCACTGGAATACCCGAAGAAGCCATGATTGCACAGAGATAATCTTCTCCCTCTAGAACAGTGTTGGTGAACCTATGGCATAGGTACCAAAGGTGGCACTCAGATCCCTTTCTGTGGGCACCCAACACTGCCCCTTCACAGCCACCTGGATTCAGGTTAAATTGCTGTATTAGCAATTTGTGAAAAATTAGTGGGTTCTGAATTGTAGTTTAGGCACTCGGTCTCTAAAAGGTTTGCCGTCACTGCTCTAGGAGCTATTACAGACCTTAAATAAACATGTGGAAGTTGAGCACGTGTGGTTTCACCATTCCATGCAATTATATATTGTCTGCAATGAGCTGCAATGAATAGCAGTTAAAGGTTGATTCATCACATAATGCATTTGTGTTGTAGCCTTTACGGTAGGTTAGACCAGGAGTCCCCTTGCATCACTGTTAAGGCCATTAGCTGGATGCAGTCAGATGCACATTTGCCCCACAGTTTGGTCAGGGTCAGTGACAGAATAATCTGCTGCTTTGCCCAGTAACAACATGGCATGTGTGCCATCATGAACCAGCTAGCCCAGACTGATGCATACACATGTTTTTAAGGGGGCTGTCAGAGGGCAGTGTGTGTGTGTGTGTGTGTGTGTGTGTGTGTGTGTGTGTGTGTGTGTGTGTGTGTGTGTGTGTGTGTGTGTGTGAGTGAGTGAGTGTGTGTGTGAGAGAGAGAGAGAGAGAGAGAGAGAGAGAGAGAGAGAGAGAGAGAGAGAGAGAGAGAGAGAGAGAGAGAGAGAGAGAGAGAGAGAGAATGATAGGATCATTGTTTTGGTTCGGATCCAGCTTTTTTTTAAAGCCTTTCAAAGCACCGCTGATGCGCTGTGTTCGTTAGCCATCATTTAAAAGAAACGAAAAACCTCTTATCCGTTTCCCTCCACAGGTGAGCAGCAAGGAAGGTTCACATTTCTCAAGAGAGTTAAATGGCTTAGGGAAAGGATGAAAGAGAAGGTAGGAGGGGTGTTTTTGAAGAGGGCCACAGAAATAGCTCTTCACACATTACTTTATAAAGTTAATTATGTGACTTATATAACTCTGATACAGCCTTTGTTTCTTTCATATTGCATTTATGATCAAGGCCCGAACAAAGGTTGAGAATGGCTGGTCTAGATCATGCTAAAAAGGGTTGTGTTGCGGTCAATCCCTGCAGTGGATGCATGGATCCTCCAAAATGCATCTCAAAGTGACCCTCTCCCCTATCCCACATCCCTTTAAATGAAGATTAAATTTGTAGATAAATCGTGTCCAAAAATGCCATCCCCGCGGCCACTGGGCTTTTTTGGGGGGGGGAAAAGAAAACCCCCTTAAGCAAGGTTTCCAAGACTTACCGGAGAGGTAGGGAATTTTTTGCCTCGCTTAAAAAATCCACCTTTTAAAGAGGCAGACGTCATGGGACCACGTAGATGATCCAGTTATCTTTCTTTTTTCCCCTCACAGGATGACCGGCTGTTCCTGGGGCCGATCGGCACTGGTTTTTTTATTTTATTTTTTTATTTCCCCCACCCTCCGAGCACCAGGAAGCTGGATGGGTGCTGGGTTTTTTTTTAGCTTCCCCAAGCTCTACCGCCAGCCAGCTGGTCCTTTTTAAAAATCCTATTGCCACCTGCTGGACATGGGGCTGAAATGCACTTAAAAACCCTTTGAGGATGGGAACTGCTATCTCACATCTTCAGTCACATGACAGGAGGAAGAGGAAAAGCTGGACCTTCAGAAGATAAAGAATCTTCTCCAGGTGAGATTGCAGCCCCTATTTAGCACTGATCGAAGCCAGGAAAATTGGGCCATCTAGTCACACTATCAGTCTCACAGAATAAAAGCAGGTGCCAAGAGTAAAAAAGTAAATTTTAAATGGAAGGGTAATTCATGATCACAGTATCTCCCCTGCCAGGCAAGTATGATAGGGTGTTTCCCTGAAAAGATATCCTTGTTTCTGAACTTCTTTTATGAATCTCCATAGTCAACAATTTGATTACAAAGTTGTACAATGTGACTTTGCAACACTATAGGTTGGTAGTTTCAGGCTACTAACAGATCAAAAAGATGTCATAACATTATTCTTTTATTTTTTTTCTTGTCTGATTTTTTTATTTCTCAGAGGGAAACTCCCCTCCTCCATGCACTAGGTTATTTTGAGAGGTCTGAAGGCCCAAGTAATTATAAAGCATTTGTTTGCTTTTCCTAGTTCCTTGTTTTAATATATACTGCAAAAAATGTTTACACATTGTCACTGGTATCTCCCCACTCCCAGCCATTATGGTATCTCCTTCTGAACCCTAGGTAAAGAAAAAAAACTCCTTTTCCAATTCATGAAGCGGTCTTGCATCCTGTTCTATTTTGTCTCTAGTCACAGAGGTTTCAGCTTCCATGTTTGTTTATACCGCCTGTCTAGCTGCAAGGCCACTCTGGGGAGTTTACAACAATAAGATAAAAACACAATATTCACAATCCGTAACAGTCAATAATACTCTAAAAATAAAATAAACAATTAGTGGGAGAGCCAGAGGCAGGGGAGTTTCAAACTAAAGAACAACACTAGGAGCTATTTGCCGGACTAAAAAAACGCCTGCTTAAATAGAAAAGTTTTTAACGTTGATTTAAAATGTAGGCGTAATTCAGGGGACAGAGACTTCCAGAGGTGGGAGGCTACCTTATATGATGGTAGACCAAGAAATATGAAGTTTTCATAATGGTTTCAGTATGGGTTTCATAACGGAGAGATCCAATGACCAAGGGAGATGCAAGAGAATCTGTTGAAAGCTTTTGTCAGAACCACGGTGGCTGCTGAATTATGCAACAGACTGGAGTTCAGTTTCTTTCACAGTATGTATGTGAGATGAAAGGAAACCATTGTTACATTTTTAGATGCTCAGTGTCACTCAAAGCCTGCCAGTAACAACTGACAATCCAGGTCAGATTCATTTCATGTTTTGAATGACAAGAGATCTCAGTGACAAGTAGCCCATACAAACCAGAGGTGTGTATTGATAAAATATTTGATCTGATGATTCGGATATCTGCTTGATTTAGCTAAGACAAAATAGAAAGCGGTCCAATCTTTTTCTGGGACTCAATATGGAAGTGGCTTCAGACACCCAAATATGTGTTTGACCCTCTAACCATCACTGAAATTCATGAACATTTATAACATATGATCTGTTTGATGGAACACGATGACACTTGCACATCTGGTAGACCCACCTAAGTGAACAAAACCAGAAAATGTCACATTTAAAAAGTGCATTTAATTTTCTTTTTAAAGAAATAAAGTTGCTGACAACTTGCTTGTTCTGCAGAATTGGAACAAAGTGATCAATGGACTTTTCTTCGCTTAAGGACTGGAACCTGCCATGTTCCAGGTGAGGATGTAGAAGGAGTTTGTGCAAAAGAAATTCTTATAATTAGAAGTTTTTTTTTTAAAAAAAATCCATGTTTATTTTCATAGTATTCAGTTTTTATGAACGTAACATACAGCATAGTAGAGATGGGCACGACCAGGAAAAATGACATATCGAGTTTTCGATTGTCGGGACGGGTCCGTTTCGGCTCGTTTCTGTTTGTTGAGGAAATTTTCAAAAATTTGTCGTTTCCGTTTGTCGTTTGTCGTTTGGGTTGGGGTTGGGGTTGGGGTAAGTGGGCTCTGGGAGGCACCTCTCTGGGTGCTTCTCTGACGTCTGACCCACTAAGAAGGAAAGCAAGGGAAGCGTTTCGCGGAGCCGCCGCGTACCATACATTTACATTACATTATGTTAGGGTGGGGTGGCAGAGGCACCTCTCTGGGTGCCTCTGACTCAGTAAGAAGGGAAGCATAGTAGCGTACTGCCGTACAGGTTAGGGAATGGGATAGGGGATAGTGGGCTCTGCGAGGCACCACTCTGGGGGCTCACTTTCACTCACTAAGAAGGGGAACGTACTAGCGTACTGACGTACAGGTTAGGGAATGGGATAGGGGATAGTGGGCTGTGGGAGGCACCTCTCTGGGTGCCTGGGACCCACTAAGAAGGAAAGTGTACTTGTGTACGGATCTGGGTTAGGGTTGGGGTTAGGGTAAGGGCTAGGCTTAGGGTTACGGTTAAGGTTAGGGTGGGTTAGTGGGCTGCACCTCTGGGTGCCTCTGACCCACTAAGAAGGACAGTGTACTGGTGTATGGGTTAGGGTTGGGTTAGGGTTAGGGTTAGGGTTAGGGTTAGGGTTTGTGGGCTTTTAATGCCCTCTCTGGCACACCCAGAAGTCTCAGTCAAAACCTGGCCATGCGATTGGTGGAATGGGTCCAAACATTTGCATGGCCCCATCCCATGGCCAGCCCATCATTGCGCATGCGCAGGTGTAAAAAAATAAAAATAAAAATAAAATAAAATAAAATCAATGGAGACGTTTTATTGCAAGAAAAACCCACTGCTGTTACTATAAAAAATCAGGCATTTAAAATACCTAATTTTCAAATGTTTCTGTGGTGCTTTGGTGGGTTTTTGGATCACGATTTAAAAATAAATATTGCGGTCGCCATTTCGGATCCCCTCCCACCACATGGCAAATGGAGACAACGAGGATGCCCCCCCGCCTGGTACCAGCAGCCCAGGACAGGAGAGGGGGGAAGGCCGGGACCCCCCCCCCAGAAACCACCCCTCGGTAGGTGCCCTCACTGAGGCAGGCATATTTTCGCCTGCTTTCATGGCCGGGAATCAGTTTTTTTTTAACTTTTTTTTCTGTGCTGCTTGGCATCGCGCGATCACTGCGATGCCATGAACGACAACGAAAAATCAGACCCAATTTTTCTTTTTCGGTTCGAGTTCGAGTTGGAGCGGAGTAATTCTCGTTACCGTTACCCGTTACGGAACGATAACGAGAACCGAAAACGGAAACGAGAATTTCGCCTAGTCGTGCCCATGTCTACAGCATAGAGATATTCCTATTGAAAAAAATCTGCCATTTTTGAGAAAGATAGGGTACAAAATTTCTATAAAGGAGGGTCCTCAAATTAGTGTATATGTGCCTATCATCTATTCACCTTTCCCCAATTCCTTATCTTTAGGGACAGGTATCCTTAGGCAAGTCCCTTGCATAACTTCAAAAGGGTAAGATTCCTCTTCTAATTCCCTGTTTTTAAGATTGAATATTAAATGTTCTGGGCTTTATATTGTCCCTCATTATTGTAAGCCAACTTGGGTCTTTTTCCAAGGAGAAAGGTGCACTAAAAATATTCATAAACAAACAAACAAACAAACAAACAAACAAACAAACAAACAAACAAACAAATAAATAAATAAATAAATAAATAAATAAATAAATAAATAAATAAAGAAAGAAAGAAAGAAAGAAAGTTAGTTAGTTAGTTAGTTAGTTAGTTAGTTAGTTAACTCCGAAACCATCTTGCCTATGGACCGTTCTGGATGGTGTACAACAGAAAAAGAATACAAAAATATAACAGTAAAAACCATAATTAGGATAATTTCAAACACATAAGCATAAACACATAAAACACTAACTCCAAGAGTCCATAAATAAAACTATAGCTGGCACAAGAACGTACCCAGCAATTAAGATCTAGCCAGCGAGCCCTCCTGAAAGAGCCATCCCTCAAGGGATGACTTGTAGATTTAGGGCCTTTTCAGCAACTGCCCCAAGGTTATGGAACGCCCTCCCAAGTGAGATCCGCCTGGTGTCAACGCTGATGATGTTTTGGTGCCAGGTAAAAACATTCCTGTTTCTGAAGTTTTTCAGCTAACATAACATAGATTGTGAGGCCTGATGGCAATTTTAGTGTTCTGTGTTTAAATGTTTTTATTGTTTTTAATTGTCTGTTGCTAGATAAGAAACACAAATAACAGTTATGAGAAATGCAATGTTAAAACCCTATCAACAAAGGTTTTTTCTTTCTTCTTGTTCATTTTGCTCTTTTATTTTTGTTAATTGAGACACGTCCATATTCATGGAGATACAGCCAGGTCTCAAAAAAAGAAAAGAAAATGAAAGTTCTTTTTATTTTATCTTTCTGTATTGCTCCCTTCAAGAAAACCTTAGATTTTTCTCCCTTTATTTGATTTATCTATGATTGCATAATTCACCATTTTTCTTCCTGTATAATACTGGCATGCAATAATAGAAAGGATTTATGAATTCTTTGTCTCAGGATTCAATAGTGGACCAAAAGATGGGCATGATTCCTCTTATGCACCACTTTCTTACATTGTCTGTGACTTTTGTGCCAGTTAAATAGAAAATAGAAATGCCTTACACTATTTATCACTCATCATCATAACTCTTAAGTTCCATCTTTTATTTATTTATTTATTTATTTATTTATTTATTTATTTATTTATTTATTTATTTATTTATTTATGAATATTTTAGTGCACCTTTCTCCTTGGAAAAAGACCCAAGTTATTTATTTATTTATTTATTTATTTATTTATTTATTTATTTATTTATTTATTTATTTGACTTGTATACCATGCCAACTGGCAACAAAGGCAACTGTGGGTAGTTTACAGGGTTAAATAAATAGATACATCCATTAAACATAATAATATATACAAAAATTACAATACAATACAAACAAAGTAACAACATTAAGAGAATCAAATAAATAAATAAATAAATAAAAATAATCACACAGTATAGTATAGATGACCTGCAGACCAGAAGGAAGAAATCTAGTGGAAGTGGGCAGTGGCTGTGAAGACAATGTCATGGAGATGGACACCAGTGGTCACTCAACGATCACAATTAAAATATTCCAGGAGGGTCATGGAACTTACTCCACAGTCTGAGAGCACAAACCCCCAACAAACATGTCAAAAATGGAGAGCTCAGGGAAGCAAATTCAGTGACAGGAACTGAAAGGCTTCTGAAATCTTTTACTGATGAAGGCAGTAGAATTTCTAAAGGAAAGTGACTTCGAATGTAATAGATCTCCCACATCATGAAAAACTGTCACCAAGGAAATAACAACCATGGATTGCAACAACCAAGTCTGGACTACAACAACACAGGACTGTTGTCTTGGAGCAAAAAAAGTAGGGGACTATAAATGGTGATGATGGATGATAAAAACTGAAAAATAATATTCCTTTTTGTGGAATTGCATGCAAAAAGTACACCACCATCTCTAAAGAGAATAAGACTGAAACATGCCCTTCAAACGGCTGCTTTTGTCAGGATTATTCTACATAGGTGTGAATTTCATTTGGATCAATTCATTTTTTTGATGAACAGTTTGCAAAATGTGCTCAAATTACACCTAATTCTAGATAATCAGCCAAATATCTCATTTCTTTAAGTCATATAACAATAACTGCTAGACCACTGAAATTCACTTTCAATTATAATTACATATTACTTAGGAAGGAACTTGGCTGCATAAAGCCCATGAATATTTGACATATTTATGTAGTATACTTTGTGCGAGGCATGAGATCTACAGAACTCTTAAGATCCACCGGGTACTTAGGGTAAGCAGTGCCAGCTTTAGGATGAACTGCACCCTGGGCAAAAAATACCTGTGGTGCCCTTCTCATTGGTCAGTTTTGAACGACCACCCAAAGGGTGATGCTTTGAGAATTCTGCTCTCTTAACCTCTTTGGGAACCCCATATGTGCATATCTAGAAGGCTAGGAGAGAGGTGCAAGAATTATAGCATGCACAGACTACATAGGAGAATTCTTGCATGCAGCTTCTCCTTGCCCTGGGACCAAGCAGAATGATGGAGGGCCTTCACTGTTATTTAGGTATGAAAAATAGAATCAGTTGGCAAGTGTCTTGAGCACCTTCCCCAAAGTTGATCAGGGGAGTGCTCAGGAATGCAAATAGCACTTCGGTAACAAGATTTATGCCATTTCATTTATGCATACAAAAATCAGCAACCAGAGTCTGATCAGTGCTGTGCAAGCAGCAAGCCCTGGCTTTCCCCAGTTGTCTTTTAAATAACCTGAAAGTAATCTATCTTTTGAGCTGCCTAGGTGCCCTGAACCCATCTGATCTCATCTGATTTTGGAAGCTAAGCAGGGTCGGGCCTGGTTAGTACCTGGATGGGAAACCACCAGGGAATACTAGGTGCTGTAGACGCCTGGAGTAAGAACTGGCAAACCACTCCGGTATTCCTGCCAAGAAAACACGAACATGGGGTCACAAAGAGTCGGTCACAACTGTAATCACACAACACAATCTACCTTTTATTTGCTGCTTTGCCTTCACTGCATTCCAACTCCATTCTAAGATGGAGACTGTGACTACATGGTCAAATATGGTGAGATTTGCTCTGCTTATACAAAGGATGAGTTCAAAGTACAGTATATTTTAGTGTCTGCATGACACCAAGGCAGATTCTCAAAGTATGTTAGAAACATGTTCCACATGGAGAAACATTGTGGCCTCTTTTGTTTAGTTTTTTGCTGTCAAAGTGGTGGGGAGCTGCTTCTTTTTCACACCAAGGAGTCAATCTGGCTTTTTCCCTTGCAGATGTAATTGGCAAAGACAGGGGTGTGTCTGTAGGTGGAGTTTTCAGATATGTAAGCAGTTGGAGTCTCCCTTTAAGGGAAAACATTGGGGGCTTTAAAATGTAAACATTCAAATGCAAGATATTGGGATCCCACCCACCCAGTTCCATGCACCTTGTTCCTTTGGCAGAAGTTCAGATAGAAAGATCACAGAGAGAGTGAAGGCACCCATTCTGTAAATAGGGAGAAGGATGAGGGCAGGAACCCCACTGGGTTGGTTCCTGGATGTGTGTGCGTTCATGCATGCATTTCAAAGTCCCGACTGTTTCTCCTTGTGGGGCATTTTCTAATATTCTTTGAGATGTGTATACACATATACACAAGCCACACTGGGAACACACACACACACACACACACACACACACACAGAGAGAGAGAGAGAGAGAGAGAGAGAGAGAGAGAGAGAGAGAGAGAGAGAGAGAGAGAGAGAGAGAGAGAGAGAGAGAGAGAGAGAGGAGTTGTCCTTATTTGCAGGCTGTCTCTATGATTCTTCCATCTGGATTTCTATGGAAGGTACAAAGCACTTGGAGGAGATTTCAGTGTGTTGTGTGCACGCAAGCTAGTTTTCTGATTTTCCCAAAACCATCAAAGGATTGCAGAGGTGGGGCCAGAGGAAGGAAGGAAGGCGGTGGGCTATCAGTTTCAATGCTACTTGCATCTCAATGAGTCTGAATGGAGGATTCACGACTTATCTGAGAAATCCCTTGATATTTCCTATGCAATTTCATGGGGGGGGGGCAGGTGAGAACATAGAAATCTCACTGTTTCCATCTGATTGTGACAGCCATGAAATTCACAACCCTACTGTTCTTAGACAGTATCACCACTATACAGTGGTACCTCTAGATACGAATGCCCCTAGTTATGAAAAACCCGAGATGTGAAGGGAAGTCTGTCAGGGGCACAATGCACCCTGGGAATGGTTGTCTTCCAAAAAGTTCTGCAAAAACTTGAGATACGAAAATTCTCTATTGAAAAACTCATGATACAGAAATTTTGCGGAAGACTTCAATTACCAGGGTGCATTGAGCCCCATTCAGATCCATTATACAAACATTTTCACAATACGAAGCGACTCGAGGAATAAATTAATTTCACATCTAGAGGTACCACTGTATATTTTTTACCTAGTATAAATGATATCAAACTGAAAAGTGAGAAAAAGAAAAATACTTTAAGGGAAATTGAAGGGAAATCTTGTTTGGAGTTAATACCCCACAAAAATTGTAGAGCCTTGAAAATAGTAACTTTTAACTTTATGTCACCCAAGTTCAATATAAGATGATGGTCAGTGAACCTTAGGGCGTTTATACACGACCCCTAAGCTGTGCTGCAAATGGCTCCCAGCTCCGGAGCTTAGAAATGTTTCCCCACCAGCTCTGGAGTTTTCAGACAATTAAGTGCGACCCCACCCACTTTAGCGCGACCCAGCGCATTTTTCTTGTACCTTCTCTCTGGACTCTGGAGGTGAAAAATATTTGATGCGGATAAGAGTGCCGGGCTCTCCTCGCTTGTCTGTTGTTGTTTTTGCCTCCCACCCCTTTAAGAGCCCCTTGAGAAGGAAGCAGGAAGTAACGGGGCTCGTGGCAACTTCGACCGGCACCGGCAGGTTAGTAAAGGCTTCTTTTGTCCTTTTTTCCCCTCCCTCCCCTCACTCCGACAGGAGCAGGAAGTGCTGAGGGGTGGGGACGCAGGAACAGAAACGAACCCCCAAGATCTCTGGTCCGAATTTAAGGGACCAGCGGATCTTAGGGGTCATGTGAAAAGGCCCTTAGTGTCTCCTCTGCACAGCTTAGAGTCTCAGACAATTTCCCAGCTGGTCCCTCCCAAGGATGGCCCTGCAGACAGGCAACATATACTCAGCTTGAAATACCAGCCTCAGCTAACACTAATGCAGTCAGTTCGTGTTCTCCAATGCCTAGCTTTTAAATTTATACTGTCAATCAAAGCTACAGCTGTGTTAAAGATAATATTTATTTAACCACTTTACACTTGGCTTATTTATATAAATATTTACACCATACCTGCCATTAAACCCAGATTCTTTGAAGCCTGATCCTAATTATGTTTACTTAGAGATAAAGTCCAGTGAGTTCAATTGAACTTACCTTTGCAGTTTGAAAGCCTGAACCTGTATATATGTTACTTAGAAATAAGCCCTACTGACTTCAGTGGAATGCACTTCTGTGTGGCTAGATTTGCAGTCAAAAAGTTGTGAGCCACTCCTCATTTAAAATGTTGCTTTCAAGTATTACACAGTGGGTAGAGAACTGTCAGTGGTACAGTTTTATAAATGCAATGTAGTATTTTTCTTTTTCTTTTCAAGTACATACAATTCATGCCTCAGTGGAAAATCTCTTTCCCTTCAGGTACTCATCACAGAATTTCAGAAAATCTTTGAATATTAAAACAAAATTTGTTCTTCTTGGATGAGAGGTGTTTCAAAGAAAGTAAAGCTTGAGAAGTTGTTTACTAAACAGAAAAATGATCCTTTGAAGCGTCATTAAATATTCCATTCCATACCACAAGTGAAACACCCATCACTAAAAATATGATAGTTTTAAAAGCTTTGTCAGAATCTAACATTATCTACACAGAAACTTTTTCATTTGAAGAAAACTTTGCAGCCTTTACTGTATTTAGCCCCACAATCACTCTGAATTAGATGCTTCCATTTCATAGACAAGATCTTGCAATATGAGCATAATAATGCCTATACCTAAGTTGATTTATTCCCAAGGAAGCATGCACAGGATTACAGTCATAGCTTGTGTTAGTCACAGTAGAATTTTCTGAGAAAACATAATAAAAGAAAGGAAAGGAAACACCATCCCTACAATCCTAGGGATATAAAATCATAAAACTATAGAATACTGAGTCCAACGTCCTGCAGAAGCAGGAAACCCACAGTTAAACCATGCCTGCCATCCCTGACAACTTATGTTTAAAACCTCCAATAAAGGAGAGCACACAACTTTTGTAAGTGTCCATTCTACTCTTGAAAAGTTCTTCATGTTAGGAAATAGACATGGGCACGATCAGAAAAAATGATGTTTCGAGTTTTCATTTGTCGGAACGGGTGCGTTTCTGGTCGTTTCCATTTGTCGCGAAATTTTTCAAAAAATTGTCATTTCCGTTTGTCGTTTGTCGTTTGTCATTTCCACCGTGATTTAGCGCGATTTGACTTCCCAGAGCATAGGGGCGTCCCGCAATCAGGGCCGGCACTAGGTGTTTTTGCGCCCTAGGCGGCGGGTGGGGTGGGGCGGTGGGCGGCGGGGGGGAGGTACGGGTGGGCGGTGGTGGTGGTGGGGCATGGGCGGGCAGTGGCCGCGGGCGGGCGAGTGGGCGGGCGGCAGTGCAGGAGGACGGGCGAGTGGGCAGTTAGGATATCACTTAGGATAGAGGTTCTGTTCTTGGCTTGCACCCCAAATGTGTGTGTGTGCAAGCAAATTGAAGTTGGGAAAATAGAAAATAAATGGTAGTATATAATATATTTTAAAATAAATCCACACCTCCCACTCCCAGTCGAACCTCCCCCTTTATCCAATATCAGAAAAAAATCCTCACAAACTGCCAGAGAAGAAATAAAGTATAAACTGCTATTCCCTTCAGCAGACAAAGCTGCAGGGAATCAAAGAAATTATTTTCTAAATTCAATTCCCTCCCTGCCTGCCTAACTTAAATCCTAAAGCCTCCAGCCTCCCTCCTCAATCTCGATCGAATCACAC
This sequence comes from Phrynocephalus guinanensis, assembly GCA_037367245.1. Taxonomy (NCBI): domain Eukaryota; kingdom Metazoa; phylum Chordata; class Lepidosauria; order Squamata; family Agamidae; genus Phrynocephalus; species Phrynocephalus guinanensis. The sequence continues at coordinate 12,243,633 of CM074738.1, forward strand.
CAGCACCAGCCGCCAGCCCTCCTCCCTCAACCACATCCATACACCCGACTGCGATTTCTGGAAGGTGCCTCGGCTTTTTATGCCCTCCGAGACATCCAGAAGTGTCAGTCAAAAACCTGACAATGCCATTGGTATAATGGTTCAAAAAAATTGCATGGTCCCATCCCATGCCCAGCCCAAATGGGCAGGTCTAAAAAATAAAATAAAATAAAATAAAATAAAATAAAATAAAATCAATATGATGTTTTATTGCTATAAAAAACCCACTGCTGCTAATATAAAATTTCAGGCATTTAAAATAAATAAATTTCACATGTTTCTGTGGTGATTTGGTGTGTTTTTTGACCACAATTTCAAAAGAAAAATTGTGGTTGCCATTTTGGATCCCCCCCCCACCGCATGGTATGCAGCGAGACAGACAACGAGGATGACCCCCCCCAGCCTGGTGCAAGCAGCCCAGGACAGGAGAACAGGTGGGGAAAGGCCGGGGACCCCACAGAAACCACCCCTCTGGTAGGTGGCAAAGACTCAGGCAGGCATATTTTCGCCTGCTTTTTTGGACGGGAGTCGGGTTTTTTTTAAAAAACATTAAAAACTTTTTCTGTGCTTCGCATCGCGCAGTAGCTGTGATGCCACAAACGGAAATGAAAAACCTGACCAAATTTTTCTTTTTTCGGTTCAAGATCGAGTTCTGACGGCTTAATTATCGTTACCGTTTCCGTTACGTAACGGAAACGATAACCGAAAACGGAAATGACAATTTCGCCGAGTCGTGCCCATGTCTATTAGGAAACATTTTTATGTGTGGGTAGCAATCTCCTTCCTTCCTTCGTTCCTTCGTTCCTTCCTTCCTTCCTTCCTTCCTTCCTTCTACAATTAGAATTTGTTGCTTCATTTTCTACCATTGTGAACTAAAGAAAACAACTTTGTTTCACCTTCAACGTGACATCCCTTCAAACATTTGTAGATGGCTTATCCTATTGCCCCACTGTCTTCTCCAGACTAAATGTAGTCACCTCCCTCAACTATTTCTTGGTTTCAAAAGCTTTTTTCAACCCTGTGCCAGCTTCTTAGTGTCTTCTTGCTTAAATTGTGATTCCCAGAAATTGACTCAGTGTTCCAGATGAGTTCTGACCAGAAGAGAGCAGTTACTTTCCTTGTTCTGGATGGTATACTTCTATTGAGGCAGCAATAGTATTGCTTTCTTTTTCACTGCATTACAGTATATTGCTGACTTGTGTTTAGCTTCCGATCTACTAATCCAGTGGTTCTTAACCTTCCTAATGCTGCGACCCTTTAATACAGTTCCTCATGTTGTGGTGAACCCCAACCATAACATTACTTTCAGCAGTGTAAGGAGCCTCACTTCGTGACCCAGGAGTGCATACCTGGGGCAGTGGCGGTGGTGGCAGTGGCAGAGGAGGAGGCCGCACAGCCCAGGAGAGCCTGCCACCCCACCTGCAAGAGTGGTGGCTACAGTGGAGGAGGAAGTGGCCATGCGGCCCAGGAGAGCTTGCCCTCAAGGACTTTGGTGACAGAGGAGGAGGAAGCAGCCATGCGGCCCAGGAAAGCCCACCCACCCACCTGCAAGAGCAGTGGCAGTGGAGGAAGTGGAGGAAGCTGTGTGGCCCATGACAGCCAGTCTGCCCACCCACCCACCCACCTGTCTGCAAGAGTGGCAACAGAGGTGGAAGTGGCTGCATGGCCCAAGAGAGTCTGCCCACCATCCTGGAAGAGTGGTGGCAGAGGAAGAAGTGGCCACGCAGCCAGGCAGAGCCCACCTGCCTTCCTGCAAGAGCAGAGGTGGTGGCGGAGGAGGAAGCGGCCATGCAGCATGGCATAGCCCTCCCATGAGATTGGCTGAGGAGGTGGTGGAGGTGGTGCAGCACCATGATGGGGTTCTTCCGGGAGTGGTGTCTCAGTTCCTACGATCATCAGAAATATGTGTTTTCCGATGGTCTTATGTGATCCCTATGAAAGGGTCATTAGACCCCCAAAGGGTTCGTGACCCACAGGTTGAGAACCACTGTACTAATCTAATCAAATGTAGCACTCTCAAGGCAGCTGTCACCGATCTTGTATTTATATATCTGATTCTTTTTCACCTAAATTTAAAACCTTGTATTTTCCATACTGAAATTCATTTTGGGCCAGTTCTCCAAACTGTTTAGTTTATCGTAAATCCCGATTCTGTCATCTGATGGATTAGCTCGTTCTCCTCATGATCTGCATGATCTGCACATGTGATGAGCATGAAAGCAAAGCATTTTGCTTATATACCACCCCATACCACTTCAAGTAGTCTTTGGGCGGTTTACAGTTTAATTAGAGTATGCAGGCTAATAAGTGCTATACTCCCATCTCAAGTTGTTAATAAAGAAGTTGAACAACATTGGGTCCAGGACAGAATCCTGGGGCACCAAAGGATTTCCAGGATCATGAGGAATCATTGGTGGTATAACATACCCATACTCTTTTGGCATGGCAGTCAGCCAGCTACAGAACCACCTGAGTAGTGTCCTCAGTACTCTTGGCCTCTGTACTATGATGACCCCTCCCAACAGAGTTGAGTTCAAAGCCCTCCTAACCAGGTTTGTAAGACTTCTATCAAATATGTTCTTTCCAATCTCTGTAAGGTGCAACCCATCACTTCTGCAAAACACCTTCTTCAGAGTAATTCATGTCAGAGGATTGAAGACAATTAGGAGAAGTAAGTCCAGCTGTGGACAGAAGCAGGCACACTTAGTTGGCCTTGAAAGGAAGGGAAGTGTCCAAGAACACAGAAGTGTAGTCTAGAAGGGGAGATGTATAAAGCCTGGATCATGTTATCATAAAGTGCACAGATGATTGGTTATAAAACCTATATACAAGTGGACCCTTGTATAACAAACAGCTTGTATAATATAAAATTTGTACAACATAAAAAAATTCCGGAGATAGGGGAAATTTGCTTAACTGAATCACCTATGGGGCAAATCCATACAACGTAAAAATGGTTGTGATTAGGGATTACTCTGTTTTCAATGCATTCCTATGGGAATTTGTAGAAAGGAAAATTTGCTTAACATAATTTTATTTGGAACAAATTAATTCCTTTATACAAGGTACCACTGTATACTGTATGTGATACAATATCATGATGATGATGCTGACACTTGATGATGATGATTAGAGATGGGCATGGAACGAACATTTTTTCATTTCCATTACCGTTTGTCGTTTCCATTAGGTAACGAAATGACAAACGAAAATTGTGATGAAAATGAAACGAAACCAACAGAACCATGAAAATTGTGGTCATTACGTTTCGTTTCTGTTAATGGCGACGCGCAATGAAATGAGCTGGACATCCGTAAAAACGCAGCGATAATTATTTATATTGTCTGATAATACCTACCAGGGGGGTTGGGGTCCTTAAAACATTTTTGTCTTCTCCCATCGCGATGTATTTTTCTTTTCCCTTTAAAATGCATGTCGCCACCAGCCACAAAATGGAGGCAAGCCATGTGATGTGGGATCATGTTCAACCAATAGCATGCCCAGGTTGCAGACTGGGCGGGCAGGTCTGGCAGCCACAGAGGGCATAAAAAGCTCCGGCCGCGCCCGTCCTCCTTGCAGTCTCTGCGACTCTAGCTTCAGTCCTGCAGCCTCCCTGTGTGCATGTGTGCTGCGTATCTCTCGGTGAGTACCCTCCCCTGCCCCGCAGTGCAGTCACTCTGTGGCTGCCTTGCACCCTGGGCAACGCCCGCCGCTGCCTTTGCAGCCTCCCTGCATACCTAGTCTATACTGTGTCTCTGCCAGCATCCATTTTTTTAGTGTTTTCCCTCTGGTCTGGGGCATTGGGGGATGCCTGCACACAGAAATGCTTTAAAAATCGCGCAAAAAGCGGGTAGAAACGACAAACGAAAAAACAAAAAACGGTAATGAAATTTTTCCAAAAATTCCGGACAAACGGAAACGAACCAAAACAGACCTCTCAACGACAAACGAAAAACCGAAACACCACTTTTCTGTTTCGTGCCCATGTCTAATGATGATATATGTTCCTGATGGTGTATGTTGGCTTGTGATGCTACTGGAAAAGGAACAATGGCTGCTGCCGCTGCTGCTGCTGCTGCTGCTGCTGCTGCTGCTGCTGATGATGATGATGATGATGATGATGATGATGATGATGATGATGATGATGATGATGATGGAGCAAATGGAGCAAAAACAGTAGGAGGGAAAAACCCTCAGCAAGGGGCATCAAGAGGGCGAAGAAGAAGAAGAAAACAAAATAACCCACGGTGAATTAGGTTATTAAATTAAATTAAATTAAATTAAATTAAATTAAATTAAATTTCACCAAATGCCTCCCTAAAAAGCAAGGTTTTAAGCGCGTTTTTGAAGGCAGGCAGGGACTGTGCAAGGTGCAGCTCACTCGGAAGATGGTTTCACAGCGAGGGGCCCACCACAGAGAAGGTGCAACTGTGAGCGACTTCTACGCCTCCCTGGGTGTGGCCACTCGGAGTGAGCGCGCATGCGACATTCTAGTGGGCCTGGCATCAGTTGACCTTTGGGAGATACGCTCTGACAGGTACTCAGGACCCAAGCTGTGGAGGGTTTTGTAAACCAAAACCAGGACCTTGAACCTTATCCAGAGAGCTTCGGGCAGCCAATGCAGGCATGCCAGAACTGGGGTGATGTAATCATATCTACGAGCACCCACCATCAGTCTGGCCACCGCATTCTGCACTCATTGAAGTCTCCGGACAAGGGTCAAGGGCAACTCCACATAGAGGGCATTGCAGTAATCAATCCTCGACATCACGAGGGCCTGCACAACTGTCCTCTTGATTTTTCTCTAACCTGGTCATTACTGCTTACTCTGCAATGGATGCTTTGAGCTCATAGACAGTTCAGACCATGATCCATGTGCATCAGAAGGAAGGGATGGTGATCAGTAGGCTTGAAGAGCTGGCAAGCTCTGTTTCCCATTTTCACACCACTGAGAGAGAACATCTCTGAAGACATCCTGCCAACCCTTGCAAATGGTTGCCTCTGTCCCCCTCAGTAAGGAGTCACCTGTTTCCACAACACAGCTCCCCCTCCTCTAGAAACTGGCAGGAATTCTCCTGTTTTGCAGTATTTTCATGATCAACTCTATGTTCTGTGCTGACCAACTGCAGCAGTACAGAATCACTGTCACGACGAGGGTCTAATGCTGGTGTCCTTGTTCAAATGGCTCAAGATAACTATCCATGATGAGAGCCTGATGTTGAATTTTTTTAATCTGTAAAGACGCAACATGTGTTATGACAGTCAAGCTTTTCTGTGTTACATTCTTCTTCACTGGCCTCTGCACTTGCATTCCTCCTCCTCCACACGGGCATTCCTGCTGTGGTTCCCCCCCCCAAAAAGAGTTGATTCGGATCTATCCACAGATGGTTCATTTTCCTTCATGAGTTGAAGTGTGGAGAGGCAGGCTTCAAGCTACTGTACCTTGTCTTACAGCAGAGTTATCAAATGAACCTGCAGCAACAAGTAGTCACCTCCTACTTCCTCAGACAAGAAGACAAATATGCCACAGGTATTACACGTTGCTGAAACTGCATTTTTCAACATTCATGAAGACTTCAACACAGCTCTCGCATCAAGTTCCTTGTGAAAAAGACCATGGAAAATGTGCAAGGCAGGTAACCCAATCTATTTTCTGTTGTGTAGGCAATTATGGAACAAGCTGTGGAAGGTGCAGTGGAAGCAGCTGCACAACTGCTTGCATGATTGTGTATTCCAGTTCAGCTTTTTGCTCCATTGAAACATAATAGAATATCACTGTAAAAACCCAACTCTGATACCTACATATAACAAGGTAGCGAATGGTTTACTTGAGGCCACATATCTACAGTAACATTGGAGGATCTCAAAAATATGTATATACAGTATTTCCAATGTGTTGTCACCTCCACAGTCAAAAGATCAATCATCTCCTTCTGTTCTCTTCGTTATCTGCATGTTCAAAAATATTCACACTTTTATGCAGCAGTCTGAGCTGTACTGCAGATTTCAAAACATTGCCTCATCAGACACATCTATTAGCTGGTCAGACAACTGAGCGACAAATGGAGGAAGGTGTGCCATTTAATATGTTTACAGGCAACAAAATGAACTTTTCATAATAAACAAAACTAACCAGCCCACATTTTGATACACAGTCCTATCATTCAGTGGAAATTTAGCAACTTTTAGGATGCCCATTAGTTTGTCTCCTACAACAACAACAACAAACAAGCAAGCAAAGCAAAAACAAACAAAATGGTGCTGGTCCTAAGTAGAACAGAGCCAATAACATTGCTTAAATTGTGACTAATTGGTTTCATACATTTCTATGGATGCAATCTAGATAGGACGAACACTGTTTTAAATTGTGGGTCTGCAAAATGTTGGTACAAATTATTGTCATTTATGTACAGATTTATAAACACAGTTTGACAAATATTAGTACACTCATTACGTATCTTTGTATCATGTCATAGTGATGATTTCTGCTTTACAGCCTGCTTTCTCTGATTCCTTGATCTTTGTTTGGCGAAACATTTTTTCAAAGAAAAGAGGATGAAGTAATAGCTGGAAAAGACCAGAAAGGCTAGAACAGGTGCTTGATAATAAACAAATATATACAAAAACTACTGAGACTTGATAGACACGCATGAGACCAATATTTTGGAAAAATCAAACCCAATAAATATTACTATTTCATTAATACTTTAACAGCCCCAGACTAACTGGAACAAAACAAAATTGTTCACAATGGGACTTTACAAGAAGGATAAACTGATCAAATTCATTGATTAGATGAAATTGATGCAGAAAGCTCCAAAACATCCTATGGAACTGCATCTGAGTGCCCATTCAAAGTGAACATTCTAAATCAGGGGTGTCCAAACTTTTTGGAAGGAGGGCCAGATTTGGCGGCTGAGAATGTGTGTGGGGCCAACTGATACCTGACACTGACCCTTCAGCAAGCCCCATCCACAGACCCCTTGCAAACCCCACCTACTGACCCCTTGCAAGCCCCACCCACTGACCCAGAACACCATTGTATCCCAGAACACAGCCAAACAGCCCAAAAACTCACAACAAACAAACAAGCAAATAAGGGAGGGAGGGGGCAGGCCAGCCAGCCACTGGGCCAATCAAAATGGCCTGGCGGGCCAGATTTGGGCCCCGGGCCGGACTTTGGACATGGCTGTTCTAAATTGTGAGAAATAGCCTGGGAGGATAGCTTGCTATCTCTTTTCAGCTCCAATAAATAATTGTTATATATGAATTAACCAAAATAAAGGTGAAAATTGGGGAAAAGATTGAATTTTATTAGAACCACTGTCTATACAAATAATAAGCAGGGCTTGTAAACCAAAAAGACTTTAAAATGCACACACACACACTTTTTAAAAATATTTTTACACACTTCCTGTTATAGAAAGTGTGTGTTATCAATGGCAGTTCATAAAATTCTTCAGGCGCACTCGTTCTGAACTCTGTTTCTCACAGCTTTAAATGACAACACTAACCCACATCCAGCTGTTACTGTCCTCTCCCAAACCACTTTGTATAACAAATCCAAAAACCATCCAGACATATCAGCTTGCAGTTCCATTTGCAAACATTCATCCATAATTTTATCAACTGTTCCGTTTAATATTTCTGGTGTGCAGTTCCCATATAATTATCGTTCAGTCACTTGCAAAGCAAACCTATATACGATATACGCATATAATGCAAAAGTGACACACATATTGGATTTGTAGTTAACTCCCTGAACTGAATAGGGAAGTAGAGGAAATTATATGTTCCACAGCCAGCCCTGTCATGCAGTCGAGTGAAGTTATTTGCTTCAGCTGACACTACGAGAGGAAGACAGCAACATAGCAGCCTGTGTTCCCAACAGAGATGATGATGACCTAAACTCAGGAATGAAGAACCCACACGAGCCTTTCCTTAGACCACAGGCTATTGATGTGATTCATGAAAGAAGGAAAATTTGTTTGAACAGCACAGCAAGATGCTGGTTGCAATTTTGGTTCACAATCTAGATTCCTCTTTAAGCAGTAAAACCTCTGGTATGGAAATGGATAGATTCTGTGCTCCTGGGCCACCACTCCTTGCCCATGGATTCCACATCCAGGCAAGGAAAGCTCCAAAACAGCTCCTCATTCAGTACCAACCACACAGACTTTCTTCTGAAAATGGTAAGATTTTAAAAAAAAACCATTTAGGAGGGCTGGATAGTGGGAGGGAAAACTCAACTTCATTGAGCCTTTCCCTTAGCCTGTTGTAAACACACATGCAGCCAAGCCACTCCCAACTGATGGTGACCCTATGAAGGAATGGTCTCTGGAATGTCCTGTCTTCAACAGCCCCATTCAGCTCTTCTAAATTGAAGTCCTGTGTCTTCCTTTATACAAATTCACTAGCATCATATTGATTAAGAAAAAGAAAATTTGCTCACATCTTCAAGAATTAAAAAAACAACAGATTTTCCTATCACTCTTTATTGCATCTGGAAGTTAAATAGATCACTATGCCACTTCAAAGGGATTTCTCGGATCAATATTATCCCTATAACAATCCAGGAATTATTCTACATTAGCAATACAAATATTGAAATAACCACAGAGACGGAAAGATATCAAAACGAACAAAGGAAGCTGAGAGAATAATTATACAGACTTCCACGTCTGCCAGGATCTGACTTGCATATTCAGAAGACTCAGAACAACCGCAACAACATAGTAAAGTGCTGGTTGAAATAAAAACTAGGATGTCTACATGGTCTGGATTTTTCTTTTTCTTTTGGATTTCCTATTGCAGACAATTTTTATTTTTCTATTTTAAATTGTATTTTTATGTTTGCTAACCATCAGGGGAAGCTAAAAGAAACTTGGAGACAGAAAAGTGCAGCACCATAATAATAAAGCATAGCTTCACATGTAGCAGCCATCCTCAATTTTGTGACCTCCTGAGGTTTGGAGTCTATAATGCCTACCATCATTAAGCATTGAGCAACCTATTAAGCACAGGTTGTACATTGCTGAAATACTCCCCCTCTTGCATTGATCTGTGCATGCCCTGCTTCTCAAACCACCACCACCACCACCTTCCTCTTCAGGCAAGCTTTCCATGAATGAGGAACTACCCACTATGTGACTTTTATCTGGATTACCATACATGATTGCATTGACTGATTTCATCAGAACACCAGTGATTTCCATGTTAGTTTCCACCCCTCATAATGTATTTTTTTTTCTTTTTGTGAGCTCTTAGTAGCTTTAATGTTACATTTTAATGTTCTTAGATGCCTCTTCTAATTTCCTGTTCTTAATCTGAATATGTCTTAAATATTCTAGGCTGTGTATTGTCCCTCATTATTGTAAGCCACCTTGGGTCCTTTTCCAAGGAGAAAGGTGGGGTAAAAATATTCAAAACAAACAAACAAACAAACAACACATGGACAAAAGTGAGTCATCATCCCCCATATTGTTATATTTTCCGTACCTTTCGATATAGTAGATCACAGTAAATTGTTGAAGGTTGGAGAAACATCTGAGTTATGAAGTACTGTACAATAGTTCTCAAATTTCTCTGCAAGAGGACCATGAGAGTAATGGGGAAGACTATCTATAAGCCCCTCGGCAATGGTCTTGTGGAGTTCCTCAAGGCTTAGGCTAGCATAGATGTCATCCAGCATATGCAATAGGCCTCCTGTCAATATTCATCCATGGCTTTGGAGGTAATATGATCAATATGCTGAAGACACCCACCTGTTTTTTACATTAACCAAATACTTTCTCCTTTTTTTGGAGAAAACAGAGGTGGCTACACATGCAACTGCAGTCTACTATAATTCACTCTGCACAGTTAGATTAATGAAATTTACTCTGCAACCCTGAAGACAGCTCAAAAGTGGCAACCTAAGATACCAATGGGTGCCTCCTGCCTTGACCACATGTCACTTATTTTTGCACCAATTGCATTGGCTGCCAGTTGTTTTTTAAGGCTGAATTCAGGGTGTTGGTTATTATCTTGAAAGTCCTATGTACCTTAAGACTCACATACTTACTGGACCACCTTTATCCAAATTATTCCTTCTGTCAGCTAAGGTCCTCTGGAACTGCCCTTCTAAATGTGCCAATCATTAAGGCTGTTTCATTTGTGAAATGAAAGGCTGTGACTATACTTAAGAATTTTCTTCCTGAACCCCTATTAAGTGCAACATCCCTGCAGGGATTCAGAAGAGCATATAAGATGAAACTGCCCTAGTGGTGTTCCGACTACTGTAATTTGCTCTATGTAAGACATCTGATGAAAAGTCTCAGGAAACTTCAACAGGTCCAAAATGCAGCAGCCAGATTGCTGACTGAGGTGGGTTACGGAGATCACATTACACCTCTACTAAAGCAGCTCCACTGGCTGCCAATCAGCTATTGGGCACTATCTGAAGTGCTGACCTTAACCTACAAAGCACTGTATGACTGGAGTCCTAGATACCTCAAAGACTGAATCTCACAATATGAACCGGTTCGGGTGCTAAGGTCATTGGGAGAGGACTTTCTCTCCATCCTGCCCCCTTCACAGGGACATCTTGTGGGAACACACAAAAGGGCCTTCTCATCTGCTGTGGCCAGACTCTGAAACTCCCTCCTGCTGGAGGCCAGGACTGCCCCATCTCTGCTGTCTTTCCGGAAACAGGCAAAGACCTTTCTCTTCAGGCAAGCTTTCCCTGAATGATAGACTAGCTACTGTGTCTTTATATGAATCTACAATACATGGCTACACAGACTTTGTGTTTATAACCAATTATAACTTTGTGTTTATATCTCTCATTGTGTGATTGCATTGACACTATGTTTTCAACTGTTAGTTTTAATGTTGCCTTCTAATGCTGTAAGATACCCCTTAATTCCCTGGTTCCCAAACTGAATATGTCTTAAGTTTAACGGACTCTATATTGTCTTTCCTTACTGTAAGCCTCCCTGGGTCCTTTTCCAAGGAGAAAGGCAGGGTAAAAATACTCTAAATAAGTACTCAAATAAATAAATAAATAAATAAATAAATAAATAAATAAATAAATAAATAAATAAATAATAAATAGTAATTTATATATTATTCTACCATGTAGGTGGTGGAGCATTGTGTTTCAACCATTATATGGCAATGTATGTAACATTAAATTGTTTTAGTGGGCTTTTCCTTACGTTACATATTTTTTTATTTGGATATCAGATAACCCAAAGGATTTTTAAAGCATTTTCCTTCTGTGTTTTGCACCCAATATGCCCAGAAACAGGTTGGCACTTTTGATAAGATTTAGGTGCCGTTAAATATGACAACCTGGCAAACCCTTTTAAAGTGCACATCTATCAGTGTAATATCAAATACCTAATCTTCAGCTGGCAAGCTTTTCATTTTGTGACAAGGCATCACTCTTCCTATTTAATCATTCTTTTGGAAAATATCAGTCAATTTGAGAGAGCCTCGTATGTCAGCTCCACTGATTCACTAACTTTGTCAAAGCCATTCTGAAGCACTGCAAAAATACTCCCTCTGACCTATCTTTGTTACATGTGCCTTTTATCAGAGATTTATAAAAGAAAAGCTCAGGAAAAAAAGATTTCACAGCCTCACTGGAGGAAAGTGAGCATCAGAGTGGCTTTCACTAACCTTAGAAATTATTCTGCTCTCTGCCGATAGCATTATAGTAATATTAAAGAAAGATGATTCTCTTATTTGATACCCTGTCTCCATATTTTTCAAACATTCTTGATGAAATCCAGTAGTAAGTTGCAACTTGAGTAGGTCTGTTGAATCAATGGGGATTTGGTAAGTAAATTCCTCCATAGGTTCCATCAATTTAAATGGGCCTACTCTAGTTGCAACATTCTACTGGATTTCAGCCCTTGTTTATCAGAACATTAAAATGCTTCTTCAGAAAAACCACTTAATTAAGAAAACTAGAGATTTGGTTAAAAAAACTAACTAACCAGAATAATGTTAGTGACCTATAAACGAGCATTAGATTTATATTGTCCCCTTCACTTGACCAATAGAGGTTTTACCCCTTACATTCAATGTAGACTATTTATATCAGTCTACAGGCATGCATTGTTGTTGTTGTTGTTGTTGTTCAGTCGTTCAGTCATGTCTTACTCTTTGTGACCCCATGGACCAGAGCTCGCCAGGTCCTCTTGTCTTCCGCTGCCTCCCGGAGTTTGGTCAAATCCATGTTGGTTGCATCGATGACACTGCCCAACCATCTCATTTTCTGCCGTCCCCTTTTCCTTTTGCCTTCCATCTTTTCCAACATCAGGGACTTTTCCAAGGGCTCCTCTCTCCTCATGAAGTGGCCCCAGTACTGGAGCCTCAGCTTCAAAATCTGTCCTCCCAGTGAACATTCGGGGTTGCATATGGGACACATTTCATTGAGTGGGGCTTTAGCATGTGCAAAAGCTGGCAACCACCATTGAAGGATTTCATCCCTCTCTCATTCATGCACAAATTATTACTGAATTTTATTTATATGACACTTTGGGGGTTAAAGTAGTAAACGACAGATTAAAATGCAATCAAGATTAAAACCCAGTTCAGTACATTAAAAAGATAACAAACAATTAAGGATATCAATCACTATCACTGAGAAAAGAACCATCACGAGATCAGCAGATACATCCATTGTTTTTAAAAAGTGGAGCCAAATATTTGATGCTGAGTGAAAAAAATCATGTATTTCTCTCTTACAGTCATAATTCCCCAATGTCTGTTCCTGGTCTCAGCCAACAAGTTGCATTTATTTAGACTGTATTGTGACTCAATGCTAAGGCTCTTTTTAAAATTGAAATACTGTATATACATGCAGCACTACTGTTTTTGCAAATTCATTGGTGTTACCATGATCCTCCACCCATGAATAGTTACATCTTGAAGAGCTGGAGAAATTCAGTGGTACAGTAATCTATTATATGCATCTAAGGTCAGAAAGAAAGACATTTCTTGTTTAATAAATTTGATCAGGAATTTACAGGATATACTGTAACTGTATGTTAGTATTTTTAGAACACTTGCATTAATAATAGAACTTTGGATATTGCATGTTTTGCAAATGTACAATTATTACAGCATGGCCAATATCCTAATGGGTTTCTGCAGCATATACCCTAAACTGAAGAAATGGTCTCTGTAATTAATTAATTAATTAATATTTACTCTGCTTTTCTCTTTAAAAATGACCCAAGGACGGTTACATCAGTAAAAGCTAATAACAGTATACTGTATATACAAATATTTAAAAAGAATGAAACAAATACCACACTGAAAATGGTAAACAAAACCAACACACACACACACACACACACACACACACACACACACACACACACACAAATCAAAGCAACAAGGCACAAACACCTTCTGAGACAGCTAATCACTAAGAGAAAGCCTGTTTGAAGAGATGTCTCTGTCTGAAGAACAGCAAAGATGGGGCCAGTATGGTGTCTTGTGGGAAGGAATTACCGAGTGTGGGTGCACTGACAGAAAAGGCCCTCTTATCACGTTCCCATGAAATGTACCTGTGAAAATGATGGGAGCAAGATAAAGGCCTCCCTGATGCTCTTAAAACACTGGCAGACTCATAAAGGGAGACATGGCCCTTCCATCTCAGAAGATGGGGCAGTATATAATAATAATAATAATAATAATAATAATAATAATAATAATAATAATAATAATAATAATAATAATAATAATAATAATAATAATAATAATAAATCAAGCCATTTGCGAATTTATAAGTTAAAATGAGCACTTTGAATTGTGTCCAGAAACAGTCTGTCAGCCAATGGAGCTGCTTTAATGGGAGGGGGGTTATATGATCCCTATAACTATCCCCAGTTAGCAGTATGGCTGCTGGACCTACTGACCTACTGAAGATTCTGAACCCTTTTTCAAAGGCAGACACACATAGAATGTGTTACAGTAGTCTAGCCAGATTGTAGCTAAGGCATGTGTCACCATGGCCAGATCAGACCTCATCAGGAATGGGCACCGCTGGTGCATTAGTTTTAATTGTGCAAAGGTACTCCTGGCCACTGCTGAAAATTGGCCAACTGTCCATCACATGGTTGAGCATACTTTGGCCACATACTTGGTTGCACAAAAGCATTGAGAAAAACTATGGAAACAACTTGCACAATTTTCTTATGAATATGAAAATTTACAAAACAACCCTGGCCAGCAATTTTAAAAGAGGCCTACAAGGGAAGCAAGCGTAATTGAAGAAAAAAAAATACTTTTGAAGATAGCGGAAGAAATTATATTTTTACATCAGGAAGGGAAAAGGTAAGATACCGAGACTATTCATAGTTCTAGTAGCTGGATAACTGCTTTCTAAAAACAAATAATAATCACTACCTCTCCCACAATAGGAGTTAGTAATGTGATCAAATTGTCATTGAATCGGCTCTCTTTTCAGTATATTCTGCAAACTGATGTCCAGCTCAGCTGATATAATCTTTCTTCTGTGTTGCTTTATCTCAGAGGTAGGAAATACTATACTGTACTGTATGAGTCCACACAGCATGTGCCCCACAAAACATTTTTGTACAGCCTGAAGGCTTTTGATAAAAATCTAAAGAATACCAGCTTTATTGCAAGTTCTTATGTTTATGATATCAATGCAAACTGGCTATCAGTGCTTAACAAACTGTCCCAAGAAACACAGATGGAGTCGTCATTTCAAGAAGCCAATTTTGAAGATATGTGTGCATTTTTATTGGTCTGTCATTTTTTAAAAGGAGTTCCAGGCAGGCGAATATTTGTTTGACATCTTTCTTGAGTTGTGAAAAAAAGAGAACCCTGTACTTCCCTATGTTCTTTCTCACAAGAGTTCTGTGAAATCTGAACTGAACTGAATCTAAGGTATGAAGCATGACCTACAGTTATAATCCTGTTAACAAGATACTTGCCTCAAAAGATAGCAGTTGGTTCAGTAGGGCCATGGGTGCAGGAATGAAGATGAACTTTGTTCTCAAGGAGCCATCACAATCACCCAATGAATTAGTGACCTCAAAAATGTCGTCATTAACTGCCCACCCAAACTACAAACCCAACTCTCTGGATTAACTGCAAACCCAACTCTCTGGATTTCATTGTTCAGTCAGTCGATTTCCTGTCTTGTCTTCTGCTTTTCTTAGTGCCCCCAACTTTTCCTGGAATCTTTACAGTGAATACTGTCTTCTCATAAGATGGTCTCTTCTTCTTCTTCTTCTTCTTCTTCTTCTTCTTCTTCTTCTTCTTCTTCTTCTTCTTCTTCTTCTTCTTCTTCTTCTTCTTCTTCTTCTTCTTCTCTTCCTCCTCCTCCTCCTCCTCCTCCTCCTCCTCCTCCTCCTCCTCTCTTCTTCTTCTTCTTCTTCTTCTTCTTCTTCTTCTCTCCTCCTCCTCCTCCTCCTCCTCCTCCTCCTCCTCCTTCTTCTTCTTCTTCTTCTGCTGCTGCTGCTGCACTGCTTGTTTTCCTTTATGACACACCATGGCTTACATAAAGCTCTCCTGCAACATCAATTTTGGAATGAATCATCCCCCCCAATTGTCCTTCTCCACTGCCCAACTTTCACATTCAGACACAGCAAACAGAAATAACCATAGTATGAAGGACCTTGACCTTGGTCTTTACTGATGCATCCTCACTCTGAAGGATCTTTTCTAGTTCCTTCATAGGTTCGCCTCAGAATCCCAGTCTTTGGATTTCTTGGTTGCAGTCTCCAATTCATAAGGTACAGAAGATCTATGTGATCTCTTCGTTGTCATCACTGGCATTATCTGTAGTCATGAATTTGTCTTCAGCTTTAATATTGCTGTTGCGCTTTATTCTGACCTTCTTTAGCTGTCATTTCAAGTCACTGAAACCTTCTGCCAGCAACATGGTATCATCTGCATATAAGTTAATGATGTTTCTTCTCCCAGTTTCCACTCATCCTTCATCTGAAGTTAACCCAATGTTTTATGTATTTTTTTTTACATTCACAGGGCAAAATCTCTCTCTCTCTCTCTCTCTCTCTCTTCACACACACACACACACACACACACACACACACACACACACACACACAGAGAGAGAGAGAGAGAGAGAGAGAGAGAGAGAGAGAGAGAGAGAGAGAGAGAGAGAGAGAGAGAGCTCTTTATCTATAAATGTGGAAATAACCAGATGAAAGAGTTCTCAATTAACAGAGATGTCAAGGAGGATATTTCAGCAGGTGTAGTTCACATTAAAGGCAGCCTTAGTTGAAATTTCCTCTTCTGATTTTTTTAAAAATCCTGACATCTTTCTCCCCCTGTCACCCTATATGTACATCTCTAGGATAATAGTCATAGTATATATGATTTCCAGTCCCCCCCCCCCGTGAATTTGGAGAATCATCCCAACAACCAACGGTAACAGAATACCCTTTGTTGCGATTATTCTGGGGATGTCTATTGGTACAGTCAGCTTTGCATATATTGACAAAATACATTTTGAAACTGCAGGAGTGAATATATGGTTTCACAGCACCAAATGATTCCTTCACATGCTAATTTAATGTTACCTTAACTCTCTACCACTGCCTTTAAGCACACAGTGAACTATAAGTGGCTGCTTTTCTGAAACTGTTAAGAAAAGCCCCACTTACCCTATAATTCTTCCTTTAAGCACCTATAAGCGGGCTTATAAATAGTCCTCTGCCTGCTCACCTGAGGCGCTAAGGGTTGCCTTCATCTGGGGATGCTTTTGTAAATCGGCTGACAATGAGAACTCCTGATTAGAAATCATTTGTAGTGGTACATAGGAACAGTGAAGTATGGGCTTATAAATTGTGCAGACTTATTTTCAAGAGTGCTACAACGGGCCCTACAAAACACTTCATTTCAAATTTGACCACCAATTCAGCCTTCATATCTTTTTTCAGAGAGGATGTACAGAGATGGATCTAGACATGGTTTCTGGAAAGCTGAAGGCCATTTGCTGGAGGGCTTTCTTTAATGTCATGCATAATCTCTGGGTTCATGAGAAAAAAAGAATTCACCCCAAAATTTTACTGGTGTTCTTCTGTTTGTATAGATAGGCACTGGTATATACTAACAGTGCCATTGCTATAACTTACTCCACTGGCATATCTCTAGATTTAACTTGTAATATATTTTTACTCATTTATTTATTGCATTTTTATACCACACCATCTAGTCCAGTGCTTCTCAATTGTGGGTCCCCAGATGTTCCTGGATTGCAACTCCCAGAAGTCTCCACCACTCACGGTGCTGAAAGGTATTTCTGGGAGTTGCAGTCCAGGAACATCTGTAGAACCACAGGTTGAGAACCACTGATCTAGTCTAAAGGCTACTCTGGGCAGTTTACAGTATTAATGAAGTATACTTTTTTTTTAAAAAGCAGTAATTTGTAAACTGATGTGGTAGCATCTTCTAAAATATAATACATATTAATAGTAGTCCATAACAAAAAAAAACCTAGGCTAGCAAAATAAATGAGAGAATCAGTCACAAAAACAAGCAAACACAACAAGAGGTGGAAGTTAAAAATTTACCACTACTGTAGAATAATAAAAGAATCAAGATTCTGGGAAAGCTATCCTTTCTTACCCTATTGTAAGAAAATATCTTCCTTGAATAATATGACTACAGGTGAGGATGTCTTTGTCTATCCAGGACATAATTCCACTGCATTAGTTCAGACTAGAGATGGACATGAACCTTGGTTCAGAGGTTTGTGCCGGCCCATATACATGGCCACACGTTCCCCTCCTCCACCACCCCAGCCAATGACCCACCCCAAAATTAGAGTGCACTCCTGTCCTCCTTCCCTTCAGCTGTTCATCGGGTCCCTAGCAGGAGCATGGGTTTGCCTGTTGTGCCTCCTTCTCTGAGTGGGCAATCAGCCAAGGAGACAGGGCAAGGAAGCCTATGTTCCTGCTGGAAACTGATGAGGAGAGGGGTGCATGCCTGCTGGTGAGTGAGAGATCCAGCCAGGGAAGCGGGAGAAGGAATAGGGCAGCACCTGTGGTGCTGTGTGTGTACAAAGCAACATGAACCTCCAAACCAAGGTTCGTGCCCATGCCTAGTTTAGACCCCAGCTCAACTCCCCTTCGCACTGTTCCAGGCAGATTAGAGAACATATAAATTACACCAAAAAGCAATACCCGACGCAAGGTCTCTCAGAAGTTGTACTTTACGAGTCTATCTTGCTACAATCTCTTATTTATTTATTTATTTATTTATTTATTTATTTATTTATTTATTTATTTATTTATTTATTTATTTACAAGATTTTTAGCTGCCCCACTACCAAGAGATCTCTTGCACCTGAAAAGGGTTTTTTCCCCCTATATAAAAACCAATTCTATCCTTTTAAGTGTAAATATGAATTCAATTTTAAGCAATGTAAGCTTAACAAAAACTCATTCGTGGCCCATGGCTTTCTGAAAGAAAAGCAATTATTTCTGATGTTTTGCCACATCCAGCAGCAACTGTTCTACTGCAGCAATTGAAAGTTCTGATTCTATTCTTCCTCTCTGCAGGCAAATGTGCCCTCACTCAAAGGCAGATGCAGTTCCTTATATAGATATTCATTTTTATGAAAATGAAAATATCTCAACCTTTAGAAGTACTCTTGTTGGAAATTAATTGGATTATAATAAATACTTTCCATAATCCTACTGAACCAATAAAGGAGCCTTGTGGCAGTGGTTAAATGGTAGTACAGTGATCCCCGGCCTATCGCTGGGGTTAGGGAGCCGAGCCGACCCGCGATAACTGAAAATCCGCGATATGCAGATGCAGGTCAGGTCAGGTGTGGGGGCCCCAACTAGGGCTCTTGTACTTACCCCCAGCCTGGCACTGCCCCGAATGGGACTGCGAGGGACTTCCCAGGCCGTCTGGAGGCCCCTGGGAAGGCCCCCGCAGGCCCATTCTGGGCAGCGCCACTCCCGGGGTAAGTATGGGAGGCCAGAAACAGCCTTTGCCCCTTACCCAAGGGGGGCTTTTTCATATAATATGGTCCCGCAATATAGCGGGACCGCAGTATATGAACCACGATAGGGCCGGGGACCACTGTACTGCAGTCAAGATTGCGCTCATGGCCTGAGTTCAGTCCCCATGGGTATAGGTTGACCTTCCATCCTTATGAGGCTTGTAAACTGAGTACTCACCTTGGTGGGGGAGGGAGAAATGTTAAAATTAGCATCATTAAAACTGTAAACCACCCAGGGAGGGTTTTAAGTGCTATGGAACAGTATGTAAGCAGAACACTTTGAGCGAATCAAGGTTTTTAAGAAGTTGCAGAGGTGTATACAGAAGTTGCAACTTTATGAAAAATCATTATGAGACACATTTTACAACAGCTAGCATTTATGATCCACCATTTTAAAATTTTTTCCAAAAACTAAAGAATTGTCTAGGCTACAAAGTACAATTTTAAAAGGCGTAACCGTTGATTCTGCAACAGTGTTGTTGGTGGTGGGAGAATATTAAATAAGAAAAAGACCAAACACTGTTGTAGAGTGCTTTCCAATGGAGGGAGTGGAGAAATCGACTGTTCTGCCTCTTGGCATCCTGCAGGGATGCACAGTATAAAATTGAATTCCCAACATCTGGCTAACATCTGGCTCCAGAGCCAGATTCTGAACCCACTAAGGGCGTTTATACACGACCCCTAAACTCCGGGCCAAATGGCTCCCAGCTCCGGAGCTTAAAAATGTTTCCTCACCAGCTCCGGAGTTTACAGGAAATTAAGTGCGACCACACCCACTTTAGCGTGTCCCAGCGCACCTTTCAAGTACCTGCTCTCTGGAGGTGAAAATTCTTTGATGCGGTGTAACGATAGTGAGTGCGGGGCTCTCCTCGCTTCTGTTTGTTGTTGTTTTGGCTCCCGCCCCTTTAAGAGCTACTTTACAGAGACTGGAATGTTGCCGGCAAGAGCGAGAGGCAGAACGGAGGTGAGCGGCATGCTTTTCTTTCTCTTTTTCTCCCTCCCCTCACGCAGCCAGCAGCCAGGAAGTGCAGAGGGGTGGGGACACAGGAAGAGCGACAAACCCCTAAGATCTCTGGTCCGAATTTAAGTGGCCAGCGGATCTTAGGGGTCATGTGAAAAGGCCCTAAGCTCTCCAGCCTGAGGTGACTGTTTCATCACACCTAACAGCAGAGCTGGCCTTGTTTCCAGATGTGCATTGCGAGATGTCCCACATCTAGTGTCACTTAATTACATTCTGTGACCATTTCGTACCAAAAGCAAATATTTATGCTTCCAGAAAGTACTATACAAAGAACCATGGATTATATTGACTACAATTACACCATGAAATATAGGAATATTAATACTACTAGTAGTAGGTAATGTAATGTGATCTATGCCATCTTTTGCCAGCAATGCCCTTCTGCTCTCTACATTGGACAAACAGGACAATCTCTAAGAAAATGCATCAATGGACACAAGTTTGACGTAAGAAACCACGATACACAGCAACCTGTATCAAACCACTTCAGTTTACCTGGACATTCCTTGAAGGACCTCAAGGTTACTGTTTTGGAACAGAATCACTACAAATCAAGAATACAAAGGGAAACAGCTGAAATAAGATTTATATCCATGATGGACACACACAATAAAGGTTTGAACATTAGTTGGGGGTTCTTGGGTCATTATCAAATGTAATATTACCAGATTGCCACTTTCTCATTGACTGTAAGGTAAAAACTTTAAAATTTCCATTCTCTCTCTGCCCCCCTGTCTTTTCTACCTCTCTGACCCCCCCCAATCTGGTTCCTGTCACTTGAGGAATTTAATTCTCACAGTTTAAGATAACATTGGCTGGCGTGAGCCATAAAAGCATACATTATACAGCTCTAACTCAACATTTAATGATTCTCACCAGTTCTACTAACTAACCATCCCTCCTCCCTCCCCTCAACCATACACCCCCACCTCTGTTTGCTACAGCCTATCATATCATCTACAGCCCATGAATATTTGCTCATATTATATCTTACACCTCATTCTGCTGCTATATATGTCTGAAGAAGTTCACATGTGAACGAAACGTTACATTAAAATATGAAAGTTAGTCTTTAAGGTGCCACATGTTTGTGTCTTTTATTTTATTTTGTTTTGTTTTTCTTTGAATTTTGCCTGAAATTCTTGAAAAGACTAACACGGCTATCCTCTTTGAAGAATCAGAAAAAAGATTCTCCCAGTATAATGAAAAGATAATAACATCTGCTTTCCTCCTTTTCTTGCCTTTTAAGGTATAAGGGCACTCAAAACTAATGGGACAATACACACAGTATAGCAGTTGAAATAAATAAATACAGTGGTACCTTGTATAAAGGAATTAATTTGTTCCAAATTAAATTCTGTTAAGCAAATTTTCCGTTTTACACATTTCCCATAGGAATGCATTGAAAACAAATTAATCCCTCATCGTGACTGTTTTTCTGTTGTACGGATTCGCCCCATAGGCGATTCTGTTAAACAAATTTCCCCTATCTCCAAAACATTTTTCCTTTAAGCGGATTTTCTGTTAAACAAACCACTTGTTATACAAGGGTCCACAGCACACAGTGTGAAAATCAGATTGAATGGGTTTTTTAGTGGGATGGTGTTGGGGGGGAGGGAGGGAGGCTCAGCCAATTTCATTGTATACTGGTTGAACAATGACAATAAAGGTTATTATTATTATGTACTGTAATAAATAAACCTATCTGGGTGTGGCTTGGCTTTGAATGAGCAAAGATATTAACTTTGCACAAATACTGTCCCTCATTTCTTAATATGGACTGATACAGCTGACTGGATTTTTAGTCTTTCCTTGCAAAGGGTTGGCTGTAGTGATTGCCACAATAATGAAATTCCAAATTCACCATTATGCCACTGGGCAGCTCTAGAATCTAGGATTTAGACTGTACATGTTCAGTTCTTAATTATTTCAAGACAGTGCTTCAGCCGCTCCCTAGAATGAGAGAAAATAAGAGAGAGAACTAGGTGTCATCTACATTACCTTCTCAAGCAATGTCCCTAGAAAGGACAAGACTACTGCCGTATTGAGCCTCCAGGTCCCATCATGGTGAGCCGGCTTAAACTAGGTCATGATAAACACCCACTGAGAGGTTCATCAGAGTGGGACACCAATTCATGACAGTTCCCATTGAGGCCATTCACCAATATGACAAAACAGAGCCTGGTAATACTGTAATCTTGTTTTTGTTTTTGCCAGGTTTTGAAATTCCTTCCTCACTTCTGCTGCTATTTCTTGTAATCCATAGTTCACCTTAAACAACACTAAAAAAAAAAAAATAAAGCTATGTATCATGAATTAAACATATGGACTCCCACCATATTTCTTTGATCACTACAATTGTATCGATAAACTCTTGTAGAAGATCTTAAGCATTTTTGCAAAGATGGTATGGAGTGGTTTTCTCCTTCATGAGAAATCTCTTTATTTGTTTCCATGCAGGAAGCTAGTATAGATTTTTCTTTCTATCTTTCTTTAAGATAAACAGTGAAATCTTCAATATAACCTGAGGGGCTGTTTCAATGTCAGTGGTATTAAAAGGTACCTCAATAATCAGAAAAACAACCTCAGCATTTCTCCGGAAAAAAATATGGTGGACCTCTAAACTCATAGACAGTAACGCACAGATTTTAAATATCAACACAACTCACTCACCCAAGATAACGATTTGCATTCCTCAGGGAAACGGCTCTTAATATATTGTACTGCATCTCATCAATAAGTCTTTTTGTTTAGAAATAATTCATCTGTACATGCTTTACAAATTAGGAATTTAAAATATAAATCATTTTAGGAGTTTTAAGGCAGCCAGTCGTATGGTCTATGACTCACATTTTATTGAAGATGAATTAATCAAGGTACATAGTAATTTCGTTTGCCATTACATTTTTGAAGATAATCTTGGCACAAGCCGAGAAACAGTGATGCAGTTCCAGAACACTGAACTATAATGAATTATGATTTATGTCTGTCAACAGAGAATAAATAAACATTCACAATCTCAAACAGATAACCATGCTCATTATCAGAAAGTAAAAAGACACCTTTTCTGTGGGGGGGGGCTAAATTAAGTCATTATATGACCAATCTCCTTGCATTTTTACATGCTATCCTAAAATTTTGTGATTCACTTTTTTCTATATTCCTTCCCCTATGGCCCTGAAATCTTGAAATAATGCCATTTCATGTTAACAGTGACAATATAGAATATGGCAGATGGCACATTTACCAGTGAGCATTATTTGATTCACAACTGACCAATTTAACTAAGAAGACCTTTGTTCTACTAGAATTGTTTCTTAAGACCACTATAATTCCACTGAATTATCTCCATGAACACTGTCAATACAACCTAACATTTGGCTGGTTTTTAATTCAGAAAACTAGATCCATGAACTTATTTCAGAGTTGGGGACAAAAAGCAGTAGCAGGCAGTGCAGTCATGTAATCCACTCAATTTGGGGGGGGGGGTAGTATTTACATTCTTTAAAAGCATCTCTAGTGCACCCTGCTTGTCAGAACATTGTGCAATCTGACATCTTCTGTTGCCTAGGGTACATCCGTATGGTGCTTATTTCAGGGGTAAGATGTACTCAAGCAGCCTTACCCAGGCCCCTACAGTCCACAAATGAAAATATTAAAAACAATGTAATCGGTGTTCTCATATGACAGTGATGGTGAACCTTTTTAGAGACCCAGTGCCCAAACTGTGATTAAAAACCCACTAATATTTGCTAAGTGCAAATACAGCAATTTAAACTGAATACAGGTGGCTGTGAAGGAGCAATGTCAGGTGCCCACAGAAAGGGCTCCGAATGCCACCTTTGGCACCTGTGCCATAGGTTCACCAACACTGTCATATGATGTATCTGTTACTGTTCTCTCTTACTGGGGACCATGTACACAGTCAATATTAGAATATCCGTAAAAACAACTTGGAATCTAAACTGTAAACTTTCATTAATAAGCTAGATCAGAGAACAGAGTCATAGCAAGCAATGTTGACATCCAGGACGAATAGCAGTTCCAATGAAAAGCATTGTAAGCAGGAATAACAGTGAAAAGTTAGAGGTTGGTGGTAGAAAACACACACACACACACACACACACACACACACACACACACACACACACACACACACACACACACACACACACACACACACACAAGGTGCATGGAGGTTTGCCTCTGACTGGCTCTTCAAGTGACACCCAAAACAGTGTGACAGGGACACACAGGAGGGCAGAGTTACAAATGGGAAGAAGGTAAACAGGAATGAAGAGTGTGGAGATGTTTTCTTCCCAAAGAAGGGGAGTATGAGGATCTGATGGGGATGCTAGAATCCCTTTGCTGTGGGAAGTGTCCTAACCCTCCTTCTCGAAGCTTCTCAAATCTCTTTTTCTCCTCTTCCTTCAGTCTACATCTCTATCTCTCTTCCCTCCTTCCTACCTCATCTTCTCTCTTAGGCAAATGGGTGTGTGTGATGAAGATAGAGATGGACAAGCAGGGTCTAAAAACACTCATGCATGGTCAGGTACTCTCAGATGAAGGAAGGAATGCCTCACAAAGCACATAAGCTATCCAGCCAGTTCCTTTTGGTGTTAGAACAAGGAATTCTACTACTTAAGAATTGAATGACCCATCTCTATGTGAAATACACACACACACACACACACACACACACACACACACACACACACACACACACACACACACACACACACACGCCTCCCTTCTTGGGGACAAGGGACACATGAGACTGAGGAGAGAAAGTGTGTTTTGTGGTATGAATTTATGCTTGGATCCAAGCAAGTCAGAAAGCTGGAGATCTTCATGGATTCCCAAGGACGTCAATGGGTTTCCAAACCCAAACTGAACACTGGATTTGGAGGCAGACAAGATGTACCAACTAGAGGCATGCACAGCTAGCAAGAGATGGAGCACACCAACATCAAGTTGGTGAAATATGACTGTGAGGCCTGCTGGCCTTGCAGAATGGATTGCCACTTGGCAAATTTAATTATGCTAACTTTTCAAAAAAAATGCTCTAAATGTAATTGCTCTGGGGTAAAGCAGCACCCTACTTTGGCTCTGGTAGGGGACATGTCACTCATCAGCTCAATGGCTTCCAGAGCTCTCCATACATTTGATGCCAAGCATTCTTCTCCTCAGCAAGTTTTTAATGGGACTAATTTCAAGGGAGCTTGTTGCATCCAACTCTTTTTGAAAAGCCAAGCTAAGCAACGATATAGAATGCTGGGGGTTGCAATTTAGCAACAACTGGGAGGCCTCATGCTCACCATTTTTGCTGTAAGATATGGGACAAATTCAGTGGATAGAAAAATCAGTTTTTTGTTATATCAAAATGTTCTGAATGTAAAACCTGGAATTATTACTTTTTCTAAAAAGACATATTTATTAGAGATGGGCACGAAATGAGTAATTTTTCGTTTTCATTTTTTGTTTCGTTACGCAACAAAAATGAAACAAAATTTTTAAAAAACGAAATGAAAACAAAAATGAAACGACCAAATTTGCCGTGTTTTTCATTTTCGTTGCATCAGATGCATTGAACTAAAAAGAATGCTAACGAAACAGCAATTTTTCATTTTCATTTTAATTTTTTCATTTCATTACCTATCGAAACGAAAACGAATTTTTTTGCAAAAAAGTCACGAAAACGAAAACGAACCAAAACGGACCCCTAAATGACCAAACGACAAACAAAACACCATTTTTTAGAGTCGTGCCCATCTCTAATATTTATGTTAGCCATTTTGTAAAAACATGAAGAATGAATTCGTAAGTGGCAAGGTATTACTAACAGCTTCTCATTTTCATAATTATATACTTAACATATGTTAGGCATGTTTAAAATAATCTGGCTGAAATCCAGTAGAACGTCACAACTAAACTAGGCCCTCTGAATCAACAGAACTTTTAAGGAGCTGATTCACCAAATCTCCACTATTCAATGGATGTACTCTGTCGGCAACTTGCTGATTTTTATTATTTATTTATTTATTTATTTATTTGTGTGCTTATTAACTGCCCGATTTCCCACGGGAACTTTGGGCGGTGTACAAAATCTTGCAAAAACAACTGTCCAAACCTACAATACCCTATCAAAATACAAATACTAACCCCAGCAAAATACAAATAATACAGAGAATAATAATAATAATAAATAAAAATGATAATAATACCATAAAAATACAAAAATAGTCAGAATAAAATCAACATTACACATAAAACAGCTAACATAGACACAATCCGGCAAGAGAAGGCTTGTGCTAGCTATTATACAGTAGAGTGGGCAAAAATCCCTCTAATACCCCTAAAAAACATAAGCATAAACCTTATTCACATATCGTCATCATGATCATCTCAGAATTGCAGAGCTGGAAGGTACGTTTTTGATTCACTGAGTCCAGCCTCTAACAAGCAGGCACAGTGGAGAATCAAATTTCCAACTTTAGCTCAGCAGTCAGATGCCAAAACCAGTAGTAGCCAAACTTTGGCTCTCCGGATGTTTTGGACCACAACTCCCAGAATTCCAAGCCTGTATTGCCAATGACAAAGGACTGTGAGAGTTGTGGTCCAAAACTTTTGGAGAGCCAGGGTTTGGCCACCACTGACCTAAACCACTGATCTATGGAGTGGCAAAACTGGCAATCAATAGACTGATGAATTTTTGGTTTATTTGATTGATCAATGGAAACCAATTCTTATCAGTTAGATCAGGCATGTCCAAACTTCGGCCCTCCTGAAGTTTTGGACCACAACACCCAGAATTCCAAGCCTGCACTTCCAATGGCAAAGGACTGTGGGAGTTGTGGCCCAAAACACCTGGAGGGCCGAAGTTTGGACATGCCTGAATTAGATCAAAAATTGTCTGGGGTTTTTAAAAGTCTTAATGAGTAAAGAAGATTCACATTATCCCTCAAAATAATAATCTTCCAGGTTGCAATATTATTTTGTAAAAATGATATTATTGAGTCCCTGATAACTGAAAACATAATGGATAACACATCCAAGCTCTGTCGAGTTGAAATAATCCCTGCCTCTGGGGGGTCTCTTTACATTCTCTAGGGCTTGTAGGTTATTGTGCCACTTGGGAGCCTGCACGGCGGCCCATGATATACCCCATAATTTATATGTGGCAAGTAATGCAGAGGTGGTATTTAACTGAGAACCAGAACTGCAAAAGGAACACAGATTCTTGGTTGATTAATCACCTACCCTTTTAACTGATTCACTGATAGATCCATTTTGCTTAAATACGTATACATTGAACTAATGAGAGTAGTCCAAAAATAATTCACATTTTAATGAACTTCAACTATCAACCATTGTTGGAAGGCAACGGGATCCATAAAGTCTTGTTTTACATTTCAGGAAATAGAGAAGGATTACCATAGAATACCTTTCAAAACAATTAGAATTTGTTCTCAGAATTTCTCCCCACTGATTATCAAAGAAACTTTATGTTGATTAAACTTATTGCTTGAATCTCTGCTAATAATATGTTTCAAAAGCACGATCATTATCTATCTGCATTACACCTATTTCTCCTTCCTTTCTTCATGAGAAACATTCACAGGCCAGTGACACTTGCAACCAGTTATTTTAAGATTGCTTTGTTTTCAAAAAATGAAAAGAAAACAAGGCCCCTAACCTCAAATCGCCCGAGAAGTGTATCTAACTGCTTTGTCTTTGAGGGCATGTATGCAACTTCCATTAGTACTGTGTCTGACTAACCTAATGGAAACACACTCCTAATTGTGGATAAACAGAAAGGCAACTATTTACTTAGCTTTTCAAAACCATTTAAAATTGATTGTGATTAAGAGAGTTGTCCCAAGTGTCTACTTTCACGTTTACTGTATTTTGCTGTATGAGACAAGGTTGTAAAGGAGTAATGATACATAGTGGATTTCAAGTTACTTATACTTGTAACTTTACCCTGGATTTCAAACATGAGATTTCAAACAGCATGAGAAGTTACACTAGTAACTGTATCATCAGTAAACCATGCATTGGAAACAACATAAGAAATTACATTAAACAACTGTAAGTAAATCACGTAAATAATTTACCTGAGTCCATCAGGGTGGATATAACAATAAATGATTTTTAAAAACACGAATTGCACAATTTAAATTTAAATTCCCATTTAAAAATAAATTAATTGTGATTTAAATCAAATCCACCCTGGTTCCTATCAAACACAATATATAAATGTAATCTAGAATACTGTTAAGTTCAAGCAAAAGAGCCAGCAATATATGGATATGTACAATAGACAGATATATACAACAAGACATTAAATGAGTACAGTTTATACCAAATATGTTTACTAGTGGAGAAAAATATTTCACCATAATAATTCATGTGAACCAACACCATTAAATGCTATTGAAAACACAAATCACCAAATGGCTTGAATACAGCAGATCAATATGTGTAATTGACCTGTTCTATGAATTTCTCATTTATGCAGACAAAAATACAAATTCCATGTCCCAGTTCAACAAATCATCTTTTGCAGGCCAATTCGCTTTCTTGAAGATGTCCAGTACAAAGAAGAGATGCTAACTTTAATTTTGGCTGGAGTTAAGGCTGCTTTGCTCAGATTCAAGGGGGTGGGGTGGGGGACCACACAGATGTTTCTTAGCTCATTTAGACTCCAATCTTCCAAACTCTGGGCCAGATGGTTCTCTCTAATCAACAGTATGGCTTAGCCACAACCCTTTTCTTGTGTAAAAGGAGGCAAACAAAAAAATCAGTATAGAGGGCACTCGTATTTATTCAGGACAAAAGAACAAGAAACATCCATAGGCTGCCACAATGCATATCACATCTGTATAAAATATATTATCCAGTTACAATGCAAGCAGTCTGCATAGGCCTATCTTCAGTAGCAGACGATGAGCAGCTGATACAGGTTGAAGTAATTTTGCTTCTCACTTGTAACACTTCAAAGTACAGGTGCAAGAGTTAGCTGGATGTGTTGCTAGTGCTACATCTTTTTAAAAGAAGAATTCTTCATGTAGGGACTGGACTAATATTTCCTTCATTATTCATGATATGAAAGAAACTATTCATATTGGTGAACATTCAGCCTCACCTACATACATACATGCCCACAATCTGAAATTATACTGTTTAAAATATTACCAAAGCTATCCTGCTTATTATTTATTTGTTTGTTTGTTCATTGTACTTGGTTTCTATTATTAGCATTATTATACAGTAGTTATTTCACATGGGCATACTAGATATATTTTATAATTTTATTATATAGAAGGGCTCTTGCAGTAGTGATTGTTTTCTAGGGCGACAATCAACGACAGCTGTTAAATGTCCCCATTGCGGCAACATCCAGCTATAGTGCAGGGGAAAGGGGAAACTGAGTCTACAATGCTGCCAGTAATCATTAGGTAAGAGGACAGGAGGAAGAGGAGCTCCCTGATGGTGGTAGGCAAGCTACATTGATGTGCTGGACTCTCTCTCTCAGTAATGCGGTATCCATGTTGAGGGGAGCTGGCTTGTCAGTAAAGTGGCTGCTCCAGAATCTTCACTGCTACCTTCTGGTATAAGGAGGAGAACTCACATTCCTCTCACATTGATTTTTTAATCCCTGAAATACCTCTAGCATGTCCTCCTTAACAAAGGACTTAACCATCTGCTGTTTGTGTTAGTGACAAACTGTAGTAAAGCATTCTGTATGGAGAAGGCACGTACATCAGTGCTGAAATCTCAGGATTCTAATACAGAGAACACTACACAGGAAGATGCTCATGGCTAATCATTTTACACAGTATAAAACACGTGAATATGTATTTTTTTTTAAAAAAAAACACTTTCACTGGGTTTCCCCCTTCATCTGACAGCTTGTACAAGAAAGGTTTTGCCTCTCCATCTTAATCTCATATACAATCTGTATCTTTGAAATCAGTGGGATCACTTTTTTTCAGAAAATACAAATAATCACATCATTTACATTATAGCAGTGGTTCTCAACCTTGGATTCCCAGTTGTTCTTAAGACTACAACTCCCAGAAGCCTTCACCTCAAGCTGTGCTGGTGAGGACTGCAGGCACTTGTAGCCCAAAAACATCTGGGGACCCAAGGCTGGGTACAACTGGTCTATAGGGATGTAGGATGCTAGATATCTGAGCAAAGAGTGGCTTGAGGGTGGGAGGGGAGAGAATGATTCTCCTGTGAAAATTTCACTTGAATTCATAAAACAATTTAGAAATGTAAAATTTCCCTCCCAATGGGAAAGTCAGTGTGGTCTATAAGTGTAAATAACAAACAAACAAACAAAAATTAATCCCCCCCTTCTCATCAAGTCCTGAACTGGGTATGTGAAGTGAAATAGTGTATTTTTAAATATATGGAGTAGAGATGAGAGAGCAAGAGAGAGAATGAAGCATTTGATTGTAACAAATACTGATTTAAGTCTTCCAGCAAAAATCTTATACTAATAGATTAATAGAGTAATAGTTTAACCTCCATGCATGGCAATGAATCTTAGCTTTCTCAAACATGGATAGTGCATGGGGTTTACGAATCTGGCGACAGGCCAGATTAAGGGAGTTTGACTCCCGACTGTGCTTCCCTGATGATCAACACGGTCCTTTCCAACTCTGCAGTTCTAAGATTCTAGATTATTTTTAAAATGCTTTGTTTCTATGCTGAGGACATCTCACTTTGAATTGTCTTTGAACTGATCAAAGAGTGGGTCGGTTCCAGCATCATAGCTAACAACAGATTAGAACCTAAATCATGGTTTGGACTCCGCAGTGTTCAGGCAATGCCTGCATTTGCATTTGCTTTTTGCATTCTCAGAACCTGAAGCTCTAAATAGAGAGGCCTCCAGAAACAACACTAGTATGTTTTTATTAGGTTTGAACATTATGCCACATCAGAATTAGGACAAGCAATCTTTTGCAACACTGTTTTATTGGTTGATTCTGAATGTTAGTCACTGTCAAACCATGGTTTCTCAGGTGAACAATCACATTAAACCAGAGTTATATTTTCTTAACTATGATGCCACATGATAAATGAATTCAGTCATTGAGTCTGGAATCAGAGAATTTAATCATAGATTCTCTTTAGTATTTCTGTGTAATGCAATATTCATGAAACACTACTTTCAACATGCACAAAAGTCAAAAGGGCTGCTGAATGCTGGGAGGTCCAAGAAGCTGAATAAATTCAGTTTATTACAAAATAAGCAAAAATGGGTTGGAGCCCTGTATTAAGCAGACAATACTGTGCTTTGTGCTCACTAAGATCCACTGATTAATTGTCAATATTGCAGTGACTAGTAATATCATTGAAAATTGATATTACTTAATATTGCAGTAATATCATTGAAAAGACAAGAAGGTGCTGAATATGTTAATATTAGATTTAAAAAACCCCTCTTATTCCCAAGGATAGGAAAATAATAATTGTTTATTATGAATAAATAAAAAGCTTATGGGGGCCCCAATGGATGGTATTACTGTATTCACATTCCATAATTTAAGAGCAGCAGACCAAAATATATACAGTATTCTGAAATATGAGCTCTGCACATTTTTGTCATATAATATATAAAATGCTGTAAATGTTGATATATTTCAGGTATAGGCTGGAGAAAAAAAACAAAATTGTTCCACTTTGTGGTAACTATTGTATATTAATACCCTTTTCTGTTTCTTGTTTGCTCACAGTTACTAGCATTGCAAAATGATTTGAGCATTCTGAGTTTAAAATATTTATTGAATGTGCAAAGGGGAGCTGTTGGTAAAAGAAATTACCTCCTATATTCCAGGATTATTTGTATATTATAGGAGGGTGCCGAAGAGTTGAATGAAAACCATAGGAAAACCTGAAGCTTTACTATAGCTGATATACTTATGAGGCACACAGCAATGTTTATGAGCTGACAAAATTAAACATTCCCTCCTTCCCATCTAATTTCATGTTATGTCTGTACCCACTTCTGTTTTGTAGTTGATGGAATCATTTTGGTATCTTGTTTATTCATACCGGAAGTCTTACTACAGAGGACTGAAACAGCATGCTTCTTTCTCTCTGCACCACAAGGGGAAAAAAACAACAACAACGTACAGAAATGTTCATTTTTTATACCAGCCAGTATGTCAGGTCCCCACAGAGTATTTCCCTTGTTTTACAGTGACATCTATCCGCCAGTGCTGGGGAATCCCGACGTCATTCACACAGCATCAGCACCACTTGCTGTGGACAGCTCCCCTCTGCACTTCTGGGGCAATTTGGCAGAAAGCAGTTATAAAATGCTAGCATTACTAATTTATCAAGGCACTAAATCAAATGAATGAATGAATGAATGAAAAACACCACCCGATGTGCATCAGTCTCGTTTCATATGAAAGTACATCAAGTAGAAAGCATTACCAAGATTTTTTTAATCTGATGGGAAGCATCCTTTTTAGTCATTTGAATCATTCTCTCCTCTGCCAACACAACATAAACAACGCGAAAACTCATGCTGAAAGGGACGGATCATCTGTGAATTCCAGGTGTAATAAACAGGACTGGACATTCCATTCACAAACAATCCAGTTTAAATCCAGCATTTCACAGCAACCGGGGAACTAATTTGTATCAAAGTGGGGGAGGGAAGTAGAATTACATCTGAAGGGTGGTTAACATTTTGCTCTTAGTGGAATGCCTGGCACTCTTAATGCAAAATTGGTTTAAATTGCTTCCTTCCATCATGTTGATGGGAATACAGTACATTTGGAGAAGTCCAAATACTTGAAGAGTGGGCCACCAAAGAGTAGATGAGGGATGCCTGGACCCTTTTGGGTTCATCATTTCCACAAAGCACATGCACCCCAAAGGCGAGTCAGGGAGTACTCTCAAGAAGAGCCACAGGCAACCAAATCCATCAGAAGCTGGAATCGACACCTTCACTAAAGTTACCCAAGCCACAACATGGCCACATAAACAGCCAGCAGCCGCCAACCGTCACACTGCACTCCTTTTTCTAAGGAAACCCATACAACACATGAGGCCTGTTTTCCTTCCTCTCTTTCTCCGTGGCCTGAAACAACCATTTTATCCTGGCAAGACCAGCTACTTGTCCAAAACAGGAGCTGGCCAGGCAGATCAAAGGCTTCTTGTAAGTAGGCATCCGAGGGCTTCCGCCGCCACCACCGCCACCCCGCCCTCCCCCAAACAAGCTCCTCGCCTGCTTGTTGCTGAGAGAGCTTTCACAAACTTTCCCACCCCGGTCACCCAACTTCTCCCATGAAGAAGCCACACAACCCCCCGGATCCACCTGCCCACCACGTCCAAGATAATAATAATAAAAAAAATAAAAGCCAGAGCGCGGTGGGAATCTGGAGAGGGAACTACGGCTGGGAGGAAGAGGTGGGGACCACCGCCGCCAACCCTTCCTGGCTCATGAATACCCCTACCCCTAAAGCTCAGCCCCTGCGGGCCAGCCAAGGCAAGGGATCGGCTCGCCAGCCCACCCGGCTTCTCAACAGCCGCCCACCTCACTTACCACATCCCCTGGTGCACAGCGCCCGGCTGACCTCCTTCTTGAGATTCCTGCCCGTCTCCAGGGGCGGGGAAGACGCCCGGAAGAGCGGCGGCGGCGCCCCAGTGCTGTTGTTGAGGCTGGAGGCGACCGCCACGGGCTCCATGAAGAAAAGGTAGCGGCGATCTTCCTTCAGGCGCCTCTCGCAGGCAGAGCCCCGCTCGGGCAGCAGCACCCACAGCAGCGCGTCCTTCCGCAGCCCGCCGCTCTTCACCGGCCACACCTGGTGCACGCGCACCCGAGCGGCGGCCCAGGAGGAGGAGGAGGAGGAGGAGGAGGCGGGCGCCGGGCTGCCGAGGTTGGGGAGCGGGAGGCTGGGCGCCGGAGAGGACGAGGGGAGAGACCCTGAGAAGGAGGAGCCGGGGGTGGAGGCAGTGGCGGCGGCGGCGGCTCGCTCGGGCAGGATGAGCAGCAGCAGCGGCAGCGATGTCGCGTCTTCGCCTCCTCCTCCTCCTCCTCCTCCTCCTCTCTTGCTCTTCCGCCTCCTCCCGGCTCGACCACGCTGTGCGCCACCACCTTGCCCTCGATCACCACCGAGGCGCGCCGGGCCAGCCTTTGCACGGTGTCCGCGCTGGCCGGCGAGAG
This sequence comes from Phrynocephalus guinanensis, assembly GCA_037367245.1. Lineage (NCBI taxonomy): Eukaryota > Metazoa > Chordata > Lepidosauria > Squamata > Agamidae > Phrynocephalus > Phrynocephalus guinanensis. The sequence goes on from CM074738.1 coordinate 12,277,896, forward strand.
GGCGCACGGCGGCGGCGGCGGAGGAGGAGGAGGCGCCCCCGGCACGGCCGAAGCGCCCAGCAAGAGGAACAGGAGACGCAGCGGCGGCGGCGGGCGGCTGCCACGGCAACCGCGGGGGGCCATGGCCGAGGGAGCGGCGCGGGGCAGCAGAGCGGAGCGGCACGGCTCTTCTCGCCCGGGTCGTGGCCCGCTCGCTCGCCCCTCACTGCGCGCTTGGCCGCCGCCGCCGCCGCCACCTGCGCGCCACCCGGCCTGGAGGAGAGGGAAGGGGGAGGGTGCTATGGTCGCTGCTGCTGCTCCTCTCGCTGTGGAGAGAGGAAGGCGGGAAGGCGCGTGAGAAGCCGAGCGGGGGTGCGTGGGGGTGGGGGTGGGGGGACAGAGCGAGCGACGAGCCGTTTCTTCCCGAAGCCCGAAGGTCTTCGCCGTCGTGGTCACTGCGCAAAGTGGCCCCGGTGGCTCCAGAGAAGGCTGAGAAGTGCCCCCCCCCCAACTGTTAACCGCCCTCTCTCGCCGCCGCTGACAAGAGCAGCTCCTGCAAGCGCAAGCTGGAGCGGAGTGACTGGACGGGCGGACGGAGAGAAGGGGCCCGAGGCCCGGAGGCGGAGGACTTGGCAAGCGGAGAGGGCGCTCCCCCAGCGCCCCCACCCTCAGCCCGTGGCGGCAGCAACCAGGTGTTTCTTGGGCTCTGTTTACCTTCGGGGCGGACGCGGCGTGCGCCCTCTTTGGCGCGCGCTTCCCTCTGCCGCGCGGGTGGGGGTGGGGCTGGGGCTGGGGCGCGAGGGCTGAAAGGGGGGGCGTGTTCCCGCACACCCTCCTCTCACATTTTCAGCTTCTGTCACCTGCATGGAGGTGACACGCGCGCAGCTACGTTTTCCATCTAGGGCTACGTTTCCTTCACCAATACAGGGGCGTGTCGGGAGATGTCACCTTGCAGACGCACACTCTCCCTCCCAACCACACCAACGCCGCTCCATCGGTTCTCTGCCACGCGCTTAGCGCCTGGGCTTTTCAGGAGCCAGCCCTTTTCCCTCCCCTGAAGTGTCCATCTCGTGAGGCTGGGAATCAAATCTGCCACTGCTCTATAAAGAGACTGCAAACGGGAGCTTGATGGGACGACGAAGTAAACTGAGGGAGGTGTAGGGCCCAGACACGGAGGTTTGCCTTTCTGGGCATCGCTGTGCTTGACGTGTATGCCACCCTAAAATTGGAAGTAAAGCTCGCTGGGCTTTCGAGGGCTTCCTTCTATGTTGGCCTGCAGAGGGTTGGCCATATCTGGTGTGCCTTTAAAGGTTGCTTTTTGTAGGCTGCCAAGTTTTTCCCATATCCCTCATCACAGCACTCCAGTCTCATCACTATGTCTTCTTGCAAAGAGTTCAAAGCACCTTTTTATAAAGCTACAGACGCTTCTCTTGAGAAAACAGAATTTCTACATTCTTAGGTGTTCCCTTCAAACCACTGTGTTCCAAGGAGGCATTCTCCCATCAGTCACCAACAACTGTAGAGATGTAGTTCACCCCATAGGCATACTTACAATTTGAGGACAATGTGCTTAGGGAACAAGCCATCATCTTATCTGAGGCAATTATGAAGGGTTCTGTTTGACATCCCTTAGCATCCCTTGGTTGCATCCATTGGTAAACAAAAGGGATAGTACATGCTGTCACTCACCACCCATGCCTTTCCTTTCATTCCCCCTCCTTCTCCAGAGATATGTCAGTCAAGAACAACAAAAGAGGCTTCAGATGAATTTTATTAACACAAAAACATTTCCATAGTCAAAGTAAAATGTACATCATTTACACAACAAACTTCACAGTGCGGTACCACACCCACAGAGTCAAGGGTGTCAGTCCCATATGCACATGGAGACGCCAGGAGAGAAAGGCAGATGTGATGCTGTACAGAGAATGCTTTTCTAGTGATACACATTAACCCATGGCCTCATAATTTAGCAAAGAAAGATATGTTGAAATGCCAATGTTTGTTTTCAAAATAAATTTTCCATGTGATGAGATTGTGCTATTCAGGATTTTATCCCCAAAGAGGCCTCCTCCTCCTCTTCCTCTTCCAGTTCCTCCTCCTCCTTCCTCCTCCTTCACTGATTTTGGTTAATTAGAAAAGGTATATTAGTTACGCCATCTCCTAACTTAATGAACGTTGGGAACATAGAGTGGAACAATATATTGCTGTACTTAGAATTTCTCCCTCCACTTTGGTCAAAGAGAGGGTGATTCTAAAATGCCTATAGAAATTGAGGGGAGGTTTAAAACCAAAGAGTGAAGATAAACTTTTCCACCCAATGCACAATCTATTTGTCATACCTAATGATGTAAGAGACTTTGAAGGCCAATAGGAACATTGGGTTAAAAGGCTTTTTTCCAAATGAAGTGCAGTGCTTATGAAATGCACTGCCAAACATAGTACAGAGAGAACAGAAGTGGGAGCCCGTGAATGCATGAGAAAAAAGAGGTAGGGCATATAATGTAAAAATTGCAGACTATGCATCTAACATTAGAGACTGCACCCTGTACCTCAGCTGTAAACATCTAACGGTGAATGAGAGGTGATGCTCATTCCACAGTAGGGCTGCCAGTAGAAGGTATAGCATGTCCTGCCTTTCTGATCTGAGTTTAATAGCAGTTCAACATGCAGATTTTATAGGCAAAATCTGGATACTTTTTTTTTACACAATGGAGTAAAACAACATAATTCATCATTGTCACTCCATCAAACCAATGCAAAAGGCATAGGTACTGTGGCCAGTTTAAACGTTGGCAGTTTTGCTCCAGAACTGTCTTATGTCACATGAGGTTTCTGTTAGTAACCAATGTAGAGAAAAATGACCAGGCAAAGGGAATTATTGGCTTCCCTTCCCTGTAGCAAAATACTTTATTATGTGGAGAGCCTATGTTTTGGAATGACCTTTCTTTTGCAGAGACAAGGGTGGAAGTGGCTGGGTGAGAGAACCACATCTCTGTTTATGCACATGGGAAAGGATTCATTCTTGGCATGCAAAGAAATCAAACCCAATTTTTGTCCACTGCAATCACAGCGACTCAGAACCAAGCTGTACCTGCCTGTGCAGGTTTTTAAAAAGCCCGTTGTAGAATCTCTGCCTCTCCTCACCACCACATATGAGTCTGAAAGACTATTAGGAACTGATTACTATATATAGCTTAGTTCAGAAATATCAATCCCCACTGAACAGAAAATTCTCTCTTTCAGTTTCTTCTGAATCCATGGGATAGCATAGATCCTGTTCTTCTTGTGTATTCCTTTGAAGTAGCAACTGTGCCGAGTGTTCCACTGGGGCAGGAGAGCAGCCTCTGCTGACTAGTGGCTGTAGCTGCATTCCTTCACTGCTTAATGAAAGTAAGCAGCCAATCGATATCAACTAGGGAGGATGGAAGGAGAGCCAGCTCATCATTGCTGTTGCATAAACGCTTCCCCATTGCCTCTGTAGCTAGCCAGATATCTCAGAAGAGAGAAACAAGCAACTGCTTTCCTCCTCTTTCAAAACAAATGTCGATCCTCCTCCTCTGGTCTTACAATTCCATCTATAATGCATGATCTCTTTCAAGCTGGATTTGCCACATCCTTGCACGTAGGGTGGTATTACCTTGTCAGTCCTCAGTCAAATACCAGATGACAAGGTGTTATCTTTCACTAAATCAACGCGCAAGAATATGCAAATATGGACTATAAATGACAAAGATATCTCTTTCTTTTTAAGCCCAGCAAGCTTGTTTTTACATACATTCTAGGTACTTCTGATGCTTATAGCTTAATTGCAAAATGTTAAGCATGGCAAATTGAGATGGGCACGAAACGGAAAAAAAAATTCATTCTGTTATTCGTTATTCATTTCATTACAAAACAAAACGAATAATGAAAATTGTGATGAAATTGGAACAAACCAAACAGAACCACGAAAAATAGGTTCGTTACATTTCGTTTTCATTAATGGTGACGTGCAATGAAATGAGCTGTTTTTAAATGTTAAAAAACATCCTGAATATCCATAAAAACCCAGCGATAATTATTTATTCTGCCTGATAATACCTACCAGGGGGGTTGGGGTCCTTAAAACATGCATTTATGTCTTTTCTCAGATCACTGTATTTTTTTTTCCTTTAAGGGGAGTTAGGGGACATCAACCCAAAATGGCTCCCAGTTGCCTAATATTGATTTCTTGGGTATTAAAATGCCCTGGACGTCCGTAAAAATGCAGCGATAATTATTTGAAATTATTACCTACCAGGAGGTTACGGTCCTTAGAATGTTTGTTTTTGTCTTTCTCCCATTGTGATGTATTTTTTCTTTTGCCTTTAAGGATGACACAAAATGGATTCCAGCCACAAAAATGATGCAAACCATGTGATGGGATCATGTAAATTCTTGGACAATTTCAACCAATAGCATGCTCAGGTTGCAGACTGGGTAGGTGTGGCAGCCACAGAGGGCATAAAAAGCTCTGGCATCCCCCGTCCTCCTTGCAGTCTCCAGTGGGAGTTAGGGTGGGATTGCTGTCTCTACGACTCATTATTTTCACTTTGGGCCAGCCAGGCAGGTGTGTGTCTCTGTGTTCCTGCTGGCTGCAGCCTGGCTCTTAGGGGAGAGAAAGAAGAGATTTCTCTTGCAGCCTCCCTGTGTGCGTGTGTACATCTCGGTGAGTACCCTCCCCTGCCCCACAGTGCAGTCACTCTGCGGCTGCCTTACACTCTGGGCAATGCCCGCCACTGCCTTTGCAGCCTCCCTGCATACCTAGTCTATACTGTGTCTCTGCCAGCATCATTTTTTTGTGTTTTCCTTCTGGTCTGGGGCGTTGGGGGACGCCCACGCACGAAAATGCTTTAAATCGCGCAAAAAGTGGGTAAAAACGAAAAACGAAAAACGAAAAATGAAAAAACAAAATGAATTTTTTTTTCAAAAAATTCATGAAAAATGAAAACGAACTGAAACAGGACCCGCAATGAAAAACAAAAAAACGAAATGTAATTTTTTTTATTCGTGCCCATCTCTAATTGCAAAACTATGGAAACAAGTACTTTGTCAATAAGTAAGTTAGAAGATGAAACTAGGGACTTGACTATCAAGAAAAACAACAGCATATTTCCATTTAGTGCTATGGGGGATAATCACGTCAGCCTTATTTCCACGAATAATCTCATTAATACCCCACTGTTTTTGCAAGCTTCAATTTGACATAATTGAGGGCATTTTAAGAGCACAAACTGAATTAAGGTGCATAGACAGCCAAAATGTCCCAAAGGCAAGCCAGGCATTTGCAGCCCTGCAGGGGGCATTGAGTAGCTCTCTGCTGGAGGCTCCCACTGCTCCTAGCTGCTCATTTGCTACCTCAGAGGCCCTGACAGTAGTCTGCCAAGGTTGATGTGCAGGTGACCTGAGGACGGTGTCCTTCGGTTGCTGGGCAACTGCAAGAGGCTCCCGCCCACCTTAACTTAAGAGTCCAGTGAAGCAGACGGTATGGATTTGAGATTATTTGTGGAACTGGTGACTCAAGAGGCAACAAGTGTGTGAAGCAAAACAGAGACGGGAGCCCATGTGGCCATCTATCTGAGTTTACCTCTCCCAAAAGCATAGCCAAATTGTCTGGGCTAGAAGAACCTTCACACAGCTGCACACAGCCTGGGGAGAGAAACAGGCAGGCAGTGAAAGCAGTGGTGCAGTTCGGTTGGAAAAGAGAGGGCAGAACCCTTGCCATGCCTTCTTCTGGTACAACAACAGCCTGTTGCATGAATAGCTGGACATTTCCCCAAGCTTGTGCAATGAAACATGCGGTAATGCTTCCTTGTGTAAGCTTGGGAATTGCCCACCTGCTCCCATAATGGATGAATGGGAAGAACAAATAAGATTCTACCCAGAATTTCCTTAAACTGCTGGAAGACATCTCTCTGCTGACAGGTCCTTTCACTCAGCCCTTGATCTTACATTCTAGGAACTCTCGTTTTGTCCTCAGCACATGGAAGTTTTTGTGGTGTGTTTTTTTAAATGTCTGATTCCTCAGGCTCATATCTCCTGAGAAATCACACTGCAGGGAAAAAACAGTGGCAAGAGAGATCTATTTTCTCTCATGTTGGGTTTGATCCCTAGTCACCCCAGGGGTTGACTTGAACCAGGAGCAAAATGAAAGTGTACTGTTGACCTGGGCAACCAAATATAATATATAAAGCGTAAGTAAACAGAGTGTACACATAGCAGTTCCTCCTAGCATATTGATTTTACTCTCAAAGGGTGAATTTGTACTAGCAGTTGATAGTAAAGAATCACTTGGATGTGGTTAAAATATGAAATGTTTATTCTATAAAACATGTGAATAATATAATTTATTTTATTTATTTATTTACAAAAAAAATTAGCTGTCCCACTACCAAGAGGTCTCTGGGTGGCATACAACACAATGTATTAAAAACTATAAAACAATGAAATTATTAAAACTATACAATACAATACAGCTAAAACAACATACAATACAAATTATAAAACTCTGCTGCTCGTGTGTCCAGCCCCCCCCCCAAAAAAAAATTAATTTAAATGCTGGTCGAACAGGAAGGTCTTTGCCTGGTGCCAAAAAGCAAAAAAGTGTTGGCGCCAGGCGGATCTCCATAGGGAGGGCATTTTAGAGTTGGAGGTCAACCGCTGAAAAGGCCCTGCTTCGACATGCCACCCTCCTTACCTCTTTGAGGCATGGCACCTTCAACAGGGCCTCCTGGCCTGATCTTAGAGTACGGGCAGGCTCATATGGAAGAAGGTGGTCCTTTAGGTAACCAGGTCCTATGCCTAATAATAATAAATTCACAGTGATTAGACGTACTGGTATTTGTGATACTTGTACTTGTTGACAGACATATTTACTATAACGAACAACTTATTCTCACATCCGAACACAATTGTGCCTTATCTGGCCCTGACACTATTATCAGCCCTATCTGAATATTAAATATTGGACCTTATAATTCATACCCAAGACACCTGCATTATGTATCGGTCTGGCTAATATGAGACACCTTCTGATGGGTCAGAATGCTTCACTAGGATGCCCAACATAGTGAACAATTGGAAACTTAATACATACTGTCATTCTTGAAGATGGTAGTTATTCAGAGGTATATTTTTTGTGATCTGGCTGGATAGTTCAGTGGTTTAGGTATTTGGCTGCAGAGCTGGAGCTTGGAAATTGGATTTCCCCTGTGCCTCCTGCAAGGAAAACCAGCCTTTTTGGCCTTGGGTACTCTGAATAGAAATTAAGTAAAAATGTGATCAATCTCACCCTCAGACTGTAGTTTACCAAAACTTCAAAGAGGTGGAATGGAGATAAAAAGAGACATTGGGGAAAAACACACACACTTAAAACAGAACTGGACCGATCAATTAAAACCCACATGGAAAAAATGCATAGTGACATATGCAGTGATATAAAAGCAGAGTTACATAAAACAATATCAGACCTTAAAGATCAAATGAAAACACCGAGCTCAAAAGCAAAAGAAATGTTAAAATGGTTAAAGTCCATGCTGAGGAACTTTACTGGCATGAATTCAAGTTTACTGAATTAGTAAACTCTGTGTGTTTTATTAGTATTATTTATTAGTGAATTCAAGTTTACTGAATTAGTTAACTCAGGGTTGGCTCAGTGTGCAGCTAAGAGTATTTTTATGGCTAAGTAATATATGTTATTTTCATATATATTTTTCAAAGAATGTGATATTTTAAGAAAGATACACTCTGCTTTTGATTACACCTTTTAAGGTTAAAAGTTCCTTCTCGACTGCTGCACCCAGACTCTGGAACTTCCCTTCCACTAGAGGCCAGGACTGCCTCATCTCTGATGTCTTTCTGGAAACAGGCAAATGCATTTGTCTTCAGACAAGCTTTCCCTGAATGATGGACTACCTATTATGTGTCTTTTATATGAATCTATACGATCACATAGACTTTGTGTTTATAACCACTTATAACCTTGTGTGATTACATTGACACTGTGTTTCCAATGTTAGTTTCCATCACTCATAACTTTACCTGGAATTTTACTCTCTTTTTAACTGCTCATGTTCTCTTGTAGCTTTAGTGTTATGTTGTCTTTTAATGCTGTAAGATGTCCTTCATTTCCATGTTCTCAATATTTGGATATGTCTTAATGGTACTGGACTGTATATTATACCTCATTACTGTAAGCCACCTTGGGTCATTTTCCAAGGAGAAAGGCAGGGTAAAAATACTCTAAAATAAATAAATAAATAAATAAATTGGATGTAATTAAAGCACTGTTTTTGATATTCTTATTATACCTTTTATGGTCTTGCATTTTTGGATTAAATTTTGACTTAAGTATTTGCCTGAAACTTAAGTTCAGTTTTCATATGTTGATCATATTTTTAGGCATTTATACCTAAACCTTTTTTTCTCATGGCTCTAAGGATAATGATTTTATAATTTTTTTTAACTTTTCAAACACTATATTCCAGTGTTGGTGAACCTATGGCACGGGTGCCAAAGGTGGTACTCGGAGCCCTTTCTGTCGGCACCCAACATCGCTCCTTCACTGCCACCTGTATTCAAGTTGAATTGTAGTATTTGCACTTTGCGAAAAATTACTGGGTTTTGAATCGCAGTTTGGGGACTTGGTCTCTAAAAGATTCGCCATCACTGCTATATGCTGTTAACACTTTTGGATTTCATTTTTCTGTGTATGGATAGAAATAATGTAGATAAATAAATCTTGCATAAATAGACATGCTGTCGCTACTTAAAATCATTCCAACAGTGAAGCAAGTTTCACCTTGATACCTCAATGAACTTTGATAGGATTGACATGATTTTCTGGTTTCACACTAGAATGAACCCTGCATTGGGCCACCACAGATTCAAACAACTAAGGGACATTATAAGTTGTACAGTGCTCTGAAGACATTGTGCTGGATGGCTTTGTTTTAATTAACAGTGTAATAACTTCCTTGTGGTCTAGAGATATCATATATCTCCATTGTCTTTATTTAAAAGAGCTGCATAAGTTCCAGTAACAGGGAGATGGAAACTGTGCCACACCAATAAAAGCAAAACTCCACAGATTCTGTTGTGGGATGTGTAACAAATTTACCATGGCCCCAGGTAGGTGCTGTGCTTCTGTAGGAGTTTCTGTCTCCCATATGCAAGAACATAATGAGAGTATGAGAGTCGATGTCTTGATATCAGTAGCAGCACATGGATTGAGTGGCAGTGGCCTCATTCCACAAGTGAGTGAGGCCAACGCCTCTCCTCAGCTCATGAGCTGTCTAAGATTATTTTTGCACTGGTGGACATTTCCTCCAAACAGGGACTAACAATACATACCTATGGGCCACACCCCCTGCAATATCCTGCAGCTTCTAAATTTTCCAAAGTGCCACTGAATTTTAGTGATTTTGAAGATCAATTTTTTTTTAAAAAATGGCATAGAAATCTAGAAGTGTGTATGTGCGTGCGTGTGCACACATGCGCGCGTGAGTGTGTGTTTGACATGCCTCAAGTTTTACCCAATGTAAGTTAAAGTTAGGTTTGGTTTCTTTGTTCCTGTTGTCTCAGGTGATATCTTTCCCCTCCCCACCAGCCATTTCTGTCAATTGCAGAATAATGCCGTATTTGCCACAGAACTTTTCCTTGTACCCCTGAACTAGCCTCTTCCCTTCAGGTGTGGTAAAGAACCCTATACTCCTAGCAGTGCTGAAGTTAGGTTCAAGTGCCAGTCCAGCTAGCTTCTTTAACATGTGGCGTGGAATACTGTACAATGAGGCAAGTATATCCCTGCTTTATCCAACGGATGGCAAAAAGGTCATTGGTCAACCCTTGACATAACAACCATGACCAAAAACTAGTTGCAGACCTATTTCCCTTGAACACATCTAGTTCTAATTTCCTTTTTCATCCACCCAAGAGACTGGCTCTTGCAGTGACTTCCACAAGTTAATGCATTGTCTCAATATGTTCTGTATTGTACTGCCAATTAATTTCATCCAGGGACTTGAAGTTCTACTCGTCCTATGAAATAGGGAAAAGGGAGAAGGACCCTTTCTCCAAATCATGCATTCCACTGATACCTGCCAGTTTTCACAAAGTGAGAGCATTGTTTGGGTTATTATATCCCTGCCATTTTCACTCAAGAACAAATTGGGAAAATCCAAGTGTAACCCGTATCCAGCTGCAGACATAAGTGTTGTGGGGCTGACAGCTGTTGGGTTCTTACAAGAAGGCTGGTATTGACTTGTTAATTAAATGGCTGAATCAAAAGTGCAAATGTTTATCAAAAAGCTTTATAGATATACCAGCAGCCCTCATAACATCATCTGGCCTGGTAGCAAGCACGACAAGATAATTGCTTGCCAAAAGAGAATAAAATAGTTCATTTGCAAAACCTAAGGCTCCCAGTGGAAACGGAAGGCTTGAGATAGCCTCTGGGTTTTTAGATGGGACAGAATTGTTTGCCAGCATGCCCCTTTATTCATCCCATCTGCTAGGAAGAAGGGAAGGAAGGACCACCTATGTAGACTTGGCTCCAACGGGCTGTCTTAGATTAGATTCTTCTTCTCTGCCTTGTCTTAGCCTGAGGCACAGTCCATATATGTGATCAGCACGGTAGTTGCTACCTCCACTGCAATCCTTGGGGGCACTGCTCCATGTGGTGAAACATTTGTATGAAGCAAAACAGCTGCAGACATAAGTAGTGTAGCAGTGGAAACTGATCGCCCCTACAAGCTCAATCAAAGGAGGGGTTATTGGGTTATTTCAGTGTGAATGCTGGGGCAGGATGGGAGCTGCTTTAACACAGCTTTCCTCCCCAAAAGATGGCAACAAAATGGGCTCTAGCAGTTCAATTACAGAGCAGACAAGTAGTAGTGCAACAAATTCTTTTGTTTCACTGAGCACAGGTCCCCACTTGTTTTCACTTCATTTCACTTTTAGTAGATTGCCTTCTGCTTTTGAACCAGTGTCTGCAAAATGGCTTCCAGCATTGGGTATAGAACAGATAATACCATTAAGGAGGTGCTATACTGATGTGATCTAAAAGAAGCATTTTGCATTCTGTCTACAGAGAAGTAGCAATCATGCTCCATTAATAATAACGTTAGCAAAGAGGTTGAATAGTTGTTAGTAGTGTTGTTCTGGTCCAAGTGAAGAAGGGCCTGATCCCTACATTTCAGGGGATGCACTCCAAAAGTACTCCTTTCTATGGTCCACAAGCCATCTAAGTCTGTTGCTGTATTAGTGAACCTCACTTTCCAATTTTTGCTAACATATCCCCACAGAATGTATGCAAGGCCCTCTCGAGTTTTGCAGGCCAGGCCACATATCATCACTGCTGAATTTCACTGTTTGCTTCTGAAATCCCGAGGTGTCATAGCAGTTATACAGAAACATGTTTTAGTTGTAATAAGGTGCATAAGGTACACTTTGTGTTTAAAAGGAGTACCCCCCTCCAGAAGCTTCCAAGGAACACAGTTCTCCTTTTTAAAAAAATGGATGTTCCCCATACATGTTGTTTTAACTAGAAATCCAGGTTCTTCATAAACAGCAATGGAATGTGGTTGTCTCCTCTCCCGAATTTGGCATAGCACAGTAAATCACAGCTAGAGTTGGCGTTTGAATCAGTAGGGACTGAGCTCTTGTGTTAAGTTCCATTAATTAAACAGACCTTGCTTTAGTACATTAAATGATAAGATTTCAGACATTATATTTACAAAAATGTTAAACAAATGTCTGATTTAGCTTTATAGCTCTTTAGTCTCCCAGAGAGCATCCGGATCCAGACCCACGAGATCGTCGCAGGCGCGCTCACTGAGAGTGGCCACACCCAGAGAGGCGCGGAAAACGCGCACGCGAAACCGCGCCTTCTCTGTGGTGGGGCCTTCACTTTGGAATCATCTCCCCATTGAGCTGCGCCTGCTGGAGTCCCTGCCTGCCTTTAAGAGGGCCTTGAAGACCTTCTTTAAAGAGGACTTTGGTGACCTGATCAGTTAGGTTTTTTTTTCTGTGCTCTGTTCCTTTCCCCTTCCTCTATTCTATTTGCCGCCATCTTGCCCTCCGTTGCTTTTGCTCGGAGGTTCCTCTACTTATTTTATGTGTTTTTATAATTGTTAGCCGCCCAGAGTTCCCGCCAGGGAAGATGGGCGGGATATAAGCCTATAAATAAATAAATAAATAAATAAATAAATAAATAAATAAATAAATAGTCACAAAAAGTGGTTGGCTGACTTTCCTTCATGAGCAGTGTTTTTTAAAAAAGGTTGATGATAGCTTTTCTGTACATTTGACTGAAAAGAGGTCACCTTTCTCTTATTGGATCCATGACTATGTGGTGTAAAGCACTCTTTGAAATGTTGCATCTAGCACCTTGTCTCTGACATAACCTAAACATACATTTACCGCAGTCATTGAGAGGGTAATTGGAGTCACAATCGCTGCCTCCCTGATTTCTTTCTCAGTCTCAAGATGCTGAACAATGTCACCCTTAACCAGTCTTAAAAGGCCAATTAAGCAGCTGTATGCTTGTTGTGAACACAGTACATCAGGGCTGACAATGTTTGCTTTGCATGGGCATCTGGACCTTCTGTACTGACACTTTCAAGAGACGAAATGCTGAATCTAGCTCTAACCTTTCCTTCCTTGTGTTCAGTGGGGCTACTTACAGGAAAGAGGCCAACTGGATTAGCAATTAATTTATCCAAGTGGGGGAAGCGGATGCATCTTGCAAAGGGTTATTTCGACCTCTGTGCTGGCTCAGCAGCTGCACTCACTTTTAAGTGAGTGAAATATGGGAGTGAAATATCAGGAGCCACACCAGAACTATCTCGCCCTCTCTCTGTTGACTCCCCGCACTTTCCTCACTGTCTCCTTTCAAGCTTACAGAGCAGAGAGAAACAGCAGGCCAACAGCAATGGTTCTCCCTCCACATGCAAATTGAGGATCCAGCCCTTGGCAGCCATAAGAAATGAATGATTCGAGCAGTCTTCTGAGGATTCCGATTTGTTGAATGGCTCCATAATTTTCATCAACCTCGCGACAATGAGGTCTGGTTCACCCTGACATCCAATTCTCGACATGGTGCAGCTTGCCAATTATTTTAAACTGAGTTGACCATGAATCCTAGAATTTTGTTTTATACTACTTTAGTTTGCTCAAGGAAAATATACTGCCCCGACTGTTTAAATATTGCCTATCAAGGAACATAATTGCCCCCATCTGATTCCATGGATGAATAACACTGAACCTCGTAAATCAATAACCTCTCATTGCTTTTAATAATTTTTTTTAAAAAAGGGCACTCATTGTACTGCTGCAAAAATGCCGTGTTTCCACACGCCTTTTTGATGGCACCATATTTCTTGCTAGTTTTATATCCAGTACTGCTGTAGAAGTAAAAATGCAAATGTTAGGGCAGATTCAAAGCTTTATGTGCCTTTCATAGTTGAGAGCATACACAGGACTGTTTTAGTACATACCCTTTGCCACGTAGGCATAGACCCAGGGGCTCTCCAGACTGGAATACAGATCTGTATATAGATCACTGTTGGTACTTTTCAATTCAAACCAAAAGGTTTGAATTCATGCAAGTTTCTACTTAGATTGATCACCCTGCCCCTTTATTTATTTATTTATTTATTTATTTATTTATTTATTTATTTATTTATTTATTTAGAGTATTTTTACCCTGCCTTTCTCCTTGGAAAAGGACCCAAGGCGGCTTACAGTAATGAAGGATAATATACAGTCCAGTACAATTAAGACTTGTCCAAGTATTTGAGAACAAGGGATTGAGGGACATTTTACAGGATTAATAGACAACATTACATCAACGCTACAAGCAGGGCCGGTGCGTCCATTAAGGCGCACTAGGCAGTTGCCTAGGGTGCCAAAATGGAGAGGGGGCGCTGGCCAGCCTGCTGCCCCCCGCCCCTGCCACTGGCCACCAGTGTCCATCCCCCCGCCACCCGTCGCCGTCCACCCGCTGCCCCCCGCTGCTTCCCGTGCCCATTGCCACCCACCCCCATGCCCATCACCGTCCACCCCCTGCCTGTCCCCGTCCCCCGTCACCCACTGCCCGCCTGCTGCCCCACCCCCTGCCGCTGCTGCCCGTCTGCCGCCCTGCTGCCCTGCCCCCTTGCCACCCCACCCCCCACCTGCCCACGCCCCCCCACCCGCTCCTTGCCTAGGGTACAAAAAAACCTAGCGCCGGCCCTGGCTACAAGTTTATAAGTAGTTATAAAAAGTCTATGTGAACCTACAGATTCATATAAAATACACTTGGTAGTCCATCATTCAGGAAAAGCTTGCCTGAAGAGAAAAGTCTTTGCCTGTCTCCAGAAGGACAACAGAGATGAGGCAGTCCTGGCCTCTAGTGGGAGGGAGTTCCAGAGTCTGGGCGCAGCAGTTGAGAAGGCCCTTTCATAGGCTTCCACAAGACGTACCTGTGAGGGTGGCAGGATGAAGAGGAGGGCCTCTCCTGATGATCTTAACACCCGAGTCATTTCATACAGTAAGATTCGATCTTTGAGGTCACCTTGACTTGTGCTCAGTAGCTGATTGGCAGCCAGTGGAGCTGTTTTAATAGTGGTGTAATGTGATCTCTGCACTCTGCCCCAATCAGCAGTCTGGCTGCTGCATTTTGGACTCGTGGAAGTTTCCTGAGACTTTTCATCGGTAACCCCACACAGAGCGCATTACAGTAGTCCAGCTGGGACGTCACTAGGGCATATGTTACTGTGGCCAGAGCTGGTTTCTCAAGAAAGGGGCATAACTTGCATACCAGCCTTAATTGTGCAAATGTGCTCCTGGCCACAGCCGTGACCTGGGCATCCAAGCTCAAGGATGAGTCCAAGAGCACCCCCAAACTGCTACCTGATTTTTCATTTAAGAGCTGTTGTGCACCTTTCTGACACTGGGCTAAGGCGTGTATTCCTTTTTGGACCAGTTCAGTGCAATCCTAACTATCTTATTGTGCAGCCTGTGCAGATGGTTAGTTCACACTCAAATGGTAGGTGACAACTTTGTGACATTTAAAAAGGTGGGTTGTGACATTCAAAAAAAGACCAAGAAACTTCTTCCTCTATTTTCATCTTTTAAAAAACACCCAAAATAAGCAGCACATTTTAAATACTAAATGGGTGAATTATTCTTTTGATATGCCATTTACTTTATTAAACAACGATAAGGAAAGGAAAGCCATTGTAGCTCCCTAAATCACAGCTGTGAAAAAAAGCAGGGAGATAGCGTGTCTACTGAATTCTACATGTCTTCAGTCATCATAACACAATTCCTACTTGTCTCAACATAACAGAAGTACACGATTATATGTCAACATTGAAAGAAAATCCATATTCAAAGATGCACTTTTAGATGACAAACACACATAAATTTATGTATTTATTTATTTGACTTCTATACCTTCCATCTAGTGAATAGCTGTTCTGTTAGAGCGAATATGAAAAATACCTTGTCAGTCTCAGCCAGTGGTGTGACGTGAGTTTCCAGCACCCAGGGCAAGGCAAGTATTGAGGGGCTCAGATCATGTGCTGGCTGTATTGTGGGATGGACTGCAGGCAGGGCCGGTGCTAGGGATGTTTGTGCCCTAGGCGAGGGGCGGGGTTGGTGGGGCGGGCGGTGGGGAGGCGGGGCAGGGGGCACTGGCAGGGCGGCGGCTGGCGGGGGACGGCGGCGGGAAGTGATGGCTGGACGGCAATGGGCAGCTGGCGGGCGGTGAGGGGACGGATGGCGGTGGCCAGCGGCGGGGGGGGGCGGCAGGCTGGCCAGCGCCCTCTGTCCATTTTGGTGCCCTAGGCAACTGCCTAGTTCGCCTTAATGGACGCACTGGCCCTGCATCCACTATCTAGGAGACAAATCTCTTCTCAGTCTGTGACATTCTCCCACATAGGCCACATAAGCCCCTGTCCTTCTGTATTGTGGATGCACTATCCTTCGAATACATTTGGAATAATAAGTATAACAAATATTCTTATTAAAATGGCCACGTAGTACAGTAATACCACGGTTTATGAGCATAATTCATTCTGGAAACATGCTTGTAAACCAAAGCACTCATATATCAAAGCAAAACTCCCTATAAGAAATAATGGAAACTCAGATGATTCATTCTGGGGCCCTATAGGCAACTGCCTAGTTCGCCTTAATGGAAGTGCCGGCCCTGGCTGCAGGGGCATCACAGGAGAAGCCCCCAAGGTGGCACCATCAAGTGATCGTGGAGTCTCTCGATGTCTGGGCTGGTGTCAGTTATGGGATGGGGTGGGGTGCCTTCCATAGCTCAGAGCTATGAAAGGTGGTATGGCTCACATGCTCCTAATGAGACCCTGTGTTGAGAATTTTCCAGCTCCAGTGAGAATTGTTACCTCTACAGCGAGACTGTGACACCAAGCTCTTTTCTCCTACTTTATCTTGCACTATTTTATCTTGCAAAATCGAGCTGCCTTTTCTCTTTCTGAAGGAAGGGACACATATAATACTGACATGCTCACGGGCATGGACACAGAAAGACAGAACAAGCAGAAAAGCACAGGCTGACTTCTGAAAACAAAAAACAGTTTTTCTACTGTTTAACAAGTCTAGTCTGTGGAACAAGGCAGCAGCTAAATTTTGTGCATTTAGAGAAATGCACAAATTATTCCCAAACTGAGAATGATAGCAAAATGCTCACTGTCTTACAGACAAGAAAAATCTTTGCAGTTTTTATATCTTGTGGCTGCTAATAAGATTAAACCATAGGATGGGTGGCAGCTGTTTCAAAGGACCACGTAGGCAACGCAGAAGAGGGGAAATGACTTGAGGATTAAGCGCAGTTAAAACCACAAATGTATTATAGAACAATTTCTGAAAATGAGAAGTACAACTCAACTTGAAAATAATGGAATATGAATTTAGTTGGTTTGGTTCAGCCTTTGAAACACCTTCATGGGAAGCCTGTCTCCATCACAGGCATTGGAGACATACCTGAAGGCCTTCTGAGTGGATTCACCTGGAGCTGTGAGGGTAGGTCCTTCTCTTTTTCCCCTTTCCACTGCTGGTAGCTCTTTTCTTCTGGGAAGCCAATGAATGCAGGATATCAAGCTATGTGTTGACTATATGTTCCAATGTTGGGTACTTAACTGCATTTTTAATTTAGGTGTTTTTATATTACATTAGGCAGTTGCCTTGAGTACCTTTTCCAGCAAAAAAAAATCAAAGAATAAATTCTTTTATGACCAGATGATGAGCCAAAAAAAAATCCACCCTTCACCTATCTTTCTTTTAAAGACTACAATACATCTAACAGATAACTCATTATTATAAGAAGGAATTCCTTAACGGTGAAGAACATCTAGTTCTCACAGCAGGAGTTTTTCAGACATCCCATAGTTTGGAAATTAGTTTGAGTTGTTTCATGATTAGAAGGGGCTTCACTTGTAACCATTATTGCCCAGGCACAAAGATGTTATCAGAATAACATTCTGGAACCCTAACACTTCACCTTTTTAATTACAAGTTCTCTGTAATGTCTTGTCTGGGGCTTTACTGTCCCCCCAGGAAAGCCTGTGACAACTGGCCACAGGCTCCACAAAGTCAAAACTCTTGTCACTACTGGATTTTGACTTCAGTAAGGTTGGGAAACAGGGTACAAGGTTTAATTGAGCGCCCAGTGCACCCAATCTCAACAGCCTACAGGGGGCTGAGTTAGTTTCTCTAGCCCTCTCACTAAGGCTAATCCTTGCTGGAGCCTGGGTTCTGACCACTGCACCTGTTGAGTCCAGTCTGTGGCTGGAATTTAGTTTGCCATCCTTATCCCAGCAACTGAGCCCTTTAAAGAGGGCCTATTAATGTCAGGCAGTCACAGGCTCCTGTCTTCCTGACTCCCTCCTGTCTCTGGGGTGGGGTTTGGGCACCCAGGTAGATCATCAGGTGGCTGGTATTGGCAGTGGACTAAAAGAGCAGTGTGCCCCCTCCACGCACCCTCATCCCTCGACTACCAGTACTACGATCCATTACCTGATCTGGGGATTGGGAATCCTGCTGCTACATCAGTTGTACCAGCAGATCCTTCAATTTGTAGATCTCTGAGAGAAACCAGCACAAGTGGGTTTTCTTGATGCAAGCACAGTTCAGACAGCAGAAAAAGGCTTCTGCCCATTGCAAACCTGCTACTTACCAGCACATCTTTGAATTATCTGTGTCCTCTTCTGTTTCATTTAGTATGACTTACGGCCATGCTTATAAACTTTGTGAAACTAAATGGATTTCCATTTAGGTATATATTTGAATGCTTTGCTGAACTAGGGCCTTTGTCTTGAATTTTGAAGTAACGTGTTTCTATTTCACCCTGAAATCATACTTAAAAAGTGCCCCTGGATGAAGGATGAAAGCAGGCAGATTGGAAACACACATTAAAATGCAAGCTTAATTGCATGCAGTGTTGATTCCAGCACTTCCTGGAAGGATGTGAGATATGTCACCTGAACTGGGCAATGCAAATCCTTTAATTGTCACTTTGGAGAGCAACACAACATATCTGCAATTATCTTGTAAGTAAAACATGATTTTTTTACATGTCTCTTCAGTTGACATGTAATCTCCACAAATTAACAACTTGCACATCTGCAGTAGTATGTCATATCTTCCTAATGATTCTCTTTGAATGAAAGCAACTTGGTTTAAGAAAAAAAATACGCCCCCCCCAACCGTTTTCCCAGCTATTTTCTTTGTGTAATTTCAGTCCTTCTTCTTCTTTCTATTGTTTTCCTGCAGGTGCAGGCCTACTTTTTGGATCCTGAAACACCACTTTGCCTAACTGACCACATTGTCAGAGTGCAGGCTGATGATTTGTATGTTATGTAATCTCAATCATTGCTCATTAAAATCATCCGGGATTTCGACTGCTGTCCTCTTGCTTAAACCTGAAAAATTGTTTAGAGCCAAGCAAATTCTTCATCAGCAGGAAAGACTGTGTCTATCCAGCAGTGATCACAGATGTGTTTTCCCTTCTAACACTGCAGCTTCACTATCACCTTGTGGGGCCTCATCAGTCATGATCCTGTAAATATAGCCAAACATAGCCCAAAAATCTGAATATCCCAGCATCCCATGCAGGGCCGGTGCTAGGTTTTTTTGCATCCTAGGCAAGGGGCGGGGTGGGGGGTGGGGGGTGGGGGGCAGGGCAGGGGGTGGTGGGGCAGCAGCGGGAGCGGGGGCAGAATGGTGGCAGGGCAGTGGATGGGGGTGACGGGCAGATGGGGGGCAGCGATGAGTGGATGGTGACGGGCAGATGGCGGGCGGGTGGGGATGGACGGCGGTGGCCAGTGGCGGGGGGGCGGCGGCAGGCTGTCCTGCGCCCTCTCTCCATTTTGGCACCCTAGGCAACTGCCTAGTTCGCCTTAATGGAAGCGCCAGCCCAGATCCCATGAAGAAGCTCATGTCAGAGAAGAGACTTCAAGAAGAGCAGCTTTTTCCCTCCAGTAGTCCAGAGCTGGCCAGGGGCAGGTACTTCCTCTAACCCATTAAAGCTTCCATATAGTCCGTGGTTGAACAACGTGGAAGCCACCACCTTCACAGCCAAGTGAGAAGCCTGGAAAATTTACTTTCATATTACAAGTCCCATATTCCCACAGCTTGGGCATTCCTGCAGTGAAAGAGTCATCCCCCCCCCTTTGTCAAGAAACATTCCTTCTCTGTGGAGAATTAACATGGAGGCTGCTGTCGTATCAGAAAGCAACAGTCTTTTTGAATATCTTTTAAGCCAACAAGTTATTTGTTTGTTTGTTTGAAAAAACATGGAAATGGCTGCTGCCTCTCAGAGGGCTTTTATGTTTTACGACAAACAAAACTTGAGAAAGGTGTTACAAGGGCTTTGTTGTTTTCGAAGAGAAAAACATATCTAAATTATTTTCCATTTTTAAATTGTTAAGTCGGCTTGGCAGTTCTTAAAGGTAATTCAGAAATGGGTGGATGGACAAATGGATGGATGGACAAATTTTCCCTGTGAAATACCTAAGGTAGACCTTACAGCAATAAGGGCAGTTATAGACAGGGCTATCTGAAACATTCATCTCCCTGCCCATAAAACAGTTTCCCAAAATGACTCCTTCGTGTTGGAGCTCTATTCGTAAGCTTAGGAAGCAGTTTTACTTGTGCAAACAGTTTACAAACAAGAATTTCTGTGGCAGTGGCTCAGAGATGCCATATGGATTTTGGCCCATGGACAGCGTGAGGGGCTTTTAAATTCAAAATGGCTCCCACGTTTCTGGGTGCTTGCCCTCCTAGCTGTGAGCTTCTACACAACACAACAAAAAGCTCACTGAATGTGTTCATTAGGATGTGCATGAAAGTATGTGGACTCCACATGTATTGAGGGGAGCATGGTTGAGCCCTCATTGTCTCTTTAATCACAGACATTTGGCTATCTGGATGGGGGAACCATGTAGCTGAGACACCATTACCACACCGTCTTCAGACATTTCTGTTTTCATGTTTAAAGAGACACTGGAGCAGGTAAGGCTAGCATACCTTTTTCCTTGCTATAGGCTCCCTACACATTAAAGCATGAATGAATTGGGCTAAAATGACAAACAGTCCTTGGTACAGAGATGAAGAGGAGCAATGGATTCTAAATCTCCTGAGAGGAAACCTAATTCCATCCCCCAATGGTCCTTCATTTTTGGAGCGGTGTTTATTTTTTATTATTTATAAAAAAAAATAGATCAGCGCTTGT
This sequence comes from Phrynocephalus guinanensis, assembly GCA_037367245.1. Taxonomy (NCBI): domain Eukaryota; kingdom Metazoa; phylum Chordata; class Lepidosauria; order Squamata; family Agamidae; genus Phrynocephalus; species Phrynocephalus guinanensis. The sequence continues at coordinate 12,298,636 of CM074738.1, forward strand.
CAAAATAATTAATAAATGAAAATGAAATGGAATGAAATGAAAATTTCCATTCTGCTTTGTTTCATTTTTTTAAAGGGCATTTCATTTTTCATTTTGTTCTGTAATGAAATGAAAAACAAAAAAACAAAACAAAAATTGTTTCATGTCCATCTTTATTCATGTTTATGTAGCCTGCTTATGTTGTATCTACAGCCTGGCATTGTCATCCTGCAACAGTTTGAAGAAATGAAGACTGATTACTTCTCTCTCTCTCTCTCTCTCTCTCTCTCTCTCTCTCTCTCTCTCTCTCTCTCTCTCTCTGTTGTTTCATGTACAGAACCTAAAGGGATATAAGAACTGCTTCCTACTCAAAATGTCCCTTTCAAACCATTGAAGTGATGACAGAGGGGCTCATTGTGCATGCTCCCCATGTAGATCCAAAATGACTAAATAGGGCTAATTTTTAGAGTCCATGCAAAATGGAGGGGCAATAATCACCAACATATTTAATCCAATACAATAAAAAATGCCTTGACTTATAAACATCAATTAAAAAAGGGTTATACATATAATTGCCATATAGTTCTTCTGTCCTTGTTCATGTTCAGGCGACGTGAGCTCATGTGTGTCTGTGGGAAAAGGAAACAGAGGCATCTCCATAGGAAAAAAAACCTGAGAAAATGTGCATTCATCTGTAGTGCTAGTTGTATTCTGTTTTTTAGAGGACGTTAACTGGAAAATTGGACTCTCTTTGAACATTGCTGTGTCACCCTGTCATTTAGAAAGACATTAAAGTGCAGATGCTGAAGAAATAATCTGGATGAAAAGTATTTTTTTCTTGATATGCAAAACTGACTTGATAAGACATTGAATAGGCACATAAATTACTTCTTTGGAAAGATTTTGCATTTTCACAAAAGTTGCAGAGAAAGAGCATCAATATATACATAAACAAATGCAATGCATGAGCATAAATCCTCATCATTAATCATCCATCTTCACACTATGATAAAAGGTTGAAGCATATTTATATATTGCAATGTCAAAATAATGCTTAGAAAAAGATTTTCATTGCATAGTATTCTTTTTTAAAAAAAGATGGGTCTGAAGTGTAGTGGTTAAGAAACTTGGATTAGAACTCTGGGTATCTAACTTACATCAAAACATGGCCATGAAGTACACTAGATTTGACCAGTTATACTCTCAACCTCACAAGGTAGTACATGATTTGCAAGGAAGACCATAACATACTTCACTTTGAGCTCATGGGAGGTATGGCAACATTTTGTGACAAACAATAAAATATATATTTCTCTCTTATTTCCATCTTGACTGAGATCAGGAATCATAACTTACAATGAGCACATTTGGGGTGGTGGTGGATAGAAATGGCTTTGGTTGCTTTGATAGACTGAAATGATTTGGTTGCCCAGTGCTGAGGGAGAGGCAGGAGCACACTTATAGACTCTCTGATACTATCAGTCATGACATCCTGTTGAAAGGATATGGATGCACTTGCTCCAGCTTTGGTGATTAGTTTGAGAATAAGTGAATAACTTTGTTCTTACCTGAGCCACCAAGGTTCTGTCTACCATGTCTTGCAGGATCGGCCTGAAACCAATGGTAAAGAGCATCCAGAGATCTGGGGTGACAGGTTGATGTTGGGAAGCAGAGTCAAGCAGAAGTCCTGAAGGGTGATTGGGATGAGAAATGGACTGACTGAAGCACAAAATCAGATGAAATAGAGGTTCTGTTGGTAGAACGCTTACCTGACCAAGAAGCTGGATTCAACCTCTTTTAGATGTGGCAAAAACCCTCTGTATGACTAGGTCTGCTGGCTGTGAGTACCGGACCCAGAATTGCCCCTGTAGGTATGAATGATTCTCATGGTGTGCAGTGCCTTTCACTGCCCTTGGTGCAAAAGTTACCATTAATCTGGTAACCTTGGTTGCTGTTTTTTAAGCATGAGTAGCCAACAGTATCATCTGGTGACAGATGCTGACAGAGAGAGAGAGAGAGAGAGAGAGAGAGAGAGAGAGAGAGAGAGAGAGAGAGAGAGAGAGAGAGAGAGAGAGAGAGAGAGAGAGAGAGAGAGAGAGAGAGCAGTGACAGTCTCCAGGCTGTCTCCTCAATGCACACCTCTTCTCTATGCCACACAACCTGTTCTGAGCTGCTTAAGGTAGATTGCTGCTTCAGATATACCGGAGAAGACTCTCCCACTAGCCAGGCTGAATAAAGTGTCAAGGGCTAATCAAATTGGCTTCTGTACATGGAAAGAGGAGAAGATACTATCTTGTCCATCATTTCAAGGAATAAAATGGGACATCTTCAAGTAGTACAAAGATGTGTAGGTAGTGCAGTAGATAGAGAATATATTTGACCAGTTTCTAATCACATAGTCTGCTGCCCGGATATAAATGGAACTAGGATTTGGGCACCCGGAGGGATGCTTTCCTTACTTTTACCTTACCTTACCTTACTGAAACATTGCATACTTCATGAAGCTCCCCTCTGGATCTTCTCATGATCTGAAAACTGATGACCAGATATGATGTTTTCAGTCATGATGTCTCACTTATGGTTCATCTGCAACAGCTCTGATGCCATTCTGGACCCAGGCAAAAACATTATTGGTATAGGTTTTACATGCATGATATTAAGTTTTTTGCATTACTTCTTCGCCTTACAAAATGCTTTATACAGACTTTTAAAATCTGTTTGCTCCTCCCCTTTCTGTATATGTGCTTCCCTATTCCCCACTACTCTTTTAGTACTCTTTTAGTATTACCATCATATAGTCATTCTGAAAGTTGCCCTTAACATCTCCTAAGTGAGTGAGTGAGGAAGCCAGGAAGGAAGGAAGATAGGCAGGCAGCCATCAATGCGTATATGCTTCAAAGTAGACCCAAATCAGTCATTTCAGAATCAATACATGGAGAAAAGAGTTGGTGGTAGACTTGCAGAGTAGGAAAAAAAAGAGAACCAAACAGACAGCCCATCTGCCTCCCAAACCAGCAGAACAGTGAATTTAGATTTATAGTCCACAGAGTAGAAAACATAAGGGCATCCACTGAATGGCAGTGTTTATTACTTCTAAATGTTCTAAGCTAGACCACATTTTGCTGTATTTTGGGCCCACTCTCATCATTCTGCTGACTAGTACCTGAGACTTCTGTTACAAAATCATGATTGTACTTCTGCTCTAAATGCCACCTTGGAAGCTGAGAGGAGAATGAAGAGTTGTTGTTTTGACTTAGACTGCTCCATAGTGCTAAGCACTGCTAGGCACACAACAATGCTGAGAGGAGCTGGATGGAAGGCTGAGTCAGCCTTGAGATGGCTATCTGAACCCATCACGATCAAACTCAGGTTGTGACGTCGTAGAGGCTTGAGTGCAGTCCCTCCATTTGACCACTGTTGTGCTTATGGGGTCATGAGCTGCTGGTAGAGATTTAAGGCACAACTCTGGACTGGAGATGCAGAAGGGTGGATGTGGTCTGTCTGAGGCAGCCTCTAAAAGCAATGCTGTGTGTTCAAACCTGTCAGATCTGTTGTCCCTTTAAGGGAGGCCTTAGCTAGCTTCTGCTGCGGCTGCCGCATTTTGACTTGAGCATCCTGAGGAGGTGACAAAGGCCAAGAAGCATTTAAAGACAGGCTGGATTTCAGATATTGATTTGAACTAACCAGCCAATTATTTGCTTCGGGCTTCTAGTTAATGCTCAATCCTTTCCACTGCAATACAGGATGTCGATTTAGGACAAAACGTGTGCCTTCTGTTCATTAGTCTCTGATGAAAACTTCCTTTTCCACTCACTCTCTTCCACCACTCTCCCCGCCCCCACTCCCCCCCCCGCACCACCCCCAAGAGACACATAGTTAAACTTTGAGGTTTCAAAAGAAAAACTCATTCCAGTCTTGATTTTTCCTCAGATTCACTTAACAACATTTTCTCATTTAACCAGAGAGGGGTGAGCTTGGGAATACAGTCAGCCTGCCGAAATGAGCAATTCGCAGCCATGATCTTTCATGTGTGAAAGGCATCTCCGTAGGGAGGTGTGGGCAGTTGATGGGGCTGGGGGTTGACAGCCTCTCTGAAGGCTTCCTTGAGTCATTGTGTGCATGCATGTGCACGAGGGCAGGCTTTTGTTCTCTTCCTTTTGTGAAGTGGAAGCCAAGAAGGACAGGATGAGAGAGTCCAGACTGAGGAACGGGCTGCATTCTGTGAGGGCACTAAGGTCTCCCATGTTTTTTGGACCAGGTTTTTATGTCTGTCAATATGGCACACGTGCTTGGGAATTGTGGGCAGGGAGCACTTCCCAATGTAGAAAGGGAAACACAAAATATATTGGATAGTCATAAGACTTGAATACATTACAAAGCGAGTCTTTATATTACGGAGAAACATGTTAGAAGATTTTGGGAGAAAATTATTATGGCATCTTATACTTAGGTTTTTTTAGCAGCTCAGAAAAAGCTAAAAGTCCTCAGAAATGTATTCATGGCTCTGTAAAGTATATCTTTATATACTTAATAAAATGTGGAAAGTACTTTCAGCAGATCACCAGAACAGGAGGAAGTCATCACTTTTAGATGGAGCCCATTAACGGGTGATGACTGTGTAAGAAATATAAGGTTTCTCATAAGGCAAATATTTCATATCTAGTCAGAAATAGATTTCTGTTGACTTTCAGAACTATAGTCTATTTCACATTTCAGTGATCCACTTAACAAAGTCCTTGTCTGTAATAACTTTGTGACAGAGCGTTCTGTTACAGACTTCAATAGCATGTTTTCAGGCTGATCTCCAAACACTTTGTTTCTTTTTCTGTCTCCAGTTTCCCTGTACATTTCATTTTTATTGAACCAGTTTTTAAGGAATAAGCAGTACATTGGCTTGCTGCTAGCCTTGTTCTCCTTACCACCCCATTTCTACCTCCTCCACCTCCTCTTTCTCCCAGAACTGTAGTCTCCAGCAGCACGTAGAAATAGTAGGATAAATGCATGGAGCTATTTCAAATGTGCTGGTGTCAAAGACATGCACAGGTGTAAATTCAACAAGACATACATACTGTACATTGTATGATGTCCTGCTATAAAGCTCCAATGTCCTCCTTGGTTTTCCAGTTTGTTTTTGCTTTTCGTCTTTCTGTGTGACTCGTTTTTTTAACCCTTGAAGGATGTGATGTGCCTCTAATTTTACTTTGTTTCTGCTGCTCCCAAAGGGGTATGTCACATTTTAATCCACTTTCCATTAATACATAGGACAAATCCGTCCTACACAATCAGGGCAGCCATCCACACAAGTCTTGTTGCTGGGCTTGAAATTGAACCCAGATCTGATATATATTCCAGTCAACTAGTTAATCTTCTAGTACACCATCTTCTAGTGATTCTCAAACCATGTGCTTAGAGAGAAGTTACTGTTCACCAGAAGAGTTGAAGATGCAGTGCTAGATCCATTGGCATTCTCTGGCACTGTGAGTAGAAGGTCCAATGCATTCTTGACCGTATATCTATAATAATATCCTACAAAATGGGGATGACTTATCACATGTTGGCAGTATACACTGTGGCTGACTGGGGAAGGAGAATGCTGCCTTTAACATCACTACTGCCCCCAAACAGAGTCTTAATTCTGAGGTTGATTGTCAAGATAAGAAGCACAAAGTATTCAGAGATACCACCCCACCCCACCCCACCCCACCCCACCCCAAATTACTTGCTAGTAGCAAGCTTTTATGTTTTTGGTTTATTTCCCATCAAATCTCAGTTAACATAGACTTTCCCAAAAGTTAACCAGAATCCAACAGAAAAGAAAGGAAATGGTAAGAGAAAGAAGACGATTAAAAGAATAAGAAGACGAGAAGAGGTGAAATGAACTGTGAGTGGTTTAGCAATAGCCAACCAATATCAGTTTTGCTTTACTGCGCCATTATGTGAGATGGGTGGGGGATGTATTTTGGTGACAGTGACAAAGTCGATGAATTTCGAGGGAAATATGCTCATTTAATTTTTTTGTATTTATTTTGTTAAGGCACAAACTCGGAACATGGCAAATGGTTAAAATGGCATAGAGTTATTTACAGCTGTTCAGGTGAAAAACTTTACAGCATGCTATGCTAAGATTAGTTCTGTATAGATTCAGCAGGTAGATTATTACAGGGGGAAAACACACAATACTTCTCCTTTCTCCTTCTCTCTCTCCCTCCCTCTCTCCCTCCCTCCTCTCTCTCACACATTGTGTCCGGGCTATGCAAAATTAAGAAATGGAAAACTATCTCTCAAGCTGTCAAGCTGTACTCACTCATTATGATGACATAATGAGAATTTCCTCTCTAGATGCTAGGGCCTTTCAGATAGACATGGTAATACAGCTTTGTAATGCACAAACAGCAGAGTAAACACATCACATTGATTTCCAGCAAATCTGTGGTGAGAGAAGAAGAAGAGGTAATTTTGGTGACCAATGAAACCATCCTTTAATGATGAGCTGCGGGATCTTCACATTTCCACATGTGTTTATAAGGAAATAGTACTTTAGAGGAACAATTTAGGCAGAGATGAATCCCTGTGAAATCAGAGTGAGTCAGTGTGAGCTCCCATTTTCTTAGCTGGCTTCTGACACTGAAAGCATCTTCTTCCCCATCAAAAACCACACTCCAGTGAGCTCAAGCATTTCCTGTCTTTGTCAGTTGGTGTATATACAACAAAGACATTGTGCCACGAGAGAGATGCAGCTGTTTTCTGAATGCAGACAGAAGGCCAATGTTGGATATTGGTTACCTTTTCTCTGTTCAGAATGTCACAGGCCCATGGCGTTGTGAGTGCATTTCTCAAATTCTATGTCTTAGTGTTTAGGTAGTGAGAAAGGTAGGTGGGGGCTCTCCTCGGCCTTCCTGAAGTTGTTAAAGGCTAACAACTCCCTTATTAGTTGTTGTGAAGATTCAGACATAGAAGCTGTAGAATGACAGCAGCTGCACGCCAAGAGAGATCCTTGACTAATTTCTACATGGACAAAGGAGATAGTGTACTCATTCCTTTTGTGTCCTCTTCAAACCTCCATAAAAATTCACACGTGGTGCTGAGATGCCTTGTTTTTGTGCTGTAGAGTTTTTCATGATTAATTCAGGAGCTAACAGCGTGCTTCATGCTCTCTGCTTCCCACTGTGGTACAGTGCTTAAGGGCCAGCTGTTACAGGATCAACACATCAGTGTGGGGAAAGATAGCATTCGTGGTTTATGATGTTTTTCAATGGCATACTTAGATGCAAACCTAAACTATGATGAATGAGATATAATTAAACAGGCAGCCAGAATTAGTTTTTCAGTGAACATCAGCCCGACAAATAAATAAATAAACAAATAAGAGGATCACGCAGGCCTCGTAGTTTGCTTCCTGTCTGAGAGTTCCATTAGACAGACTCACAGTTAACGTTTGTTTATCATGATAAATGCTCAGCTCAAAGGCTCAAAAAGGAAACTGCCCCAGTACTAGGTGAGGGTCTCCATGCTAGCACCAGAGTAGCTCCAGGTAGAGTCTAAGTCCTAAGCTAGTCCACAAAGACTTTATGATGGGATTTTCTCCAAGTGAACAAAAAAGTAGGTGTGGCTCTATCTTGTGGAAGTCCTACAAAGGCAAATTGTGGGATTTGGAGTATAAAGGGTATTGTGAGGCATTCACAACCCTAAAGTTGACCTTTGCGGCCTGGATCCTATTTGCTAGTTCTGCAGGTGGCTCATTCCTGCAGTTGGACAAAATTCCATCAACACAGAGGACCCTGGCTGCAAAGTTTAGCTTAGTGTGCTGAGTAATGGAGGTGGGGATGTTTTGGTTAGCAAAGAGTTAAGCAGGAGGATTGATACAGGGTCCCTCCTTTGCAACCACTGTGCCTACTCCAGAGAGGCAATATATATCATCACACTGGCCATTGTAAGGTCTTCAGCCTTCACCGTTATTGACTCCTGTGCATGCTCAAAACCACCTTGGGAGGGTTGGACATCCCTCTGGAGCAGGTTTTTAGGTATCATGAAAGACTTCAGAGGAGGGAGAAGGAAAGCAGTTGACAAAGTTCTATTGCCTAAATCACTGTCAGATGTTAGTATGATATTGTATCCAGGCCTGAATGCTAAAAGCTGTACTTTGGGTTGTATAATGAAAGTTCACAAATAGTTCACAGATGCTTTTTCCTTCTGTAACGATTATTTTCTGTAGGTTTAAAGAACATAGGCTGATCCAAAGCAATGGGTTTTAAAATGAGATCAAATTGGGTGAATGATTTTGCGACACTCATGGCACAATCCCCACTCTTTTGAAGTCAAGAGTATTGCTCTGCTTACTAGCTTTTAAGCTACTAGAAAGGCAGTGATGTTCTCTTCTCACAAAGAAGAGGCCATGGGTGGTCACAAAGGCAGACATCCAGCAAGCAACCTGGAGCAGCAGGAAAGGAAAAAGGAGAAGCAGAGGTGGAATCAAGAATTACTTATGAGGCTTCCTGCAAACCAAGTTCAGCACCAGGTATTTCAGGACCCTGGACAGGGCCCAGAAAAAAAAAAAACAGGCTACTTGTTCCAGATGGGCTGTACTTCAACTCAAGTGCAGCCTCTTAGGTTACTGCTATTCCCCTTTTGAAGAGTGAAACAAAGAGGAGGCAATTGACTCTGAAGCATGCCAGTGGAGACGGTTGCGAAATTCTCAGTCTCTGAAGTGTGTTGGAGAAACAGCTGCCCTACAAAAGCCGACAAACGTTTTAAAAACATGGATTTCCAAAAAGTCTGTACACTTTTAAAAGGAGCAAGGAGAAAGTGTGTAAAATGTGTAAAAAATACACATGGAAGAGTTTTTTGCATTGCAAAAAAATATGTATGCATTACTATGTAGGAAAGAAGCCAGTCTCACAATGCGATATGATCCATGTGTAGAAAAGAAATGGAAGTGAGAGTCAAATAAATGCAGTGAAGTTGCAGCTGAGTTTTTCACCCATTTGGGTCTACTACAATATTTTTATTTTTATTTTTATTTTTAAAAATCATATCTTAAGTTTTCATTAATCTGCATTGTCTTTCATTGCTGTGAGCCTGGCTTTCAAAAAAATGGAGGAAATTCTTTAGCTTGCCATATCCAGGCCATAAATGTAATCCAATCCCTCCATCAATTCATGAGAAGCACAAAGCATTGGGATATTAATAAAATCTCATTATTTCAGCATTACAACGCTGCACTGTGAGTGTTTACCATCCCCTCCTCATCAAAATGTCTTCTGCAAATACAAGATGCCAATAGAGTTTCTTGGTCATCTCCCCCCCACACACACACAACACACAATTTAAACACAATTTAAACACAATTTGCACAAAACCCCTGATCACTGAAAGTATACGGATTAACACTGGGATTTCTTCTGCACAATAGCTTTAAGATTCAACACATTAAAAACTCACCCAGTGCTACCTTGTTCACACAGCTAGCAAGGCAATTGCATCACACTTCGGAAACTGCTTTTATACTACAGTATTTGCATTTGGGAGAGGGTTGGTATTAGACATGGGCACGACTAGGCAAAATTGTTGTTTCCGTTTTTGGTTCTCGTTCTCGTTACGTAACGGGTAACGGTAACGAGAATTACTCCGCTCCAGCTCGAACCCGAACCGAAAAAGAAAAATTGGGTCTGATTTTTCGTTGTTGTTCATGGCATTGCGGCGATCGCGCGATGCCAAGCAGCACAGAAAAAAAGTTTTAAAAATTAAAAAAAAAACCCCGATTCCTGGCCATAAAAACAGGCGAAAATATGCCTGCCTCAGTGAGGGCACCTACTGAGGGGAGGTTTCTGGGGGGGGGGTCCCTGGCCTTCCCCCCCTCTCCTGTCCTGGGCTGCTTGCACCAGGCTGGGGGGGGGTCATCCTCGTCGTCTCCATTTGCCATGCGGTGGGGGGGGGATCCAAAATGGCGACCGCAATTTTTCTTTTGAAATCGTGGTCCAAAAACCCACCAAAGCACCACAGAAACAAGTGCAAATTAGGTATTTTAAATGCCTGAATTTTTATAGTAGCAGCAGTGGGTTTTTTATAGCAACAAAACGTTGTATTGGTTTTATTTTATTTTATTTTATTTTATTTTATTTTATTTTATTTTTATTTTTTTACACCTGCGCACGCACAATGATGGGCTGGCCATGGGATGGGACCATGCAAATTTTTGGAGCCATTCCACCAATCGCATGGCCAGGTTTTGCTGAGACTTCTGGATGTGCCAGAGAGGGCATAAAAAGCCCACCAACCCTAACCCTAACCCTAACCCTAACCCTAACCCTAACCCTAACCTGAACCGTTACCCTAAGCCTAGCCCTTACCCTAACCCCAACCCTAACCCAGATTTGTACGCAAGTACACTTCCCTTCTTAGTGGGTCAGAGTGATGCACCCAGAGGGGTGCCTTCAACTCCAGAGACCCACTCCCTCCCTCCCTAAGCGTAACCTGTACGGCAGTACGCCAGTATGCTTTCCTTCTTAGTGAGTCAGAGAAGCGCCGTCAAGGTTCCTCTGACACACTAACCCCCACCCTAACATATTGTTCTTAGTGAGACAGAGAAGTGCCGATGAGGTTTCCTGTCACACTAACAACCCCAACATAATGTATAATGGCAGCCACACGTTACACTCCCTAAACCACTGTACAAACAACAGACGACAAACGGAAACGACAAATTTTTGAAAAATTTCGCGACAAATGGAAACAAACCGAAATGGGCCCGTCCCGACAAACAACAACTTGAAACATATTTTTTTCTGGTCGTGCCCATCTCTAGTTGGTATCCCACAAAATGCAAACATTCCCTCTGATGGAAAACGAAAAGAAATTATCTCCACCTTGTAATGTGCAAACCACACAAGGATGAATCTGGTCAAGATCCACATAATCTACACCAACAATGCCTCATCATTAGTTACTATTGGCAAGCAGCAAGGATTATTGGCATGCCAATGGTGTAGTGTGCACATGTATTATGCTGCCACCCTTTAACTTATTTATTTTTTAGGACCTACTGTAGTATTTGAAATCATGGAGCTTCATAGTCATTTCTTTCAAAACAAATAAGAATGGTTTACTGTAGTACAAATAATAAAGATCTTCATACTTTTATTGGTATTGACTTAAGTTGCTAAGTTTATATTAAAAATGTAACATACTCTTCAACTTAAACTAGTTCATATCTTTCATATAATAAGTCCCTCTAATTCCTAGCTTTACACCCTCTGTCTACATCTTTCAAACCCTCTCTGGCTCTCTGAATGCTCGCACAGGGACATATGACTGATGATTACGCCCACAACAACTCCTCCAACATTCTAAATAATCAATATTCATGAATCAGGGTGAACACCACGGATGGCATCAGGTGGTGAGTTTTCTTTTGCTGGACATGGGTGATGTGGGGACCAAATAAGGCATGGTTCCTCATAAGATAAGATATCCCCAGTATCTCGTTTTACTATGTGTGACTCTGAGTCTTTCTTTTTCTTCCCTTTTCCATGAGCAAATAATTCTGTTAATTTACAGTAACACATAGGATGTGCTGAAAAACCCATCTCCATATCCCTGAATATAAAAATCGCTAAGTGCCAGTAATGCAATGTGTTTCCATGAATGTCAGTGTGCATAGGAATCAACATATATCACCCCAGTTACATGAGAGTGTCAGCAAATGTTACAACAAAGAGTGTTAGTCATTATATATTTCCTAATTGCTGACTAGTAAGAACAGTGCTTTTTCCATGCATTTGATTTGAGGCAGAGGAAATCTTTGATGCCAAACCCATCTAAGATAGTGTTTTGCACCAAGACTACCCAAGTACACTTCAGATCTGAGAAGACATTTATTTTGCCATAATATGCAATTAGATTAGTACGAATAATTTTATATGCCGCAAGGCATTATAAATGGAAATGGGTCTCCTGTTCTGTTCATCTGATTATAAGTGGCTTGTTAATCAAAGAGTGAAAGCATTTCTAGAACATACTGTACATTATTCCTTTGTAGTTGATTCCAAAATGCAGCTCTTCTAACCATCTGAGTGTGTAAAACTATAAATTTAGCTCTTCTAAATCTGCTCTGCCAATGCAGACGCTCAACAATGTAGTACATGAGAAACTGTGGAGTCATCTCACGTTGTCAACATTGCTGAAGAATTCAGATGTGCATTGAAGACAAATTACTTCGCAAGCCAAAGGCTGAGAATGTAGTTCGTGGAGAAGACACATGAAAGTGGCAAAGAGATTTTAGAAAAGAAACTGGTGGACTAAAGCTGGAAAGACACCAAAAATGTCTACAGGGAAATCTACACCAGCCTTTTCCCCATTCTAGACAGTAAAAGGGATGAAAATGAAACCATGAATTGGATGTGTGTTGTAGAATCACTTCATCAGAAGACTGCAGAAAAGCACTATTTCTTCCTTATTTTTGTTCTGTGTCAGTCATCTACAGATAACATATACATCACATACATATATTTATGTTTCACATCTGAAAGGTCTGGTTTATGGAAGAGACTGTCTCTATTCTATGACATTTTGTCACACCAAATCAGCTTCTTCCTGCTCAGCACCAGGGTATCCATAAATCAGAAGAAATATCCTGCCACCCACAGTTGTAGCCAAGTCAATAATTGGGAGAGGAAGTTATAACAACTTCAAAATAGAAGGGAACAGGGAGAATATTACTGATCATTCTCATTTACATTGCTTATTAAAAGCTGCCCTGATTTTGTACTTGTGCTCCGTGCTTGTGATTGTTGCGTTCCCCTGAAATCCTCCAGAAATCTTCCTTGAACTCCCCAACCCTATTTGCATGGTGGCTTTCACTGCTGGACTCTGCTGAGAGCTCCAGATGTGTCTCTAGCAGCAGTGGTGGAGTGAAGGTGAACGTGGAAATGTACATGTATGTTACAGAATCTCCATAGCCAGGCTATTCCCCTCTGAGGAGAGTCCAAAATGCAAGCTATGAGATTGGAATGTTATCAAGAAATGAGCAACAGGTCATATGTAAAGCAAATGGCTCTTAGTTACTTATTCAAGATCAAACCACCCCATTTCTTATACAATGCTTTGTATTAAAATAAGGATACAACAATACAGTATTCCTCAGAAAATCTCTCCCAGTTACTGTGATCATTTCAGTTACATTCAGGGGGAACAGGGAAGCCTTAGGGCAGTGATGGCAAACCTTTTAGAGACCGAGTGCCCAAACTGCAATTCAAAACCCACTAATTTTTTTGCAAAGTGCCAATACAGTAATTTTACCTGTATACACGCGGCTGTGAAGGGGCGATGTCGGGTGCCCACAGAAAGGGCTCCGAGTGCCACTTTTGGCACCCATGCCATAGGTTCACCAACACTGCCTTAGGGTGAATGCCACAGACAGTCTTTCTTTCAGACAATATGCTCAGAAGGGGGGCATTTTGGGACAGAAGCAGGGTATATAAATTTAAAGGAAAATAATATTCTTTGTCATTTCACCAAAATAATATTATTATTAACAATATTATTAAATATAGAAAATGGTAATGGCTTATCAACAGAAAATAAAAAACCTTCAAATAGTTGGTAGTGTTTTAAAGAAAATGCACCTGATGAGTTTTCTTCCTCACTAGAGATGGGCACGACCAGAATTTTTTTTTCTTCGAGTTGTCGTTTTTCGGGACGGGTCCGTTTCGGGTCGTTTCCGTTTTTCGCGAAATTTTTTAAAAATTTGTCATTTCGTCGTGTCGTTTGTCGTTACCACCACTGCGATTTCACACGATTTGATGTCCCAGCGAGTGGCGTCCCGCCGGCGCTAGGTGTTTTTGCGCCCTAGGCAGCAGGCGGGGTGGCGGGGTGGCATGGGCGGGTGGCGGCAGCGGCAGGGGGAGGGGCGGGTGCGCGGGCATGCGGGCGGCGGGCACGGGTCCCGCAATGACCCAGAGCAGGCGGAAAACACTTTAAACTGACTTGCTGCACAAGACTGCATCGAATAAAGCAATTGCAATTTTTGCAAACAAAGTGGGCAGTGCACCCACAGCAGAGCTGCAGGCAGGGTATGAAAGGACCTTGGCTTGCCACCAAGCAAATGAAATTTTTAAAATAAATCCACACCTCCCCTCCCACTCAAACCTCCCCCCCTTTGAAGCACTATCAGAAAAGAAATCCTAACAAACTGCAGGAGAATAAAAAAGAATAAACTGCATTGCTATTCCCCACAGCAGAAGGAGAATGAAAGGAATTATTATTATTTCCTAAAAATTCAATTGAATCAATTCCCTCCCTGCCTGCCTAACTGAAATCTAAAGGCTCCGCGAAATCGAAACTAGTCTAGCACAGCAGCCAGCTACACACAGCCCTCTCCCACCCACATCCAAGCCCGGACTGCGACTCTTCTGGGAGTGCCTCGCCTTTTTATGCCCTCTTGCACATCCAGAAGTGTCAGTCAAAACCTGGCCATGCGATTGCGCAGGTGTAAAAAAATAAAAATAAAAATAAAATAAAATAAAATCAGTGCGACCTTTTACTGCTATAAAAACCCACTGCTGCTACTGTAAAAATTCAAGCATTTAAAATAGCTAATTTTCGCATGTTTCTGTGGTGCTTTGGTGGTTTTTTGGACCACGATTTCAAAAAAAATATTGAGGACAATTTGGATCCCCCCACACCGCATGGCAAATGGAGACGCCGAGGATGCCCCCTCCCAGCCCGGTACCAGCAGCCCAGGACAGGAGGGGGGGAAGGCTGGGACCCCCCCCCCCAGAAACCACCCCTCTGGTAGGTGCCCTCAGGCAGGTATATTTTCGCCTGCTTTTTTGGCCGGGAATCGTTTTTTTTATTTTTAAAACTTTTTTTCTGTGCTGCTTGGCATCGCGCGATCGCCGCGCAATTCCAGGAACGACAACGACAAATCAGACCCAATTTTTCTTTTTTCGGTTCGAGTTCGAGTTCTGACAGCTTAATTGTCGTTACCGTTTCCGTTACGTAACGGAAACGATATCTGAAAACGGAAATGACAATTTCGCCAAGTCGTGCCCATGTCTATTCCTCACATATAAGTTTATTGTTTTCTCTAGAAATTCCTCAGTTGTAATTTCAGGGATCTGCCCATAAAGGACCTGGGCACAGGGATAAGCATTGTGATGGCCCACTTTGAGGATGACATGAAACTTTTCTGGGTGGTGAACACCAGAAGGGTTTTAGAAGAGCTCCATAAGGATCTCTTGAAGAAGAGAGAGAATGGGCTGCAAAATGGCAAATGCATTTCAATGTAAGAAAATGTAAAGTAATGCACATTAGGGCAAAACATCAAAACTTTATTTATTAGCTAATGTGTTCTGAGCTATCTGTGACATATCAGGAAAGAGATCTCAATGTGCTGGTGGACAGCTCAGTGAAAGTGTCTACCCAATGTGTGGCAGCGGTGATGAAGGCCAATTCTATGCTAGGGATTATCAAAAAGGGGATTGAAAAGAACAGCCAACAGTATAATGTCATTGTACAAAATGATATTAAGGCCGAATTGTAGTATTGTGTACAGTTCTGGTCATTGCATCTCAAAAAAAGACATAGTGGAACAGACAAAGGTGCAGAGGAGAGTGACTATAATGATTACTGGGCTAGGGCACCTCCCTTATGAGGAAAGGCTACAGTCTTTGGGCCTCTTAAGTCTGAAAAAAAGGCACCTGAGGGGGGAAATGATTGAGACATACAAAATTATGCATGACATGGATAATGTGGATAGAAAGAGGGAAACTCTTTTCCATCTCACAAAACACCAGTACTATTAAGGGGCATCCACTCAAATGAGGGTTGGGAAAGTGAGAACAAACAAAAACTTTACTCAGCATGTTGTTAGTCTGTGGAACTACCTGAAACAGGATGTGGTGATGCCTTTAAAAGGGGATTGGACAGACTCCTGGAAGATAAGTCAATTGCAGGTTACAGGCCATGATGAGGACGTGTAACCTCCAGGCTTAATAGGAGGGTACCTCAAATGGAAGAATGCAGAACACACAACAGTGGTCTTAAATTACAGGAAGCCAGATTAATGAATATCAAGAAAAAACTTTTTAACTTCAGAGCAGTATGGAAATGGAGCCAATTACCTTGAGAGGTGATGGACTTTCAAAACTGGAAGCATCAAGAGAAAAGCAGACCACTACCACACAGATAGCCTTTGATCTGGATTCCTACATTAAGACTCAATGGCTTTATAGGCCCCTTGCAGCTTCATTATTATATGAGTCTATGATCTGATTTGCGCTTCCCCAGATCATCAGGGCAAGAGCAACTTAATACCTCCTGTCCTTAAGACTGTGACTGCATGGAAATAGTTTCTTTTTTCTTTTTCTCTTTTGAATATCTCCACCCATGCCCTAAGCACATCCGATCTCACCTGATTTCGGAAGCCAAGCAGGGTCAGCCCTGGCTAGTACTTGGATGGGAGACCACCAGGGAATACCAGGTGTTGTAGGCACCTGGAGTAGGAACTGGCAAACCACTCCAGTATTTCTGCCAAGAAAACTCCATGGACATGGGGTCACGAAGAGTCAGTCATGACTGTAACGACACAACACACACACACACACACACACACACACACACACACACACACACACACACACACACACTATCTCTCCACCTCAACAACCCTAAACTTATGCACCCCAAATGCCCACCTCCTTTCCCCAAAAAATAAATACTCACCCCACATCATAGTCAGCTTAACATAAATAAATCACACAGGCACTTCCTTTAAGGTAAAAAAAGAAAAGAAAAAGAAGATCTTTACTCATGGCAGTTACTTGCTAGTTGCAGGTAGATTCTTGTTTCAAATAGTTGAGGTAATAATCAACCAGTAAAACAGTGTGTCCTTGCAGCCATGCTGGCCACACGTCCATGGACTTGTACAACACTGGCTCTTCGACTTGAATAAGGAGATGAGCACTGCCCCTAGAGTCGGACATGATGAGCACACATGTGAAGGGGGAACCTTTATCTTTTTTAAATCAGGTACTTCAGAAGGTATCAGGTAGAAAAATAAGGTAAAAACAAAAAGAAAACAAAAAGGAGTTCCCTCAGGCTGCATTGGCTTGAGAGCATGGTGGACAGGAGATGCTTAGCAGAGCATCCCTCTGTCCCTCTGAACAGAGAGAGAAATGGGTGGCTGAACAAAGTGAACAAATTTAAATGACTAGGGAGTGGTTAGTTAATTGGTCAGTGAAGGAAGAGGTATACAGAACTACACTATCCAGCCTGCAATGGATGCATTTCCCTTCCTCCAAGTTCATGCTGGTTGATCTGTAAATGAACTCCAACAGGAAAATGAGATAGAGGCAGGTGTATTGCTCTCACTTGTTCCAGTTCCTGTTTGATATACAGTATGACCCCGCATCTGCTGATTGACCAACCATGGATTCAGTTATCCATTATCATCTGTTGGTGATCAGCGGGTGCAGGGATGGTGCGAGCGGCAGCAAGGTGGGGGAGAGAAAGAGAAGTTATCACCACCGCTCGTGGCCAGCCATAGTCCTTCCTCCCGCCACTGGCCAGCCACCCTCCAGAGGGGTGGGGTGGTGACTTTAAGGACCCGTCTAGCAAACTGGCCTTTGAACTTCCCACTCAGGTACTGGCAGCGGATTGGAAGTTTTGAACTTCCCACTCAGACGTCCAATCCTCTGCCCATAACCCAAGTGGGAAGTTCAAAGGCTGGTTGGCCAGGCAGATCCTTAAAATCCCCACCCCACTCCTCTGGAGGGTGGCTGGCCGGTGGTGGTGGTGGTGGCAACAAGAGGGACCAGCAGGCATTGGTGGCAGTAAGTTTTCTTTCTGTTTTCTCTTCGCTGCCACTGCCACCACCACCCATGCAGGCCAGCCGCTGAGCCTGGCAGCAAGGAGGGTGGCCGGCCAGGTGCAAAAGCATTTGTCCTGGCACACTGCCATCCCTGGCACCATCATTATCCTTGGATAAGGGTGTTTGCTCTTATATGCAGATTTTGCTATCTGCATGGGGTTCCCAGAACCAATCCCCCACAGATACGGCGGTCCTACTGTAGAGGTATATGAGCTTCTCCTCTACATCATCCTAGCTCTATGTTCCCCTCCTTTCAGATATTAAATTGAAAATGGGACACACGTTAAAATCTTAAAAAGAGTTCCAGTTCTAAAATTTTATAATGGAATATTTTAAATTATTTTCAATTTTGCTTTTATTTTGCTCTGATTTTCCCTATGTGGTGGTGGTGGACATGCTTCTGGGGGATGGTTGAAAGAAACACTGGTCACAGTCCCTGCTAATAAGAGAATCCAGGGCATTGGATCCTGCAAAGCCCTGTCTAGAGATGGGCACGACTTAGCGGTATTCCCGTTTCCGTTTCCGTTACTCGGTTCCGTTACTCTACGGAAATGGTAACGGGAATTACTCCCCCAGACTTCGAGCTCGAACCGACGAACGAACAATTTTGGTCTGATTTGTCGTGCTCGTTACTTGCATCGCGAGATCGCGCGATGCCACACGCGGCACAGAAAAAAAGTTTTTAAAAGTTAAAAAAACCCAGTTCCCAGCCAAAAAGCAGGCGGGGAAATGCCTGCCGTGCCTCAGGGCACCTACCAGAGGGGTTGTTTCTGGAGGTCCC
The DNA here is from genome assembly GCA_037367245.1 of Phrynocephalus guinanensis. Lineage (NCBI taxonomy): Eukaryota > Metazoa > Chordata > Lepidosauria > Squamata > Agamidae > Phrynocephalus > Phrynocephalus guinanensis. Next base: position 12,317,262 of record CM074738.1, read on the forward strand.
CGGCCTCCCCCCTCATCCCCCGTCCTGGGCTGCTCTGGTGGGACTCGCCGCAGGCTCGCAGCCAGCAAAAAGCCCAGTCTCGCCACCGGCCGCCCGCAATTAAAGCGCAAGCAAGCGGCACGGACGGCACAGGAAAAAACTTTTAAACTCTCCCCCCACCCATTCCCGGGCCAAAAAAGCAGGCGGAAAAATGCCTGCTTGACTAAGGGCGCAGGGCACCTACCGGAGGGGTGGTTTCTGGAGGGGGGGTCCCGCCTCCCCCCCGTCCTGGGCAGCCGGACTCGCGAGTCGCCATCGCCATGCCATGCGGTGCGGGCGGGGGATCCAAAATGGGGCGGCGAACGCAATATTGTTTTTGAAATCGTGGTCCAAAAAATACACAAGCACAACAGAAACACGCGAAAATTTATAAACTGCCAGATTTTTCACAGTAGCAGTGGGTTTTTTCTTGCAACAAAATGTCTCTCCTCTCCTCCTCTGTCCTCCATTGATTTTATTTTATTTTATTTTATTTACACCTGCGCAGTGCGCAATGATGGGCTGGCCAAGTGGCCAGCCATGTGGGAGTGGACAACCATGCAAATTTCTGGAGCCATCCCACCAGTCGCATGGCCACTTGGCCATGGAGACTTCTGGGATGTGCCAAAAAGCCCCCTAAAACCTGCCCTAGCCCTAACCCTAACCCTTGACTCCGTACCCATACGTCACAGACTGTCTTCTTAGTGGGTCAGAGAGGCACCCAGAGGTGCAACCCACTAGCCCACCGTAACCTTACCCGTCACTAGCCTAACCCTAGCTCTTGCACTAAGCCACCTTAAAGCCAGATCTACTTGCTTGCATTGCACTACACGCAGCAAGTACAATTCCCTTCTGTGTGAGACATGGTGGTGCGGGAGCCTTGTGCAGGGAAGGTATGACCCTATCACTCTCACACTGGTCTCACGTCTGCACATTATGTTATGCAATATCCATATGGCTATTGCATAGCATTTTGCAGCAGCAGCAGGTGAGGAAGGGAGACCCCCATGTAGAGGGGTGTCTCTTGGAGCCTGCTTCCCCTTCCTAGTGGCAGGAGGCACCCACGGGTGCCTCCAGGAGCCCACTTTCCCTTTATAGCGGGCCAGAGGAGGCACCCACCCCACAGAGGTGCCTCCAGGAGCCCGCTACCCCCCCAAAAAACCCAGTACTAACGACAACGAAAAAACGAAAAAACGAACCGACTAATTTTTGCGAATTTTTGCGAAAACCGGAAACGACCCGAAATGGGACTGGCCCGACTAACGACAACTCGAAAAAAATTTTTTCAAGTCGTGCCCATCTCTAGCCCTGTCTATAGTACATCACTGTGGCTGGCAGTTTGTGGCATTTCATATTTGTTTCTCTTGATTCTTTTACAGTAATACCTTGGTTTATGAGTACTTTCGTCTATGATTGTTTTACAAGATGAGCAAACATTTCTCATCAATTTTGTCTTGACAAGGAGCAATGTCTTGTAATGTTAGCACTGGAGCAGGTCCCATGATCAAAAGTGAGCCAATGGTGGCTCTCTCTCTCTGTCTCCCCCTGCTGGATTGTGGGTGATTGTCTGGAAAGTTCCATCTCAGGCAAGCCTCAAAAGCAGAGGGAGGAGAGAGGAAGTGAGGTCTCCCTTGCACCAGCTAGGAAGGTTTTCAAAGGGGAGTGCAGGTTAGGGTTCCGATTTATTTTTCTTTATATTTTTCTCTTGATAAGTTGAGATTTGTTTTAAAAATGACGCTCTGCATCATCTTGTTCTCGGTGCCAATGACACACTCAGAGGTAGTCAAATAGTAAAAGGTTTATTAAAAGATAGACTTGCAGCAGTACAGAAAGTATTTGAAAACACAGAGCACAAATAAAGGTTAGTAGAATCAGTGGTAGAAATCCCAAGCCCCTCCCCAGCTCAAGGGACCAAGGGTCCCTTAAGGGTTCGAGTCAGCATAAGTCTGCTGTCCTGGACAGACTTCAATGTCTTATTCATTTTATTTATTTTATTTATTTTTTACAGCTTATATGCCGCCCACTACCCAAGGTATCTGGGCGGCTTACAATCAAAGATTTAAAACAGTAAAACATCACATATCAATAAATAATGAAAACAATGATAAAAAAAACCTTACACTAAAATCATTGTGCTAAAATTGCCATCAAAGGACTCACAGTCTATGTTGTGTCAATTAAAAAACTTCTGGAACAGGAAGGTTTTTACCTGGCGCCGAAATGTCATCAGTGTTGGCGCCAGGCGAATCTCACTTGCTAGGGCATTCCATAGCTTGGGGGCAGCTGCCGAGAAGGCCCTATGTCTACAAGCCATCCCTCTCACCTCCTTGAGGGATGGCTCTTTCAAGAGGGTCCCCTGGCTCGATCTTAATTGCCGGGTAGGTTCATATGGAAGGAGGCGTCTTATATACCCTTCCCTATGACATCAAACTTATGTATCCTACACGTGCCATCCCTCGCATGTTTTCTTCGCTCATACCCAGTTGACCGTCAAAAGCCAGAATGACCTGACCTTAGGGTTGCCTCCCACTCCTAGCTAACCACAAAATATTCACTTTCAGGAAACTGACACCCCCACAACTTATCTTCTGCAGTCATGCCAACCCTTAGCTGCAGAGAAGATGGGTCAATGAGACCTCGTGCTTTCTCAGGGAAGTGTATCTGATTGTCACACTCAGGATCTGTTAATATTTTAATAGCGTAATGTTTATATCAATTGATAATTTGACTTTTCTCAACCTTATCACTCTAGTATGTTTTCAATATCCTTTCCTATTTTTTAAACCATATGTAGGCATGGGGCAGCTAGTCAAGTATGTGAGGTAAAGGTAAAAGTAAAGGTTCCCCTCACACATGTGTGCTAGTTGTGTCTGACTCTAGGGGCATCACTCATTTCCATTTCTAAGTCAAAGAGCCAGAGTTGTGACCAGCATGGCCAGACACATTTCTGTGCACGGAACACTGTTTACCTTCCTGCTTTTTACGATGATACCTATTTAACTACTTGTATTTACATGCTTTCAAACTGCTAGCTTGGCAGGAGCTGGGGTTAACAATGGGAGCTCACTCCACTGTGTGGCACCCGGGATTCGAACCTCCAAGCTGCCAACTTTGCAGCCAACAGTTTCAGCACTCTAGCCTGCTGAGCCACCATGCCCCACTCAAGTGTGTATATGACTGCAAATTGCATTTTATTATTGTCGCATTAAAGACACAGAGGAAGATCCAATGGTTAGTTCCAAGCAGAGCAGATTTCGCCGCCATGTACCTAAACCACGGTGTGGCCATGGACTTCTAGGCAACTTCTTTTGTGAGTGTTGGCATTTTGCGTGTACAGTATGTGATCTAGGGAACCCCAGAAATAATCTGAGTTTACATTTTTTTTCTTATGTGGAAATTTGTTTTGACATACGAGTGCTTTGGTTTACAAGCATGTTTCTGGAACTGATTATGCTAGTAAACCTAGGTATTACTGTATAAGCTTTGAGAGAAACCCACAAGACCAAAGCACTCCACAATCAAACACAGAGGTCTGCCTCCACATTCAAAGGTCTGAAAGTTCATGACCAAAATCTTAAGCAGAGGTTTTGAAAACTTGCTGACTTCCCCCACCCCCACCCCCATCCCCAACTGTAAAGGAAAAGTCCCATGGGCCCAGCTCTTAGAAATTCAAGTCATATGTCTGTTTCAGACATAAGACACTCATCTCCTCTGTTTCCCTAGATAGAGTCCTGCTTAATTCAGCCTTGGGATCACAACTCTCTCCATCCCTCAGGTTTCATATGACACATCCCCCTCTTTGTCATAGAACCTGTGAAATCTCTCTTCCTTGTCTCTTTTAACCTACACTTGTTCGTTCGCCAAAGCAGTGTCATTTTCCTTCTCCCCCCTCCTTCTTGCTTTGTCCTGGGGGGAAAGAATTATAACCCAGTGTCTTTCCCCTACAGCTATTCATAAAGCATAAAAGCAATGAGAGAGGATATAAATATATTCATGAATTAGTGCTATTAAAATTCTATCTGCATTAGATGGAAATAAATTGCGCTTATCACACCCCCTGCAGCTGCAGGCCATCACAGTCAGCTTTGGGAAGCAAAGAGAAGGGCGACAATTCACAGATCGTATCAAGCGCAGCTGGTATAATGTGTGTGTTTGGGGGTGTGTGAGAGAGACTGGAATCGGAATAATCAACAACTCATGTGCTTGCTGTATAGAAAATCATCTTTCATTAGGCTGCAGCTCTGAAAAACCTATCTGAGAACACCACTGAACTTTTTTTTAAAAAAAGAAACTACACAACATAGGATGTTGTTAGTGTGTGACTACCCTTAAGTACCAGCCTTCCCAGAATGTAAGTTTGCCTCAGATCTCCATATGATGCTTGGACTGATTTAGGCAACAGCTGAGCTGAAACTATAAAGGAGAAAGAATGCCCAAAAGGCTGTGTTCGTGCAACCTGTATCCTGTAATACAGGCATGTCCAAACTTCAGCCCTCCTGATGTTTTGGACCATAACTCCCAGAATTCTAAGCTTAGATTGCCAATGGCAAAGGAGTCTAGGAGTTGCTGTCCAACACATCTGGAGGGCCGAAGTTTGGACATGCCTGCTGTAATACATCTTTCTCTGCCTCTCCCCATTATAACCCTAAGTGGCATCTCTCTCTCTCTCTCTCTCTCTCTCTCTCTCTCTCTCTCTCTCTCTCTCTCTCTCTCTCTCTCTAAGATATTCTGTTTTCTCAGCCCCGAGGAACAGGTTTTGAGGGGTAGACAGAGGGGCACAAAGGAATGTGTTCTTCCTATTCTAAGACAGATGTGATTCTGTATGTTCTGGCCAGGGGATGCCCTCCTAAAAAGCAATGGGGAAGAAGATCCGTTTTCCAGCAAGAACTTGCATTTCCATGGGTTCCAATGTGGATTAGATCTTTGTTGACACACTTGCTGTCATGGGAGAGATCAGACTCTGCTTTTGCCTCTGGCCAGTGAATTTGGGGAGACCTCAGTGAGTCTTTGGAAATAGGAGTGCCTCGACAGACTGGCCTAAGGCTTTCTCCACCGTGGAACTGCTTTGGACCAGTCTCGTCAGCTTTGGATTCCTTTGGGGACGATCCCAAAATAGTGTAAATCTCTTAACATTTCAGTTTCTTTTAATTCTAACATTATTTCATGCCTTCTTTTTCTTTGAGTTTGTCCCACTTGGTGGTGGGGTCCGCTACTCTTGTTTTGGCCTTTCTCTTGGCGCGGTCCAGGTGAACCAGGGACAACTTCATGCCATTCTCCAGGGTGTTCATCCAACGCTCTTTTGGACGTCACCTTGATCAGGATCTACTGACCTCCAGGGTGAGACCCCTTTTGGACAGAGTTTTGCAAGTCATGTCCATACCAACGTCGTCAGGCTTCATTTTTTTAATCTTTTTATTTTACAGACATACAAACATACAATAAACAATAATAAACAATAATGGACAATAAAATCATCAAACACTACACAGTGCCCCCCACCCCCGGGACCATCCAGTATTCTTGAATCTTCTCTTCCTTCATCATCTTCTTTTTTTCCTAGTTAGCTTCTTAAGGTCCTTTTCTCCAGAACTGTGTTGAATTATAGGTCGGTTGTATCCCTTTGCCTTTTAATAGTACACACTCTATAAATTTTCCCCAAATATCATAAAAATATCCTTTTTCATTTCCCCTCACAAAACTTTTATATTACAAGATAATTTATCATTTAAAGCTATAGCCCACACTTCCTTATACCAGTCAGCAATTTTAAGATCTAATTTCAATTTCCAATTTCTAGCTATAATCAATCTTGCTGCTGTCATAAGATTTGCAATTAATTCTTTTGTTTTCATATCATATTCATTAATAGGTGGTAATGATAACAATGCAGTTTCCAGTTCACATTTAATATTAGTTTGTAGTATTTCTCTTATATCACCGAAAATCTGTTGCCAAAACTTTTGAACTATTTCACATTCCCACCACAGATGAATATAGGTACCTGTCTTTTTTCCACATTTCCAGCAGAACTTGGAATATCTTGGATTCATTCTGTTCAGTCTGACTGGTGTCATATACCATCTTAAAACTAGTTTGAAATAGTTTTCTTTTATTCTAACTGATAATGATCGTAAAATCCTGAAATTCCAAATTCTTTTCCATTCATCATTATTTATTTCTTTGTCTAAGTCTTGTTTCCAGACCTCTCTTATTGTACCCAGCTCCGTATTCTCAAGTGAATCCTGAATTATTTTGTATATTTTACCTACTGCTCCTTTCCGTGTATTTCCTTTCTCTGATTCATATGTTAACAGGAATTGCTCAAACTTTGTGTATTCTCTAAGTTGTATATTTCTCCTTGTCCATTCTTTCGTCCAACTTTCTAATTGAGTATAATTCAACCAAGATAAATCCTTAGCTTGCAGTATGCATTTAATTTCCTGCTTTGTTCCCATCTTTTTAATCCAGTCTTTTAATCTTGCCACTTTCATTGTTTTAAATAATTCTCCATATTTCTTCATATTTGTGGGGAAATTTATCTGATCTATCACCAATCCAAGAGGGGAACCTTCCGGTACCAGTTTCCTTCCGTATTTTTTCCAAGTAAGTAATAGGGAACTCAGGAGCGGGTTTTTAATTGAATATCTTTTTTGGGGGAGGGTAAGCAGATATTTGTTTATATCTCCACTTAACTCATCTGATTCAAGTTCCCACCATATTAATTTTTCGGGATTAAATAATACTTCCCCCACACAACTAAGCTGGTTAGCTGTATAATAGATTCTAAGATTAGGTATGCCTATACCTCCATCCTTTTGAGATCTATACCAAAAGCTTATACTTATTCTTGCTTTTTTACCACCATTACAGTATCTATTTATAAGATCTTGATAAGCTTTAATTTTGGCTTCCGTGTACTGAATGGGTAGCATTCTAAAAAGGGAGTTAATTTTAGGAAGTATTTTCATTTTTACCATTGCTATTCTACCAAACCAAGATAAATTTAGTTTAGAATAATTTTGTAATTTATTTCTAATCTCTTCCTTATTTTGATGAAATTCCGTTCTTTGGTCTTACGCATGTCTTTGTCTAGAAGTATCCCTAAATATTTCATATATTTGCAAACTTTCAATCCATAGTTAGAGATCTCCTCCGTATCTCGATTATCATGGTTGAAGAGCATAATTTCTGATTTTTGCCAGTTTACACATAATCCGGTTGTTTCGGCAAATTCCTTTAAATGTGATTTTATTCTTGGTATATTTTCTAGTGGATTTTTTATTGTTAACAAGGCGTCATCCGCAAATAAACTAATTTTAATCTTCGCCTCCTTGCCCATACCTTTGATTAGTTGATCATCCCTTATTGCATTAGCAAGTAGCTCTATTACTATGCAAAACAGAACTGGTGATAAAGGACATCCCTGTCTCATTCCTCGGCCTGTCGTCAGGCTTCATGCATCTTGTCAGCAATTGATGCAATGCCATATTTTGATCATATGTCATCATTACACACATGATCCTTTCACCTGGACCAGAGGTCCATTGCAGCATCTTTGTCCCCATGACACCAAGGCAGTGTTCAACTTCTTTAGGCACCAGCCAGCATTCTGCACCATAAAGCATGACAGGTCGTAAAATGGTGCAATAGATATTTGACTTTAAATGGTCACTGCTCTTTTTGTTGCACATGCTGCTTGATATCGCACACCATTTTAGCCAGGCACTTTACTTCTGTAACTAGGTTACTTTCAACCAAAGTAGATACAACGTGTCATATATATCCCTTGGTTAACCTACCTAATGTATTTGCCTGTCACTTTCCATTTCATTTCTCCCACCTCCATCCCACTTACAACATCCCTCTTACACAGGAATAGAGACAATAAAGCAGTCCCCCTTCTGTATGGAAACTCTCGCTTATTCTATTATGCTGTTCTGAATTTTCAAGGGTAAAAATTTAGAGTTAAAATATATTTGCTTGGAAACGGGTGTTATAGACAGTCTCCAAAATATGTACTTACATGCACGTACAGGTATTTGTTTATTCAAACATTTCTATCCACCCTGTGCATTATCTTACAATGGTGTGCAACTAGTTTTTAAAATCTCACTAAATCAATGTTTAATCTTTCCAATAATGTCAAATTACCTTTAACAATTCAACAAAATCAATGGCTGAATTCCTATTGCTTTTTGGAGCAGTGGTTAAATGCCTGCACTGCAGGTAAAACTGTGCTCACGATTTGGGGTTCAATCTCAGGTAGCCGGCTCATGGTTGACTCAGCCTTCCATCCTTCTGAGGTCAGTAAAATGAGTACCCAGCTTGCTTAGGGGACCAACGTGTAGCCTGTATTACTGTAATTAAAACTGTAAACTGCCCAGAGACTACTTGAAGTGGTATGGGGCAGTATATAAGCAGAACACTTTGCTTTTGCTTTAATGTAAGAGAATTCACAGTTTTCCGTCCATTCCTGGCTGGCAAACAAAAGCCCCCAAACTAGTGATGGGCATTAAGTGCTTCATGTGTCGTGTGTCCCCCCCCTCTCTCTCTTCTCCCAGCTGGCTGCTTCCCTTACAAGCCTCAGTGAGCCTCCCAGATCATTCTCTGTCACTGGCTGTTCAGTCTGGGCAGGAGTCCAGGCATCCCTGCCCCACCTCCTCCAGCAACCGACCACTTACTGGCTGCACAGGGAGAATCCCAATTCTGCCTCCTCTTCTGAGTGATTGGCTGCCAGAGAAGGCAGGGTGGTGCCATGCATGTGAATTGGGACAAAGCGCCACAAAGTGCTTCGTGCCCATCCCTAGTCCCCACTGCAATTCTCAAGGATTCATGTGCATGCTGGTGCCCTCAAGAAGCAAAAAGAGGTATTCCTGGCTTGGAATGGGCAGAGAATGACTATTTTATTTTACAGTAAGCAACAGCGTTTCAGCCAATGTGTTTTAAGCTTATATACCCAAAGCCAAATCAGCCTGCAGTGGTTCGATTAACAACCCTGTTTTAAGTGGACATACTATCTTGAGTGCCCATTGGGGTTGCAAAGGGAGGGCATTCCACCCCTACTGTAGGATCTTGAAGTCACAATTAATTATTCTGATGTCTCCATATGATCCCCGAAAAACCAACCCACAGCCCGTGGTACAGAACTATGCCTTTTCATCGGTTGTTTGTTAGATTTGCTGCTCCCCTGAGGGGCTCTTTGGTACCATTTCTCTGCTTCATTTTCCTTGTATTGATACCATTGCCATGCCTGTAGATCTGATTGGCTGCATGATGACATTGCTGTTGTACAAAAGAAAATGGAGAGCTCGGTGAGTTAGGAATCTGGCAGTGGAGCCCGAGATCGGGAGTTCCGTTCTCCACTGCGTGCGTCACAGAAGAGCCAGCCTGTGTGGGCAAACTACACAGTTTTGGGATAGCTTCAGAAGAAATAGTAAACCACTTCTGACTACTCTCTTTCTAGAAAATCCTAAAAGAGAAAGGTAAGTCAAAGTAGACATGACTGCAAGAGCATGGAAAGCTGGCAGGGCAGCAGATTGCCATGTCATTCATTGTTGTCCCCGCTTCCACCTCAATCCAGATCCATAAAGCCCTTGCTTACCCACCCGATGGGAGGAATTATCCTTTTCTGGATCCAGTAAGTGCCCTCCACAAAAGAGATCACTCGCATGCACCAGACTCTTCGTGCCTTGCTTCCCCACTTCCTTAAATGGGGAATTCGCCGGTGTGTGAACCAAGACGAGAGGCAATAGAATTAGGCAGGCTGGATTACTTCTGAGGAGGAGCTTACCATCACTACATCTTCCCAGTAAAGCGTACGGTACATTCACACACATTACGGGAAGGTAGAAAAATCACAGAGAGAGTGTTTTATATACTTAAATAAAATAAAAAATAGTACATGAAACAAAGAAAGATGGATAGGCATTTCTGGGTAATCAGCAGAGCCAGACAGAATCAGAATACTGTCTAATACAACTATTTCATTACCACTCTGATTTACCAGTAACTTGTGGCATCTTTCATTAGCCAGAGGTTAGTGGCCCTGCTTCATGGCCAGACAAAGAGAAGAAGGTCTGAAAGAGACAAAGGACACTCTTGGTGGTAATGAACCTGATTGGCTGATCCTTGGGTGTTACGCACCGATGATTTGAGACGTATCTGTATCATCACACTGGTATCACAAACTGCATCTCTGTCACTGTTTAACCTTTCCCACCTTTTGAGGTAAGATACAGCATTAGGATATTTTTACATAGGTAGCTATGTAATATGCTGTCATGACAGCATGGATGTGAAAACACTCACATCAGAAAGCTGCTGAAATGTGGTGTGCTAGGGAAGGGGTTGTTGAACGTGACCTTGCAGAAACTTGCATTAAAAAAAACTCTAGGAGAGCAGTACCATTTGGAGAGCAGGAGCAATTACTTATTTATTTTTTTTTATTTTATTTACAAGACTTTTTAGCTGCCCCACTACCAAGAAGTTGCTGGGCAAAACAGCATCCCTTATTCTGGTTGCTCAGCACTGGTCCTAACACTTTAAAAATGTATAACAGAATGACAGTTGTCACTACAAATATAATAAACAGAATTTGATTTAGAAGCAGGCAAGCACAAAAGGACACATCTTCTCATAGGAGCCTCTCCGGCTTTGAAGATCTTCACAGGAGGCACGTCTCTTATTTCTGCCACCCTCAGAGTACAATAAGTGTGGGAGCAAATGGGGGCCCTTTTAGTGGCTGCTGTTAGGATTGGAACTGTCGCAGAGTGGTTATTTTTCAGCGGAAGACTGTGAGAGCTGTGTAAAAAGTGTGGGCTTTAACAGCCAGATAGCAGTGCTAAAATAAAGATGCAAACACAGTGGTGACTCCCATCACCAAGAACTGTATTTACAAAATATATACAAGTCCAGCAAAAATAGAATCAGCAGGCATATACAGTACTCATTAGTTTGATAAACAGTCCAGTAGTCCAAACTTTCTGGGATCCAAACTGACAGAGTAACAAGCTGCTTCTTCCAACCACGTCCCACACCATTACTGAACAACTCTCTTGCTTTTATGCATGTGTCTGATGCAATCATTACTCAGCAAATTGATGACTGAGCATGATCAAACTGTCACCTGACTTGACTAGTTGCCAGAATATAATTACACAGGTGTGTAGCCCACTCTGCCTTGCATCATTCCCAAATTGCATCATAACTTGCAATAGGACAATTCCATTTTGTATAATCCTTAACAATTGGGAAGCTAGGCAGATCAGTTTGCTGCTGTCATCCCCCTGTCTTTGTAGACTGGCTTTCTGAAGCTGACTGGATAGCTGGGAAAGAGTGTTGGTTGGAGGGGTATTTGCTTCCTCGTGCCTTCTTGAAATGCTTAAACTGTTTTAAAATGGAGGGTGGTGGTTTAAATTATTATGTTTTAATTTTAATATGAAGTCTTACTTCAAAGCTTACTTACTGCCTTTTCTATAACCATACCTATTGGTAAGCATGATGCAAAATTGGTTCGGGGACAGCCAAATAATAAAATACACTTACTGAAATTTCAGTGTGTCCCATTAATAGATCTCAGATTTCGTCAGCTTGGCACTTGTGAGATGTGGCCAAGAACTACCCTTCTCCTTGTCCCCACCCAGCAGGCTCAATGGAGACACTGAATAATGATGGGAGTTGTATTCCAACCATCTGGAGGGTGTTAACCTAAGTAAGACTCATGCAAGTGGCATTTGAAGAAATCCCCGCACTCGGGGGGGGGGGATGAATAAATAAACTGTGGGATTTGCAATGCAATATCTGTCAATAGGCAGAGGAGGAGACATATTTTTTATCTCTTAAGTGAAAATAAAAGGCATGCTATCAATGCCAAACTCTGTGGAATGAATTCATGCTTTCACTTTTCACAGCTGTTGCACTGCACTGCCATTGTTTTTCTTGTGCGGATTCTTCCTTCTTCCGGAGCGTTTGTCGCGCGAGGCACAAATTCTACTATATCACTGGCCATAACGGCTTATGCTCCCCACTCAAGCTGTCAGAGCATAAAGAGCTAAATCTGTTGCACTTTGGCATCCCAAGGTGCTGTTTGTCCAACTTTCATCAGGGCTTCCTGGAAGAAAAAAGCAACCCTGGCACCGGATGCTGTTCGCTCAACTCTTGGCAACGGATGGGTTTGTGCTACGTGATAATGCAGCTACAGATGACATCATTGCTAAATGGATCAGCTGGAACAGATGCTTTCCAGATCTTTCTTGGCAATATATTGACGGAATGGGTTTGAAGCTTGCAAATTATTCCTTGTAACTGAAAAGGGACTAGCAGTTTCTCCAGCCACTGGTACTGTGTTCTGTGATTAAGCCAATGCACTTTGTAAATAGGTAGCTATGGTTTCTCATCTGTGCAGCTACGTGGGTGTGATGCCCCCAAAAGAAATGGAGCCTCGTGGCGCAGTGGAATGAGCCTCGTGGTGCAGTGGTTAAATGCCTGTACTGCAGGTAAAACTGTGTTCACGACCTGGGTTCAATCCCAGGTAGCAGGCTCAAGGTTCACTCAGCCTTCCATCCTTCCGAGGTCGGTAAAATGAGTACCCAGCTTGCTGGGGGGGCAATGTGTAGCCTGCACACTGTAATTAAAAATTGTAAACCGCCCAGAGACTACTTGTAGTGGTATGGGGCGGTATATAAGCAGAACACTTTGCTTTTTGCTTTGCTTTGAGGAGCTGAGGCTGCTCACCATGGAAACAATAGGGGTGGTCCATGGTAGACTTATAGTACCATGTGACAGACTGCCTCTAACATTCCCGTTCCCAAATACTGACATGGGAGAGGGCCAGATAGGAGTCCAGGGAGCAGTGGACATGGCCATTCCTTACCTCATCCTATAGTGCCCAGTGGAGAGTTTTTTTAGTTGATCTCTACTACAATGACAACTGACAAGGCTTTGAACCCTTAATTAAGTCTTCCAGCATGCTGAGTGGGAGCAGGGTGGCCTGACTCCAAAGCTACAGAGATGGAAACTGGACAAAATATCACAATATTGTGATGTATAGCAAGAGGGAGAGGGAAGTCCAGGGTCTATGGTTCAAAAATCTTAACACAGAAAAAAGAATGATAAAAATTTTCAGCCTGAAAAATTTCAGCAATTAAACGGCTGTACTCCTGCAGCCAAAACTGTGTGTTCATGGGGTTCAGTCCCAATGTTAACTCAGCCTTCTAGCCTTTTGGGGTCAGTAAAATGTGTGTGTGTGTGCAATGTGTAGCCTGCAGAATTAAATTGTAAACTGCCCAGAGAGTGCTTTAAGTTCTATGGGATGGTTTATAAGCAGCATTAGGGATTGCCACGAAATGGAAAAAATGGTGTTTCCTTTCGTTCCGCACCAGTGGGCCCCGCATTTCATTTCATTTCATTTCATATGAAGTTTTGCAAAAACGAATTGTACAAAGCAAACCATTAACGAAATGTTTCATTCCTCCGGGGGGGGGGTTGTACTTACCTCCTCCCTTTCTTTCTGGGCTCTGGCAGCGGCAGAGGGTCAGGCCGGCCTGCGAGGCCCGCTCACCCTCTCCAGAGGGTTGGTGGGGTTCTGGCAGTGGCTTTGGGACTTCCCAGTGGCCTCACTCACCCTCTCCACCCAGAGGCCTCAGCAGCAGTGGCATCGGCAATGGGGGCCGCTGTGGGACCTCCCGGTGGCCTCACTCACCCCCTCTGGCTGCAGCGGCAGCTCTTCAGCAGTGGCGGTGAAGGCAAAAGGGCCTCCAAGCCCAGGCCAGCAGGTGAGGGGCACCTTTTACAGAGGAAATGAAATGGTTCGTTTTAACAACAACAAAAAAGACTGTTCTGTTTCGTTTGTAACAAAATGCTGCTTCCTTATTTTGTTTCCTTTTGTAATGTAACAAAATGATGAAACAGCATTTCATTATTTGTTTTGTGCCCATCCCTAAGCAGCATAATTTTTTAGTATAGTCACCATGCAAAGGCAAAGAAAGCTGTCACATACTGATTCTGAGCTGAGTCAAACACCTACACTGTGTGGCCATGGGGGGACAGGCATGAAGCTTACACATAATCTGTTTTATCTACAATGATTTCTGTAGACCAAAGTGCAACCTGAGGATCACATGTGGCAACTGGGCAGGTTGTGTTCTTGTGTTATCTGGGATGTTTCTGAAACCTGTCACTCAAAAGTACAGTAGGACCCCTGTATCCACTGAATCATTATCCACTGATTCAGTTATCCACGGTTGGCAGAGGAAAAATAAATAAGTAATTCAGCAGCTGGTAAGGCAAGCTACTGTCACAAACAGCAGCTGTAAAGCAAGCTACTGTTGCAAAACAGCAGCTGTAAAGCAAGTTACTATCACAAAACAGCTGTTTTGGGGAACCTTTTGGCGCTCTCTCTTATCCACGGTTTTCATTATCCACGGGAAGGCATGGAACCAATCCTCAGTGGATACTGGGGTCCTACTGTACCTTCTCATTGCCAGACTAGAGATAGAACAGACATTCAGATGAAATTTGAATGTTCTCTCAAAATAAGTGCAGAAAACATGTCCCTACTCCTGCATCAATTGAGGCAAAAGGATGCCTTGATGCAAATAGACCCGCCTGTACTCTCTCCAGAAAAGTCAACACAACCCTGTGATTTTATGTATTGCATATAATTATGATTGTAAGAATGGTTTAATGGGCCCTGCCACTAGACCACAGATTTCCTGGCTGGAGGGCTTTGAATCTTTTATAGGCCCAATAGATTTTGTAAGGTCTATTATACGACAACAATTCAACTGCGACTATAAAAGAGAGCCAGCTATTCTTCACAGCGCTTTATGCACATCTATGAGCGGGGTTCTGTTCTGTTTTGTTTTGCTTTACCCTTGGGCAAAAATATTTTCAGTGAATTGTTTCAGTGCTCAGTGACTGCATAGGTTACGATTATCTGTATATTGCTTTCAAAATATGGTTTTGGTTATGTACTATGGAATGAACACATGCTTTCTTTCATACACTCATCCCCCCCCCAACCTTACTCATTCAGTAAAGTACAAATAAATCTACAGACCCTCCAGGATGAAATAAAACTGAATCTCAGCTATGTATTTTAAAAGCATATAGTGAAGAGAGGTCAATCCATTCTGGCTAATCTTTAAATGCCCTTCCAATGTAAGCATGCCAGAATTGCTTCCTTCACTGCTTAGGTTGATTCACCAGTTTCTGTGACCATGAATATCCAAAAATGTTGGAACAGATGACAAAGGGCTGCCGCTTCCTCACTACAAACCTTTTGGGTGCAAAGGAACCACTGTTTTGCTTGACCTCCAGCACTACATTTTTAAATGTCCCAAGCTGGCAAGAGAATATCATCATCAGGACTTCGGACATGCATATTCCTGAATGCCAAGACTTAGAAAAGCAGTAAATAGGTGGCACCTGTTCAGATGTATAGGAAGTTCTGGATACCATCTTTCAGTGGTTCTCAACATTGGGTAGTTCAGGTGTTCTTAGACTGCAATTTCCAGAAACTTCAGCCAGCAAACTGGTGCGGAAGTCTTCTGGGAACTGCAGTTTAAGAATGCCCAAGGTTGGGAACCACTGCCATAAGCAATTGACTATGGAGGTATATGGACAGTACAGATTAATGGCTTGAAACATCTATATATTCATGGTTAGGTAGTTGGTGAAATAAGTCAGTAATGAGACAAAACATAACTATTGTCTCTGTATCTGAATGTTCCTCATTTTTTATGGTACAGTAGGAGCCCAGTATCCGCTGGGGATTGGTTCCAAGCCTTCCTGTGGATAATGAAAACAGTGGATAAGAGAGAACACCAAAATGTCTTCAAAACTGCTCTTTTGTGGTAGTAACTTGCTTTACAGCTGCTGTTTTGCAACAGTAACTTGCTTTACAGCTGCTGTTTTGCAACAGTAGCTTGCTTTACAGCTGCTGTTTGTGACGGTACCTTGCTTTATGGCTGCTGTTTTATTACAGTAGCTTGCTTTATAGCTGCTCTTTGTGACAGTAGCTTGCTTGCAGCTGCTGACTTATTTATTTATTTTTTCCTCTGCCAACCATGGATAACTGAGTTAGTGGATAATGAATCAGTGGATACGGAGGTCCTACTGTATGCTTTTTCTTTCCTTTGGCAAGATGGAGACCTGGTCCCAGACGTATGGTAGCGTGTCATGGAAATGAGATGACAAAGCTTTGAAGTGACAGCATTGGTGCAGTAAAAAACGTAAGAGATTTGAGTTCTCTCTTGCCTGAAAGCAAATGCACACTGATCCAGCAAAGAACCACTGGTCCATTTAATCACCTGAAGTTTGCATCTCCCATATTCTTCTGTATATTTGGACTCCAACTCTTGATTTTCCTTCCCATAACATGGCACCTAATACTTCATAGAATAACCATTCAATTAGTAGAAGTGGTGCGTCTGCCAGAAATAGGAGTACTCCTGAGAAGTATGGGTTGAAAGCCTCCATCCTCCCTATATAATTTCTCCCAGGAGAAATCTGAAAAACAGCAGAATGGACAGTTAAGGGATTGAGAAGTCAATAGTGAGGTCTGCATAATCTTTAATAGCTCCTTCTGGCAGCTCTGTGAGGTTCACCAGGGCTGGACACGAGGCTATCAAAAAAGAGCCTTCTCTGTGATGGCTCCTTGTCTATGGAATGGCTTCATAGCAAAATCCATCCATCATCCTCAATAAATACCTTTAGATGCCAAGATAAGACTCTCTTACAGCAGGATTTAGGCAAAAAATTCTAGTTACTAGCCTCAACTAGAGCACACTCATTGGCTCGATTACTAAATGGTGAATCAACACCAGTGTAATTCCCATGATACCCTTTCCTGTTGTCTGAACTGAAATGGTACAATCAAGAAAAAACTTCCTCTGCTTATTTAGTGCTTCTGAAGAATAAGGCAAGCTAACTTTAGGAAACAAGTTACAGTATTTTCCCCTGTGTAAGACTATATTTTTGTCTAAAGACTATATTTTTGTCTAAAATTGTTAGACTTAAAATTGAGGGTCGTCTTATACACGGAAGGAAGCCAAAGAGGGAACTGTGTGGTTGCACAACTGTAATTTTGGGTTAGAAAAGTGGGGGTCGTCTTATACATGGTGCCGTCTTATAGACAGAAAATTATGGCGCTTAAAGCACCGGTAACACTTTCATGTTTGGACTAAGAAGCATCTACATCTGCTGTGTGGCTCTGTATCGTTTCTACTGTTTGCTTTTAACACCTGAAGTGTTCTGCACCACTTTCTTTAGTTCTTTCTTCTCGAACAACCTGCCTGGTTTAATGTCTGCATCTTTTGCAGTTTGCCAGCCATCCAATAAATAAATAGCATCATTTGAAGCTGTCATAAAGGCTACTATTGGACGGCGTATGAAATACGGCAGCCATTATTGACAAAACATTAAGTTGGGGCAGGATCAATTTGGCTGCACATTGATTCACGTAAAAATCTTTCTAAAGGTCCATATGACCTTTTTCGGCATGTTAGTGCAGAGTAAATAAAGTCTTTAAATAGACTTTACTGTTTTGTTGACGCAGACCTTTAGCAAACAGATGGGCGAGACGGCTCAGTGACATCTCTCAGTAGTTTGCCTGCACACTTTGGAAACTCATATCATATATTTCCCCTGGTAATATATGTCTTTTTTGTCTTTTTTGACAACCATCTCAACTTTTTCTTTGCTATCCTATTTTGTTGCTTCCTCTTTTCTGGGAAGGGCCTCCATTAAAAATGATATGAAACTGATTATTGACATACTGAATTGGAACATTCTACTGTGCTAAGTTCATTGAAAAAAATGACAGAAATGCTTTACTCTGTACTCCCACTACTCTGTACAGTAACCCTCTACCCATGTTAGTGACCTGACCCAACCTGCAATAATTGAAAATCCACGATATGTGGATGCAGCGTCAGGTTGGGACTCGGGGGCCTATCTGGGGTGTCTTGTACTTACCCCAGGCCTGGTGCTGCCCCAAATGGGCCTGTGAGGGGATTCCTGGGCCTGTTGGAGGCCCCAAAAGGACTTCCCTGTGAACTGGAAGTGACTTCTGCTAAACCAGAAGTGACCTCTGGATCACTAGAAAGCACTTTTGGGGCCTCCAAGGTCCTTCTTGGGCCTGTTGGAGGCCTCAGAAATGCACAACGAAAAGCATTTCTGGGGCCTGCGAGAGGCCCAAGAAGCCCTTCGCAGGCCCGAAAAATGCTTTCTAGCAATCTGGAGGTCACTTCCAGTTCATCAGAAGTCACTTTCAGTTCACAGGGAAGCACTTTTGGGGCCTCCAATGGGCCTGGGAAGCCCCTTGCAGGCCTTTTGGGGCAGTGCCAGGCCTGGGATAAGTATAGGAGGCCTGAAGCAGGCCTTTCCTCCTTACCCCAGGGGGCCTTTTTTCATATACTGTACTACGGTCTTGCAATATACCAGGACCACAGTATATGAACCACGAAAGGGCGGGGGACAATGGTATCTAGAAGGGAGAGCATTCACCCTCTCCAGTAATGGAGAACTGGGACATTCTGCATGACACAAATCTATTGCAGGGGATGAAATGAGAAGCCTTAAATGCTTGACTGCCACAATGCTGAACCTCTTGGCTCCTGCAGTTCTGATTATTACAGCGGATGATCAGGAGTGAAGTAATTTTAAATAGGTCACAATTAGGTAGGTAGTGCTGGGAGAAAAGCAGTAGTGGTGAGCCTCTTAGGGTGCTGCTGGGTGATTGGGTCTCCTGTTTTGGTATCATGAATTATTTATTTATTCATTCATTCATTCATTCATTCATTCATTCATTTGATACACCACACTGTCTTGTCCTGAAGCTCCTCTGGGTGATTTCCATTAAAGTAAAAAAAGAAATGCAAGTATACAAATGGCAACAATAAATAAATATAAAACATACAAAAGTATATGACTAAACATAATTAACCAAAATAATCAACAAAAAGCAAAATGAAAAAAGAAGAGTAACACATTTTCATTTTCAGGCCTTAAATTATTTGTTAACGTAACTGCCCGGGAAAGGTAACCTGTAAAGCCAAGTTTTTAATTGGTATTTAAAAGCTTGAAGTGAAGGCGGAAGGCATGTTTCTGAGGGCTGTTGGTTCCATAAATGAAAGGTGACAGCCGAGAAGACCCTGTTCCCTGTCAATACTCTTTGGGCTTCCCCCAGAGTCAGCAAGAGGGATGAGTGTTCACGGCACCCAAACAGTGGCTTTGATGGTTACTTCATATCCTTCCTCATTCTGAGATGACGTTCGTTGTGTGATAACATCGTTCACGGTCACATGGTCTTGTCCTGGTTCTGTCCCTGTTTCCGTGTACCCATGGGCGTGATTGATGGTATCATGACGACTCTTACTGCACGTCCTTGTTTTGTGATAACATCTGTACTTCCCTGCCTTCGTTTGCCCTTTTTTTTTGGTCCAACCTTCCGTTTTTCAATATTTCAAATCTCTGTAACTTTGCCTTCCATGCGTTAAAAAGCAAAGTTCGAGGCTTTATGTCTTTTTATCTCTCTGCACTGCATTGCTAACGCCACGGGGAATGTAATGGCGAATGGCACTTCGTACTCCTGCCACTACATGGAGAATGCGTTTGTTCCACGTTGACCCTTACTTCACATGCTCTCATCTCAAAACAAGACCCAAGACAAGCAGATTCTCAAGGCCAGGGAGAGGTGTGGCTCATCATGCTTAAATCCCAGTTCAGGGAGCATGGTCGGGACAAACTCCCGTCGTCACGCAATGGACAAGCAGGACAGTGAACAGCGATGAGAGGGACGTGAAGTAACGGCCTTTCTTAGGCAGCTTCAGGCTACATCCAGCCTCAAATCATGGGATTTAGGTAAGAAATGGGCCCAGGAATATATCCCCAGTTGAGCCAGTTGTGACATGGCTGGCAATGTACAGTAGGGATCCCAGGCCAGGGCCTTGCCTAGTCTGGGATGGAAAGAAGCCTGGATAGTTGTTCTGTTCCCAGTTTCATGCAATACATTAGGCCCAGCTGAAGCCCTTGTCTTGTGTCTCGCCCCTTCATTTGGGAGGGCAAAGAAGACGACCATGTGCAAGTTCTTTGTTTCTCGTTTATAATGGCATTCACATTTCTCCTTCCCTCTAAAAAGCATAATGGGTTGAACATATTTCTACTCACTTGCCCCCCACACACAGCCCACCCATTTATTTCCATCACATTGTTGTATGACTGACGCCAGGCCCTATCAGTAGTCTATGACCTAACCCAGAAATGAGAAATGTTCGACCTTCCAAATATTCTGGATAGAGATGGGCACGAATCGAAAAAATGGCATTTTGGTTTTTCATTTTTTGTTGAGGGGGACCGTTTTGGTTCGTTTTTGTTTTTTGTGAATTTTTGAAAAAAATTCATTTTTGTTTATTCGTTTTTCATTTTTACCCGCTTTTTGCGTGATTTTTAAAGCATTTCTGTGCGTGGGCATCCCCAATGCCCCAGACCAGAAGGAAAACACTAAAAAAATTGATGCTGGCAGAGACACAGTATAGACTAGGTATGCAGGGAGGCTGCAAAGGCAGCGGCGGCCGTTGCCCAGGGTGCAAGACAGCCGCAGAGTGACTGCACTGTGGGGCAGGGGAGGGTACTCACTGAGAGGTATGCACACATGCACACAGGGAGGCTACAGGACTGAAGCTAGAGAGAAATCTCTTCTTTCTCTCCCCTAAGAGCCAGGCTGCAGCTGGCAGGAACACAGAGACACACACCTGCCTGGCTGGCCCAAAGTGAAAATAATGAGTCGTAGAGACAGCAATCCCACCCTAACTCCCACTGGAGACTGCAAGGAGGATGGGGGATGCCAGAGCTTTTTATGCCTTCTGTGGCTGCCAGACCTGCCCAGTCTGCAACCTGGGCATGCTATTGGTTGAAGTTGTCCAAGAATTTACATGATCCCATCACATGGCTTGCCTCCATGTTGTGGCTGGCGACATCCATTTTGTCATCCTTAAAGGCAAAAGAAAAATACATTGCAATGGGAGAAGACAAAAACAAACATTTTAAGGACCCCAATCCCCCGGTAGGTATCATCAGACAGTATAAATAATTATCGCTACATTTTTATGGATGTACGTTTTTTAACATTTAAAACAGCTAATTTCATTGCGCGTCACCATTAACGAAAAATGAAACGTAACAAACCTAATTTTCGTGGTTCTGTTCAGTTCGTTCCAATGTCATCACAATGTTTGTTATTAATTTCGTTACGTAATGAAACGAATAAGAAATAACGGAAATGAAAAAAGTTCATTTCGTGCCCATCTCTAATTCTGGATCATAATCACCATTATTATTTTACCATTAGCCATGCTAACTGTGACTGATGTGACTTGATGAGCCAAACATCTGGAGGAGCTAAATTTTGCCACTTCTAGTATATCCAATATTGTAATCCTGATCTTTCTGGTCATGGTACAACATGCTAACCTAGGAATAGGTGTCCTGATATCCCCCAGTTGCTTTATACTTGATACCTGATCACTGGCTGTGCTGGCCAAGGTAAAGGGGAGTTAATACCAGGAGAGGACCAGTTTGCCTACCCTTGCTTTAACCACTGCACAACATTGGCCTGGTGAAAAACAAAAAGTAACAATTCTCCTTGTCTTGTCAATAGTATGCTGTGTAGAAGATTTGATTGTTTACATCAGTGGTTCCCAACATGGGATCCCCAGATATTTTTGGACTACAACTCCCAGAAATCCTGGCCAACACCTATAGTGGTGAAGGCTTCTGCGAGTAACAGTCCAACACATAGGAGTACCCAACATTGGGAACCAATGGTTTAACTCATCAGCAACACACTTACTCTCTCAGACATTCCACAACTGAGATTCCAGGGCCAAAGCCTACAACCTTGGGGCAAGCCCTTGTGATGACATCATCACCCTTGAACTCTTCAACAACGTGTGGAATTATGGGCAATCTGGGACAGCAAGTGTGAAGACGCAATGATGAACATTAAGACCAGCATAAAATGCAACCAGTAGCAGCTATGCAGCATGAACACAACTTAATGAGCAAGTCAAGGGTGCTTCTGAGCACATGCTCAAAACCATGGGAGTGAATGCCAACAGTTTTTCACATTGTCAATGTCTTGTTCCCTGGGATTTCAGGTTGAGAGCTTGAAACTGAGAGAAAAGACACTAAAACCTGGAGGATGGAAGGGAGGGAGAATGAACTTGACATACTATACATCCTATATGCTGGTTTCTTCCAGCAAGTTGTCATGAGCTGATGAAGTCTTTCAGAGATTGGGTCGATGTACAGAAGCATCACTGGAGTACACCTTTCAATTGAAAACTGCAGTGGCAAAGGGAAGCAAAAGAGAGGTGCAACCATGTGTGGCAAAAAATAGACGTTTCATTAAAGAAAAGGCAGGCACATTATTATAATTTAGCTATAATTTGTCATCCAGTGTGGAGAGCCAAGTTAATATTCTTAGCACTGAGCACTTTTCATTCTCCTCGGAAGATATATGGATGTGTGAGAGAAAGAAGTTGCAGAGTAATATAAATATTCTTGCCTTGCCTTGTAAAAAAAAAGAAAGAAAAGAAAATGTGCTGGGGTTCTTTTTCCTTAGAAAATGGCAATACTGTATTTGCTCCACGTAGCAGAGTGCTAATTTTTGCTCATTCCTTGCTTGGGAACTCTCCAAAGGCACTTGTGTGTGTGTGTGTGTGTGTGTGTGTGTTTCTTTGCTCTGCAAAAAAAGGAAAAGGAAAACCATACATCTCTGTAATGATTGCAAGCACACTTTTATTCAGAAAAGTCAACCCCAGGGTCTTTTGTAAAATATGTCAGTGAGTTTTCCTGAAACAATCTCTCTCTCTCTCTCTCTCTCTCTCTTCTTCTTCTTCTTCTTCTTCTTCTTCTTCTTCTTCTTCTTCTTCTCCTCCCCCCCACCAAATCACCTCCCAGTCTATTTATTTTTTCCCCAACAGACATAAGCTGACCACAAAAACACTGTATTCTGCTATGAGGAATACCCAACATTTCCATGTAATTGCAGACTTCGAAAGTTGCTGAGGCCAGGGCCTCATGATTGGTGAGAAATACATCCCCCCACCACCAACACAGTATTATTACCCTTAATTTGCATGGGATACCTGATTAGACAAGGGGTAGTTCACGAGGGTCTTGCTAGTGAACTTTTTCCATGTTCAGGAGGCCTGCTGAGGTGGTCTGGTCCAAATGTCCTTGCAAACTCTTGGATCTAATAACACAAAATAAGAATCTGAATAATGCATCCTTCTTTGATTGATAGGCTTATAATAAGCATGCCTGGGAGCCATGGTTTTTTTTAAATGTATTATTGACAAGAAAAGGTTTATAACTCTGTGATACAATATTTGGAGCAAAGAGAGTTAAAAGTCACAGCAATATACTTTATCCATTTTCTGCTGCTGGCCTTGTAGCACATCGGGCAAATATATGAACAAATAAATCTGAAGCACATTGCAATACATTGTTTCCTCTTGTGACAGTTAGATGCACAACAAGGCAGCAAGGGGGACAGGGACAGGTGAGGAGGGGGAGAGCAGCTCATTTGGCTGACTTACAATTCTGCAAGCTGTTTTATCATTCTGACTCAAATGATATGCTAAAAAGACCGGAATCTTTATTTAGCATACAATGCAGAGCATAGAGGTTTCCTATTAGGAACAAACAAATAAGAAATAAATAATAAAGAAAAGAGCTTCTAGCAATGTATGAACCCATTATTTATAAATTAAGACATCCAAAGGTTTTTTTTTTAAGCACCACAGTATCTACTTGCCTTTTAAGGTCTGACACACACAGAGAGAGAGACAGAATGGGAACCAGTAATTTGTTTATTTTATTTTATTAACCCAACATTTTTTTCAGTAATGGTCCCAGGATACTTCAGAGTAATACAGCAGCAGCAACAACAACAACCATTAAAAAATCTTGCTTGTGAATGAAATCTTTCTCAGTGATACCCTGTGTCATTGGGACTTTGGGAACAATATCAAGAATTTTTGCGCAGTAATATAAATGGATTCCAGAAAGAACATCAACAGAGCTACAAAACCCGGCAGTATAAGGAACGGCATACATACTGTGATGATATTCTACAGATACAGTGGTACCTCTTAAGACAAATGCCTTGTAAGATTAAAAAAAACCTTGTAGGGAGACAATTCCGGGAATAGGCACGCTTCGCATGACAAAAAATTCCCTATGGGATGCTTTGCAAGACGAAAAATCATTCTGCGTATATCCAGGAAGCTGCCCCCTCGATTATTTTTGTCTTTATTCTAGCCTCCAGAAGGAATTAATCTGTTCCCAAGGCATTCCTATGGGAAACCACATTTTGTAAGACAAAATTTTTTCGTAAAACAAAGCAACCCATAGCCTCTGGAACGGATTAATTCATTTTAATGCATTCCTATGGGAAACCACATTTTGTAAGACAAATTTTCTTAAAACAAAATTGACCTGTATTGAATTAAATTCTGAATGAACTAAATTTGTTTTAAGACAGGGGTGTCCAAACTTTTTGTAAGGAGGGCCAGATTTGGTGGCTGAGAATGTGTCAGGGGCCAGTTGTTCTCCGACCCTGCCACCCCACTGCAAACCTCACCCACTGACCCATAAGCCCCACCCACTGACCCTTTGCAACCCCACCCGCAGGAAGGAAGGCGGGAACCAAGGGAGGGAGGGAGGGAGGGAGGTGGAAACCAAGAGAGGAAAGAAGGAAAGTGGGGAACAAGGAAGGGAGGGAGGGAGGGAGGTGGGGACCAAGGGAGGGAGGAAGGAAGGAAGGAAGGTGGGGACGAAGGGAGGGAGGAAAAAAGGAAGGTGGGGACCAAAGGAAGCACAGGGAGCCATGGCCGCAGGTCGCCCCTTGGAAGAGGCGATCTGTGTGACCTTGCACACCCCAAGCTCCCCAGCGGTGGCGACAGCTCACCCGCCAGCCCACCCCAAAGCTCCTTGGCGGTGGCAGAGGCCCGCTGCTGGTGCTGGTGGCAGCAGCCCGCGCAATGGCTGGCCGGCCAGCCCGCCCAGCCCCACAAGCTTCCCAGCAGTGTTAGTGTTGGCGGAAGATTTTTTTTAAAATGGGGCGAAGGAGGGGGAGGGAGGGGCAGGCCAGCCAGCCGTGGGCCACTCATAATGGCCTGATGGGCCGGATTTGGCCGCCGGGCCACACTTTGGGCAGGCCTGTTTTAAGAGGTACCACTGTACTTAGGTTTTTGATAATCTGTTATCTCCAATACCAGTCAATGTTTTTATAATTTTGATTGTTTTTTCAATCTTCTCCATCTTAGTGTGGATGGCTGGTGCATTCTGTATGTATTAGGTCCATCTTGTTGTTCTCTCTTTGATTGTCTACATTTTGCTGTACTATGTACTATGTACTATGTACTATGTACTATGTACTATGTTGTTGTTGTTGTTGTTGTTGTTGTTGTTGTTCTTCTTCTTCTTCTTCTTCTTCTTCTTCTTCTTCTTCTTCCTGTAGTGCTGAAAGGAATCCCGTGGATCATCAGCCTCTGTCACGGAAGCACAATATTGAATTGAACTCCCAACCTCCAGCTCTATGACACACACACACACGCCAAATATTGCTTCTCCCCAGTGTGAAGGCAACAGAGAATGGAGGTGAATTTTTAGCAAGTCACCAACACAAAAATGAATGGCAGGAGGGGAAGTGACAAAACGAAGCTGTCCTGAAGCAGCTCTATTCCACTGACTATTTCTCAGTGGCTGCCTCTCAGAACTAGGCCCAATGCAGAGGGTGGCTTAAAAAACAACTGTGCTGTAGTATGGGTATTATTTCTTGTTTTTACTTCCTTATGGTCTCATTCTGAGGGCTGCTAGAGTTAGATGCTGAGGAAACAACGAAAGAGGGGGAGCTGTAATAAACAGTTGAAAGCTACACCCCGGGCTACCTTGCCGCTATTACGGGAGCCGAGAGATGAAAGAACACACCAAGGTTCAAAAGGCACGGAGAAAAAGCTTTAATTCGCTGCAGCGAGGCACCCAGCCGAATTCAGTCGGAAAACTGGGGCAATAAGCAAAGAAACCCTATAGACTTTATAGGAAAACATTCCCTCAGTACTCCTCCTTTATCAGAATAAACAAGGATGCATCTGGACGCCGTAAATCGCCCGCGAAACAACAAAGAAACTACAAAGGATACATGGTTATCACTTAGTTACAAATCAATTGTCAAAGGAAACACACAGGGGATACTATTAATCTTGTACTTTGGCGCCACCTGTCTTGCAATTCTCGGAACTCTGCGCTTTCGCAGCCGGGAGTGTTTGACAGCTCTGGCGATATATCGATGTTTCGACGGATGTCTGGCTTATCTCTTGTGCGGACCCCTTTACCAGTGGTCTTCCCACACAGATAAGTGTTTATCCAGCAATTTTTATGGCCTGGTATCTCATGACACAGGCTTGGGGAGGAATGTGGTGCTTTGAGTCACAGTTCAGTGAAGGGAAAAGGGGTGAATTAAAGGACACAGGGCTGAATTAGAAATAGAACCAAAGTACTGCCATTTTATCTACAATGGCAATTTATAGGCTACAGACTGTATTAAAAACCACTTCTATCACAGTGACACTCGGCTTAACAGCACATGCCCTGCCATGATAGTGGGAAGGCAGTAAATGTAACATCCCCACACTTGCCCAGGACAACTGGTTTAGTGTGATTCATGGCAGGGCCACCTCTGCCACCAGACATACCTCAGAGGGTGGGAAGGCTTAAGGGAAGGATGTTCAAAGAAATCAGAGTGCAACAGCATTTGTAGGGAGAATCCAGGTCTTTGCAGCCCTTGGCATCCAAATTTGTATAGGGCTTTGTGGGTCATTACTTGCTCCTTGAACTGTGTCTTGATTGGCAATCAGTGAAGGTGTCTTAATCATAGAATGTTATGACAATAAAAGCTTTAATGCTAAAATCACTGGCATTGCCGATGCAAGAAAGGCGTATAATAGAATGCTGAATTAGTGCATATACCTGCATTTCAGCTAGGATTTTTAAGTGCTACATCTAGGAGTAAGGCATATCTAATTATCAGAGGTGGGAACTTGCTGTCAAGTCTGACTTAAGTCACAAGGGTGACTGGACTTGCACTTGACTTGTGAGTTTTGGCTGGGACTCAGGACTCGATTTGGAAATCTGACCATTTCTCAGAGTCGTGTTATCAAGTCCCTATGGATTCTGGAGATGATCTGCTGTCTCTAGGTATGTGCTGGCCTGTCAGCTGGCTGGCACATGGACGGGTAGAGTGGAATGGAAGCTGGTCCTGCTACCTTTGAAGATGGCAACCGGTTGGTAGGGTAATAGCAGTGAGGTGGGCAAGCAAAGTGGCAGGGATAGTAGGGCTACTGAGTCTTTGAGTCCCAATCCTGAGCGCTAAGCCTTGAAGGGCAAAACCTGGGATTTGAGTTTTGGGATTCAGGACCTGAGCCTGAAGACTCACGGTTGGACTGGGGACTTGGAACTGAAGACTTGTCAACATCCTTGAAAACTGCAGATCATTACAAGCCACTCTGGGAGCATTTTTTTTAAAAAAAGAAAATCTTCAGACAGACAGACAGACAGACAGACAGACAGACAGACAGACAGACAGACAGACAGACAGACGGATGGATGGACGGACGGACGGACGGACAGATGGACGGACGGACGGACGGAGGGAGGGACAGCCAGATAGATAGATAGATAGATAGATAGATAGATAGATAGATAGATAGATAGATAGATAGATAGATAGATAGATAGATAGATAGATAGATAGATAGATAGATGACCTCATTTCAAATTGAAGTCGGATGAAGGCCAGAAAAAATTCAGGTATCTCAAAATGCAAGAAGCATCAAGTAAGAACAAGCAGTGCAGTGACTGTCTTGCCTGAAAGCAATTAAGGAAAACCTGACCTTTGAATCTGTCTGAAAAATGAAATGGCATCAGTACAGACTGTGTGATATTTGAGTTATATGCTCCCAAATTGCAGGTTCTCAACCAAAGATGGGAGACTCCATTGGTCAGAATACTCTATTTACCATAGCCATTGATCCAGCAACCGACCAAGTGCAGGACTCCTCCTGCCAAGTCATCAGTGACTACGGTGCCTCCACCAGGTGAGGTGATATCCACACAACATACACAACAAAGTAAGGACATGTGGCCTTAGGGTGGTGGTTAGTGCACCTTCCTCTGCCCAGTCCCATGTGCAGACAAGCACGGGGGTTGGTCTGTAAAGATTCTTAGTCATCCAGGTGAGGTCATCCAGAAGATGGGTCATGGTAACTGGACTTCTTTTCTTGTGAGATCGAATCGTTTCACTACTCATCCAAGTAGCTTTGTCAGTCTCTTAGAGCAGCCTGATATATTTACTTATGGCATCCATTTGTCAGATAGGGGATTGGGCATCTTTTTGAAGGATTTACAAAGGAGCTTTAGGGTTGATTTATTTTATGTTTATGTTTATCTTTATTTTTGCTCGGGTGGGAGGTCGAGGGCATAAATGTAGCCCCTATGCCATGGCAGGTAGTGCAAGGGTTGGGATGGAACTTAGTGGCTAGGGTACACCTAAGGTGGGTTTAAGACATTCCACCTCCCAAATTTTGAGGAGCTAAAGACATGAATGAGAGGGATGATAGTAAGATGACATCATGGGCAGCAGAGCTGCTAGGGTCACGAGGCTTGGGTGGGCTTTGGCTTATGGGGGAATCCCAAAATCTGGACAGCTGAAGAAGTGCTGTAAAGCGGACAGCACGATTCAGTGTTAGGAACTTTCCTTGGGGAATTCTGGTCCTACACCTGCCAGCAAGGTGGACACATTTTAAGCAATGACTGGTCTCAGTCCACATACTGAGAATTTTCTGGAAGGGGAGGGTGTAGAACCCTGTCTGATCCTATTCTGACTATCTATGCAGTATAGACAATCTATGCCAAGATTAATTAGATTTTTTTGTAATTGCTGTGCCAGATTTTGGCTGGATCACTCATAATCAGCATTAGTTGCAATGATGTCATCCTTCAAGAGAGCAGCACAAGGACATCGTCTGATTGCAAGCATTTTCCACTGCCTTATTTGAATGTCTGTGTTTGGCTGTGGTCCCCAGTTGCTTACCTTGGAGCAGATTCACCAAAAGCTAGTTTTGAAGACTGAAGACTGGCTCCAATACTGAATTTTTGCTGGAGGGTCTGCTTATATATGAATCCACACAAGTCTTCAAATTGGCTTCCAGGGCATTACCGTCTTGTCAATCATGACTTAATGTTTGGATTGATATATAACAGGGACTTTTTCAATTGTTGTTTCGTAGTTAAAAACACCTTTTTGGAGGGAATCTGTCAGTGTCTTCCCCCATTCCTCCTTGTGAATATCTCTTCACAAGGCTCCTAGAGCATGTGCTATTGTCAGAAAATGAGTTGTGCTGCAACTCTCAGAGTACTTTATCAGACATAGCCATAGGGGATTCTGTATGTTGTAATTAAAAATGGGTGGGGGGGCTCTGTATGGAGCCTAAGAGCTGGCTTCATTCTCAATGGAACAAAGTAACATCTATGTGGCATTACTCCACACTAGAGATGGGCATGAAACGACCTTTTTTTTCATTTCTGTTATTCATTATTTGTTTCATTACGTAACAAAATGAATAACGAACATTGTGATGAAATTGGAATGAACCAAACAGAACCACAAAAATTAGGTTCGTTACGTTTCGTTTTTTGTTAATGGCGACGCGCAATGAAATGAGCGGTTTTAAATGTTAAAAAACACCCTGGACATACATAAAAACACAGCAATAATTATTTATACTGTCTGATAATACCTACCGGAGGGGGGGGGATTGGGGTCCTTAAAACGTTTGCTTTTGTCTTCTCCCATCACGATGTATTTTTCTTTTCCCTTTAAGAATGACAAAATGGATGTCACCAGCCACAAAATGGAGGCAAGCCATGTGATCGGATCATGTAAATTCTTGGACAACTTCAACCAATAGCATGCCCAGGTTGCAGACTGGGCAGGTCTGGCAGCCACAGAGGGCATAAAAAGCTCTGGCATCCCCCGTCCTCCTTGCAGTCTCCCATGGGAGTTAGGGTGGGATTGCTGTCTCTGCGAGTCGTTATTTTCACTTTGGGCCAGCCAGGCACGTGTGTGTCTCTGTGTTCCTGCCAGCTGCAGCCTGGCTCTTAGGGGAGAGAAAGAAGAGATTTCTCTCTAGCTTCAGTCCTGCAGCCTCCCTGTGTGCATGTGTGTGTACCTCTCAGTGAGTACCCTCCCCTGCCCCGCAGTGTAATCACTCTGCAGCTGCCTTGCACCGTGGGCAACACCCACCACTGCCTTTGCAGCCTCCCTGCGTACCTAGTCTATACTGTGTCTCTGCCAGCACCAATTTTTTTTTAGTGTTTTCCCTCTGGTCTGGGGCGTTGGGGGATGCCTGTGCACGGAAATGCTTTAAAAATCGTGCAAAAAGCGGGTAAAAACAAAAAACAAAAAACAAATAAATTAAAATGATTTTTTTCCAAAAATTCACAAAAAACAAAAACAAACCGAAACAGACCCCCTCAACGAAAAATGAAAAACCGAAATGCCTTTTTTTCGATTCGTGCCCATCTCTACTCAACACTCAATATTGAGCTACCAATGTCCCTACAGATGTTGTGAAACCCAGCACAACCCCATAAGCCTCAGCCAGTGGCCCACAAGGGTAAACATTGGAGCCTAACAATTGATTTAAAAAACCTACTTTCCGAACCTCTTCTCTGCACAATGTAACCTCATTAAAAGTAGCAGTTCATTGCCATCATTGTCACTTCTAGCACTGGGTCCAGTAAAAGGGAACTCAATGTGAAAACCTTTCTCCTTCCAGAGAACTCTAGCCTAGCATCACGATGGACATTCCATATGCTGATAAAATAAGAATGTAGCACACAAATAAAACATCACAAGCGATTACAGGCAAAAAAACAAACAAACCAAGGACCTTTTGTCCTGCACACAGCATCTCAGGCAGAGCAAAGGATAATGCTTTGGTTTATGCTGATATAATACCCTTGTCAGCAGTCTGACAGAAAAGAGAGTTCATATACTCAATGGCATACTGTGTACAATGCAGGGCAATTTATGATGCCTGCTGATTAGCTTAGCTTAGCTTAGCTTAGCTTAGTATCTAGAGGTACCACTGTATATTATTGCTGGGGGGGGGCAAAGTGTAACCTGCATAACTTAAAACTGTAAACCACACAGGGAGTGCTTTAAGTGCTATGGAGTGGTATATAAGCAGAACACTTTATATTATATACTTTAAAATGCCTATTTTTATTTTTATTTTAAATAGGCATTCATACCATAGGGATGTCCGATTCCATGCAACCCTCTGCAATTAAAGCCTTCTTTGATCATATTCAAAACATCTTTTCTGGGGAAGATGTTCCACTAAACACAACTGGATTTACTTTCTGATCCACCGGGTATTTGTTTCAGTTTACTTTATGTTGATGAAGTTTGCTTCTTTAAAAACAATCTACTTAGCTAATGCATCTCAGTGGCTTTTGTCTTTGGACAGTAACGAGTGGCTTGGAGTGATTGATGGGAAAGTCACAGCATTGTACTCTTTGGCATCCTCTGATGGTGTAATTGGGAACATGACAAGGGGACCTCTCATATCCTCCTTGTTAGCTTCATTCGTCTCGGGAAGTATATTCAGTCCTTGGGTAGAGGTTGGTGGGAGGTTAATTTTGCAGGGACTTCCTGAGGCCCTAAACCTATTTGGAGATAGGTTTCAGTATCTTGTACCACTCCCGTAAAGTTTGGACTAAAATCCGGAGTGAATTTATCAACACAGCGAAATGTGAGTCACCCGTCGCCACCACGACTGGCTGAGTGAGATGACTGTCTCAGTTTCCAGGATGTGCTGAAAATGAGGACAGTCGGATTGCACTTCTTGGGGCCCTTGCTCCCAGTTACCTCCAAGTCTAATGAAAGTGGTACCAGCAGTTCTTCTCATCATGACCTATTCTGGAAGGTACATTTCATCACAAATGAAGTGGTGATGGCAGCAACGAGAACTTGAGGCCAAATTAATGATCAAACAAAGATGCCATGCTTTTGGTTCACTTCCACTTGCCTGGGATGTTCCAAAGTAGGGAAATAAAGCTTTCAGAGGCCAAGTATTCTGAATGTTGGCAGCATTATTACTTTGGATGTTGCAGGAAGGAGTCTTGTGTTTCATTAAGCACCATGGGAATACTATACTTAAGCTAGTGTGGAACAGAACAGAAAATATTTCAAGGGGTTTCGCTCTGCAACAGCCATAATGTACTAATTTTCTGAGTGAACAACTTCCCAAAAAGATTCAGACTTTGCCCTCGTCTGAAATAGCTAAGAATAACCCCAGAGCACAGAGAGAACTCTTAGTTCCCTGAGTTCCTTGCCCTCTGAAGATGCCGGCCATAGAGTCAGGAAGAAAAGTCAGGAAGAAAAACTTACAGAAGACGGCCAGATTTAGGTAACTCACAACCGTTATCTAAGAATGCCTAAGAATCCCAATAAGCTAGATGTGACTAGACAACACTGCCTTTTCCAGGTAGAATTGCCTTCTTACCATATGCCCAGGGTACAATAGCCTTAGTATAATTCTTTTTTCCCTTCTAGAGAGTATTTAGACTTGATTTCATCTAATACTCATGTCTCGGTCTTCCTGGAAGTCTATAAATTCCAATATAACATTTCAAACTAATCGATAGGCACCTTGCCTTAATCTGCATGAAGACACAGTGAATGAGTTATCCTAGTTTTTCCCTTCATGCTACCCCTATTGATTGCCCATCTGTTCTTCAAATATGGGTGGTCAAGCATCTGTAGTAAAAGACAGAGCTTGGAAATAAAGCTTTGTTTTATTAATTTTGTATTGTTGTTTTTTCTGCTTTATACATTAGCTGTCAGAGTACAGTGGCCATTCTCGCTGTGGAACTCTGAGACTTGTAACGAAAATAAATCGATTTCCAACACACTCTTTTGGGAAGCCTGTTATATTTAGTGAGGCTACCTATGCAATGTTTTGCCAGTGTACAGCAGAGACTGTGATGGGGTTGTCAAAGAAGGGGCACCTGTTGAAGTAAAACAACTGTATAGGGCCTCTGGGATATCCTGGAAATACTGTATTATACCTCCAGAATTGGCTTGGTAAAAGGCTTCTTAGGACCTTTTGACACGACCCCTAAGATCCGCTGGCCACTTAAATTCGGACCAGAGATCTTAGGGGTTCGTCGCTCTTCCTCTGTCCCCACCCCCCTCCGCACTTCCTGGTTGCTGGCTGCGTGAGGGAGGGAGAAAAAGAGAAAGAAAAGCATGCCGCTCACCTCGTTCTGCCTCTTGTCTCTGTAAGGCCATCAAGTCCAACCCCCTCGTCTCTGTAAAAGTAGCTCTTAAAGGGGCGGGAGCCAAAAAGCAGCAAACAGAAGTGAGGAGAGCCCCGCACTCACTATCGTTGCACCACATCAAAGATTTTTCACCTCCAAAGAGAAGGTACAAGAAAAGTGTGCTGGGTCGCGCTAAAGTGGGCAGGGTCGCACTTAATTGTCTCCAAACTCCGGAGCTGGTGGGGAAACATTTTTAAGCTCCGGAGCTTGCAGCCATTTGCAGCGGAGCTTAGGGGTCGTGTATAAACGCCCTTAGATACTGCCTATGAGACAGATAGTGAAATGTGTGGTCATCCAGGTACTGCTGGATTCCAACTGTATTTTCTCTTCTAATGGAAATTATAGATGAGAGTTGCAGTTCAAAAAGTATCTCCAGGACAGTATATATTCCCCTGCTGGCTTAGCATGTGTTAAACTAGGCTCCCATTAATGAATAATTTTTATAGAAATATCTTAGAAGCTCTGCTCTGGCCAGGTAGATGACAAATGAAACCATATTATAGCATAGATTGTGGGGTTTTTTGTATGTTCTCTGAAGTTTCACTTGTCTGTCCACAGCAACTGTTCTTTGATCAGCCAGAAACATTTTGGATGGCAATGGGACAAGCTGGGATTTTTAATTTTAAAAGCAATAGTAAACTTATGTAAAAGTGTGGACGAGGGATTGATGCAAGGGTTTGAGAGATGCAGTGTTGACCAATGGCTCTTAGTGTGTTGCTTTGTCTTGCAGCCATTTCTTGAAATCTAATGTTACTGTGTGAGAGATTAAAGCACATTGATGCCAATTATTCATTATTTATTTAATTGGTTTATATCTTGCCTTTCCTCCAATGGAAGTACCCCAGTCAGCTCAAATTAAAAATGCATATGTTAAAATATTAAAACAAAATTCTATATAACAACAAAAAGATGACTTGAATTTTTAAATTTAAAATAATCAAAATATTTTAGAAGAAAATAAGAAAAAATTCCAGAAAACAGTAGATCTGCAGGCTCTATATGCAATCTCAGGCTCTATATGTAATAATAAAAATGAAGCAGTGCTTCTGGGGAATCACAACTCTACCCTGCAGTTAAGTGTTCCTTAAATGTACATTGACATTATAAATATTACCAAATTGTCTCATAAATCTGTTAGTCCGAAAAGTGTCATCCAAAAGCCAGAATTTAGCAAGTCTCAGTTGGTTATGCATTTTCAAAAACATCCATTTCTGCCTTCCTCATCCTGGTGCATTTCAAATGTCCTGGATTCCATTTCACCTCATCACCACTCAGCAGCCATCGTCATGGTGGTTCGGGAATGACAGGACTTTTCATCAAACACATTTAGAAGCCATCAAATTAGAAAAGGCAGCCCTTTAAAAACATTTTTAAAATGTGGAAGTAATCATTGTTGTTGTTGTTGTTGTTGTTGTTGTTGTTGTTGTTGTTGTTGTTGTTGTTGTTGTTGTTGTTGTTGTTGTTGTTGTTGTTGTTGTTGTCCTCTCCAGCTCTTGTATTTTTCATTGTTTGGCTTAACACCCCCATCACCACATTTTTCAGTTTTTAACATTTCAAGTGTTTTAAGTTGCTAATGTCTGCATGTAATTATTTTATTTTATTTTATTCCGGCTGAATTTCCCTGGGTTTCTTTTTCCTTTTCCTTTTTTCTTTCCTTTCCCTTCCCTTCCCTTCTTACCGTATGCCCAGGGTACGAAAAACAAATTTTGTCTCCAAAATGAAACGAAACGAACCGAAACAACAGAAATTTTGTCGTGCGTTTCGTTTTCATTGTGGCAAATACATTGAACTGTAATGAATGCTAATGAAACAGCAATTTTTCGTTTTCGTTTTCATTTTTTCGTTTCGTTACGTAACGAAACGAAAATGAATTTTTTTGCAAAAAAATCACAAAAAACCGAAAATGAACCGAAATGGACCCCCTAAACGACAAACTGTGGACTCTTGATAAAAGCCTTTTAAAGTCTTCCAGTGCCTGAAGGGTTGCTACAGGGAAGAGGACATTGGTTTATTCTCAGTTGCACCTGAAGGTATGACAAGAACCAATGGGTGGAAACTCATCAGAGGGAGAGTCATCCTGGAAGTATGGTGACATTTCCTGACAGTGAGAGTCATTAAACAGTAGAACAACTTGCCTCCCCATATTGTGGGTGTCCGATTGCTGGAGGTTCTCAATAAAAGATTGGACAGCCATCTGTCCGGGGCAGTATGAGATCTCCTCCCTTGGTCTGGTGGTTAGACTGGAAGGCCTCCAAGGACCCTTCCAATCCTACGATGATTCTATGATTCTATAAATCAGAAAAACAAATGGTAAGCCTAGCAGAGAAAGTTTGAGTTCTAGTGTCTCATTTATGAAGCACTGTGTTTTATTTATTTCAGATAATGACACTAAATTAGCAACTGGTCATGAGTTTCTCGGAGCAATCAAGAACCAAAGGCCGCACTCTCTCATTACTGCTGTTTCTTCGGAAAGCTTCCTTCCCAGGGAGGCATGCCTGCCCCCTCACACCCATAGCTCAGCTCAGCCGGAAGCCTCTAATGCTCTGTCAAAAGAAAGAGGTGGAGGTGAGGCAGCAGTAGCGTTTGTGAGGCTGCTTTTCTCTCCCCTGTCAACCAGCTGCATGCCTTGGAAGCTTCTCCTAGTTATCGCTCTTTGTCAGAGTCTTAAATGGGAGGGAAGGTGAGAGGGAGGAGGGAGAGAGTGCTGAGGAGTACTAGGTGAGTACTTGGCTATCCTGTTCCTAACCTTTTAAGCCTCCTACCCAGTTTCTCCTGCGGCCAGACTGCCCTACTTGTTGATAATGGCCAGTACTCCAGATTACACTGGTGATCCATGCCAAGGCTTACAAAAGTCTTCTTTTAGAAGAGAGGGGGGGGGACTTTACCTCAGGGTTACTTTACCTCAGGGATGGGCTTTAGAAGAGCCCATCTGCCATGTTCCTCAGGATGGACAGTGATGGAGTTTTCCATTTCCTACTGTTACTATCACCACCGCCCTGGATCCAAAGCTGTGATGGATGTTTTGTTTTTATTTATTGGGGAGGAAACAATCTCAATTAGCTCAGATTGGACATAAATTCAGAAATCATGAAGAGCTTCTTATGAAACCTGGTCCGATGACAGGGTTGTGTGTTTGCATCTGAGCAAGTTCCATCTGGCAGCTTCACAGAGGAGCCTTCTTTAACAGCGGAGAAGTCAGGCATGTCCAAACTTCAGCTCTTCAGATGTTTTGGACAACAACTCCCACAGTTCTTTGTCATTGGCAATCTAAGCTTAGAAATCTGGGAGTTGTGGTCCAAAACATCAGGACGGCCAAAGTTTTGACATGCCTAGGATAAGTGAAACACCCACGTCAGGTGCCTCATACAAGTCATGCGGACACATGTTATTTATCTAATAAATAACAAGACAAAATACTTCATGGTTAGTGGGTTTTTTTAAAAAAATGAACTTTTTAAGCAGTTCAAAGGGAAAGTAGAGACAATAGGATAAATTAAAACAACAGGACAATAGATTTGACAATTGCATGGCAACAAGAAAAACAGTCAAGTGCAGTATCTTTCAGGGAAAGATTGCTGAAACAAGCAAGTTTTTGGTAAGCACACAAAAGGGCAAATGTCTTTCCAAAATGCACTGGGAGGAAGGGAGTGTGCCCTGAGCCATAGAATTAAAAATAAATAGTAACATGCATGGATGCAAGCGACAGCAGTATTTGAAAAATAATCTTAGAGAAAGGGGAGATTTAGTGTAGCGAGGCTTGACCGAGAAAGTACAGTGTGTTCATCTCATTTCAAAATGGAGACATATTGTGGTAGTGGGTAGAATGTGGTCCTGAAATTTGGAAATCTCCATCTTGGTCTCTAGTGAGCCATGAAAGACACTATGTTAATCTATCTCAGCTAGACCTAATCTTCTGCCAGGAAAGATGTGCATCAGTTTAACATTACAACTCCTGTACCGAGCAAGGCGTTGAATTAGGCAGTCTCTTCCCATTCTATGATGCTTTCATTGTATCTAAAGCCTTGTGGGATTGATAATATACTGATCTCGTCTGCTTGGATTAGTGTGTGCAATGGTCAAATTGCAGTCCTGAAGCCAAGCCTCTGTTCACAACCTGGGTTTGATCCTAACGGGTTCAGGTAGCTAGTTCATGGTTGACTTAGCCTTCCAATCCTTTTGAGCAAAATACCCAAATTACAGGTGGTGGGGGGGGAGGCAAAATAATATCTGCATAATTTTGTCATAAACTGCACATGGAGTGATTCAGCACTATAGGGCGATATTTAAGTCAAAACAATAGCAACAACAACACAGTGTATATGAATGTATACAAATGGTATTATGGATTAGGTTTGTTGAAGATGGCCTTCCAGTGAACCCAAAAAACTGCATGATTCTGGTGATCAGACTCCAACAAATGTGTATTTCTCTGTCTTACAGTGTTATCCCTCCTGCTACAAAACTTTCCCAGAACCATATGGAAAAACTAGGCATGAGAACAAAGCCACGTTCAGCCACTCCAAAATAAAAGCAGAGTAATTAACCTAATCACTCTTATTTTCTTAAGGCAGTTCTACTTTTAGTGACATTTTAACAGTACCATCTTGGTTATAAGTCTTCTGTTTGGTCAGGAGTATTTTAAGGGAACTAGTGAGGATTATTGCAGAGTAAAACACCCTGAATCGTTAAGAAGATGTATCTGAAAGGAGAGACCCCAGAAAGATATCTAATTTTTTTTGGTTGGGGGGGGGAAAGAATCCACTTTCTGTAGATGTATAGGAACTGAAATAGGCAACAGCTTTCTTAAATGGCAGCTAGAATCAGGGTGAGCCCCTGGGTTTCTATTGGGTATAGCATGTTTGAAAATGATTTTAAAATACCTGATCACATGACATACAGCTGAGTGCATATTATTTTGGCTGAGACATGGGGGTTGTTTATTTTAAATGGGTTATGAACATGATTTATTTTATTTTAAATTAGTTTTGCATGTGTGTTTGCCTATGTTGTAGCAAATTGGGTCTGCGGGGTTTGTCATAATGGATCCCAGGATCATGGATTTTGGGCTGCAGGGTAACCTTGCAATTTGGTTTGTTATATATATATTTATCTGTAATACTAAAATAGCAGTATCTCACTTTGACAGAAATGAAAAATAAAATTTTCTTTTATATTTCTTTCCAAATGGGAGGGTGTCACAGGTTTCCTTATAGGCTGAAGCCTGTGATTCTGGCACCCATTTATTAGCTAACACAGCACAGTTGAGAATACAGTGGACCCTCGTATAACAAATGGTTTGTATAACATCAAATCTGTACAACATAAAAAATTCTGGAGATAGGGGAAATTTGCTTAACAGACTCACCTATGGGGCAAATCCGTACAACATAAAAATTGCCGCAATTAGGGATTACTCTGTTTTCAATGCAAAACTATGGAAAATTTGTATAAAGGAAAATTTGCTTAACAGAATTTAATTTGGAATGAATTAATTCCTGTATACAAGGTACCACTGTATATGGCAGGGCAAGGGTGGCAGGTCATAAGACAAAGCCTCAAATGCAATGTTTTGAGAGCCTGTGTAACCCCCTCATCCATCCATCTATCTATCTATCTATCTATCTATCTATCTATCTATCTATCTATCTATCTATCTATCTATCTATCTATCTATCTATCTATCTATCTATCTATCTATCTAAACTGGAATGGAATTCTTCCCACATCCCTGTGCAGAGTATTTGGATAGTTCGCATGACTTCTTGTTGTCTGTTGCAAGGAATCCTTCAGGGAGAATAAGTTATATGCTCTGTCAGGAATGGAGGCTCTCCCGGTGTTAGAGATGGACACAAAATGCTTCATTGTGCTTTGTGCCAAATTTGGAGGATGGCACCACAGGTACTGTGCTTCTCCCACCCCTCCTCAACTGGCCAAGGGCCTACTCACTGGCTGTGCCAGGGACCTCCTTCCCCAGGGGCATGCCAGTCAGTCAGGAGCTGGGGATGTCCTTCCCCGCCTCCACAGCCTGCCAGCCTGTCTGAAGAGAAGGCAGGAAATGGGGAAGCCCCACACAGGTGTTGACTAGTTGGTATCCTGAGGAGGTAGGGAAAGATGGACCCAGCTCCTGACATGACTGGTGCACCATCGGTGAAGGAGGTCCTTGATGTGGCACTGTGAGCAAGCCTCTGGCTGGTGAGGGAGGAGGAGTGTGGCGCCTGTGGTGCTGTGCTCCACATTCAGCACAAAGTGTGACGAAGCACTTCATGCCCATCTCTAGTTTGGAACTTCAGCTGACAGGGCCTAAAAAAACAACAACACAACAGATCCTGCTGACAGTTACAGTAATTTTTTTCCTGTCATTCTTTGATAAGGATGGTTACATTTTTTGTAATAAAATTTACTGCGTGTTTCAGATTGCAGGATCTTTTTGGAGCATGGGGATTTATGCAAGTCATTTCCATGGGAATGATTGCCGGGTCCTTACAGAAACCACACAGATCCTTCCGAAGCTTTCCAATCCACACAGAGACCTGTAAAAGTAAGAGGATCACCTTTTAAGGCATCAGCTACTGCAGGGTGACTCACTTACACCCTAAGCTCTTCTCTTTGCGTCTGAAGGATAAAATGCTATTTCTGTCCGCACGGCTAATGGCTGAACACATCCCCTTAATCCTTCTGGTGGTGTGGCATTTGAATGCTTAAAATAAGATGTGCACCTTCGTAGTGAGTGCAGCTGAGGAAAGAGCTCCTCCCCCCCCTTCCGTTTCCCTATACAAAGGGTTTTTTAATTAAATATTTTTAAAATTAAAGTAGTCATTGGGTGACATCAGTAGTGATGTATTTTTTAAAAAAGTTCTGATAATTAGGACACGTCCACATCCATACTAGTCTGAGTCATTCCACATTCCCAGTAAATTTCAGCCATGGCCGTTCAGTGAAGGGAGGAAGGGAAGGGATTTTATCCAAGAAACTTCAAAACTTCACCCTATTATAAATGCCACTGGAGTCCATGAGGAAGTCGTGATAGTTAAAAGAGGTAATACTCCCAAATGTAGCTTTGGAGCAGAAACAGGGCCTTGGCAATGGCTGGGCTATAGGTTAGGGTTAGGATTAGGCTCCATCCAGTCTTAATCTGGCCTACCCCAAATTTGCCCCCCCTCTCTCTCTCTCTCTGTGTGTGTGTGTGTGTGTGTGTGAGAGAGAGAGAGAGAGAGAGAGAGAGAGAGAGAGAGAGTGCACACACACACGCACATACGTGCGTGTTGCGCCATTACAGTTGTGACAGACTCTTTGTGACTCCATGTCCATGGAGTTTTCTTGGCAGGAATACTGGAGTGGTTTGCCAGTTCCTACTCCAGGTGCCTACAGCACCTGGTATGCCCTGGTGGTCTCCCATCCAAGTACTAACCAGGAGCGACCCAGCTTAGCTTTCGAGATCAGGCGAGATCGGATGTGCTTACGGTACTATGTCATGATTTTGTCCAATGCCTTTTTCATCTCCCTTTCTGCTTCACAGCATTCAAGACGCTGAAACCTCCTTTATTTATTTATTTATTTATTTATTTATTTATTTATTTATTTATGTATTTATTTATTTATTTATTATTAGATTTATACCCCGCCCATCTTCCCAAGGGAAATCTGGGCGGCTTACAGCACTGATCAAGTCAGCAAGTTCAAAATACAATACAGATATAACATACGGGACAGACCATACATATAGTTAAAAACGAGCAGCGTGAGGGCACCCTTGTTACAAAAAAGAAAAACCTCGCTGCTAAACAACAAGAACCCCTAATGGAGGTAATCGATGGCGGGGGTGGAGGAGACTATTATTAAACTAGGTCACCAAAGGCCTTGCGGAATAGAATGGTCTTAACTGCTCTGCAAAAGGCCAGCAGGGACTCTGCAGAGCGCACTTCGCTGGGTAGGCTGTTCCATAGGGATGGAGCAGCAACCGAGAAGGCCCGATTCCGAGTAAGGGATCGCCTGGCCTCTCGGGGGGTGGGAACCCGAAGCAACTGCCGAGCCAGTCGGGCCAAAGTTGACCGCTGGGCGATCCGCTCTGCCAGGTAGTCAGGGCCCAAGCCATGGAGGGTTTTATAAACTAAAACCAGTTTTGGCAACAAAACTCTTTCTTTATTGTTGAAGAGTTCTCTTTTATATGCAATTGCATCAGTCATGTCTTCTTGCCTTAGAGATGGTTTAACATCTTGCTTTTCCTCTCTGAACAACCGACCCCCCACAATTGGCAAAGGTGTAGAAGTAGCATCAGATAATGGCCAACTCTCAGGATTGCCCAATTTCTCAGCTTTTGTCTTAAATTCAGCTATTTGTTGGAGGTAAAAAGACCCCTCCAACCAATGGTTCCCACATTTTCTTGTTCTGGGTAAGGCACTTAAGTGGCCTGAAGTGAATTGCGCCATGAGGTTTCCCAGGGGATTCAAGACATCTTGGAATTATTTATTTATTTATTTATTTATTTATTTATTTGTATCCTGAGCCTCCCCTGGCTCTCCACTCACCTTTTTTCTTCTTTCTCTCTCCTCTTTTTCACTCCATTGAAGTGGTTTTCAATATGTCTTCTCTCTTCATTCTTGTTCTGCCACTTTCAAAGGCACCTTAAAAGTCAACTGTTCTCCTGTCCCTCAATCATTCTTCACAAATGTTCAGATGCACCCAGTCAGCCATGCTGGGGGGGGGGGGGAGGAATTCTGAAGTCCAAGATATGAAAGGGTCTGGCCAGCCCTGGGCAGGCACTGCAAGGCTTCTGCTCTGTTTTGTGTTCTTTTTGCTGTGCAGGCATTGCAAAAATCTAAGATGCCTCAAGAAAAGGTTGAGCTGAGCCAGTGATCCCTGGCATCAGTGGAGAACGGACAGAAATTGCTTCCCTAGTCTTCAAAGCCACCTCATGCCCACAAATCACAGTGCTATGGGCCATTCCAAGACCAGCATTATTACTCAGCACTTTTCAAAGAAATAGCTGTGTTAGTCAGTGTCAGCATATTGGCAGAAGAAAGCAGTGTGGGGGTTCAGAAACAGACAAGCCAACATATTGAACCACTGTTATTTTTTACTTTCATTTTAGTCTAACCATCTGCAGATCAAATACATTAAGGGTGCCATATCTACAGGATCTGTTCCTGAGGTTTCACATATGCACTACCTGAAAAATAAAACAAAATCCAGTAATACATGTTCCTAAGGTGTATTACTAGGACTGGCCATTAGATGGAACCAGAGATCATACTAAAT
Source organism: Phrynocephalus guinanensis (assembly GCA_037367245.1). Classification (NCBI taxonomy): domain Eukaryota; kingdom Metazoa; phylum Chordata; class Lepidosauria; order Squamata; family Agamidae; genus Phrynocephalus; species Phrynocephalus guinanensis. The sequence goes on from CM074738.1 coordinate 12,359,991, forward strand.
AGAAATGTACTAGATCTCTCTGAGGAGAAAAACTTCTGGTGAAATTTGAAACAGAGAGGTCACAAGAGCGGAGGGGGAAGGGAGGGAAAAGGCAGCTGTTTCTGGTTTCAGAGAAGCTTCTCTTGCAATCAGGAGGGCAAGAAACCCAGTCTACATGGGCTCTATGTCTCAGCCATGCACAGACACCAAATAAAATGAAAGTGCTTCATTTATCCGGTACTTCTGGCACCCACGTGGCGGGATCAGGGAAGGCTTGGAATGATTCCCCTGTAGATAACAGACATCTTGACTGGGATTCATAAGCAGAGCAATAGGACTATCACACTGTTGCTTTCTTCATTTGCCAGGTCTTAGCCAGGTTGATGGACTCGGTCATGACAGGAATGCTAAGAGGTTAAAGCCTGTAAACTATTTTATACCATAAGATATTACAGAGACCTGGGCTATTAATATAAGCAGTACTCAGAAGCTTTGATCTTTACTGAAGCCCTTAGAGATACATTGGAACTTGTTGATGTAGCCAATTTCTGCTGTCTTTCTCTATGTGGGTATGAAGCAATTGTTTCCCTTGATAGGTATGTATAGATATAAAACTGCTGGGGTTTAAATTGCTACAGTTTTCGGGTTTCCCCTCTTTCCTTTCCCAATGTTATTATTAAGGATTTTTGTTTGTTTCTAATAATCTTTACTCCAGGCATTCCTTTAGCTTGATATTGTGCACATTTTTCTTGTTACATACGTGGCTCAGAAAGGTGCATGTTGTCCTCTATGGAGCCGGCCTCCTCTATTAAGTCAGCATGCCCCCAACCAGAGGTGTAGCAAGGGTTTGGAGTGCCTGGGGACAACCTACGTTTGTGTGCCCCTCCTGCTGCACCCACTGCATCGCACCCACCCAGCAACGTGGGCCCAATTCTGCATGCGTGGGATGTGCATGTGTGTAGGCGGGGGATGGATGGGAGAACCTTGTGTATGTGTGTGCACATGCGTGCCTTACATCTCTCCCACGGTGGCCTCAAGCAAGGCAAGGAAGAGGAGAAGGAGGAGGACACTGCAGCCACCCATCTACATCTCCCCACATGTCTGCCTGCTTGTCTGATTTGCCGCTCACTTGGTACACAGCAGTGGCGGTGGCGGTGGGGGTCCATTGCCAAGCCTTAGCCGGGGAAAGAAGGACTGCTGGTGGGAGTGCTCATGGCTTCCTTCTCCTGCTCCCCCTCCAGGCACCCCCAGATTGCTGCGCACCAGGCACAAAAGCACCCTTCTGCCCCCAATACACCCTTGGCCCCAACTGAAAACCAGAAGAAATCCAGATTTTTGTACCAGAAGATCCTAGCACAGTGTTGGCGAACCTATGGCACGGGTGCCAAAGGTGGCATTCGGAGCCCTTTCTGTGGGCACTCGACATCGCCCCTTCACAGCCACCTGTATTCAGGTTACATTGCTATACTGGCACTTTGTGAAAAATTAGTGGATTTTGAATTGCAGTTTGGGCACTCAGTCTCTAAAAGGTTCACCATCACTGTCCTAGCATGAACCAGAATAACTTTATCTAGGCCCTATCACTTCCAATGTGTCGTCGAACTCATTTATTTCCCATCCAACAACAATGAAGTTACAATTGTTAAATTCATTCTAAATGCTCAAAGACTCCATTCTGATGCTCTTAACGAGAAAGTATTTGTATTCCTTTAATGTTTTACATTTTATACAGTGGTACCTTGGTTTATGAGCATAATATGTTACAGAAGCATGCTTGTAAACCAATATACTTGTACTGTATATCAAAGCAAATTTTCCCATGGGAAATAGTGGAAACACAAATTATGTCTTCTCGGAACCCATTCTCCATCATTTCCTATGGGGAAATTTGCTTTGATTCCAGGAGCCGGCAGCTGGGGCATGTGGTGAGGGTTGGAGGCTGATGCCAGGAACCACTTGGCCTGCAGCTAGGGCCAGAGGCTATTAGCAGCCAGTGCCAGGCCCAAAATGAGTGCCAGAGGCCTGGCACAGCTCCACCACACAGCCTGGAGGCCACTTCCGATCCACACCGGGCCCAGTGTGGACCCACTGGGTGACCTGGAGGCCCATTCCAGGGCTGCTCCAAGCCCTGGAGGCCACTTCTGTTCACATCTGGCACTATCCCAAGATGGCCGTGGCAACAGTGAGGAGGAAGAGGAGGAGGAAGAGGAAAGCCAGGCTGTGATTGCAAAACGAGTACCTCCGGTGCTCGTTTTGCGAGACATTGCTCGCAAACTGAAACACAATTTTATTAAATTTTTGCTTGTTTTGCGAAACACTTGTAAACCAAGGTACTCATAAACTGAGGTATCACTGTATATTTTTATACTGCGTTTGTGAAGTCTTATGCAAAAATGCTGTGAAATAAATACTTTTGTAACACTATTTGCTATATATATACAGTATATATATCCCAGTGCTTTGCTTGCTCCTGATTTGCTCTAATTTGCTTCTAAGATGCCACCACTTCATTAAACTCATCTATAACCAAATGTTCGTGGCAATATTCTTCTAGTCTGTGCTCATGCAGGAAATCAAAAATGATTGCCCGTTTCAGCTCCGGGCATACTTTGTAACCTCCCAGCTTCTTGCCCTCTGCAACGCAAGCGATTTTTCTGAATCGCAAGCTGTGGGTGGAGAAGAATCTATAGCCAATAGCTCTGTTGAAACAGCAAGGGACTGACTGTACCGCTTTCCAGGCATTACATTTGCCCCTTCAGCAAACCAAACAGATTTATAAATCTTTCGGGGGAAAATAATTGCAAAACAAGACATCACGCATTCCAAGCATGAGGTCGTGACAATGCCTTTTAAGCTTGTTCAGCTCGGCAGGTGTTTTTGATTTACTGTTCTATTCCTCCTCTTGAACTCACAGTGAGTAGAAAGGGAGTAACCAAATGGAGACAATTTGTTTTTAGAAAAACACTGAAAGCCAGGAGTGCATTTGATGTGCACAGCTTCTGTGGTCTCCCTCCCAGGTCTTATCTCTGTTTAAGACAGGCTGTTACTCACTCATGTTATTGGCATGCACTTAAAGGAATTGAACTTGCTAAGCACTGAAGGTTGTAAAAAGAAACTTGGTGTGCAAGTCCCCTATGCACTGACACACCAAAGAAACCACAAAGAGCCGTATGCAATTTTCAAAGCTAACTTATTATGGTGAGCATTTTGATGGACTGCATCCCACTATCCCACTTCCTCAGACGCACCTAAGTAGGCTGTGGTCCACAAATATTAATGGGATTGTAAAGTTGTTGGTAGCTGCCTAGATGCCCTAAGTACATCTGATCTCACCTGATTTCGGAAGCTAAGCAGGGTTGGCCCTGGTTACTACTTGGATGGGAGACCACGAGGGAATACCAGGTGCTGTAGGCGCCTGGAGTAGGAGCTGGCAAGTCACTCAGTATTCCTGCCAAGAAAACTCCATGGACATGGGGTCACAAAGAGTCGGTCACGACTGTAACGACACAACACACACAAAGTTGTTGGTAGTAAAGATGCAACATGGATTGCTGTTATTTTTGCTAACAGCAATTTCTTTGGAATTACACCAAACTGCACCTCATCAAAGCACTACTTTGTATTTAAAATCATGCAAGAACCGAGGGCAAGCACAAATGAATGCCAAACCGCAGGAGGAACACATTCCACAGCAGATGAAAGCAATTAAAACACACCAGATTGAATTTATGAGGACTTGGCTATACTCTAATCTGCCTAACTGGTTATCTTTGCCATGTGTTGGGTAGCATTTGTTGAGTTTTATTTGCAACTTCCCATGCTGCCTGTACTAGTTTAAGTGACTGGGAGGGACTTTGCTGAGCTGGGGTGATTTTCTCTATGTCTAGCACTAACCGATCATCCCTTATAGCTTTTGAAATCCAAAGAGAGACCTACCTCTCTGCTGAGTGTTCTATCCCTCTCTTTCCTCAGTTGGTGGCAGTTGTTTATTGCTGTTGATCTGTTTGGTTAGTTGCTGGTATGTGTGCTATAAAGGAAGCATTATACCCAAATCTGTAATGTCGGGCAACTTTAAGTAAAGAAACATTTTTATTCTTCCTCCTACAAATGTCTCAGAGTGAGTTATTGGGTCATTAAGTGCCAGTAAATGAGAAAGGGGCTGTTGAAGCTATTGTCTTCTGTCTATCTATTCTATCATGTAGCAAAAAGGGAATTTATCTTCCATAGTGTTGACAAAACTTTTCACACCGTACCTTGTATCAGGACCCTGTGATCTAGAAGCTGAATTAAATATGTTGTGTTTGGGAGTGAGTCAACCACTTTGAACTCCCGCTCCTGCTTCTGAGTGAGCAGGAGCACAGTATTTATTTATTTATTTATTTATTTATTTATTTATTTATTTATTTATTTGGGGGGGGGAAGCCAATGCATAACCAAAGCTGTGCTGCTCAGACCTATGCACTATGCAGTTCAAGGGAAAGGGTAGTCATTTAATTGATTGCTTAACTAAAAGTTGATCCACTAGCTTGAGGGCTAAAATATAAACATGTATCTTCTTTCATGGCAAAGTCTATAGAAATGTCTGTTTTAATTGATGTTATTTAAAGCAAAGAAGTGGTTATTCAACCAGGGAGGGATGTTTCCCTTTGTTTTAGACACGGCTTCCCCAGGATGCCGTTGCCTGGATTTAATAAGGAGCTGGCTGCTTAGATTTAATATTACATCAACATTTCCTGATACACAGTTCCAGATGGACAGAACTAAGCAATAAACTAAGCCATAAGACTCCTGTAGGTGAAATAGGAAGAGAGACCCTGTGTTTCAGGCACATACTTCTCATGAATTTCTAGTTTGTTATACCGGAAACCTCTCAACCAAAACAAAGGTAAGGCTTCAGTGAATTGGAACCTGTTTAAATGAGTGTTGCAGGACAAATGTACTTTTTAAAAAGTGTCTGCAATGGCATTTTCCAGGTCTAGGTCAGGGTGTCTACTTTTTTGCTTGCACAGTGTTGTTTCCAAAACTTGGATGATATTGGCAACTTTGAGTTGTTTTGCTTCCTGCTGATTCTTCTTCACAGCAGGGCTTCCGTAACAGTGATTAGCAATAAAAAACAAATTATTCAAATTGGGCTGAGAGCATCCAACTCAAATGACAATGAGAAGGCTTGCTATATAAGTTGAGAAGGTTTGGTTAGACGAGCTTTCCATCCACAACCTGCCTTTATCTATAATCTTATCAAAATGAATGCAAGAGAAGGCCCGTATTCTTCTCTACAAGAGTACTTGGGCTTTGAGATCTTCTGGAAAGAACTTTCACTCGTTCCAGAAGCCTTCAGAGACAGGTTGGGGATGTGCAAGATAGCTTTCTCAGTGGGTACTCAGGAGTTGTGGAGCTTCCCATCAAAGGAGACACCCTAAAGGCCAATGACCAGGAGACAAAACAGGAGTCCATCAGCACCACCTTCTGTGTAGCATCCTGCAGAAAGGACTGAAGCCATTAGGCCACTATGTCCCCCAGCATTACCTGGGCTAGTCATCCTAGCCTCCTTGAAAGGGGCTGGACTCAATCATCTATAGCAGTGGTAGAAAACCTTCTGCACTCCAGATGTTTTGGACCACAATTCCCAGAATCCCAAGCCTGTATTGCCAATGACAAAGGATTGTGGAACTCAGGAAGATCAATCAAACCCATCTGACAATCTTGGAAACTGCATATATACTGGATGGTTTCTGAATAATTCATAATTTCATAATCATGTTAAATTGCTGATTTGATAGTCCATCCAGTTATTCGATGGGTATATGAGAGGATCAAAGTAAGGTCAATCTGAAATAATATTGCCTCACAAAATAAGCAGATTGCTACTTATCTAGATTTCCATCTTAGCAAGCTTCCACTTGAGCATGGAAATGTAAACACTGATAATAGGAGTAAATCAAATGAGTGAAGTATAAATATAATGAAGCAAAACACAGAATCTAGCACTAAGAAGTATTGACAGCCCAGAAGCCATCAGACATCATGTAGCTGCAGCAATTAAGAGGCAGGATAGATGAGATCATGGTGTGTTTACCCGTTGGTGATGTGTCTAGGCTGATTGGTTGGGTGTTGACCAATGGGAGAGTTTGATGGAGGAGCCTGAGTGGTTTTAAGGTTCAGCCCAGAACTGAATTAGTCAGATAGAGACTTATACTTACAGTCTGAATGCCTTAATTTACTAGAGAAACTGATTAGTGGCAGCGAAATAGCAAAATTTGAGGCTGTGCTTGTCAATAGCCTGTGAAAGGGCTGGGGGCAACTCATCGTGATGCTACGCATGGGTTTCTGTCCATAGATCCAAATTGGCAAATAACTGAGTGAGCAACTAAAGAACTTGGGGGGGTTGTGTGCATATATAATATGCTAAAAGACTAAATAACATGTTACTTTCATAGATTTTTACTTTTAACAGCTTTGATATTTTAAGAGATTTACTTTCTTTTTATTGTTCCCTTTAAAGCAATATACCATTGTGTTTTTAGAATGAAATTAAAATATTCTCTTCAGTCTTTTAAATGTTTAAAGTACATTTTTGCTGTATTATTTATGCTCTTGAATGTTGGATTGAACCCCAACTTAAGTTCTTGCCAGGAACTTCAATAGCTACAGAATAATTTAAACTTTTATATCATGGTGGGTCATTCTCATCTTTTTATTAGTATTAAAGCAATGAAATAATTTATTTTTTTTATTTATAGTAGAAGACACTTTAGAATGAGCCACATGGTCATCTGATCTCTCACTCTAAGAAACTAACCCTTCCAGGGATAAATGTCAGCTGTGATGGACCACAGAATCAAATTGCCAAAGAATGTTATAAAGTTTTATAGTGCTCTGAGGTCATTGTTTAAGTGTCATAATTTGTTCTTGATGTCTTCTTTTCCCTTTTGGAAACAAAGCAAGAGAAAAAGAATTACCAGTTGACTGAAAAGATGCAAACAACTCATCATATTTCTCTTCCTTTTAAAAAGCTATGCAACGAGGCAGCAACTACGATAGTTTTATGGATTTTGCATGAGTAATGTAGTTTGTGCAAGTTAAAGCAGATCATACATCATGTGCAACCAGCACAAAAGTAGTTCTTGCAGGTGAGAGAATATTACAGGAAGGAGGGGGGGGAAACACTTTTTCATTCTTATGTGAGGGACCGAGAAAAGTGAGGGTTCACATCCCTGGGGTAGATGTAAATTTTTAAATACTTTATGACTATTAACATGAAATAGGTGCATCACACTAGAACGGAAATTGTGCAGAACATGGCAAATATATTTGTATTGGATGCCTAGCTTTCTCTCAGCTGGCAAAACACAGGCAGTCTTGGAAGCTTTAGTCTAAGTTACTTTTCAAAGCTTTGAAACTTAAACCGCTTACCAGTTTGTTCTCTAGGTGCCTGCTATCAATGGCCCTTCCAGTTTCTCTTTGTGCATCTTGATCTTGAAACTGGAACAGACTAGCTTTCGTGCTGAGAAATGCCTTTAGGCAGAGGAAACCTGTCAAAGAGAGGACTCTGCTCTGTAACGTGGGGCATAAAGGAGCCTCACTGGTCCATCTCACCCAGTATTGTTGATGGGATTTGGGTTTTTAGGGTTCCCACTCCCAGAATGATCAAAAACAAGGGCACCTCAGAGCAGCCCTTTCTACCTTCACACTCCTCTCGAGCCACTCTGCTTGGAGCAGCAAGGAAGCCACTCTGGTACACTATGGGCGTCCTAAGGCTATCGTGGACTTTCAAAAGCCCATGGAAGGGTTATTATTTCCATAGGAGGCACCCTCTGTACAGCTGAATGAACGTCAGGACTTCCCCCTCTCTGAGTCTCTGCAAGTCTCAGATTGTCTTGGGACACGCATAGTGCCCAGGGGCATATCTAGGGGGGCAGAAGGGTACATCTGCTCTGGGTGCAGAAATCTGGGGTGCCTGGAGGGGGCGCAGGAGGAGGAAGCCATGCACCCCCTCCGCCGCCTCTGCCGCCGCTCATGTGGTGAAGCAGGCAGGCAGGTGTGCGTGGTAGCCATGGTGCCCTCTTCCTCCTCTTCCTCACCTTGGTGGGAGAGGTGTAAGGCACGCATGTGCTGTTGCACGTGCACGCACGCACAGACACAGAGACATGTGCCCGCCCTCCGATGCAGATGCATGTTCGCGTTCAGAGTTCAGCTCTCGTTACTGTGTGGGTGTGATGTAGGGGGGGGGCAGCAGGAAGGGTGCAAAAAACAAACTTTGTCCCCAGGTGCTCCAAATCCTGGTGACACCTCTGACAGTGCCTTGGGGTACTTTCACTATGGTTGAAAGCAGAGGGCACCCTAGAAGAGCATGAAGGTAGGAAGGACTGCTATGTAGCCTCTTCATTTGAGGGGGGGGGTCCCTCTCCAGAGTCTAGGGGAATTCTGGTAGTGGGACTCTAAAAACAAGAAAGCCCCATCCTTAGTGTTGATATTGATTGGCCATGGCACCCACTTTTAAGAAAGAACAGAGGTAGTAAATAAAAATAAATGCATGTGGGACCAAGGCTGCAGTATGTAAGTGGTGACAATGCCCACCTCTTGCCATCATTTGCGGCATTTATTTATTTATTTATTTATTTATTTATTTATTTATTTATTTATTTATTTATTTATTAGATTTATACCCCACCCATCTTCCCGTAGGAACTCTGGGCGGCTTACAAAAGTTGACAAAGCAACTAATGACACAATGAAAAGCAGTAACAGCATAATAGAACAGTGGCTAAGCAATTTAAAAACAGTAAAACAGTTTGCACCCTGGCGTCGCATACCAAGCCCAGCAACAGCCCTCTCGGGAGGGCATATAAGGAGGAGGAAGGAAAGAAAGAAAGAAAAAACTACAGAAACTCGCCAAAGGCCTCCTGAAAAAGCAGAGTTTTTAATGCTTTACAGAAGGCCAGCAGGGACTCTGCAGAGTGCACTTCGCTTGAGAGGCTGTTCCATAGAGACGGGGTTGCCACCGAGAAGGCCCGGTTACATGTAGATGTTTTCCGGGCCTCTCTAGGGGTGGCAACCTGAAGCGAGTGCGCTCACAACTGCCGGACTGGACGGGCCAAGGTTGATCGCTGGACGATCCACTCTGACAGGTAGTCCGGGCCCAAGCCATGGAGGGTTTTATAAACTAAAACCAGGACCTTGAATCTGACCCGGGATGCAACGGGCAACCAATGCAGACGAGCCAGAACCGGGGTAATGCAGTCGTAATGACGCACACCCACCACCAGTCTGGCTGCCACATTTTGTACCCGCTGCAGGCACCAGAGGAGAGTCAAGGGCAACCCCATGTAAAGAGTGTTGCAGTAGTCCAACCTTGAGATCACCAGCGCTTGAACCACAGTTCTCAGAGAGTCACCATCTAGGTATGGGCAGATCTGGGCAATTTGACGAAGATGGTAAAATGTGAATCTGGTCGCAGCAGCCACCTGGGATTCCAAGGTGAGCGCCGGATCCAGAACCACGCACAGATTCCGAACCATATCCGCCAGCTGGAGAGAAACTCCCTCCAGACTGGGGAGAGGGCCTCCATACCCAGATGGCGAACTCTCAAAGAACATAACCTCTGTCTTCTCGGGGTTGAGCTTGAGCCTGTTGGCCCTGGTCCATGTCAATACCGCATCCAGGCACCGGTCGAGAGTCCGAAGCATTTCTCATTATCACAAAGTCATTTGCTGTGTATGTGTTTCAAGCAGGGGTGGGGAAGGGAGGGAGCACAATTTGCGTACAACATTTTCCTGTTGAGGCACTTTTTTTTAAAGCATTGTTAAACAGAATGCTTCGCCTATGGAACATTTACTCTTCGTTGCACTACAGTTAATAAGGAAACAAGCTTGATATTCATGACAATCAATTGAAATCCTTATTCCCCCTAGTGTGTCTTTAATAGTGTTTTGGAAACCTATCTGGTTTTTAATTAGAGTCTGAGGAATTTATAATTGCTTTGCTGTCTACGAAGCCAAGAGGTTGTCTCTTTCTGGAGAGAAAGAAAAGCTCCAGAGTCAAGCCGCTTAAGATTCACCCTACAGATGGAAACAAAACAAATCAAAACAAAAATAGGACATGTAAATGTTCTTTTTCCATGGGCTTACAATTCCATAAACCTGCCACAAATCAAGGTCATGCAGGAAAGTAACGGTATTTCAAAGTTATGGAATGAATTATCTGTTTATAAGATGCATGGGCTTCACAGGATTTTAACATTATTAAGGAACTTCTACCAACAGACAGGAAGTTAGCACTTAGTATCCATGTACTCCAAGATGAATAGAGGGCCATTTCCCCACCCCCACCCCCGCATGCAACATTCACAACTTGAATTTTAACTCATGAAAGTACGGCAATTAACCTACCAGTAGTCCAGCTGAGTATAAGCCATGCAATATGTGAAATCAAATCAAGGTGACACTTCCTTTATCCAGGCACGGATTAAAGTTGGAATGGTGAAGAGCCTGGTTTGCTTAAGATTGCTTCTGCCGTTGTATATTGTCCAAATCCCAGTGTGCAAGTCAGCAAAACGTGTCTGCTCTTCTGTTTACCTTCTCATGCACCTTCCTTAGCCTGACAACCTTAGAAAGGTGTAAAGGTTAGGTTTCCTTGATCTTAACTAGTGTCTCCATATTCAAGCATGTTTAATTAAAATTCAACCCCATGGACAGGCCTGGCCAAAGATATTTTGCTGCCTGAGGCCAAGGACCCAGTGATGCTCCACCCCCTTTCCCACACATGCAAGTAAACCAAAGACACAGTCCCTCTTAGTACTTATAGATTCATAGAATCATCATAGGCTTGGAAGGGACCTTGGAGGTCTTCGAGCCCAAAACCCTGCCCAAGGCAGGTGACCTCACACCATCCTACTTGATGTGAGAAAGAGCATCAGGCTAGTTTAGGAGGTATAGAAAAGAGGCTGCATGATACAGTTTTATTTTTAAAAATATTGGGGAGCAATGGCCACTGGATTGGTGCCACTGTTGTCTGGCACCAGCTGCCCAAGGTGGTCACCTCACTTGTAGACCTATAGAATTGTAGAATTGTAGACCTGGCCCTGGCCATGAAAATGGAGAATGAAAATCTTATCACTGGGTAATAATTCCCTATTGGCTTTCCCCTGGCTTCATAAGAACATACTGTAAGAAGAGCCATGCTGGATCAGGCCAAAGGCCCATCTAATCCAGCTTCCTGTATCTGACAGTGGCCCCATCAGATGCGTCTGGGAGCACACGAGACTTCCCCCCCCCACTCTGATTTTGCCCACCACTTGTCTCCATGCCATTTTCTATTGATCTGTCTAAACTGATTTTATTATTTTATATTGATGCTGTATTTAATTGACTTATTGTTCATTTTTGTTGTATACCACCCGGAGTTCCTCCCAGAAGACGGGTGGTATATAAGCTCTAAAATAAATAAATAAAATATCTGTCTTCTGATACTACTCCCCTGCATCTGGCCCTTGAAGTACCCTGGTTATAAGCCTGGAGATTACACAACTCCACCATGGTTTGTAACCTGTGATGGAGTTTTCCACCAGGAATCTGTCCAATCCCCTTTTGAAGGCATCCAGGTCAGATGCCATCACCACATCCTGTGGCAGGGAGTTCCACAGACTAACAACACACTGGTCTCTTTGGGGCCACTGATTAGTCCTTACAAGCAGGTAGGCTTTTCCCCATTGAGAGTTGGGCTTCTCTTCAGTTCAAGCTTCTGCTTTGATCATCCGTAGCGTTAGTAACGTTCTGCTCTCTATGCATGGCTATTTGGGTTGTTGCTTTTGTTGCATTATTGTTATGTTATTTTGATGTTGCTCTGTTATGTAATCTTAGAATTGCGGGGCTGGAAGGGATCATTTCAGTCTGGAACTTCTCAAGGAGGCTCAGTGGGGAATTGAACTCCCCAACTTCTGGCTCCACAGCCAGATGCCTAAGCCAATGAGCTGTCCATCAGCTCAGCTATCCCAAGTGATGACTCTGCTATTAGTTGGGCAGGATAAATAATGTAAACAAAATAAAATAAATAATGTTGATTATGGCTTTAAAACAGGGGCAGGCAAAGTGGAAGCCTTCCATATGTTATTAGTTTCTCCACCATTTCTCATGCAAGCAGAGCCAGCCTGGGTGGCCTTGGGCAAGCTACTGGCACCCCCAGAAGAAGGGAAGGGGAAACCACTTCTGAGTACTCTCTACCTGGAATGTCTTGAAAATGCTCGTCGTACATCAGAAGTCACTTGATATCACATGGAGGGGGGAAGTAGCCCATTTTTTCACTTTCAGGAAGGAAGCTAGCGCAGAGGTTCATGAAAGTCCTGTTTTGATCTGAGGCCTCGTTTGTGAACTGCGGGTTTTTATTATCTTGTATTGTCAATATGTATTAAACCTTTGCAGCAGTTAATCACTGTCTTTCAGGAGAATGACACCCTTGGGCTACCTTAGCAGATACAGTATTTGCAAATTTTTGCATGGCTCAGGATCATACCTGGTAAAATTGAGGAAATAATTGAGAAATTAAATGCTTAAATTCCCCCCATGACAAATGATGTATATATTATTATTATTTATTTATTTTACTTTCTGAGTAGTTTTACCCCACCTTTCTCCTTGGAAAATGACCAAAGGCGGCTATTATCCAATTTCTCTTTGTATTATGTGTGCCTGCTGTGTTATACTGTACTGTACTTTGCTCTGACCTATGGTCCTAAGAGATTAAAAACATAGATGGGTGTTTGAGATGTGCATGGCATTCAGTCCATAGAATAAATATTTCACTTTTGGTTCATTTTGTTATTCATTATTTGTTTCATTATGTAACAAAACGAATAATGAACTGCCCCTTCTAAGAGAAATGAAACAAAATGAAATGGAAATTTCCATTTCGTTTTGGTTCGTTTCATTTGCCGGTGGTCTCCTACCTGGTGCTGCTCCTGGGGTCCTCCGTCCTGGCTGCAGGGAGGGTCCAGTAGCCTCCAGGAAAAAAAAAAGGGGGGGCACAAAGCCGACCGGCCTGTGCTACAGCTGGTAGGCGGGCCACGTGGTCAGCAGTAAAATACAATACAATACAATACAATACAATACAATACAATACAATACAATACAATACAATACAATACAATACAAGGAGTGCTGACCCAGCCCCAGGGGTGGCCAGGCCATGTGCTCTTAAGAAGGAGGAGGAGGAGGAGGAGGAGGAGGAGGAGGAGGAGGAGGAGGAGGAGGAGGAGGAGAAGAAGAAGAAGAAGAAGAAGAAGAAGAAGAAGAAGAAGAAGAAGAAGAAGAAGAAGAAGAAGAGAGAAGAGCTGACCCGGCCCCAGGGGCCAGGATCAGCCACCACCACCACCACCCTGGTGCCACCGCCTGGTAAGGACCTGAACCGGTTCAGATCAGTTTGGGTTCATATGATTTTTTAAAAAACAAATCGTACAAACCCGAAGCTGAACCGAACCAAGTGTGGGCCAGAAACAGATGAAACCGAACCATTGGACAGATTCCTGGAGGAAAAGTCCATCACAGGTTACAAACCATGATGGAGATGTGTAATCTCCAGGCTTAAAACCGGGGTACTTCAAGGGGCAGATGCAGGGGAGTGGTATCAGGAGACAGATATCTAGTCTCGTGCGCTCCCAGACTCATTTGGTGGGGCCACTGTGAGATACAGGAAGCTGGACTAGATGGGTCGATGGCCTGATCCAGCATGGCTCTTCTTATGTTCTTATGTTCTTATGTTCATGGGTTTTCTGTTTAGTGTTCACCTCTAATGTATACTTTTTCTGGAAGATAACATTCAGAATTCCCCACCCATCCAGATTATATCCTGGGATGGGAGGTGGGGTGGAATTCTGGAGGCTAGACTCTGGAAAAGGTAATTTATCTAAGTTCTCCTCCACATCACCCCCTCAATCTTGCCCACCTTTTTGTGCTTCTCTCATCACCCCATTACCTCTTTTCCCAGCCTCACTGTGGTAGAACTAAGAATTTTGCCTTCCTGCAAACCTCCCCATTCTCTGACTGAGAATGGGAAGATTTGCAGGGGCGCCTGGGAATGGAAAGAGAAGAATGATTCATGATTAATGCTGATTAATGGTATTAAATATTTATTCTATATATTAGATGCTGAATGCGTGTTGGGCCCAAGATCTCCCTGAGGAACAATCTCTGAAAACTAGTTGCAGCATATCATCTAGACAGAGTATATTATTCTTCAGCTATTGTCCCTGAGGAAGAGTGAGTGTTTGAGATGTGCATGACATTCAGTCCATAGAATAAATATTTCACAGCGGGGGGGGGGGGGGGAAGGTGCCCCCTTTTTGTCTGTTGTCAGACTTGTGCTGCCATAGAGATGGCCTGCTTTTAATATATTATCCTCTGCACCTAGCTTGTATTACAAGGTTGCTGTTGAGGGTAAAAGGATGTAGCTGAGGCAGGAGGGAATTATTTAGACTGGAAGTGGCGGCCTGGTGTTCTTCGGAGTCAGCGTCTGTCTCTCCCAGCTGGCAAGCTCCATAGCCAACTGTAAAGGGAACTGGGAGTACCAGATTTCTTTCTGATGGTGTACATACTCTTGAGTCACTTAAATAAAAAGCAAAGTGTTCTATCTATATACCACCCCGTAGCACTTAAAACATTCTCTAGGTGATTTACAGTTTAATTATGCAGGCTACTCATCCCCCAGCCACAAGCTGGGTACTCATTTTACTGACCTCAGAAGGATGGAAGGCTGAGTGAACCCTGAGCTGGCTACCTGGGATTGAACCCCAGGTTGTGAGCCCAGTTGTAGCAGGTGCCACTGTGTCGTGAGGCTCCACTTGGAAGAAGGAGGGAGAAAAAGGCTTAGGGCGTTTATACACGACCCCTAAGCTCCGCCGCAAATGGCTGCAAGCTCCGGACCTTAAAAATGTTTACCCACCAGCTCCAGAGTTTGCAGACAATTAAGTGCGACCCCGCCCACTTTAGCACGACCCAGCACACTTTTCTTGTACCTGCTTTTTGATGGTGAAAAATATTTGATGCGGAGAGTGCCTGAGCTCTCCTCGCTTCTTTCTGTTGTTTTTCTTTTGCCTCCGCCCCTTGAAGAGGAACCAGGAAGTAAACGGAGGTCAGAGCAACCTCCACCGGCACCGGAGGTAAGAATGCATTCTTTTGTCCCTGTCTAAGGCTTTTTTTTCTCCCTCCCCTCACGCAGACAGAACAAAGAAATGCAGAGCGGGTGGGGACGGAGGAACAGCAATGAACCCTCAAGATCTCTGGTCCAAATTTAAGGGACCAGCGGATCTTAGGGGTCGTGTAAAAAGGCCCTTAGTTAAGTGCCCTCACATGGAATCTGTGACGGCTGGAAGCAAAACATGTTATTTAGGTTTAAGGAGGCTTCACATCTAATTATTTTAAAATGTTAAGATTAGGAGAGATTGGGGTGTTGTGTTGAGCTCAACAGACTGCAATTCCATCGGCATTCCAACAAGCGTGTTGTCATTCTCCGCAGACTGAAGAAATGCTGTTCATCATTTTATTTTATTTTATTTTGAAAAACTATTAGTCCCTTCAAAGAGGAAGATACATTATTTTGCAAGCAATAAAAGTGATTATTTTTGATGTCAGTTGTGATTGGTGGCCTGGTGCTACATACAGTATCTTGAATCAAGGTATTTAATGGAAGGAACCCAAGAGGCAGGGGATTGAGTTGCTGAAAACATGATTCTAGAGCTCCCTCTTGTGGCAAGGGGGGATGCACACCTGTCACCTGGGAAAGATTATGCAAAAGCATCCTTGTTACAGTTCTTGGATGTTGGAACCATAGGCTGGCTTTAGGAGGATGACTTTGGAGAACAGCCAAGCCTTGTTCCACTTGCAAATTATTGCACAGGCTTTTGTGATTAAAAGTATTGTTTTCTCTATTAACCAAGAATACAGACGTTAATTTAGGCTGTGATCCTGTATACACGTACCTGGGAGGAGATCTCATACAACTCAGTGGGGTTTGCTATATGTATAAGATTGCGCCATCAAGCTACAATTCCCAAGCCACTGCGCCCTTACTGATTTTTATTCTGTATGACGTTACATGCTCATGTATTAACCAAGTCATAAAATACAGTGGTACCTTGTATAAAGGAATTAATTTGTTCCACATGAAGTTATCTTAAGCAAATTTTCCTTTATACAAATTTCCCATAAGAATGCATTGAAAATGGAGTAATCCCATTTTTATGTTGTACGGATTTTCCCCATAGGCGATTATGTTAAGCAAATATTCCCCTATCTCCGGAATATTTTATGTTGTACAATTTTATGTTACACAAACTGTTTGTTATACAAGGCTCCACTGTACCAGATAAAGGGGTTTGATTGTTAGTTGTGATGAATAACTTAAGTACCAGAGCTTGTTTAAGTTAAACTTCAGATGTTCATGCAGGACCAGCATCAATATCCAAAAGGAAAAGAGCAGCAGGGTTGGACCAGATGTGCCCTTAATGCCATTATCCACAGTTCAACTTCATATTTGCTAAGAACAGTACTACACCCACTCCCATTTCCCTGGATTTCACAGTCCTGTTGCTAAAGTCGGAGTTGCACAACTGCCCGCTTCCTTGCTTTCGTTAGCCTTTGTGCAACCTGACATTCTCTGGCCACAGGTACGACTAGAGTGGCCATGTACACATTGCCAGAATGAAGGGGAAATGCACCACCGAGAGGACTATATAAAGAATATTTGCATACCTAAATGGAGATTTAGAAATAATCATGGTTGTTTTAAGAATTCCAGGCAAAAATCAAGGAAAATAAAACAAAAAGAAAAGAAAAGAAAGAAAACCAGAGTAACACGGTGCATTTCATCATAGGGCGTTTATACACGACCCCTAAGCTGCGCTGCAAATGGCTCCCAGCTCCGGAGCTTAGAAATGTTTTCCCACCAGCTCCGGAGTTTGGAGACAATTAAGTGCGACCCCGCCCACTTTAGCGTGACCCAGCACATTTTTCATGTACCTGCTCTCTGCAGGTGAAAAAAATTTGATGCGGATAAGAGTGCCGGGCTCTCCTGGCTTGTCTGTTGTTTTCTTGCCTCCCGCCCCTTTAAGAGCTCCTTGAGATGGAACCAGGAAGTAACAGAGCTCTCGTGGCAAGTTCGACTGTCACCGGCAGGTGAGTAAAGGCTTCTTTTTTCCTTCCCCCCCCCCTCACGCCGACAGGAGCAGGAAGTGCTAAGGGGTGGGGACGCAGGAACAGAAACGAACCCCCAAGATCTCTGGTCCGAATTTAAGGGACCAGCGGATCTTAGGATCCTTATGAATATGAGAAGGGAGAGAAATATTGTGCCCCTTTTTGGCTTCTAATATGCATTTGTATTGCTTGTTTGTTTCAGTTGTTAAACTAAATCCCAGTCACTGATGACTATCAGATAACATTCCAGACATACTGTAATGCTGTCCCCTGGCTATCCAAAAGCAGCTTGGAGATCAAATTAAAAGGCATAGCCTGCTTTCAGGATTCCAATTTTCCCTGTTTGTTTATTCAATTGTTCTTAAGCACAGACCTTCTGTCAATTTTGGTTCTAAATGTTCTTCGTGGGTACTATCTGGCTTTATAATTGATAGGGGCTCCTTTCAACATAGTGTTCTGCTTGTAGTGCTATGCTGGCACCTGAGCTTTAGCTCTTGTTTGCTGTCACAACCAATGTTCAGATAGTGTCCTTAGCCAGATAAGATAAACAGCTAAAATATACTTCAGAGTACACTGTAAGCGGCCCCCCACTCCAACACCTTTTTCTTTGCCTGCCACTTGTACGAAATGCATGATAAGTACTGACTTGCTGAGACTACCAATGGATAGTGCTCTCTTTCTGCTCTTGAGCAGGTATGGGATAGGTTGGTAGGTCTGAGAGCCAAAATATTTACATCCAACCCATACAGCAGGCCTGGAGATGGCTTTAAAAATGGGTGGCTGAGGGACTACCAATGGTCCCAGCTGGATACTTCTGAATATGATGTATGAAAAATATATTTGCTATATTAATTTGTTCATTGGATTTAGGTACCACTAATCTGGCTATAAGGCCACTCTGGGTGGTTAATGTGGTCAATAGTTCAAATCAAAACACCCTGCAGAATTTGCACTTTGGTTAAATGCAAGCAGGGTTATTTATCCCTAATGTCTGAGGACATTAGAACAGCTCCAGATGAGTTATCTATAGGCAAATGTCAGCCTGATCTTGTCTTACCCAATCAGAGGCCATGAGGACATTCATTACACCCGGGGGGGGGGTCTGTCTGCCATTTCAGAGAGTGAAATAGCCTGTTTTTGCCATTTGTGAGAAGCCTGCCTATGCCCAACGCTTAATTTATTATTTACTGTATTTTATTATTTTATATGTTTTAAATGATGTGGTTATGGCATTTTGTCTACACCTCTTAGGGTATTTGTACACGACCCCTAAACTCCGCAGCAAATGGCTGCCAGCTCCAGAGCTTACAATTGTTTCCCCACCAGCTCCGGAGTTTGCAGGAAATTAAGTGCGACCACGCCCACCTAAGCGCGTCCCAGCACACTTTTCTTGTACCTGCTCTAGGAGGGTGAAAATCCCCAGGTCCGGATTTAATCTGGTGAGTGCGGGGCTCTCCTCGCTTCTGGGTTGTTGTTTTTTGCCTCCCACCCCTTTAAGAGAAGGGGCGGGAGGCAAAAAAAAAACAGAAGAGAAGGAATCAGGACAACGACGCGGCTCTGGGCAGCTTCGGAGGTGAGCCTGCATTTTTTCCTCTCTTTTTCCCTCCCTCCCCTCACACAGACAGGAGCAAAGAAGTGCGGAGGGTGGGGACGCAGAAAGAGCAATGAACCCCCAAGATCCCTGGTCCGAATTTAAGTGGCCAGCGGATCTTAGGGGTCATGTGAAAAGGCCCTTAGTTGAACCCAGAGATTCATTTGGAGTGGGAGCAACACTTGCAGCTCCCTTTATGGCAAAAAAATCTCTTGAGTCCACCTCTATCTCTCTTATACAGTACATATCTTCCAAGGCCAAATTTAGATATACAGAGACAAATACAGCTCTGGAAAATAAGAGCAAAGAAATTGTGTCATCTTTCCAGTATTGTGCACATTATTTGCATTATTTATAGTGGATTTACCCTTTTTACCCTTTCAATCTTTGGAGTTTGGCAACCTAAGGGGGTGGGCAAGGTATGGATTTGGCATTTGTCAATCCGTCAAATAACCTACAGCAAGATTGCCAGTTTATAGAGGGTGGTTATAAAGAGGCAGGTATGTGTGGCTGCCCTCTGTTGTAAAATGATTTTTCCCCTGTGAAATCACTGGGAGAGATTATCTAGAGTAGAGACGGGCATGACTAAAAAAAATGGTGTTTCGTTTGTTGTTTGTCGTTTAGGGGGTCCGTTTCGGTTCGTTTTCATTTTTTGTGATTTTTTGCAAAAAAATCGTTTTCGTTTCGTTTCGTTATGAAACGAAAAATGAAAACAAAAACAAAAAAATGCTGTTTTGTTAGCATTCATTACAGTTCAATGTATTTGCCGCAACGAAAACGAAATGCACAACAAAATTTCTGTTGTTTCGGATTGTTTCGTTTCATTTTGGAGACAAAATTTGTTTTCGTTTCGTTACGTAATGAAACAAAAAAACAAAAATGAAAACGAAAAATTGCTCGTTTCGTGCCCATCTCTAATCTGGAGTTTTGTGGTTCAGTGCCGCCTGAATCCAAGGAATCTACTTCAGCTTTAGATCAGTGTTGGTATTAGTAGTGGAGTGGACAAGGGTGAACAATTTGAACCTTAATCCAGAAAAGAAAGGGGTGCTTTTGGTCAGTTGAAAGGGAGATCAAGGAATAGGGATGCAACATGTACTGGATGTACTTACTCTCTCAGTGAAAAAACATAGATGTGGAGCTTGGGGGTGCTCCTGGTTTTATCCTTGAGACTGGATGCCCAGGTCTCAGCAGTGGTCAGGAGTGCATTTGCATGATTAAAACTGGTGCACTGGGTGATCTGATCTGGCCACTGTGACTCATTCCCTAGTCCAGTGATGGCGAACCTATGGCACAGGTGCCAAAGGTGGCACTCGGAGCCCTTTCTGTGGGCACCCGACATCACCCCTTCATAGCCACCTATATACAGGTTAAATTGCTGTATTGGCACTTTGCAAAAATATGAGTGGGTTTTGAATTGCAATTTGGGCACTCAGTCTCTAAAAGGTTTGCCATCACTGCCTGTGAGGAAAGGAGAAAGGATCCAAGATGGAGTTTATATGGTTCAGTTATTTGTCTCTCATTCAGGCTAGAATACAGACAATCAGCAAGAAACACTTTCTGTTCCTGTGTGAAAATGTTTTGCTATGATTTGTATAGACAACTATTTTGCAGGTGTCTTATCTGCTGGGAACGGAGAAGATGGAACTCTGTTGTACCATCCACGAAGTTTGAAGCCATAACATCAGTGCCAAGTTTTAATTAAGGAATTGCTGTGAGATGATCGCATGAGAACATGAACTATCATTAAAAGTAGCCCGATGATTGGACAATGAGTTTGATTGATGGACAAAGGAGGGGGGGTGATTGCTAAAGAAGAAAATGCTTTTAAGTAGACAATAAGTTAGTTACATGCGTGTGTGTGCTTTTTGTCTTGAATATGCTTCCATAGGTTTGCATAGAATATGCTAGGCATAGTTAGGCCACAATGGAAAGTGTAACTTAGAATTAGTGAGATAGTTTCTTTATTTTACTGATTGCCATAAACTGACTATTACCTGTATTTTTCAATTGACTTATTTTTCAATAATTCTTTACCTAAACTATTTTTAATAAAAAATAATAATTTTACAACTGGTTTGGTTTTTACCCAGGGGTGGAAGAGCTAAATCCAGTGAATTGGTTCAATGGTGACAGTTTGGCTGGTGTATTTTAAAAGTACACAGTCGGTTTAAGTATTTTTCTCAATCCCAAAGGTGATCTTAGGAAGCCTTTGAGGTAAGGCACCCAGAAGGTTCCTTGACACTGCCCTAGTCACTTCCTGGCTGAATTACTGTAATGCGCTCTATGTGGTGGAGCTGCTAATGAAAAGTTTCAGGAAACCAAAATGTGGCAGCCAGATTGTTGACTGAGACTGGTTATTACGGGGATCACACAACACCCTTGTTACAGTAGCTGCACTGGCTGCCAATCAGTTTCCAGACACAATTATTGAGTGCCTCAGCACTCAATTGTCTTGATGCATAACTTGGATTGCAGACAAGTTATTGTTAGGAAAAAGTACACTAGACATGGGTGCATTTCCCCCCTTACGTGTTCAGTTTTTATGCAGACCATATATGGAAATCCAGACTATTAATGTGTTCAATTTTTATGCAGAGCATATATGGAAATCCAGACTATATTCAGTAGATGGAGGAGTGAAAATTGGTGGAAGAAGCATCAATAATTTGAGATATGCAAATATTATCATCTTACTAGCAAATAGAGGTGGGCACGAAACATAAAACTGATGGTTTGGTTCGTTCTGTTTCGGGGGAGGGCTCAGTTCATTTTGTATGAATTTTTAAAACAAGAATTCATACAACCGAACCAAAATGAACTGGTTCAGTTTAACTGGATGGCAGCGGTGGTGGTGGTGGTGGTGGCGGCACTGGTGATCCTGGCGGTGGCTATCTCGAAGTGCAGCTCAATCAGAGTCTGGAAATACCTACAGTTGGACCACCATATTTGTGGGCTTTTTTGTTTGTTTGTTTGTTTTGAACTTGCAATTTTTGTTTGGTTTTTGGTTTTCTAACAACAGGAAGGCAAAACTTGATGAACATCATCACAACTGAGTAGAAAGACTGGCTTTATAGGAAAAGATGAGCACTGAAAGATGAATAAAACAAGTATTGTTCTCTGTAAAGGGGAAAAAAATCAATCTTGGTAGCCCATTCTTTGCTCAGTAGTCTTGAGGGCTATTGATTTCAAGGAGGAGAGCCTTGAGTTCTATACCTTTTTAGAAATAACAACAAGGTGAAGACATGTGGACACAACCCCTGAGGAGCTCTTATCAGCTGCACCAAAGTGCTTTTAGATTCCATCAAAGGTGCTAGAATGTTTCACAAGGAGAAAAGGCACAAATGTTCGCTTGAGTCTTACTTTAAGTGGAATGTGGGTGGCTATTTTGCCATCAGATCTGCAAGGAAAGATTAACTTGACTGGGTTAAAATACTGGAGGTCTGATGACCTAAGAAAGTGGCTTAAAAAAAGAAATGATGCGAGTGGGAGGATAGACCCCAGCAGCTCTGCCAAATTTGATCTATGGGGGGAGTTCCTTTTTTGACTCCATGTGAAAAAACAAAACAAAAGAAATATACTCTTATTTCAGAATGGCTCCCAATATAAACCCTCTACTGAGTGAAAGCTCTTTTACTTCACTTTAACAACCACCAGGAACTTTATTTGTTCTGAGTTTCCCATTTAGCAGGATTGCTACCCTTGTATGTACACATATTTGTGTGCCTAATTAGATGTCCTAAGCACATCCAATCTCGCCTGATTTTGGAAGCTAAGCAGGGTTGGCCCTGGTTAGTTCTTGGATGGGTGACCACCAACCAGGTGCTGTAGGCGCCTGGAGTAGGAACCAGCAAACCACTCCAGTATTCCTGCCAAGAAAACTCCATGGACATGGGGTCACGAAGAGTCGGTCATGACTGTCACAATACCACACACACACACACACACACACACACACACACACACACACACACACACACACACACACACACACACACACACACACACACACACACAACAAAATACATACACACATATGTAATTTCTGATTTGCTGGATTTTTACATTAAATCACAGGTCATTTCTGGTAATTGGCTAGTGATAAATTTGATTGGTTTAGTCTTCCTGAGAAATGGAAGGAGCATGTCGGATGCCATGATGCTCACGCATCATGTTGCTGTAGGTATAAATCATTTGGCTACCCTCAGTTACTCTGCATCCAGAATGAAATTATTGATTAATTAGCCAGCCTTGGAAGGAGCGGAAGAACAGTTGAAAGATTTTGCTTTGGAAGTACCTGGTGGGATTAGCTGCTTCTGTTGAAAAACCCAGAAAGGCCTGTTTTGAAGTGCAGGGTTCATTTGATTAATTAAGCAATTACAGTACACACTGCATTTCCTGCAGATTAATGGCCAGATGGGGAAAGTGATAGCTGGAATCTTTCTTTGCTTTGGGCTGTTGTGTCCAGCTGGCTGTAGGACAATCCTTTGCTAGGACTCCTATTATTGCTCTTAAATCATATTGTTTGAAACGCCTAAGGATAACATCTTCATTTCCCTTTTGACATCCATACTTGCGGCTAGAAAGGGGATATAGGAACCAGGGCAGAAGTTTCAAAACTTTTGGGTATCATCTCCCCTCCCTTCAAGTTTTGGGAAACCATCACACGTTCACCACCGATTCCACCTCCCTATGAAGAAAACTTTCTACAGTATGTGTAATTTAAGTGTAAAAATAAAATCCACCATATTTCTGACCTATTGCTTTGCTCTTAAAGAGCAATACTCAAAGGTTTCCTCTGGGGCCAAATTCAAAGCAAAGTGACCTGAACCACATCACACATCGTAATGTGTGGATTGGACTATAGCCATCCTTCCACTTTTACTCATCTACTGCTTGTAGATGATTTGTAAAGGATTTCATATCATCAATAAGAAGAAAGCATAATTCCTTTCATGGGCGAATTGGGAAGGGGACTGAAATTTACATTTGCATCTCTTTTTTGTTTATGATCAGGCTTCCATTCAATATGAGTGCTGTATATTGGATTATTGCACGCTTTGTGTGTGTGTGTTGTATTGTTACAGTCGTGACCAGTTCTTCATGATAGACATGGGCACGACCAGAAAAAATGACGTTTCGAGTTGTCGTTTGTCAGAACGGGTCCGTTTCGGGTCGTTTCCGTTTGTCGTGAAATTTTTCAAAAATTTGTCGTTTCGTTTGTCGTTTGTTGTTTGTCGTTTCCACCGCGATTTAGCGCGATTTGACTTCCCAGAGCATAGGGGTGTCCCGCAATCAGGGCCAGCGCTAGGTGTTTTTGCGCCCTAGGCGGCAGGCGGGGAGGGGGGTGGGTGGCGGGGGGCAGGTGCTGGCGGGCAGGGGTGGCGGGGGGTCATGGGCGGGCGGCGACAGCAACAGGGGGGCGCGGGCGGGTGAGCAGGTGGGCGTCAGCCGCAGGCAGGCCGCAGACCGGTGGCGGCGCAGGCGGACGGGTGAGTGGGCAGTTAGGATATCACTTAGGATAGAGGTTCTGTTCTTGGCTTCCACCCCAAATGTGTGTGTGTGCAAGCAAATTGAAGTTGGGAAAATAGAAAATAAATGGTAATATATATATATATAATATATTTTTTAAAATAAATCCACACCTCCCACTCCCACTCGAACCTCCCCCTTTATCCAATATCAGAAAAAAATCCTCACAAACTGCCAGAGAAGAAATAAAGAATAAACTGCTATTCCCTTCAGCAGACAAAGCTGCAGGGAATCAATGAAATTATTTTCTAAATTCAATTCCCTCCCTCCCTGCCTAACTTAAATCCTAAAGCCTCCAGTCTCCCTCCTCAATCTCGATCGGATCACACCAGCACCAGCAGCCAGCACTCCTCCCTCAACCACATCCATACACCCGACTGCGATTTCTGGAAGGTGCCTCAGCTTTTTATGCCCTCCGAGACATCCAGAAGTGTCAGTCAAACACCTGGCGATGCCATTGGTGGAATGGTTCAAAAAAATTTGCATGGTCCCATCCCATACCCAGCCCAAATGGGCAGGTCTAAAAAATAAAATAAAATAAAATAAAATAAAATAAAATAAAATAAAATAAAATCAATACGACATTTTATTGCTATTAAAAACCCACTGCTGCTACTATTAAAATTCAGGCATTTAAAATAAATAAATTGCACATGTTTCTGTGGTGATTTGGTGTGTTTTTTGACCATGATTTCAAAAGAAAAATTGCGGTCGCCATTTTGGATCTCCCCCCACCACATGGCATGGCAAGACGACAAGGATGACCCCCCCCCAGCCTGGTGCAAGCAGCCCAGGACAGGAGAAGAAGGGGGGAAAGGCCGGGGACCCCCCAGAAACCACCCCTCTGGTAGGTGGCAAAACCTCAGGCAGGCATATTTTCGCCTGCTTTTTTGGCCGGGAGTCGGGGTTTTTTAAAAAAAACTTTTAAAACTTTTTCTGTGCTTCGCATTGCGCGATCGCCGCGATGCCACAAACGAAAACGAAAAACCCGACCAAATTTTTCTTTTTTCGGTTCAAGTTCGAGTTCTGACGGCTTAATTATCGTTACCATTTCTGTTACGTAATGGAAATGATAACCGAAAACGGAAGCGACAATTTTGCCGAGTCGTGCCCATGTCTACTTCATGACTCCATGTCCATGGAGTTTTCTTGGCAGGAGTACTGGAGTGGCCTGTCAGTTCCTACTCTAGGTGCCTACAGCACCTGGTATTCCCTGGTGGTCACCCATCTAAGTACTAACCAGGGCCGACCCTGCTTAGCTTCCGAAATCAAGCGAGATCGGATGTGCTTAGGGCATCTAGGCAGCTATTAGATTGCCCCTAAATAAAGAGTCCCTGTGTCACTTCTGTCTTTTATGCAAACCCACCTGACTCGTCCACAATGAGTGTGCATCTCAGCACTAAGCATGCGAAGCCAGAAACTCTTTAATTAGTGGCAATCTGCGAACACAGGTGATGATATTCTTCCCCTTACACTGGCATAATTTAGAATAGCTTTTTAAATGGCAAAATATCCTTGTATACAATGTTACACAATTAATACCTACAAATGTTACTAAGATTATTTCCATTAAATCAAATTATAGTGTGTGTGTGTGTGTGTGTGTGTGTGTGTGTGTGTGTGTGTGTGTGTGTGTGTGTGTGTGTGTGAGAGAGAGAGAGAGAGAGAGAGAGAGAGAGAGAGAGAGAGAAAGAAAAAAGGAATTAATTATATATGCAAATAGGACTTATATAGTTTGAGTTTCCTGTTGGAACTGCTGACATATCTGATAATAAATTGTTCTTTATTATCAGTTAGAAAGAGAAGTCAGATGCTTGATGGGTAAAACCCAAAGCCAATGAAACTACACCTCTATGAGTCCATCTGTGCTGTGTGGTGCTATGTACTATGATGGTTGCCAGTTTTCTTACAGTGAAATTAAGCTTGCTTGAATTTGTTCAAATCTGGGATATTAATAAGAGGATTAGAAATATATAGCCTCTAAAGGATGTGACAGATATTAATGCATCCTTTCCCTAGACTGAGAAGAGCTATTTAAATGCCTAGCTGCTCTTGTCAGAATAAAAATTCATCAGCTTGACTGTACTCACACCGGTTACAGAATAATGGAACTGGAATAGTTTCATCATTCCCTGTAAGCCATTGCAAGATTCTCAATGCTGGCTATTTGAAAATTCCTGATGAGATTCAATGCTAAGGTTTTTTGTTTTTTTTTTACAATAATGCAGCATAGAACTTGATATAAATTTTCAACAGTGTGGCTGAATAAAAACATTTAAGAGGAGACGCAGCATGAAACTGAATTGATCACACGGACTCTTTTAGATTCCAGACTGTTATGGACATTGGGGTCCTGCCCAACTTTCAAGCTGAGTTGCAGTCAGGTAATTTGTTGCAGGTTGCGTGGGAAACAAGATAACTGCATTGCATGTCAGGGGCATGAGGATGGAGACTATCTGAAGATCCAAACAGCAAGTAAATCAGTTAATGGAAATGACCTCCTTATGTTACTTGGGTGCCATCAAGCCAGTTCTGACTTACAGCAACCCTTGTCAAGGTTTTCTGGGTAGAGAGAAGTGATTTTAATGTTCCTTTCATCTGGGGGCATCACTGCCAAGCTTGCCCTAGGCCACACAGGCTGGTTCTTTATGCAGGAGGCGCAGTGGGGAATCAAACCCCCTGACTTCTGGCTCTGCAGCCATAAACCCTTAATTCACCAAACTCTCTAGCCAACTACCCCTTTGTGAAATGGTGCAATAAAAATATTCATTAAATGCAGTCTCTATTTCTGTACACGAAAAATACTGTAGAGTAACAAAAATAAAATGTAAAAAAAAATGATTCATGCTCCCCACCCCCCAATGTATGCCTTGTAGAGTGTTACTGAAAAGGTACAATGCAAATAAAATCAGCAGGGTACCTTTCACAAACAAATGAGTGTATTGTAATTAGACGTGGGCACGAACCAGAAAACCCATGGTTCAGGTTCATCTGATTCGGGGCCACCCTTGATTCGGTTCGGTTCGGGTTTGGGTTCATACAATTTTTTTAGAAAAATTTGTTCGAACTTGAACCGAGCCTAACTTGTTCAACTTATCAGTGAAACGATCTTTTTCTCGATCTAGGTAAAGTAAGATCTATTATTTTAGATAACCTTTTTTTCAGTGTGCACAAATGCTGGTAATTGTTGTCTTGAATGCTAGCCATCTCACATACAGCTTTTAACAGTCCCTAAGGACTTTAAGTAGGCTTGTGGTGGTATGTGAGGATGCTAAAGGATAGTGCTTTGTTAGATCAGTATGAAATATAGGTCGATTACCATGAGTTTGATCATTACCTATGCACAGTTGCATGGAGAAAAATCCCATGAAGCTTATATTTGAGCAGACATGTGGAACAGCATGGTTAGGGACCTATTAAGGACACTCTTTCACTGTAAATAGACATAATTACTGAATGATATCTCTTACCTGACATACTGTATGTTTTATTCAATTGCATTTAATAAGCAGTTTGCACCAGTGGAAAAAAATTGGTTGCCGAATATTAGAGCTGAGAGTTAAGAGTTAGTGGATTGAACTATGGGATGTAGCACTTAAGGGAGTTGGATAAGCATGTGCAGGTGAATGTCATTGCATTGCACTTTCTACTTGGGAAGGGGAAGAGTGAAAGGAGCAGGTACAGAGTAGAGTCAAAGTATAGAATCATAGCCTGATTCAGTGAGTTGGAAGAGGCCTGGAAGGCCATTGAGTCCAGCTACTGCTCGATGTAGAAATCCAAATCAAAGCAGATCTGACAAATGTTTCTCTGGTTTTATTTGAATGCCTCCAGTGATGGAGTGCTCACTACTAGAGATGGTCACAAAATGATTTTTTTTTCTGTTTCATTATTTGTTATTCATTTTGTTTCCAAATGAAATGAAAAATGAAGTGCCCTTAAAGAGATGAAACGAAGCTAAATGGAAATTTTCATTTCATTCCATTTTGTTTTTCGTTTTTATTATTATTCTGACTAGCCCCATTTTCAGCAATTGTCAAAATAAAAAATAAAAATGAGCTCCAATCAGCTGGCATCGGTGGAAAGAATAATTATTTTTTAAAATGGCCAACCAGCCTCCTCTCGGGCCAGCTGGTCAGTGGGAGTATTTAAAAAAAAAAAAACAACAACAACTACCAACCGGCCTCCCCGTGGGCCAGCTGGTTGGCAGGAGTAAAAATAAAAATAAAAAAATAAAAAATAACACCAACCGGACTCCCCATGGGTCAGCTGGTCGGTGGGAGTAAAAAAGAAAAAAAAAGCCAACCGCCCGGCCTGGCCCCAATACTGTAATAATAATAATAATTTTAAAAAACAAAAATTGAAACAAAATGAAATACAAAACAATTTTTTAAAAAACAATCATTTTGTAATAAACAAAATGAAACGGGGGAAAGAAATGAAAAAA
Source organism: Phrynocephalus guinanensis (assembly GCA_037367245.1). Taxonomy (NCBI): domain Eukaryota; kingdom Metazoa; phylum Chordata; class Lepidosauria; order Squamata; family Agamidae; genus Phrynocephalus; species Phrynocephalus guinanensis. Next base: position 12,388,714 of record CM074738.1, read on the forward strand.
GAAACAAAAAAGAAACAAAATGCAATTTTGTCATTTTGTCCCCATCTCTACTCACTACTTCCCAAGGTTATTAGTTCCATTGTTAACTGCTCTGACAGTTAATAATGTTTTCCTGATCATCAGCCAAAACCTGGTTCCCTGTGACTGGTGCCCATATGTGTCCTGTATTCCGGGATACTTGAGACCAGATCCTGCCCCTCCTCTGCATGACTTCCTTTCAAGTATTTGAAAAGTACTACTGTGTTTCCCCTCAGTCTTCTTTTTTGGGAAATGTATCCCCAGTTTTCTATCTAATGTGGAATCCAAGTACTGTATCTAGGCCAGTAACATGGTTCAATTTACTGCATGCATACCAGCAGATACAGAAGCTACTGTTGCCACTCATCTGTTTGTGTGCCTACTGTGAGGGTTCTGTATTCAACCTGACACTTATATCTCTTTCTAACTAAACCCATTCCCAAACTGGTGACTAGAGATGGGCACGACTTGAAAAAAAAAATTTTGAGTTGTCGTTAGTCGGGCCGGTTCCGTTTTGGCTCGTTTCCGTTTTTCGCGAAAATTCGCAAAAATTAGTCGGTTCGTTTTTTCATTTTTTCGTTGTCGTTAGTACTGGTTTGGGGAGGGGGTAGCGGGCTCCTGGAGGGAGCTGCAGGAGTCAGCCAGAGCCACAAGTGACGGACTGGCAGACTCTTTGCACCCGCTGTGTCTCACGTACTTGCATGTAGTGCAATGCAAGTAGATCTGGCTTAGGGTTAAGACAAGTTAGCGCAAGGGCTAGGGTTAGGCTAGTTACGGGTGAGGTTAGGGTGAGTATTGGGGTGCACCTCTGGGTGCCTCTCTGACCCACTTAGAAGGACAGTGTACTGGCGTATGGGTTAGGCTTAGGGTTCGGGTTTGGGCTACGATTAGTGGGCTGTTTATGCCCGATTGGCACATCCCAGAAGTCTCTGTGGTCAACCTGGCCAAGTGGCCATGCGATTGGTGGAAAATTTGCATGGTCTACTCCCATGGGCGAGCCCATCATTGCAAATTTGCAGGTGTAAAATAATAAAATAAAATAAAATAAAATAAAATCAACGGAGACTTTTTTTTGCAAGAAAAACCCACTGCTGCTACTGTAAAAATTCAAGCATTTAAAATAGCTAATTTTCGCATGTTTCTGTGGTGCTTTGGTGGGGTTTTGGGCAACGATTTCAAAAAAAATATTGCGGTCGCCATTTTGGATCCCCCCCCCCCCGCATGGCAAATGGATGCGCCCTCCCAGCCTGGTACAGTCAGCAAAACCTGGCCATGCGATTGGTGGAATGGCTCCAAAACTTTGCATGGTCCACTCCCATGGGCGAGCCCATCATTGCAAATGCGCAGGTGTAAAAAAATAAAATAAAATAAAATAAAATAAAATCAACGGAGACTTTTTTTGCAAGAAAAACCCACTGCTGCTACTGTAAAAATTCAAGCATTTAAAATAGCTGATTTTCGCATGTTTCTGTGGTGCTTTGGTGGGGTTTTGGCCAACGATTTCAAAAAAAAATTGCGGTCGCCATTTTGGATCCCCCGCACTGCATGGCAAATGGATGCGCCCTCCCAGCCTGGTACCAGCAGTGCAGCAGTAGCAATAGCCAAGGAGAGGGGGGCGGGGAAACCCCCCCCCAAATAAAACACCCTTCTGGCCTGGTAGGTGCCCTCAGACAGTTTTCGCCTACTTTTAGGGCCGGGAATCGGGTTTTTTTAACTTTTAAAAACTTGTTTTCTGTGCCGCTTGGCATTGCGCGATCGCCGTGATGCAAGTAACGAGCACGACAAATCAGTCCAAATTGTTCGTTTGTCGGTTCGAGCTCGAATTCTGGTGGAGTAATTCCCGTTTCCGTTTCCGTAGAGTAACGGATACGAGTAACGGAAACGGAAACGGAAATACCGCTAAGTCGTGCCCATCTCTACTGGTGACAGAATCCTTTCCCCTGATCTCACCTCTCCTTCCCCCACCTCTATTGCCTTCTTCTCCTTTCCTGCCTTTTCCTTTCCACCAATCCTGGCTCTGCTTTCTGAGTCTTTAACCCCTCCTTCTTCTTTCTTAACTGGCCCTGGCTTTTCCTTTCTCATTCCCTCCTGGACTTGGCTGCAAAGATTATAATTAGAGATGGACATGAAATGCTAAAATGGCATTTTTTTTTGTTTTTCATTTGTTTCATTTTTTTGTTTTTTGTTTTATTTTTTAATGTTACAGTTGATTAGCCAGCCCAGCAGGTAGGCACTTTTTAAATTTACTTTTTTACCTAGTGTCAATCAGCTGGCCAGCTGGCCCATGGGCACGTCAGTGGTTTTTTTTTTTTTTTTTAAGAATATAGTGCTGACCAGCTGCCCTGCAGGGTGGCTGGCGCTTATTTTTATTATTTATTTTGACAGGTGCTGAGATCGGTGCTTGTCAAAATAAATAATAAATGAAAACAAAATGGAATGAAATGAAATTTTCTGTTTTGTTTTGTTTCATTTTTTGAAAGGGCACTTCATTTTTTGTTTCATTCTGTAACTAAACAAAAAACGAAAAACGAAATGAAAAAAATTCATTCCATGCCCATCTCTAATTATAATTGTCCACAGGAGGGGCTGATGGCACTCCTGTGGAAGAAAGTTCTTCTCCACCCCCTACTTCCATGATCAAGCAGGGGCTCATACCTTACTGCTCTACCACAGCCCCTTCTGTGTTTGCAGGTATGTGCATAAAGACTTGAGCTGGGACTGAAGTTATGACTAACTTATCCCCAAAGTTTGAATGGGAGCCAAGTAGGATCCATCTGGGTCCAACCATGTGTTTTGAAGTTACTTGGCCACAGATTTGTTTGCTTGCAATTTATAAAAACTCCAAATGGGTTTCAATCACTTCAGCACGTCTGTGCTCATTTTTGAAATCTGCAATGAGAGGATTTTGTATAATAGTCATTGGAAAATTGGGGAGGATGTTTCTTGTCATGTACCTAAGCAAAGGGTGACCAATTTCGGAGAACTCTAACCCAAGGCTGCACAATCCCCTGCTGTCACTGCAGCAAATTTAGTGGCAATAGGGATATGAGACAGGCATTAAAAAAGATTATGGTTACTGGAATCCTCTCACCCACCCCTCTTCTAGCTTATATTTTAAAAAGGGAAAAGTTTTTTGCCTCAATTTAAACATCTTAATGATGTGGGAAGCATTTTAACATTTGCACAGACTAAAATGCTTATATTTCTGCTACATAAACTTAAGGTGTGTGTATTAGAGATGGGCACGACTTAGCGGTATTAAAGCACAAGCAAGCGGCACGGACGGCACAGGAAAAAACTTTTAAACTCTCCCCCCACCCATTCCCGGGCCAAAAAAGCAGGCGGAAAAATGCCTGCTTGACTAAGGGCGCAGGGCACCTACCGGAGGGGTGGTTTCTGGAGGGGGGGTCCCGCCTCCCCCCCGTCCTGGGCAGCCGGACTCGAGTCGCCATTTCGCCATGCCATGCGGTGCGGGCGGGGGATCCAAAATGGGGCGGCAAACGCAATATTGTTTTTGAAATTGTGGTCCAAAAACACACAAGCACAACAGAAACACGCGAAAATTTATAAACTGCCAGATTTTTCACAGTAGCAGTGGGTTTTTTCTTGCAACAAAATGTCTCTCCTCTCCTCCTCTGTCCTCCATTGATTTTATTTTTTTTATTTTTTTACACCTGCGCAATGATGGGCTGGCCGAGTGGCCAGCCATGTGGGAGTGGACGACCATGCAAATTTTTGGAGCCATCCCACCAGTCGCATGGCCACTTGGCCATGGAGACTTCTGGGATGTGCCAAAAAGCCCCCTAAAACCTGCCCTAGCCCCCCTAACCCTAACCCTAACCCTTGACTCCGTACCCATACGTCACAGACTGTCTTCTTAGTGGGTCAGAGAGGCACCCAGAGGTGCAACCCACTAGCCCACCGTAACCTTACCCGTCACTAGCCTAACCCTAGCCCTTGCACTAAGCCACCTTAAAGCCAGATCTACTTGCTTGCATTGCACTACACGCAGCAAGTACAATTCCCTTCTGTGTGAGACATGGTGGTGCGGGAGCCTTGTGCAGGGAAGGCATGACGCTATCACTCTCACACTGGTCTCACTGTCTGCACATTATGTTATGCAATATCCATATGGCTATTGCATAGCATTTTGCAGCAGCAGCAGGTGAGGAAGGGAGACCCCCATGTAGAGGGGTCTCTTGGAGCCTGCTTCCCCTTCCTAGTGGGTGAGGATAGGAGGCACCCACGGGTGCCTCCAGGAGCCCACTTTCCCTTTATAGCGGGCCAGAGGAGGCACCCACCCCACAGAGGTGCCTCCAGGAGCCCGCTCCCCCCAAAAACCAGTACTAACGAAAATGAAAAAACGAAAAAACAAACCGACTAATTTTTGCGAATTTTCGTGAAAACCGGAAACGAGCCGAAACGGGACCGGCCCGACTAACGACAACTCGAAAATTTTTTTTTTCAAGTCGTGCCCATCTCTAGTGTGTATTTATCTGCACATGTTTAGAAAAGAGATGTTTTTTCTCCCTTTCAAGGAAGAAGGAACATTCTTTAGAAAGTCAGATTTCCGTAGACCATGGTTGAAGGGATGTTTTCTGCATATGCCATGTCTAGGATGGTATACTGTTGCTGGATCCCACTGCTTCTACTTCCTCCTAGACACTGCACTGTGCACCCTGAGAACTTATTCTAAACAGATAAGAACCCTTCTGGAACAGGATTTAAGCAATTTGGAAGACAGTAATGGGATAAGAAGGGAAGGAAGTCTTCATTCCACTGGGATTTTGTACAGATGGAAACCTGGATGTGGAGACTTATTCTCTTGTTCTAAAGTTCCCACTGGTTTAGGATTCACTCTGTTTCTGTTTGTGCTGCTGCTGATGTTGACCAAGCCTAGCTACTCCCAGTTTAATGAGATTTGAACCAAACCTTTTTTGCATATTGATTTTGCTTTAGAAGCAGTCAATGCCGATTACAAATGTCGATTATTGATAAGATTTTGGGGGCACATCTGGCTTTTAAACCAGCCAATACCTTCTGTTGTTTGTTTGCTTGCTTTAACACACAGGCAGTGAGCCTTTTTGTATAAATCAATAAATTACCCTCATTCCACTCTAATTTCGGAGATGCATGCAAACAGTGCAATTATCCCAAATGATCAGGAAACAGCATCTGTGATTTCGCGTAAAAATGATAATGACACACATCTACAGATGTATTGATTTCCCAAATGCAGGACTGGCTCCCCACCTCCACCCCCCCTACGAGAGTGCCAGGGCAGACAGTGCTCAGGACTTTCAATATATGTAATACTTAACAGGAGAAATTTTAAAAGTGATGCCTCCATGGACTTCTGTCAAATGCTAAAACTTACTGTGCAACTGTATGCATTCAGTGGAGCACTGGTCTAGGTGAGTGTTTATGTGTCATTGTTCTTTCCACTTGTTTAATGCCAGGTTCCTGGACCAATTTTGTTGTTGTTAATGTAGCTCAGGATGAGTTTCATACAAGGAAGAAACACCTTTCCAATTCTGCCCCTTCCATGCTTTCAAGTATTTGCCAAGCCATGCTGACCTTGACTGCTGCTACCAGGCCCATAAGTAGGGTCTGTGTCACCTGGGACAAACATTGGATCTCTACTGCCCCCCCAGCTGTGAGGCATGGAATAGTACAATGTGCAAATGCTATTTTGTTATTTTGGCACATGCAAACACTCCAGCGCAGTGCCTGGGACACATGCCTCACTTGCTTCCCCCCCCATCACCATTGCAGTCCTGGCTGTTGCTACTATTTTAGACATTCCTCCTCTGGTTTGAATTTTTTAAAACCCATTCCAGTGCTGGGCACAGATTCAGTCAAAGCAATCTGGACAGAGAGATAGGGGGTATTTTGTTTTCCCTGTTTACATATTACAGTAACCCCCGTCTATCGTGGGGGTTAGGGACCAACCTGAACTATGATAATTGAAAATCCGCGATATGCGGATGGAGGTCAGGTCGGGCCTGGGTGGGACACAATGTTTAAAATGTCTTTAAACAACGGTGGTGGTGGTGGCTCCATTGCTGAAAGTCATTTTAAACATTGTGTACCACTTCTCCCCACCCACCCACCTCACATGTGGGAGCGGCAAACAATGTTTAAAATGACTTTCAGCAACAAAGCCAAGTGCTTGGCTCCGTTGCTTAAAGTCATTTTAAACATCGTGTGTTGCTTTTCCCCACCACCACCCTGGGGTGTGGAGGAGCGACGAGTGATGTTTAAAATATACTGTTGTGTTCCATAGGCCTTGTAGATACCTGTGTTACTCCATTTTCCCCATGTCGCCATGCTGGCCTGGAGGTAAGGGCAGGGGCAGACAGAAGTCGTGGGCAGGTGGGGGGGATGTCTCTTCGCTGCTCTTTCACCACCTCCCTGGTAGGGGATTATTTGGATCCCCCCTTTCAAAACCATGGCCCACAGGTGCCCGCCCACGCATAACATTGGTGGCGGAGGAGCAAGTGGTGCCCTCTGGCACTCCACTACTACCACAACCCCTTTGCTACTGCTGCCAACCTAGATAAGAGTGTTAGCTCTTATCAGAAGATTTCTGTGTCTGCAAGAGGTCCCAGAACTGATCCCCAACAGTTACCGGGATGGTAATGTATATTAAGATTGGAAAACAAGATTAAAAACAATGTTAAAGCATTTAGTAATCTGTAACTTAAATTATCCTCATCCTTATCATCACTGATTATAACAATGGCATACAGTACTTTTTAAAAATATATCTAAAATGAAGGTCTCTTACCCAAAGCATTAAAGCAGATGGCTTAAAATTCTTCATACTGTATATTGTTTATGCTTCTTTCTTTCTCATTCTCTCTATGTGAAGGAATATTCATTAACAAAGCTTACATTGAATTTAAAAATACATTTTATCTTTCTTTGTAATGTCTTCATGTCAATATGTTATTAGAACTCCTTCCTTATGCAAAGAGTTAGTTACCTCATTTGCTTCCTTGATACAAGGCAACATCTTTTCCAGTCCTCTGAGAAAACATTTGTTATCACTTTCACAAATTTTGGCTATAAACAATCTTTTGTAGGTAAAAACAGGACAATATTTGTCATGTCCCCAAGTCCTATTAAAAAGGCCCGCCTGCAGAATGAGAACAATATTGTTGTCAGCAGAAACTGCCACTAATTAGGGCGTTACTGCACTTCCTTGAGCAGCAACTTTTTATTTTGCATCTCCTTATGTCCTCCTGTGGTCATGTGGTCGCTACAGCAGTTCAGCAGTCCACACTTCAGAGGTTGCTTAGCAATCGGATTCCCCGTTCGCACTTGGCTGAACCACTTTAAATTACGACAGGGAAACAGCAAAAACAGGGGGGGGGGGACCGAAAAAAAGGCAATGTAGTATGTCCGCAAATACAACCAAATCGCTTTAAAAGGGGGTGCAGGAACAGATTTTAAAAAAACACCACTGCCAATGGTCGTCGCAAGAAAAACTGACACAGCAGTCAAAATGGATGTGGCCAAGGGGGCTCTTCAGAAAAAGTGATTTGAAAAGTGGACAGTGATTTTTCAGGCAATTTTTCTTTAAGGAAAAGGTGTTTCAAATCTTAAAGTGTGGTAGCCGTCTTAAGAGACTTCCTTTTTCCATTTCAGGGTGCATGCAACTGTTACACAATGTGCCTGATGCAACCTGTATCAGGCATTGGAAACAGTTATTTTACAAATAATCAAAAGCTTCCTATCCCTTGTTTCCATCTCTGAGGCTTCCAAGGGTTTCCTTTCGCCCCAGGGAAGCCTTGGAGCTGGCAAGGGAAGAGGGAAGCCTTTAATATTCAAAAGGTGCAGCTGGATTGCCTTTGGCAGCCTTAATCCCAGCGGTAGGGACCCTGGCAGGGATTTTTTTTATTTTTGAAGGCTCCCTTCCAGCCCTGAGGCTCCCAGAGTCTTCCACAGGACAAAAGGGAATGCCAGGAAACCCTTCGAACCTATAATGGGGAGATAGGAAGCTTTTAATTTCCCTAAATTAAATGTTTCCAGACCCTGATCTGGATTATGCCAGTTGCAAAATCACTCAATAGGATTTTGTCCAATGAGACAAAGTCATATGCATTCTGAATTTTTTTTTAAAAAAGAAAGTGTTTAATCAGTAGCAATCTGGTGCTATGGATGATATCATTCCCACTGTGCAGGCAGGACATGCGCAATACAGTTTTGGACTGAGTGTTAGAAGGTAGTTCTGAAGTGCTTGGAGTTGTTTTCCCAATCTTCTTCTTCTTCTTGGTTCAGGATTTTACCGAACCCTAACCCCTGGTGTTATTTATTTATTTATTTATTTATTTATTTATTTATTTATTTAGCTTGTATGCCTCCCACTATCCAGAGGTCTCTGGGCAGCTCACAATCAATACAAACAATTAAAACATCAAAATTATGGAATTTATGGACCAGCAAGCCCAGGGATCTGTTGCATGACCTGTACATGAAGCAAAGCCACAGTGCCATCGAGAAGCTCTCTGCTGCCTTTCCCCGAGACGTGGATGCAAACAAGCAGGGTAATTAGCTGAGGAGACATTTTACTCAGAAGAGAAAACCCATTGTGATTCCAAAGAGTACTGAGAATGCAGGGAAAGGTGCATCATGAGGAGGAAATGAAACAGGCAGAGGGAAGCTGGGAAACACTCTGATGTTCATAAAGGATGTGACGCAGCACCATCTTGTGGATTCTGCAAATATCTGTTGTGTGCCCAAGGCAAAAACAACACAAGCGCACCTTCCATCTTGCAATTAACAAGATACCATTCAGAATACTGTATACCAGGGGTGTATACCCTCCCTCAACAGAGGTGGGGGGCTCCGGCATAGTCTAGCTGCTACTTACCAGGCTGTACTTTCCACAGTACCCAGGCAAATCAAGGAGCCTTCACCACCAGGTCACAGCTAACGACCCATTCTTGATGGGTTTCAGCACCTTAGGCCAGTGCTCCCCAACCTTTTTATCCCTGCGGACCGGTAAATGTTTGATAATTTTTCCGTGGCCCGCTTGTTTTAATTTAATAATTTTAATTTAATTAAAAGGCCCCGCCTCCTCCTCTCTCTCTCTCCCCTCAGACCGGCTGCTGCACGTGCGTGCGTGACCCCTCCTCGTTCGCCCCACCCACTGAACCCCCCTTCCTCCCTCCCTCCTCTCCCCGAGGGTGTGAGACCCCCCTCCCCTCGCCCCCCCTCCTCCTAACTTTGGCCTCGCAGTCGGCGCAGTACTTGTTGTCCTCCTCCCAGAGGAGCTTGGCCAGGATGGCCTGGTGCTGCTCGTTCTGCTTCTGTGCCTTCTCCCAGCACGAGCGGGTGGCCATGGCAAAGGAATTGGGGGGGGGAGGGTGGCAGGGCAGGGTGGAGGGGACTGGGGGGGCAGAGGAGACCAGGTGGGGTGGGGGGGGGGGGGGGGGAGGGAGGAAGGGAGAGGGAGGGAGGGTGGCCTCAAGCAAGCGGGCGGGCGGGCACGCCCACGGGGGGCGTGAGAGAGAGAGAGAGAGAGCCAAGGGGAAGGATGAGGGTGGTGGTGGTAGTGGGGGGAGAAGGGAGTCGGGCGGGCGCCCACCACCCTTAAGAGCCGGAAGAGGAGAACTGGAGCTGAAGCCGGCAGCCTGAGAGCAGGAGGAGGAAGAGGAGGAGGAGCGGGCGGCGGCGGCGGCGGCACTTCCTCCTTCCTTCTGGCCCGGTCACGCCGGCCGCGAGTGGAGCCCCGGCGAACGCAGCCAACCAACATAGGCTGCCGGGAAGTCAGGCAAGGCTGGCTGCAGGAGGAGGAGGAGGAGACGCGGAGGGCACCCTCACCGGCGGCCTCAACCGGAACGACTCCTGGCGAACCGAGGAAGAGGAGGAGGAAGGGGGGGTCGCCATCCGCTCGCGGGACCTCCTCCACCGCCAGCAGCCTCCTCTTTCCCAAATGGTGGCCGTGCCCTCCTGGCAACAGCCCCATCATCCCTCCTTCCCGCCCCGCCTCCATTCCCGGTTCCCCAAGTGCCGCCGAGACCATCCCGATTCCGCTTAACCGTTGCTCATTTCCTCCTCCTCCTCCTCCACACACACACAAACCCCCCTCCCTTTTCCCTTCTCTTGGGGGAGGTAGGGAGGCGAGCCCAGATGGATCACACCCACCCGCTTGCACACACACACACACACACACACACACACACACACACACACACACACACACACACCCTTTCCCCTTCTCTTGCAACTGTTTATTTTACAGGGCTCTTGGGGCAAGATCGCTTTCTCTTGGCCCGTAATTTTTAAAAAGGGGGGGGCATGTATTCTTCTACGCTCGTCCTTCTCCAGCTCTAAAACTACTTGGGAGGGAGGAGGAGAGAAAAAAGAAAGCAAGGAGAGAGGGGAGGGGGAGGAAGGGAGGCGAGCCCAGACGACCACACCCACCCGCTTGCGCGCATGCACGCGCGCACGCACGCACGCACACACACACACACACACCTTGAACACGATTATACCGGGCGGGGGGGCAGGTGTAGAGCGCACCAATATTCGCCCGAAATTAACGCAACATCGTGGGGGCGGGAGTTGGATGGCAAGGACCCTCCAGAAAAAAAATCCAAGCCGGCTGGAGTGGAAACGGAGAACGAAAAGATGACCAAAGATGTCCTCATGTTTCAAGCTTTCCCTTGTCCTTCCTCTCTCTCTCTCCCACCGCCGCTGCCACCGCCAGTAGCACCACGACCACCACCCCTTTGGCTTTTCTGGATGGCGCAGTGAAGCGAGAACACATGGACGCTAGCACGGGCACAAACATTAAGGACTGCAGGTATAGGCTCTCCAAAGGAATGGGAGAGAGCGTGCTGCCGACAAGACCAAGCCTGGGAAAATCAGCCTCGATTTCCTCTCCCTTCCCTTCCCCGCCTGCCCGTTTCCCCGCCTTACCTCCTCCTCCTCCTCGTCGACGTCGTCGCTTAATGTCCAAAGGGAGCAGCCCCCCTCCCCGCACTCTTTGGGCAATAGGCGGGGTCTCTCTTTGCAAACCAATGACACAAACCCACACGGACCAGCCTCGCCCCCTACAGATACTCTTCACTGCAAATAGGCTTTCTCAGGGGATTAGTGTATTTTGAAGTTCCTCGGGCGGCCCGGTGCCGATTGGTCCACGGACCGGCACCGGTCCGCGGCCCGGGGGTTGGGGACCACCGCCTTAGGCCATTGTTTACCTTAAGGCCATGGACACTAATGTCTCCCTAACGAGCCTATTCAGGCTTTGCTCATCTTATGAGCCAATCAGACAAGGGGACAAGAGGTCAAGCTGACTATAAGAAAGTCTCTTGCACTAGCTGTATTCAGACCGATGAAGCTGTTTGGATGAACAGCGAAACGTTTCTATCTCTCAAAAAAAAAAAGAAGTCCAGTAGCCATGACTCAACTCCCAGATACCAGGGGTGGATTAACCATTAAGCACAATAAGCACGTTCTTAGGGGCATCAAAGGAAGAGGGGGGGCACCAAAGAAATTTTTCATAGTTGGATTTACCATGGTCCATGGTCCATATGGGCCAATACTACAAATGGTGCAGCTGAACCAGGGTCCAAAAAAAGGACCCCAATTACAGTAAATGAAAAAATTACATACAGATATATATACATTAATAACAAGAGCATTCAGACAATGTAGTCCTACTCCAAGGGTTATGAAATCGAAGGGGGATAAAATTCTCCCTCACACACATAGATGACAGCAGGGGAAAAACTTTGTATGCAGTCAGTTGTCCACTGAGAATGAGACTGTGTAGAGGTGCTAGTAGCTCACTCAGCATCCAGCATGCCAACAGGCAACATGTGCTAACATTGTAACTTTCTGTCAGGATCTGGCTGGCTTACATGTGTATACACAAATGTTTCCTCATGAAATCACTGGGACCACATGGTGATTTACACTTTTTAAACCATATAATTTGAACATGAGGCCATGGTTGTTTGAAACAAATCATTACTTAATTTGTTGTATATTAGTCCAAAGGTTATTTCCCTGTGCAATATCCGAGTGTGTGCTGTGATTTCTCAATTTCTCGATTCATCACAAGATAAGCTAATATTGGGTGCACGTTCGCTGTACTCCTCTGCATTATTCATCTGAAAGCACTGCTCCTAGGGTCCAATGGCAAATGGGAAAGAATCCGTTTACCAGATTCACCTTGCGAAATCAAGGTGAACTATAAAATGGAGGACTCGCCACTAACTTTCCTCAGACTGATGAAGCGGCTTGGATGAGAAGTCCACTTGCCATGACTCAACTTCCAGATGTCACAATGTGTGATACATGCCTTGGAGCTCTCCAACTATATGGGGCTGCCACTGAAGATTGTTCATTATTAACTTCAGTTTGTTCAAAAAGTGTTAGCCTGCCTTACATGCTGATGGAAGTACATCCAGAGGAGAATATACAAGCTACAAGAGAACCATACACTGGCACTCACTCACTTTCTCGACACAATTCCAAGTGTCAGCAGGAACTTCTTAGCCTTAAACAGGTTAAAGGGTAAAAATTACTCAGGCTACAGTTTTGCCCAATATTAAATTGGTTGCCAAACATAGCAGAGCCTTCTTAGTGGTGGTACCTGTATAGTGGAACTCCCTCCACAGAGAAGTTCCCCAGTGTTTCTCTGTCAATGACTTTAAATCCTATCTTTTGGTTTTGTTTTTTTCACTATGCATGATAGGGAAGTTATAGGAACAGCTGAGGTGAATTGATGAGGTGCTGGGTGCATGCTGGTTACATGGCCAGACATGCGATCGGGCATAAAATTGATGTGCAACCTGCACTTCATCAGTCTGTTACATCTACTTTCACACATTCCCTTCTCTGTGTGTGTGTGGTAAAAATCAACAGGATAAGTTGCTGACCTTTAAACTTAATCCAGAACAGACCTGTTGAACAAAGGGAAGGTATTATGTCAGTGTTTACATAAGCCCCAACTCGTCTCAAGTTGAGACTAACAATTGGACTTAACCCAGAGTCGGTCTCAGGAATTTTTCTGGGCAGGTCTCAGGATCTCTTTAAAAGATTTATATTTTGGGGCACCACATGTGCATGAAGTAGAGGCTACAACTTCCCTGAAGGATCGCCACTCCTGTAAGCTTTGACCTAGGGTTGGGTTTACCAGTGGGGAGCTTGTGTAGGCCGTGATTTCCTTACCTCTCTGATTTAGCCCCTTATTCTGCCATGCTTGAGGGGTCTGGGCTTAAAAAGAAAGTCTGTTGGCTCATTGCACTTGGTGACTATTTTTTTGCTTCTTTTAAAAATTGTTCCAATATGTTTGTATATATTGGCACGGTGCCATAACACAGTGGTATCCAAAATTTGGCCCTCCAGATGTTTTGGACAACAACTTCCACAGCCCTTTGTCATTGGCAATCTAGGCTTGGAATTCTGGGAATTGTGGTCCAAAACATCTGGAGGGCTGAAGTTTGGACACCTCTGCCATAACAGAATTGGCCATGAAGGGGAACTAGAGGGTAGTCCATTTACTTATTCATTCATTCATTCATTCATTCATTCATTCATTCATTCATTCATTCATTTACTTGGGGCTGGGATAATGACAATGCAAATCATGAACAAAATGTCCAGTGCAACAAATTGTGTGCACTGGTAAAAATGACGGCAGCTTGGCTGCCCAGATATGACAAGTGCATTCCTTTTCCAAGGCTAAATATGCTTACGTCTTTCCTGAGAAGTGGCGTGGAGTGTTCCACTGGGCTACCCAGAGAGCATGGAGGCCCAATGATAGCCTACTAGCAATGGCGTAGCTCCCCTGCCACCTCTACATACCTGTATTTTCTTCTGCAAATAACCTTATCCTGAGTTTTACTTCTCCATCTGATACAAAATTGTGGTGGTGCTCTTAGAACTGTCCTTGTCTTGATCTCCTCCAGATCGGTATGGAAAATGGGCCCTGCCAATGAAAGTTTTTTTTGAAACTGATTTCTAGTTCAATAAACGCTTTTGTGAGGGAACCAAACACACAGCTTTAATTCTTTAGACCATTAATCTATTGTTGTTTTCTTAAGGCAGTAGATAAAAGTTTCAACATATGAAGGCAAGTGTTGGCTGAAAGCTTAGATACTGAAAGGGCTTTTTATTGTTTGCCATTGATCTGCTGCCTGCAGCTGTAACTGAGAGAGAAAGGATTTAACTTCCACTATCAAAGTCCTTGGAAAGATCCGTGACGTGCTTTATCAAGGGCAGCATTTTAGAAAAGTGTCTGGAAGTCACAACTGGTGCAAAAGAACCACAGATCTTCTCTTTTGCAGAGGAAGAAGCAAGAGGACACATTTGTACTACTATGGCCACACACATGTCTTTCCATTTCCATTGGGTCTGGACCTATTTGTGCCCCAGCTCTTGAGTCAACTGGCATTGTCTGGTATTGTTCAATGGAGCACCTGGGTAGGGTCGGAAATTTGTGCCTCCTGAGAGAAGAGCCAACGTGGTTGGCCTTGGACAAGCTGTACAGTCCCAAATATGCCTCCAGAAGAAGGGAATAGGAAGCCACTTCTGAGCATTCTATACCTAGAAAATCCTGGAAAGGGTTACTACATGTCATAACTGAGTTGACAGTAATGTACATCTTAATTCTTATACAGTAGGACCCCGGGTATCCACTGGGGATTGGTTCCAGGCCTTCCCGTGGATAATGAAAACCGTAGATAAGAGAGAACACCTGCCCACCCACCTCCAAACTGCTGTTTTCTGACAGTAGCTTGTTTTACGACTGCTGTTTTGAGATAGTAGCTTACTTTATGGCTGCTGTTTGTGACAATAGCTTGCTTTACAGCTGCTTGTGACTATAGCTTGCTTTGTGGCAGCTGATTTATTTATTTATTTATTTATTCCTCTGCCAGCAGTGGATAACCGAATTAGTGGATAATGAATCAGTGGATACAGGGGTCCTACTGTATGTGATTTTACCTGAGGTTAGTGTTATGGAAATCAGTAGGACATGTTCTTGAGTTGACCTCCATGGTTGGCATCCCTAGAGTTATTTTATTACTTATACTTCCCTGTTTGTTTTTGGACAACTATTTCATTTAACCAAGTCTCTGTCTGTCAGTTATGCATTTGGATTGGAAGATGTGGTGTTAGTAGGGTAGGGGCATGATTCTGTTCAAAATATGCATCGCCTAGGAGCATAGCTCATGTCAACCAGTGCTCTGATAAATGTAATTCGTCATGAAAAGTGCAAATTGCATCTCAGGGCAGGGTGGTCTATTTGTGCATGGGACAGTGGGAATATGTCTAGCAGGCCATTTTAAGTATCTCAGTTTCCTGCCATTTTTTCCAGGAAATGGTAAAGATTTGGGGTCAAAGGGCTTCAACCTTGAACACTTTTGGAAAAAAAGGTGGCTGCATTAAACCAAGTGGGACTTGCTTCCATGAATAAGATTGGGCTGTATAGGCATTAAGAGCATCTGCTTTCTTATACACACACAGACACGTTATGTGACCCCTCATTTGGCCCCTTGTGGTCATGACAGACCAGAAAGCAGTGAAGAAAGGAAATAATTATATATAGAGAACTTTCCAGAACTAGTTGCCACTTGTGTTCCTTGTGGTGGAGCAGAAGTGGTGGAGCAGAAGTGCACCATGATGAAGGCACTTTGTTAACCTGGTCGGGTGGTGGTGGTACTTCATCACTTTAGCACCAGCATAATTCGCCAGTAAGGTTCTGGCTATGGCATTGTCAAGCTGTGAGTTCTCTTTTTCCAAAAGGGCAGTTGGACTAGCATCATAAAATGAGGAAAGCCGGTTGAAATATCTGGCATGGAGGAATTACGAAGCATGATGGAGGAACAATCTGCGTCAACCCATGGAAATTGGTTCTATGGTTGGGTGGTGGCTACAGCATGCAAGATTGTAGTCCATCTGTACATCAACCAGCTCAGTGGTAGAGTACCTTCTTTGCTCACACACAGGGCCGGCACTTCCATTAAGGTGAACTGGGCTGTTGCCTAGGGCGCCAAAATGGAGAGAGGGCACAGGCCAGCCTGCCCCCCTGCCACCGCCCCGCCGCTGGCCACCGCCGTCCGTCCCCCCCCGCCCACCAGCCCCCTGTTGCTGTCCGCCCATCGTTGCCCATTGCCATCTCCCCGCTGCCCCCTGTTGGTGAAGAGAACGATAAGGTTGTTTTTCTTGGAAGCTGTGTTCTTTTAAGAGCCCCATTAAGCCCTGCCAAGTTTTGCCTTCTGAATCTTTTATTTAAAAAAACCTCTGACAATTTAATTGGTGTCTTCTGCGGTGAGAGTGCCAAGCGGAAAAAGCAAAATGCATCACACAGAGATGAAAGGAGGAGATCCGTCCATAATAAAATGCATTTTAATGTCAAAGAGCTTCAAAAGAAAAATGAAGAGCACATTTGGTTCTCACAAATAATTCGTAAACCCAGCATGGAGGAGACATGCTGGACTTTCCATGGCGCTGATGGTGATCCTGTTTTTGAAAACATTTGTCTTGCTCTCCAGAGTGAGGTCAGAAGAAGGAAAAGGAAAAGCTTAGTCATACAATACAATGAAAAAAAATGTACAGCGATGGCAGCATAGAACAAATCGGAAATCATCAGGGCGAGTTCCTAGTGCCCACCTACAGCTAGTTTGCACAACACAACAAAAGCATTCTGGGGGCATCCCTGGCAATCATTGCCCTTATTGCTTGAATAATGGTAGGCAATGGGAGGGGGGGTTGCTTTTACCAGAGAGAAAGAGAACCAGAAAAAAAAACTAAAATCTACGATAATAATAGGAAGAAAAAGAGCCTGTTAATCTTTTACCAGAGTAGCTCCAGGACTGAGATCTGTGAAATTGCATGTAGAAACTAAGGAGACCCAAAAGGGATATACACAACTGACATGGATTTTGTTTTATTAAATGGAGTAATTATATTTAGTGGATTAAAACCTGTCAGTTCCACCGATACCATCTTTAGTTAGAACATGATAAACATCCTCCCTAGAGGCAAACGGGAGAACAGGCTGGGACGTTCCTTCCCCCCCACCCCCAGTGCTTCCAGGGAACACCGTGTAGTGTATTTCTTTGTAAACCCCACCTGCCCCATTTTGTAAGAGTTGTTGAAGGACAGGGAGAAAGCTCAGTTACCTGATTTGGGGGAAGTAAAAGGATGAACTAGCACTAAGAGTGGGAAATAGACCCTGGAACAAGAAAAAAAAGATTTGGGGAGGAGAGAAAAGAAATGATCGAGGGTAACAAGAAGAGCACCAGGAGGGTATTAGTACTGGTACTTCTGCTAGTTTACAAAAAGCAAAATCAGAAGTCATACAGAATATTTGAGTCGGATGTTAATCCATGGCTGGAAAAAAAAAAACAGAAGACTGGGCTGACATATCCCAGGCTACATACATGAATGAACTATCTCAATCTTTTGGTGCATTAATGCTCCAAAGGGAATCACTATTGTCAGTTTGCAAGGATAACCAATGGGTTTGCAACATTTCACGAAGCAGTGCCGGTGCTTCATTTGTTTTGGAGCAGCAAACAGTCTGGTGTCGCTTCATCCGGCCGTTCTACCCATTCTTCTCCCAGAGTGCTGAATGTTAGATGTTTTCCTTCTACGTCATCATGAGATGGATTCGTGCTAGAGATTGGCTTTGATTCAGGAGGCAGGCTGTTTGGCCTGCTGGTTGGGAAAGGAGCCTCTCCGTGCAATAGATTGTGCTGTTGGTCACCAGATGGAGCTCCAGTGCTGGACAAATACTGTTTTAACCAGCTTGCAAAGCATGGGATCCTCTTGATCTCCAGTGCGGCGTGTTGTTCTTTCCGGCCGTTTTCACCAGCAAGAGCTTTGCTCCTGATCCTTTGTGGCTCTGTGGATTTTTCAGGAATCAGTTTCACAGCTGCCTCTTCCAGTTCCCTTCTGGACTCCCTTTCCTCCATTATTCCTGCAGGAATGCTGCTGTGCCTATCCCCTCTGAGGCTGTTTCCATAATCATGTGTTTTCTGCGATGGGGGCAACCCAGTATCACAGTTGGTTTCATGGACGTGATCTTGGCTTAATTTTGATTTTGAGCAGGGCAGGTTCTTCTGTTGGCCCATGACTCCCTCTGGGAAGGCGCCGAGATGTTCCTTGTGGTTTTTACCCATCCTGAAAGGAAAATTAGATTGAATGCCAGCTGGAGAAGGAGCATGCCGGGCATGCTTTCCATGGCTGCCCTCTGAATAGGCTGTGCTTACCGTCTCTTCCCATGGAGGAAATCTGAACTGAGGTGCACTTCCCAGTGGGGCCGGTCTGCCTTCCTTCATCACTGGAGAGTCATCTGCACAACACAAATGATCTGCAGGAGAAGGTCCAGTGATGGTTTTGTCTTCCCCTGGATAATCTTTGGAATATTTTGCTGTGTCTGGGTAATGTCTTCTTCCTGCAACATTGACACTGGAAACGGGGGCACTCACACGTGTGCTTTTCCCAGTATCATCAATATCATCATCAGACTTTCTTCTGAAGTCTGTAGAGTAGGCATTAAAGTAAAGGGAGGTTTCTTTCTGGGAAGATGGACCAAGCATTGGAGGGACCCATGAGTTTCTTTCCCCATACTGAGATCCCCGTTGGGACAGAGAGGTGCTTTGTGGTGGAGGGTTTGACCATCGATTCTCCATATACTGATCTTTTTGTCCAAACATACCATTTGTATGATATGGGATATTTTCCACTTGCTTCAAATACTCTGTACCAGGACCTAGTGTACGTTTTCCTGGGGTCCACTGGTTAATTTCTTCATATGGCAAATTCACTCTTTCATTGGCTGGTGTTTCTGTGGAATATCCTTGATGCATGTGGTGTTGAGCTGGATTTTTATACTGTCTATCATCATCTAGCAAATGCTTTTCATAAATCCATGGATCTTGGCTGGGGTATGGTTTGTGCTCCTGTTGAACACCTCTGCGGTAGGTGTCCTTCTGCATCTGATTTGAAGGCAACACTGGAGAATATGATAGACTTTCCCTTTGGCCTGTCACAGAAGAGTCTTCTCTCTCTTCCCATGTCCTGGGACTATTGGGGTGGCCATTTTGCTGGTAGGAGTTCCTTTCAAAGTAGATGGAGTGTCCCCTTGGATGATCAGAATCTAATGAGTACATTGAGTTATACCTAGGAGGAGTGTCTTGAAATGTCCAGGAATTCTCTCTGTTGCTCCACATTCGATTCTGTGCAGATGGAAATTGTTCTCTTTCGCGATCTGGAAGACTGGGCAACTGTGGCTTCCAATTATTCTGGTGGGTTTCAGTTTCAAATGGAGTTCTCCTTGTGCCTGAAAACATGCCCTGCTGGGAAGGTGCATTTGACTGTTGTATTCCAGAAGGAGATTGCAATGTATTAATCTGTGGATCCAGGGAATGACCTTCCGATGGAGAATTATGTTGATAATTATCTCTGTAGACTGGATCTTGATTCCATGTACTTGGTGTATCAGAGTCGGGAAAGGGCCTTATTTCTCTTTGGCCTGATGGGCTCCTCCCAGGGAGATGGGACTGCTCTTGATATCCATATGAGAGATGTCTAGGGTTTGCCAGGGCTTGGTTATTGTTTGTATTGTGTAGATTGCCTCTCTGGTCCAAGTTATCTCTATAACCAAAGTTATGTGATGGGCTTTCAGTCTGTATAGGGTTTCCTCTAGAAGTCAAAGAGTGGTGCCTTGCATCTCCCACCTCTGAGTTGGGTTTATAAATTGGTGGAATGTGCCCTGCTGAGTGTTGGCTAGCTGGAGGAAAGCTTTGCATGATGTTGAGACTGGGAGACTTATCCTGGTGGCCAGATTGCTCAAGGACATCCTGTGCTGCTCCATTCCCACCTGATACATGAGCAGGAGGAGAAGGTGTTGAAAACCCATTTCCACCTACGAATTTGCTTTGAAGGCCCATAGGATTGGCCCCGTTGCCTGTTGCGCTGGCTCCAGAAAGGGTAGCATTCTCTCCCTGGCTGGCCGGGTTAGGAACAGTTGTATTAGTGTCAGGGACAGTTGAGTTGGTGACGGGGCTAGATGCCGGAGTCTCCTTAGGGGGTTCCTTTTCTACAGGTTCCTCAAAGTCTTGTTCAAACATTTCTTCAGAGTACGCAGGTCTGGTTCCCATCCCGTGGAAACCATAACCAAAATAAGGAGCCTATGAATATATTTAAGAGGGAGAAATGATCAGAATATTCTCGTTACTAGTAAGAAAAATAGACTGTTGTTTCACTTTGATGCAGTTTTTAAATGAAACCTTTGACCCACCCAGAACCATTGACCTCAGAATAAAGCTGGGGTGGGTGGGTGGGGAGTCTAGTCCTCTGGATTTTCTTGAACTGTGACTTCCAACAGCTTTATCCAGCTAATAGGCATGGGAGGGAAGTTAGAAAATGCAATGCAGCATCCACCACCCTTTACAAAGTCTTGCCCTGATATTATTTTTATCACAGCTCATCCCTAAGCATCAGACCCAGCAGATATTGAAGTACCATGAAGCCAGTGGATATAATTGGATGTGATTATCCATCAACCCAACATAGCTTAGCTGGTGGGGGATGATGGTTGTAGCAGTATTTGTTCATGTGGAAAACCACCGTTTCCCTCATTCTTGCATAAAGCTTTCCAAGATGCCACCAATGTCTACCTGAAACTCAGGGTTTCTCCCTAGTACTAGTCGATGAGCTGTTAATGCATGATCGTGTAATAGTATCTGAATTTCACCTTCTTTGCAGCAAAATCCCAATTGCATTCAGTGCAACTTACCCCTTCTTCATTGCTCACATGTGGTCTCCCAAGTGGGCGTCCCAATGGCGTGCGCTAGGAAAACGGTAATGAAATATTTTGACTCGTTATGAAACAAAAGGTATACAGTAACCCCCAACATTTTGTGGTTCAGATACTGTGGTCCCACTATATCGCAGGATCGCAGTAACTGCCCGGATTAGCGTTGGGGTGGGGGAGAAGGCCCAGGGCAGCGTGGGTGCTGGTGTGGGGGGATCAGATTCCCCCAGTGCTGCCAGCCCATGCTCCTCGGAGAAGGCTCAGGGCATCATGGGTGGGTGGTGGTGGGGATCAGATCCCCCAACGCTGCTGGCCCATGCTCCTCCAAGAAGGCTCAGGGCAGCGTGGGCAGGTGGGGTGGGGGATCAGATGCCCCAATGCCGCTGGCCTGTGTTCCTCCTAGAAGTTTTGGAGCAGCCCCCCCCATCCCCAGGCCCCACCCGACCCGCATCCACATATCACAGATTTTCAGTCATTGTGGATCGGGTGGGTCCCTAACCCCCGCGATAGGCAGGGGGTTAGTGTAGAATTAGATAGCTGCAAGTGGGACCTACAGAAAAATAATGGTGCAGTGTCAGGTGGCATGGAAATAAACTAAGGGCCTTCCTTTAAAAAAACTCATTGTAGTTCTTGGTGTCCTTAGAGTTCCCTTAGCTTGCTGACACCTTCCACTCTTGTGGAACTCTTGTGCTGGAACTCTTCCATAAAGTCTCATTCTTTGCTTCCCTGTGGCATGCTGGTGGCCCTGGGCTCTCGAAGGCTGTGTGCCATCAGAGGACAAGCTCTTGGCAGACCTCACAACTGGTAATGCTTCAGGTATGGGGTGAATTACATGTCTGAGGAGCAGTCTAGTGAAACATGGAGAAGATAGTCCCCAGAAGATGGGTCACCAAGCAATATATTAGGTACATCGGCTATGAACATAATGATGGCTTAAAGAGTTATAATCTGCATCTGCCTCCTTCTTTATGCTGCTTTGACTGATTTTTTTTCTTTACAGAAGGAACTGGGATCGTTCTTGTTATATATAATTGTATCAAATGCTTTATCAAACACACATGATACACTGAAACTTGTAAAAATGTGCCTTTGAATTCATTTTCAGGGGTATACTCATCTTGGTGAAATGTTCCCCATAAATCATCTATGCTATTTCTTCTATTTCTTGTCTTTGTTCTGTTGAAACAGTTCCTTTACACTTTTACTAAAAGACTCACCACATATCAGACATTTCTCATGTTGAGGATTTCCTTTGATCTTACCCTTTTTGCTAGCTGGTTTCTTTTCAGAATAAGGCATACATTGCAAATAACCATTCTCTAGAAGAGGGAATTCCTTAAGAGCTGGTTTTGTATGGTGATAGCAGCACTGATTTCTTTCAGCTCCTATACTTTGCCAACTCGCAGTATGAACCGGCTCAGGTGCTAAGGTCACCAGGAGAGGCCTTTCTCTCCATTCCACCACCTTCACAGGTGCGCCTCAGAAGAACATAGGAAAGGACCTTCTCTGTTGCTGCTCCCAGACTTTGGAACTCCCTCCCGCTGGAGGCCAGGAATGCCCCATCTCTGCTGTTTTTCCAGAAGCAGGCAAAGACCTTCCTCTTCAGGAAAGCTTTCCCTGAATGAGGGACTACCTACTATGTGACTCTTATATGGATTACCATGCATGATTACATTGCCTGGTTTCATAAGAACATGTTAGTTTCCACCCCTCATAATGCATTTTTTTTGGGGGGGGGGCTGCTCTTTGTATCTTTTAATGTTCTAAGATGCCTCTTCTAATTCCCCGTTCTCAGCTTGAATGTGTCTTAAATATTCTGGGCTGTATAGTGTCCCTCATTATTGTAAGCCACCTTGGGTCCTTTTCTAAGGAGAACGGTAAGGTAAAAAATATTCAAAATAAATAAACAAATAAACTCACTTGCTCTTTTTTGTGGCTGATCTCTCGGCCACGAACACAATTCTTTGTATGTCTGCTTTCCTCAGACATTGAAATATGGCCTCTGTTATGTTTCCTGAATACTAATATGCTTTTAGGTTGAGGGGCAGGTTATCTATAATGTACTGTAGCCTTTGCCCCAAAGATATGACTGGGTGGGATACTCTGGAGAGGATTTTAAGTTGCAACATCTCAGTGCAAAATTCACAAGATGTACTATTATTATATGGGGACCCAGAAGACTGAATTGCATCTCCCATTTGTGAAGCCATATTACCATAATTTCCATGTATAAGACTATATTTTTATCTAAAGTCATTAGACTAAAATTGAGGGTTGTCTTATACACGGAAGTAAGCCGAGGAATATACTGCGCAGATGCGGCACTGCCCATACTTTGTCTCAACAAACAGTGGTCTTATACATGGAGGCAATTTATAGATGGAAAAATATGGCAACTTGGGTGTTTATACACGACCCCTAAGCTCCGCTGCAAATGGTTCCCAGCTCCGGAGCTTAAAAATGTTTCCCCACCAGCTCCGGAGCTAACAGAAAATTAAGTGCGACCCCACCCACCTAAGCACGACCCAGCGCACCTTTCAAGTACCTGCTCTGGGAGAGTGAAAAATTTTGATGCGGAGAGTGCCGGGCTCTCCTCGCTTCTTTTTGTTGTTGTTGTTTTGCCTCCCACCCCTTTAAGAGGAACCAGGAAGTGACGGGGGTCAGAGCAACTTCCACCGGCACTCAGGAGGTAAGAGTGCATTCTTTTCTCCCTTTTTTTTCTCCCTCCCCTCACGCAGACAGAACAAGGAAGTGCGGAGGGGGTGGGAACGCAGGGAGAGCGACAAACCCTCAAGATCTCTGGTCCGAATTTAAGGGACCAGCGGATCTTAGGGGTCATGTAAAAAGGCCCCTTATCAGCTGTTTTATATGCTAGCAGCACTACCACTTGATACAGCTGTTGTTGGCATATTTTGATGTCCCTGGCACAAAATGTACTGCACATATAAAACCAGCATTTGTAGTGACAGGGCTGGTGGATATCCTGAGCCAGGGTTCAAGAAGTGTTATTTATGATTCTGGCAGGTTCATTACTGTGGAGTTAAAATGAAGAGCATTGTCAGAAAATCTGGGAATCATTTTAGTTGTGGGATATCTATTTTAAGATATAAGGTCTTCTAGTATGACTCCCCACCATCTCGATCACCAAGAAACAAGTAATCTTTGAAGAGTGTTGTCTTACTCCCTGATATGGGCCAAAGAGTTGCGGGTGAAGGCCTCCGTGACCGATGATCTGCAGCACAAAGAAAAACAGTGACATGAAAATTAAATTAGTGTTGGCTTTGGTGTTGAGATGCCTTCCTTGGGTAGCATCTTCATTTCTTTATTCATTCATTGGATTTTTATACCGCCCATCTGGCAGCAAGGTCACTCTGGGCAGAGGTCGTCTTGGGTGCTGGATAACTGTTGGGATTGTTACTCGGGCATCAACTTTATTTGGCAGCACTGGGAGGCTGTGATCTCTCAGTCCCATCTCCCTCCTTGGCTGACTTCAGCCCTTTCTACATGGGGAGTAAGGGGGGGGGGAACTAGATGGGCTTTTCCTGCCCCAGGTATTGCCACAACTTATAGGTGATATCAGCCAGTCACCCACAAAGGGTCACAGGCTTGTTATCCCTATTTTACTTCTGTGTCACTTTCCCCCTGGTAGAGACCCCAAGTGATTTAGCAATGGATTGTTAAAAGGCATGCAGGAAAATACATAGTAAGTAACAGTTTTGGAAAAAAATGTGAAATAATCACCACCACCACCACCACCACCACCTAGTTGTTTAACAGTTGTATTTTAAAAATCCTATAAAAACAAAACAGTAGGACTGCTGTATCTGCAGGGGATCGGTTCCAAAATACACCTCAAAACGGTAGATCTATGAACCCTACATATCAGCATACGAGGAGGCAGAACTAAGGCCACAAGGGGGCACACCTGTATGTTTTACAGTATTGTATATAGGGCTGTGGTAAACTGAAATCACGGTTAACAATCCTGTAGTAGAGATGGGCACGACTTGAAAAAAAAATTTTTCGAGTTGTCGTTAGTCGGGCCGGTTCCGTTTCGGCTCGTTTCCGTTTTTCGCGAAAATTTGCAAAAATTAGTCGGTTCGTTTTTTCGTTTTTTCGTTGTCGTTAGTACTGGTTTGGGGAGGGGGTAGCGGGCTCCTGGAGGGAGCTGCAGGAGTCAGCCAGAGCCACAAGTGACGGACTGGCAGACTCTTTGCACCCGCTGTGTCTCACGTACTTGCATGTAGTGCAATGCAAGTAGATCTGGCTTAGGGTTAAGACGGCTTAGTGCAACGGCTAGGGTTAGGCTAGTTACGGGTGAGGTTACGGTGAGTATTGGGGTGCATCTGGGTGCCTCTCTGACCCACTTAGAAGGACAGTGTACTGGCGTATGGGTTAGGCTTAGGGTTCGGGTTTGGGCTACAATTAGTGGGCTGTTTATGCCCGATTGGCACATCCCAGAAGTCTCTGTGGTCAACCTGGCCAAGTGGCCATGCGATTGCTGGAAAATTTGCATGGTCTACTCCCATGGGAGAGCCCATCATTGCAAATGTGCAGGTGTAAAAAAATAAAATAAAATAAAATAAAATAAAATCAACGGAGACTGTTTTTTGCAAGAAAAACCCACTGCTGCTACTGTAAAAATTCAAGCATTTAAAATAGCTAATTTCCGCATGTTTCTGTGGTGCTTTGGTGGGGTTTTGGGCAACAATTTCAAAAAAAATATTGCGGTCGCCATTTTGGATCCCCCCCCCCCACCGCATGGCAAATGGATGGGCCCTCCCAGCCTGGTACAGTCAGCAAAACCTGGCCATGCGATTGGTGGAATGGCTCCAAAACTTTGCATGGTCCACTCCCATGGGCGAGCCCATCATTGCGAATGCGCAGGTGTAAAAAAATAAAATAAAATAAAATAAAATAAAATCAACGGAGACTTTTTTTGCAAGAAAAACCCACTGCTGCTACTGTAAAAATTCAAGCATTTAAAATAGCTAATTTCCGCATGTTTCTGTGGTGCTTTGGTGGGGTTTTGGGCAACGATTTCAAAAAAAAATATTGCGGTCGCCATTTTGGATCCCCCGCACTGCATGGCAAATGGATGCGCCCTCCCAGCCTGGTACCAGCAGCGCAGCAGTAGCAATAGCCAAGGAGAGGGGGGCGGGGAACCCCCCCCCAAATAAAAACACCCTTCTGGTCTGGTAGGTGCCCTCAGACAGTTTTCGCCTACTTTTAGGGCCGGGAATCGGTTTTTTTTTAACTTTTAAAAACTTTTTTTTCTGTGCCGCTTGGCATTGCGCGATGCAAGTAACGAGCACGACAAATCAGACCAAATTGTTCGTTCGTCGGTTCGAGCTCGAAGTCTGGCGGAGTAATTCCCGTTTCCGTTTCCGTAGAGTAACGGAACCGAGTAACGGAAACGGAAACGGGAATACCGCTAAGTCGTGCCCATCTCTATCCTGTAGATATGGAGTTCCTCCTACCATAGTATGCAGATATGGCTGCAAAGCAACCTGCATTCCTGATTTGACTAGTTT
Organism: Phrynocephalus guinanensis; assembly: GCA_037367245.1. Taxonomy (NCBI): domain Eukaryota; kingdom Metazoa; phylum Chordata; class Lepidosauria; order Squamata; family Agamidae; genus Phrynocephalus; species Phrynocephalus guinanensis. The sequence continues at coordinate 12,415,054 of CM074738.1, forward strand.
TACAGACATTCTGCTGGTCATTTGAAAAGGTACTGCAAGACACTTCAGTGGCAGAGCCTGTAGTCCTCCTGATCACCTTAATTTTGTCAGTGTAAAACAGGGTGTGAGAGGTGCTGGTCTCATGCATTAGCTACTGAGAATGTCTCTGCACTCTCTTCCTGAAACCATGGCTGACATCAGATTACCAGGGCTTGTTTCAGACAAATCTGGGCTGTGTGTATCTAGCTAGCCCAATTATCCCAGCCTGGATGTCTATTCAGTGGTGGTGAACTTTGGCACCTTGGACCACAACTCCCACACTCTTTTGTCATTGACAGTCTAGGCTCAGAATTCTGGGAGCTGTGGTCCAAAACATCTGGAGTGCCAAAGGTTCACTGGTCTAGATCAGGTCAAGCAGTCAGTTTGAGGTCTGGTATGACATTTGGAGCTATCCTTACATCCACGTGCAAGTATCAACCACACCAAGCCCCTAGTGACCCTGTTTAATGCAATTAGACCAATCTTTTGATTTTTTTTAAAAAATTATTTATTCAATTTCTGTCCCACCCATCTGGCAACATGGCCACTTTGGGCAGCTAATTGTTGCTGTTTTTTCTTAAGTATTGCTAACAGGCACAGTGCATCAGCAATCAATTGAAAGGGCTATGGGAGGGAAGCCCTTTCAAATAATATCGGCCATCTTGTAGACTTTTTAGGGTGATGGAAATGACACAATTCTGGGTCTAGAAATGAGTGCCAAATGTCTCTAGGTGTATTTTATAGGAAATATCTTCTCACCTGTGGAAAATGCCAAGGCTGCTGCTGATGTGGAAGAAATGCCTGGAGAGAGGGGACAGAGGAAGGTGCAGATTTGTGTATAAAACATTTTTTAAAAACCCAGAAAGGTCACTACATAATTATTGCAATAAAAATGGAGTGCATTTGAAACCTTTGTCCACTTGGAGGACAAAGGGCACTCATTCAAAGAGGATGTATGCATATTAGATAGAGAAGATAGGTTGTTTGAGAGAGGGGTCAGGGAAGCTATTCATGAGAGTATCAAAAACCCCTCTCTCAAAAGAGGTAGGGGGCTCAGGCAAAGTCTATCTGCTCCTTATCAGGCAGTGCTTTCAACAACATTCAAACAAATCAGAAATACTTCACATCTCCAGCAGCAACACCATGGCTAATGACTCATACTTTATGGGTGTTGGGAAAGTGGTCAAGGTGGGACTTTCATGCACCTTAGGCCATTGTCCATCTTATGAGACTATTTCAGACCAGGGTGACATGAAGTCAAAGTGAACTATAAAATGGAGGACTCGCAACTAGCTTCCCTTAGACAGATTAAGCTATTTGGATGAGCAGCAAAATGTTTCAATCTCCCAAGAAAAGAAGGCCAGTTGCCATGACTCAGCTTCCAGGTAAATTCACCTGGATGACTGAGAATCGTCACAGACAATTGAACCTAAGGTTGCTGCCGTCAGTGCTGCTTCTCTTTCAAATTATCACAGTGTGTCCATCCTATTCTATTGATGTCTGTGGGCTTCCATGGTTCTGATGCTTTCAGTTACATCTTATAACTCTTCCAATGACCTCTGCCCATTGCCCACATAGAGAGACACTGTCTGAAAGTGATCAAGTAATAAGCACATCTGTGTGCCCTGACCCTCAGTCATAATTTGTCAGATACCTTCTTGCAGTAGTTGAAACTCTTGTTATGTTTACCAGCTGATCATAAGGTTGTTATTTCTACACTATCCTTCCATATTAATTCTCTCTAGGTGGCTCCCCCAATGCAATCCATATAGTACAAAAGTATCCAAAGCTAAACACAACAAAACCGTCAGCAACAGTAAACAGCGAGCCAGCAAACAGCAACAAAATCCCCCAAATCATCAGGGCCTAAAAGCTGAAATCAGGTTGCTGTCACTATTAATGGATGCTCAGGTGACCTTGAGCTTTTCACATCAGGAACAAAACCAGCAAACTCTTTTCTCCTGGCCTAAAAAGAGATTGAAGGGGGTGGTTCCATTTCATGGCACTGAAGCTGAGGCTTGTTTTAAAGCCACTGCAACCAAGTGATGGGAGACACTTTAATGCTGAAGAGAAGGCTTTGTTGTCAAGTCTGAATGCTTACCTGCGGATGTTGTGACTTCCCCCCCTTGGGCTGCTGGGCAGTTCCATGGGGCTGAGGCTGAGAAGGGCCGGCAGCCCCGGGAGGCAGCTTTGGTGGTTGCTGCACTTGGATTTGGGGCTGTTGAACTTGATGTCTCGGCTGCTGTGGGGGCAACGGTAGCTTCGGTTGTGGCCTGCTGTTTGGCTTCCAGGCTGCAGAAGGTGGCTGAGGCTTCTGGGAAGGCAACCTGGCAATTTCGTGGACTGGCACCTGCTGCTGCCAGAGGAATGGCCTTTGCAACAGCTGTGGGTAATTTGGACGGTAGCCGTACAAGGAAGCTGCGAACGGCGAGAGCTAAAACATGACAGGAACGAAGAGCATCAGGTGAGATATCATTCCAGAAGCTGGTTCCCTTGTTGACCAAAGGAAGGCCTATTTTCCCTTCTGTTATGGTTATTTATTTATTTATTTATTTATTTTTAATTTAGCTGCAAAATGAGATGCAGAGGGAGTCCTGGGAACATAATGGCAATGTGTGTTTTATTTACAGAGATAAAGGTATGATGTGGTGCGGGCATGGGTGAGCAATGGATGAGCTCTCGTGTGACAAGCTTTTGTGAGCAAGGGTGGCACAAACTAGCAGAGGTTGAAATGGTAAACAACAACAACAGCAGCAGCAGCAGCAGCAGCAGCAGCAGCAACAGCAACAACAGCAGCAACAACAACCCATAAACCATTTTCCGGAAGGTGACGAGAAAACCCTAAGTGGAAGAAGGTATCAGCAACATGGTCTGAATGAGACAGTGACTCAAATGTTTCTTGGTGGGCCACCACCCTCCTCTTGTCACCCAAAGTACCTCTGACAGCCTATGTGAGGTAAGATTTGGATCAGAACTAAGAAGAGCCAGTAACTAGTCACCACTCTACTGTGGAATTCAAGGGGGGACCTTGGCATCACTACTCAGAGTGTTGTGAGGATGAACCAGTGATTATGTGCCACCTGGATTAAAAAAAAACATGGTGTATTATCTAACTAACTAATACTAGGTTCTGTTCTGGGAGGACTGAAATGTAGCGATGCAGAAAGACCTTGCATCACAATAAGTGCAATGTTGTCTTTTTCCGTTATCGCACATCTAGTGGGACATAAAAATTAGAAGTTACTGTTTTTGGCTGGCATAGTCCGCCCACTCCAGTCTCTGCACTGATATCCCCAAATCTTAAATTCAGCGATGCAAATTTTGACACCACGTCTCACTGTATATTTCAAGAACCATAAAAAGGGTGGACTTACTTGTGGTGAATTCAGAAAGCCAAATGCACCAAATGGCATCATCTGTAAAGCAATATGTCTATTAGGAACTGTTTCATTTCACTCAAAATATGCATGCACAGTAATTACCCAACACCATAAATAAAAGTCCTTTCTGTGCGTCATAATACCGAAGGAGAAGGAAACCCTATTTGTCTTAGCTTGAACCAAATCTTACTGACTTCACTGGTGTTGCAACATGGCAAATAACTACTGGACGTCATCATCATTTTAAATGTTGGGAGTGAAAGGTTATCTTTTAAAGCCTAAGCCAGGACCAGTCCTACGTTAGGCAATGTGAGGTGAGCTCAAAATATGAAAGGGAGATGAGTCTCAGGATGTATAAAAGTGGAAAAGACCTTAAATCACCCTTAAAAAGCTCTGCTTTTTAAAAAGGATGATTTAAGGGAGAATAAAGGTCTTTTCTACCTTTATACATCCTGAGACTCTGTCTCCCATTCGTATTTTGACCTCTATGGATGTACCAGTTCCTTTGCTTTGCTTCAGTGTGAGGTGAGCACCTCAAAGAGCAAAGACTGGGATCCAGGGGAGGGTGATGCATTGTTGGTGAACCAAGTTGTGGGCACCAAACAACCCAGGGAGGGATCACAGAGGCTTGGACACACCAAAGATCCCTCTGCCCTTCTCTTCCATTGGGCACTGGTTTTGCTCGACTGCATGCTTTTCCTTTTTTTTTTCCTGGTTAAAGTTGCGGACTAAGGAGGTAAGGAACATCCAGAAAGGTTTTCATCCATGATGAAATAATTGGTATCACCTTTTGACACCCTATTGAGAATACCATCAGCTACTGTAAGATATTTTGCAACTACACGGTGGAGTGGGGTGGGATAGAGCTCTTGTTTTTGCCAGAAGCAGGAAGGGACCTTATGGTCCATCAAGTCCAGCCCCCTGTCTGGGAGCATCGAATTCCCAGCCTCTGGCTCTGACACTTAAGCCTCTGAGCTACCCAGCAGTTCTTAACTTTGCAGAATAGAACAATCAAATGTGAGACAAAGGCAAAACTTCTATATTCGAAGTTAGTTGAGCGAGGAATCGAAAACTTGTGAGAACTCACAAATGTATGGAGATTCTAGGAAAACAGAAGGCAACCATTTGTTGCAAAGTTTAATAAAAGCTAATGCTTTCTTTTCATCTTGGAAGAAAATGGGAAATGGACTTACTTCTTCACTCTTGCTTCCAAATCCTGCCTTACGGCGTTTGCGTAACTGAAGTTTTAAAAGAAAAGCAGCATTGAGTTATCTCTCGTAGTCGGATTTCATTTCATTTCATTTCATTTTTTGTGTGAAAAAAAATAAGAAAGGAAAAGCCAAGGCCAACAAATGACTGATACTGCAATACTCACTGGTATGGCACACAATGTGCCTACGAGGCACAGATACAGAATGATGGGCTTCATTCTTCACTTTCTCCACCTACAGAATAAATAAATTCATTCTAACGCACTGGTTTCTGGAGATCATGAACCAGTTTTGAGTGCTCAAATCTTTAGATTTCCTCAGAACTTGAAAAGGAATGAGTTACAATTACAGATTAATGCCTGACATAGTTTATTACTGTTATCATCATTGTTAAATAAAAAATAATAATAAAAACAACACTTTACATAGTGACTAAAATATTTACAATTAATTTACTTTTGGGGAAACCAGAACTGAATGCTGCATGTCACTGGGATAAAATGCACTCTCTTGCCATCCATCTTACTATCACCTTGACTGCAGGAACAAATAATGTGTCAGCACCAAGAGCCAGCACTTGACAGTCAGTGACTTCTGGAGGTGGCGACTGCGCCAGCACTGAGGTCATCCAAGAGAAACTTGCACTGACACCTAGCCGACATCCCTTGATTTCTTTTCCTGCCTTGAGAAGGGTGTTGGACTCAATGGATTTATAGGGCCCTTCTGACTTCATGATTCTATGATATTCCTCCTCTACCATTTAATCCTCAAACCCCAGGAATCTGAAAGCCATTTAGATCTTTCAGCTATACTGGGGGGGGGGGGGCTCTGAAGTTTTCTCTTGTTAACTTAAAGTCAGAATGTAATGTAATAACGCCATTAGGTGTTTTTTTTAAAAATGAGGATTTATATGTGTCTTTTATATGAATCTACCATACATGACCACACAGACTTTGTGTTTATAAACACTTATAAGTTTGTGTTTATATATCTCCTTGTGTGATTGCATTGACACTATGTTTTCAATGTTAGTTTCCATCCCACATACCTTTTATTTATTTATTTATATTTATTTTATTTATATTGTTATTTATATACCACCAGTGTTCCGAAGGAACTCCGGGCGGTTTACAACATCACCAATAATAACAAGCAACAATATAATGATAAAAAGAAAATAACAATAATAATAATCATAAGGTAATAATAATAATAATCAAAAAGAGGGAAAATAGAATAAAAATAAAAATAAAGATTAAAAACACGTGCTTGGGGGCGATCCGATCAACAGCCTGGATGGTATCCTCATACCACCTTTCCACCAGGCCTTCAACTGGGTCGTTAGCCAGACTGTCAGGAAGCTCCCTGAAGGCCTCCAGGAACCGGTCAGGGTCCAGAAAAGTCAGAAAAAGACAGCAGATGATGGTCTTACCATGACACTGGTTGGAGAACAATGTCCCCAATCCTCAGACTGAAATCCATCAACATGGAGACAAAAACCAGGTCCAGGGTATGCCCAGCTCTATGGGTGGGGCAAACAACATGCTGGGTCAGGTTCATGGAGGCTATGGACTCCATGAAATCCAGAGCTGCACCTGAGAGCCCGTCCTTTTAGATGGTCTACCGTACATGATCACATGTTGTCTTTTAGCTTTAATGTTGTCTTTTAATGCTTTAAGATATCCTTCAATTCCCTGTTCTCATACTTGAATGTCTTAATTGCACTGGACTGTGTATTGTCCCTCATTACTGTAAGCTGCCTTAGGTCCTTTCCAAGGAGAAAAGCAGGGTAAAAGTACTCAAAAATAAATAAATACATTTATTACATGTTATTTATCTGCAGCTAATTATGTCCGAGCTTTGAATCATCTTCACTATATCATAAGAACCTACTACAGTATATCCTGACTTTTTCTTGACGGTTACAACATGTATAGAGGTCTATATGAATTCATTTTACCCTCGACAGCATGTGCTTGTTTCATACTTCCTATGTGCATTAGAAAGTGGATGGTCTCCGAGCGTTCCCAGAAAAAAGTGAAAGGCAAACTACTTTTGAATATAGCTAGAGAGCATTGCCAAAAGTTGGACTTAACTTGGTGGCACATGATCATTAAATGTGAGTAAATCTGAATCAATCAGAGTCTTAATTATTTCTTTAGGCAGAGCATAACAGAAGATGAATAAGAACTTAGGAACATGCTCTACTTCCAGGTTTCTAGCCATAAAATGTCATGCCTATGTACATTGGCCTGGAAGGAATGTGACTTACTGGGGCTTTTGAAGAGACACGTCATGTGTCTCTGTACCATGTGTTTGATGAATTCCATGCTGGTTTTGTGGCCCCTATACACCCCACCTAAAAACATGGTGCATCCTAAGCTATCTCTGCCCCCTAAGACAGGAAGAAAAGTGCTGCCCCTGCCCACCAATGCTGGAGGCCAGGAAACTACCTTTCAAATGCCCATCTTGGAGGGCAACGCATTTCCAATAATCTTTTTTTAATAGTGTAAATGAGGATCAGGCTACAGAAAGAGGGGCTCATATAGTATAGAGAAATTGGTCCAGAACTATCTCACTTTAAACTCCATGCAGATTAATTTTTGCTATTTAAAAAAGAAAGAAAGAAACCCTAATGTTACTGGAGAGAAGCAAGGCTTCTCTGTTATCTCTAATTTTTCTGTTGTGGGAAGATCATTTGATAACAACATAATCGTCCACACAGACCCCGAGATGTAACCTGAAAAAGGACACTTGTTATTTTCGATCTGTGTAGAGCAGCTCTCAGACACGTTGCTGGGAAATGAAGCAAGTACAACTTTTGACATACCGCAGTGAATGGATATGGGCATACCAGGTTCCTCTTGCCAATGTTGCCTCTGTTAACATGGAATCCCAGAGCATCACATGGGGCAAAAAGCCATATCACTAAAGCTGGGGAGCACCTGCAAAAAACCCAGCAGATATAATACATTTTCAGCTGAGGATTCTCAATTACTGAATGATGCTTTAAATCTTGCTCCTAAAATTTTATTCCTGCCAAGAAAATTCTATGTTCATTGAGTCACAAATAATTGGTTACAAATATAATCACACACACACACACACACACACACACACACACACACACACACACACACACACACACACACACACACACACACACACACACTTTTCAACAAATATTTTAAGGCAGTGGTGGCTAACCTTCAGTACGTCAGATGTTTTGGACCACAACTCCCACAGTCCTTTGTCAGTGGCAACACAGGCTTGGAATTCTGGGAGTTGTGGTCCAAAACATCTGGAGTGCTAAAGGTTCACCACCACTGGTCTAAGATAAGGGGAAATGGCCCAATTGGTTGCTGCTGAATCCCCTTCAATGGAAATGGGGTATCCCCATTCTGTTTGTCCATGTCCACAGTTGCAACTAGGTAACCAAGTCTGTTGTACAAGCACTATGGAGCGTAGAATACTTACTTAATAATGTTAGTGTACATTCAGATCTTTATGTCCTCCCCTCAATCTAAGAAGGTATTCTAAGTCTACAGTACTTTGCTGCTATGATGTCTGTGCAGTGTGAGACCTCTGTACTAGGGCAGCTTAAAATAGTTATTTTATAGATTTCAGCTCCCAGAGTAACCAAAGAATTCTGAGGACATCTAAGTGCTATGGTACAAAAACTAACTTATCCAAGCTCTGCAATAGTTTGATTTATAACTATATACAGTATTTCATAATTAGTCTTCTAAGTCTTTCGGGATGGTAGCCCATGTTTTCCTTTGTTTTACAAAGTGGCCTTCCATTATGTCCCAGCATTGTATCTGTCAGTCTCGGGAGAGATTCCTATCAGTCTGCCTTTGGTATTACTGGGCCAAGTAATATTCTTTTAAGGGAACATATTTGACTTCTGCACTGCCTGCCTCAGATCCCTGGTTTAGCACTTGTATCAATTTGCTTTATTAGTCCACTGGTTCTAAAACTGTATTTATAGTCAACAGACGGCTCCCCAAAAGATTATTCTGCTGGCATGCTTTTGAAAAAGCACTATACATGTATATAAATTGATCAATCCAGTTTCCTAGATAGGAATAACCTTAATAATAATACCATAGAATTGCAGAGCTGGGTAGGACCCTATGCCGTGTCCAGTCTAGCCCCTGTCAAGGCAACACAGTGGGGAACTGAATCCCCAACCTCTCAGTCAGATGGCTAAGCCACTGGGGTATTCAGTGGTTATTGGATTCTGTTAGTTTCAAAAGGAGTTACTTCCCCATAAATATACTGAGGATTCCCACCTGAACATAATTTAAGGCTATAAAGTGTTTTCTATTGAGAAGAATGGAAGGGCAGGAGGATGGTGCTTGCTCTCTTCATTGCTTGGTCCCTTCATTGCCAACGATGATGGCATGATCTGCCCTGAATGCCTGAGCCCTCTGACATAAGAAACACAAGCACAAAACCAGGCTGCAGGCAGTACCTTTATAGGCCATTTACAACAACAACAGCAACAACAACAACAACAACAACAACAACAACAAACATTGCAAAGTCTAGAGTGCAACACACTCTTCTTCAAAGCAAGTACCGAAAGTTCAAACATAACAAAAGATGTGCTTCGCCAGGAGGTTATTCATGGTGGGCCACCATTCTCCTCTTGTCCTCTTGCTTAAGCATTGGGTTTGTGAAATGTTATTTTATTGTGAAATGTGAAAAGTTCTTTATAAAAGGCAATTAGTTCCACAAACCCTGTTTATTATTATTATTATTATTATTATTATTATTATTATTATTATTATTATTATTATTATTATTATTATTATTATTATTATTATTATTATTAATGGCCTATAAAGGTATCACCTATAGCCTAGTTTTGCATTTGCCATTTATGATGACCATTCAGCTCACACATTCCTTTTTAAGAATCATTCTGTTTCAAATTGTGCACATATATTTAGGAAATATGAATCAGCTCCATATATAGACCACAGCACAAGAAAAATGCCTTTTTATTCATGTCTAGGATCACATCCAATGGCAATGCCTATCATATGTTCATTACGACCACTATGAATGACCTCATTGCTGTTTAGAACCTGGTAATTTTATAATTCGCAATTTTTATAATTTTATTTTTTAAAGGATTAAATTGCAAATCCCAAGAGATATCTGAGATATTTTCCTTGTACAATAAAGACACTGGAAAGATCAAGCAATCTACATTAGAAATTCTGAAGAAACATGGCTGCATCACTAATTATATTAGTTCTGTAACAATTTTATAAAATCCTTCCCTGTGCAATGACCCTGACCGTTACTGACACTTTATAAGATAGTACAGTATAGCAATGTGAAAAATTATTGCATCTGCTTAGTTCTGTCCTATGGAACCCAGTGGGTCTTAAGACATTTTAGTTCTGATTGAGTTGTACTGATACTGTATAACCACAAAGTAAAATCTGTGTTATCACACTGCATTGGTCAATAGCACAAGAAACGGCAGGAGCAGAAGAAGCAGTTAATGCATAATTTCTTTGCTGTTTGTCAGTGTTTGTTTTGAGAAATTACCCATTAGCAAAGTAAAATTTAAATTTATAATATCAAAATGAGCTGGAGAATTATAACAAGATGAATTATAATTACCTCTTTAATGTGCGAAAGTACCTTTGGGATCTTGAGTTGGCTTAAGGAAAAACAACAACAACTAAGACAGAAAATCCAAGAAATTTGCGCTCCTTTCTAAATTCAAAAGCAGGGCAACATTTAAATGTTATTGTACTAGCCCGGAGCCAATCGGTGCTCATGAGACATTTCACGTCATGGTAGACTTCGGCTTGGCATCTGATAAAGTAGGCAAGATTTTGGATATGTTATTAAAAGGAGCAGACAAATCTTGAAGACTCTTATTATGTTTAATAACAAGTCACAGGGGGAAAAGGATGGATGAAATTGGAAGCTGGCCAAAGTAGGAGACTTCGGTTCCTAAAAATGGCTTCAGGGGCTTAGGGCAGAGAGTGAGGTAGGAAAACAACAGCCAATTGAACCAGACATTTAAAAGTTATTTTATAAAAGGCAGTTAGGGCCTTTTTACACGACCCCTAAGATCCGCTGGCCACTTAAATTCGGACAAGAGATCTTAGGGGTTCGTCGCTCTTCCTCTGTCCCCACCCCCCTCCTTCCTGGTTGCTTGCTGCGTGAGGAAGGGAGAAAAAGAGAAAGAAAAGCATGCCGCTCACCTCGTTCTGCCTCTCGTCTCTGTAAGGCCATCAAGTCCAACCCCCTCGTCTCTGTAAAAGTAGCTCTTAAAGGGGCGGGAGCCAAAAAGCAGCAAACAGAAACGAGGAGAGCCCCGCACTCACTATCCTTGCACCACATCAAAGATTTTTCACCTCCAAAGAGAAGGTACAAGAAAAGTGCGCTGGGTCGCACTAAAGTGGGCTGGGTCGCACTTAATTGTCTGCAAACTCCGGAGCTGGTGGGGAAACATTTTTAAGCTCCGGAGCTTGCAGCCATTTGCAGCGGAACTTAGGGGTCGTGTATAAACGCCCTTAGTTGCTGGGGGTGGGCTGATTGACGCTAAAAAAAACACCATCTCATCACTGCCTTTAGAAGCAGACTACCCTGAGCTTCTGAAAAAGACCAAATGGTGGGCTAAAAGCCCATGTTAGCACCAGACACTAGTTTAGAAATAAACCACTTCCTATTTTTCTTTAGCTGGGTGTTATCAATACACTGGCAGCATCGTTTCCCCATATTCTGGACCATACGGCTCACTGGTTTTATATGTGTGTGTTAAGCAGCATAGAGGACAGAACTAAATCACAGTGGACCCTGAAGATCAAAAGCCAGGACACTGAACAGGAGTCCATTAGCACTACTTCTGAGTTTGCCTCATCAAGAGGGACCAGAGCCACTGGAAAACAGTGCTTTGAATCCTACTTTAGAAAGTACTGTAAGCCCAGAAGAATACTGTGGTTCATGGTATCAAAAGTCGATACGAGTGCAGCAGAACCAAAAGAGACACACATACCCTGTCTATCAAGGTGAGCAAAGCTGCCTCTGTTCCACAAGAAGTTCTGAAGTGAGATTATAATGGACCTAGGTAATCCATCTGATCTATTTATTTATTATTTATTTGTTTATTAGACTTGTATACTGCACCACTTGGCAACAAAGGCCACTCTGGGCAGTTTCCAGGATTAAACAAACAGATACATCCATTAAACATTATAATTTATAAAAAAAAATACAGTAGTACCTTGTATAAAGGAATTAATTCGTTCCAAATGAAATTATGTTAAGCAAATTTTCATTTATACAAATTTTTCATAGGAATGCATAGAAAATAGAGTAATCCCTAATCACGTCCATTTTTATGTTGTACAGATTTTATGTTATACAAAACGGTTTGTTATACGAGGGTCCACTGTACAATGTAATAAAAATAATAACAACACTAAGTCAATCAAGATCAATAAAAGCAGATGTAGACCAGAACACACAAGAGGGGAAATGAGCAGCGAGACATAATGGCTGAAACTAATAACCAGGGAAAGCCTTCCTAAATAGCCATGTCTTGAGATGTTTCTTAAAAACAGACAGCAAAAGGGGGCCAAAGGAGGAAGTTGATTCCAAAGTTGGGGGGGCACTGAGAAAGCCTTCTCTTTTTGGCAAGCTGGATATCATTCTAGTAAACTAGGGGATATAAAAATCTTTTCCATGCGTAGTGCAGAATATATAGTTTATAAATCACTGTTTCTTATCTGTATTTAAATTAGGCTACATATTTTTAAAAGGCATGTTTTTAAAATGTACAGTAATTGTTACTCCCAGCTAGAACAAATTCACTGAATCAATGTCCCTTGTCCAAGTGGGAGCTCTTCAAACTTCTCTAATTCAACAGGTCCACTGTAGTTTTGTGACCAATTGATGGATTTAGGGCTTTCTTGGATCTTTGGCTATTTCCTCTGCATGCAGAGATGACTGGGGGGGGGGGGAGAGAAGACAGGAGCAGCATGGGTTTCAACTTTCAACAGCCTCTAGG